>BTPG01000001.1:140211196-140503696 GCA_036245525.1 Semisulcospira habei
CGTACCTTTTAGAGCTATCATAGATAGGGATACCATACTTTTATGTGACTTAATTATACACTAGAGTTTAGAGCTGAAGTAAGCAGCCGTGTTTTTGTAGCCTGATATATTGTTTCTGGAAAGTTCATGTTAATGAGATTCGGCTGCGCGTTTCGTTCTGATTGGTTGAGTTGCATGATTTCCGTAGAAGGTTCTGGAATTTCGGAGTATTTATAAGGAGGGCGCTGGGTAAGCCCGTTAGTACATTGTCTTGCTTTGTCAGTTGTAGAGACACGTATAGTTTATTGCGAGAGACGCTGTGTATGAGAAACTTTGAGTCGTAGTATGGACATAGCAGAAGAGACTTTGTATTCAGTAGTTTGTGCATTTGAGAGTGCATTACTGTGTGGATATCGCATCGCTCAATTAAATATTGTTGGAACTGTTACTCCAGTATTGTCTACATCCTTAAGCCACGTGTGACGGATTGCAGCTGAACGAGGTTTACTTTAAAGAACTCTACGTGCGTGTGTGTCTGGTGTGTTTTTCATACTTCGACTACAACTCCACCACGTAACAATATACAGCAAAAAATCATAAGCACACTTGATATAGGTAATGAGATATACATGCGTCACCATCAAATAAATGTACCATAAATTTACAAAGAAGAAATCAGATAGACAAAATCAAAATACCACGTCATTATCAATTAAAGAAATAAATAAAACAAAGGTCAGCGTTGAGAGAGAGAGAGAGAGAGAGAGAGAGAGAGAGAGAGAGAGAGAGAGAGAGAGAGAGAGAGAATAATAATAATGTGCTTTTATATAGCGCCCATCCCCGAAAGATCAGGCTCAGAGCGCTTTACCCAACAACAAAATTTAAAAAAAAAGAAAGAAAAAAAAGAAATAAAGCACACAAAGGCCACACAATACGTCAAATCAAACACAACCCAAACCTATACAATAAATCAAATATAAAGACCACGCGTTCAGTGTCAGTCAAACTTAACTCATTCAGCCCCGACTGACACACCACAGCAAGGCATGGATCGAGCATGATAGTTCAAGAGTGGTGCCAGAATAGCTTGGCGCCCATAGGATGATGTTATTACAGCAGGAATCATAGGCACCAAGCTATTCTGGCACCACCCTTGAACTATCATGCTTAATCTGTCTCTAGAATTGTAATACAGTCCTTCAGAGGGCAATTTCAACATCTGGGGATGTCGGTCCTGGGGGAGAATGTGTTAAGACAGATTCTGACAAACACAATATGAAATACATTCTGGCCACCTGCCGGCCATGTTGGATCTCAGTATCCAGCTGTACCGGCCGCTGACCAAGGACTGTAAGAACATGAAACAACCTGACTTACCCGGAGTTTCGTCCGAGATTATAGAGTTTGAATACTCTCCCCTGGACCTACCAACAGCTTGAGTGTTGTCTCCCTTTTGTGTGTTTTTTCTCGTGTGGTGCATGTGCTCCGGTTCTGGTGCTTGCATTTTTTCCTGGTACTTTCTGCGTGCCTCTTCCAGTTCTGTGTTCTTGTCTTTGTACCGTCTGTGTTCCTCTTCCAGTTCTCTAGCCTGCTTTTGGTACTTTCTGTATTCCTCTTCAACCTCACTTGACCTGTGTTTATATTTCATCAGTTCCTGTTCAAGGCCTTTGATTTTCCTCTCCAGTCTTCTTTGATCACTTTGGAGATGTTTGGTGCCGTCTTCCAGTCGCTTCATTCTCTCTTTGTCCTGTGTTCTCTGTTCTTTAAGCTTCTGGTACCTGACCTGTGCTTTTCTTTCCTCACCTTCCAGGTGTCTGATTCTGTTCTTGTCATGTTCATGCTTTTCTTCCAGCTCTAAGTTTCTGTCCTGCAGCCTTTTCCCTTCCTCTTCGTTCTGCCTGAGTCTCTCCTCTAATTCTTTGTTTCTGTTCTCGAGTTCTCTGTACTGGTCCTGCATGTTTCTCTGCTCGTTGGCGCTGAAATCCACACTGGTTGATTCCTGCAGCAAGAAACATAATGTGCAAGATTAACGAAATAAGACTAGAACACAAACCGCTTGTTATTACATTCAGTCCGTGTAAGGAAGTTTACAACTGTAGACACCTCATCAAAGGAATGAACCAACAAAGAAAGAAACACGCTTGAAAATCACAAGAAGAAAACATTTTTTTATGTCTAACAGTGACACTTCTGGTCAGAATTTCCAGACAATAAAGGAGTGTTACATTTCCATGCTGTACCAATAAAACTACAAGACCGCAGTGAGATGGCTTTAGTCGCCTGCTCGGTGTTAAACCCAAATAAATAAATCAATATAAACACTAGATCATCGCTCATGAAAGTTAACCCTTTGGCTGTCAGTAGCGTTTTTGGTCGCGGTGATTCCTGCAGGATGTCAGGATGTTGTTATTACTGCAGGATGTCAGGATGTTGTTATTACTGCAGGAATCACCGCGACCAAAAGCGCTACCGACAGCCAAAGGGTTAATAATAAGATAATTAACTGTTTGCTTGTTCATGATCACTGTCTACCGATAAAAAACTTGATAAAACAAAACAAACTATACCAGAAATCACAGCAACAGAAACTACCTAACTCTCCAGTTCGCTACAAGTGTAACTGGTGGGTCAATACACAGGTTCAGTTTACGCCGGCCGACACCCAATAACCAACGATAGCGAAGTCACGACGGCGGATAACCACTTAGACCAAGCATCACCAAGAGGCATATCTCCTCATAAGCCTGGGGTTCCTGAGGCTCAATGCCCCTTGGGGACATAGTGTTGTCTACGCTTATTATGCAAACTGGCCTGACATCGCTCTCGTTTGTAGTTGGGAGTCGTTCGGCGTAAACGGAACCTCTCTGCTGCTTGACAAGGAGGACGTGATTTTCGGCCGGCCTTTCGCTCACTTGGACAGCGGGTCGTCAAGACGAAAATTAAGGCGTCAAGTCGTACAGACGTATAGACGACCGGCTATCCGCGCGAGTGAAGGACGAGCGGGATAGGTACAGCCCTACACTTTAGCGAATTAACGGCTAAGATACAGTAATGCAGTATCAGAACAGCAAACCAACATCAACACTACAGCAATACTACAGCAACACTACAACAATACTACAGCATCACCACAGCAATACTAGAGGAACACTTTCATGACACCAACGCTACAGCAATGGTGCACGAAGCGGACAGCAATACTACAGGAAGCTCACAGAAACAGTGTGTCAAAATGTTAGCAAAACGTGTGCAGAACTACACCAAAACATCATCCAAACGACAACACGCGGGAACTACGGACAACAGACCAGGCTAGAAGCAGATTCTATCAACACCACGGCACGAATAATGTGACGGTTTACTGAAGAGCGGAGTAGGTTCAGGATTTATTTTGTACGACATTTTATCCATCTTTATTATTTCTGTATATCAACAGCATTCACTAATTTTTTTTAACTGTGTATCCACTCATATATTTACCTGTTTGTCTTTCTTACTTGCTAACTTACTTAGGCCTAGAAAAGCTTGTACTCGTATACTGGGTTATAGCGAAATCCAAAAGTGACGTATTACAGTGGTGCACAGCGGGGTCCGCACAGTATCTCGCTTGAAGGGTTGCTGAATCATACTGTATTGTGATATCCCCTACGGTATTCTCGCCGTAAATGTAACATATAGTATCTCACTCAAAAGGTGTGCTGTAACGTACTGTACAGTTATGCCCCACACGGTATTCTCGCTGTAAAGCCTTCCTGTAACATTGCTGAACACAGTGGAGTCCATGCAGTATCTCGCTTGAAAGGGTTGCTGTAACATACTGTACAGTGATACCCCATACGGTATTCTCGCTGTAAAGGTTTGCTGTAACATTGCCGCACACAGCGGCGTCCATACAGTAATTAAAAGTTTGGATAACAACCCAACAAAGAAAGAAGCACACTTAGAAAAGACAGTTGCGACACAAATTATTAATATTGCAGGTCTTTACCCTTTTTTTCCAAATACACAAACAAGTATACTGACAGCAAGTATGCCTACTACAAAGTAACAAGTATACTGACAGCAAGTATGCCTGCTACAAAGTAACAAGTATACTGACAGCAAGTATGCCTGCTACAAAGTAACAAGTATACTGACAGCAAGTATGCCTGCTACAAAGTAACAAGTATACTGACAGCAAGTATGCCTGCTACAAAGTAACAAGTATACTGACAGCAAGTATGCCTACTACAATGTAACAAATAATCCAGACCAAAAAGGTGACTGCCAAGCGTGTGAAATGCAAAGAAGTACCCAACGGAGAAAGAAACACGCTTAGAAAAAACGGTACAACACAATTTATTAATATTTCGGGTAAATACCCTTTGTCAAAATAGACAAACAAACAGAGACATTAGCCGCTACTTATCTTCATATGCAGAAGGAATGTGGCCACATTCCTTCTGCATATGTAGATAAGTAGCGGCTAATGTCTCTGTTTGTTTGTCTATTTTGACAAAGGGTATTTACCCGAAATATTAATAAATTGTGTTGTACCGTTTTTTCTAAGCGTGTTTCTTTCTCCGTTGGGTACTTCTTTACAATGTAACAAGTATACTGACAGCAAGTATGCCTACTACAAAGTAACAAGTATACTGACAGCAAGTATGCCTACTACAAAGTACAAGAAGCCGTGAGGTCCAAACTGCCATATTCGGGAGTTTACCTCAGCAGACTACACATACCGGTTCAAGAGTTTGGACGACTATGATAGTTCAAGGGCGGTGCCGGAATAGCTTGGCCGGCCTGGGGGCGCCACGCTATTCTGGCACCACCCTTGAACTGTCATATTTGGTTATATGTCGTAAAGGACAGAACGGGATAGACACAGACCTACTTTTCAGCAAAGTAACAGCTAAGATACAGTTATGCAGTATTAGAACAAGAAAACCAACAGCAACGCTACAGCAAAACCACAGCAACGCTACCGCAATCTCACAGCAGCATTACAGCAACACCACAACAATCTCACAGCAACATTACAGCAGCGCTATAACAATCCCACAGCACACTGCAACAATCCCACAGCAACATTACAACAACACTACAACAATCCCACAGCAACATTACAGCAAAACCTTGAGAACACGTCAGCAGAACTACACCAAAACGTCATCAAGACTACGACTCAACGTCCGCAGGAACTACGGAAAACAGACCAGGGTAGAAGAAAATTCTATCAACATTACTGCACGAGGAAAGTGGTGGGTTCCTGAAGAGCAACAGCTTCTCAAGGTATTCTGTACAACGTTTTATACATCTATTTCTTTCCATACATCAAAAATATTTACTAATTTATTTAACTTTTTATAACTTTATACCCACTCATACTGTTACAAATTCATGTTGCTTAGTTGCTTATTCATACTTTATAAAGTTTATCAACATTATTGCACGAGTAAAGTGACGCTTTACTGAACAGAGGGCAGCTTCAACATTTATTTTGTACAACGCGGTATATATCAATTGTACTTCCATATTATCAAAATTGTTCATTTATTTGTTTAATTCATATCCGCTCATTTTTTACTCAGTTTATCTTCCTTATCTGTTTACTTGCTTGCTTGTTTACTCGATTATTGATAATAATACATGTACTGAAGACAGACAACAGCGAAATGTTACCATGGTGCACAAATCAAAAGAATGATAGAACAAAACCAAAACTATATAACAGACATGTTAAAAACTACACATATCGAATACTTAAACTCAGCATGCCGTGTACTTAAGAAGCTTCAGCAAATAATAATACATTTCCGTATAAAATCAGTGAAAGAAAAATGTGCACTATCTTACCGAAATCTTTTTTTTTTCTTCTTCTTCTTCTCTCAAACTCTTCGACACTTTGCGTGAAAAGCTGCCTTTTACAGGAAATGGGAATACGTTTGTGCCACTATGTGCATACACCACGTGATCTAACACCAAATGATGTGCACTGTTACTGATAAGAGACGACGCTGACTCCTCTCTCTCTCTCTCTCTCTCTCTCTCTCTCTCTCTCTCTCTCTCTCTCTCTCTCTCTCTCTCTCTCTCTCTCTCTCTCTCTCTCTCTCTCTCTCTCTATCTCTCTCTCTCTATCTCTCTCTCTCTCTCTATCTCTCTCTCTCTCTCTCTCTCTCTCTCTCTCTCTCTCTCTCTCTCTCTCTCTCTCTCTCTCTCTCTCTCTCTCCAAAAAGCACTGGTAGAGAAAACCATACGCAGCGGGAATCCGTCTTCAATATGGAAAGTTTTAAACTTACTAACTAACAATAGTAAAAATCGTTCTGCAAACACGACTGCCAACCTTACAGCCGATGCATTTAACGACCACTTCATATTAGCCCCGAAATCTTTACTACTTGCTGAAGGTTTGGATCAGGTGGAACATGTCGCATCGCAGAAGCTTACTGACTTTTGTAAGCAAAGACTGTCCGCGGGCGATGCTTTTAATATCCCTTGCATCGCTGTACATGAAGTGGACAGACTTATCTCTAGTCTCAAGAACAAAAAGTCAGCTGGCATTGATGGAATCAATGGTTTTATCCTCGAACTTTCTCTTCCATACATTGTGGAAAGCTTAACCTATATTTACAACCTATGTATTCAAAATAATATTTTTCCGGCGGCTTTCAAAAAATCTAAAGTGGTACCTATACCTAAAACAAAAGACACATCTGATCCAAATAATTTTCGGCCTATATCCATATTATCTATTCTATCGAAGCCTATTGAGAAGCATGTACACAAACATCTTCTCGAATTCCTGGAAGAAAAGTCTCTCCTGAATAAATATCAATCTGGTTTTCGCCCTAAACATTCGTGTCACACTGCCTTGGTTCATATGATTGACACTTGGCTGCTCAATATCAACAGAAACAAAATGTCTGGTGCTGTCTTTCTAGACCTAAAAAAAGCCTTCGACCTTATAAACCACGAAATTTTATTAGAGAAACTAGACTGCTACTTTAACAATAACAGCCCAGGGACACTCTCATTCTTTCGTTCATATATCATAGGGAGAATTCAAACTGTGTACATCAATGCTACCTTCTCTTCTGAAAAGCGTGTTGAGTATGGCGTGCCCCAGGGATCCATATTAGGACCGTTACTTTTCTGTTTGTTTATAAATGATCTTCCACTTTATATTTCAAAATCCAAATACCGAATGTGACATGTTTGCCGATGATTCAACTCTTCACGCTGGAGGGAAAACTGTACCTGAAATATCAAGCAATCTTCAGCTTAGTCTTCAGGAGGTCTCACTGTGGTGCAAAAATAATCAAATGCTTGTAAATCCATCCAAAACGAAAAGCATGCTAATCACAACACGCCAAAAGCATCAGCTCCGCCCCCATTCACTTAACCTCTCTTTTGATTCAGTTCCCATTGAGCAAGTCAAGGAATATCGCCTCCTCGGGGTAATTGTTGATGACCAATTGTGCTGGTTGCCCCATCTAACACAACTAGGGAAAACATTATCAAAGAAGCTATTTTTACTGTCAAGATTAAAATCTATCATTGATACTAAGACACGAAAGCTATTTTTCAACTCCTACATTAAACCTCACATTGACTACGCATCTACTATTTGGGACGGCTGTAGTAAGGCTAACCTTAAGCGGATTAATTCTCTATACAATCGCGCAGTTAAACCAAAGATAATGGATGACCAAGATTGGACAGTAGGCCTGAAAAAGCGTAGCAGCGTTCGCTAGAGTGATTTGCCCCTGAATGCGTGCGACCGGGCTGTCAACATGTAGGACGGAGAGAAGAAGAAACGCACTCGCAAAGGTTGCCAGCATTGTGCTGCGCCTAATTGCACTAATACGAGGTATTCTGTGAACTGCGTAGGATGGTCATTCTTCAGATTTCCTGCAGAACAAGCAAGGTGAGGTTTTTTTTTTTTCCTTCGAAGTTTATGTAGCTTTTGGTGCCGATCATTCTGCACACGTGTTTACCGATCAGTGTTAGTGATCTGTGACCCATCCTGAGAAAACCAGGGTTTAGTCGGAACTTTGATGGAGTTATGACTATATATGAAAACTACGTGCAACTAGCTCTCTGCCGACATAAGAATGGTCCCTGTATTTTAAAAACTGAGGAAGTTATATCAGTTTAAAGGCTGGAGGGGTGCAGAGGACAGTTTTGAGAAAATGAGATACGAGGATGAAGATGAGCTTTTAAAACTGCATACATACATGTATGTGTGGCAAGTTTATGAGCAGACTGCTCAAATTTGGACTTGTTGTGCTTATGTCAATTAAAGGTACTGACTGTAGGCACTCTGCTTTTTATGGGAATATAATTATAAGTGAAAGGTAAATGGAAGACAATTTCTATTGGTAAATATCCTTCCTCTCTTTCTTTTCTTTTCATTTTCTTGTTCAGCTTTTCACTTAATCTGTCACTTCACTCTCATTACTCTCTCTCCCACCAACCCACCCATTTTTCAATTCTGTTCTGTGTTTCTTTGTGCATGAGAGTTTATCTTTTATAAATATATTATTCTATTACATTTTGTTGTGAACTTTATTTTTCACAATACTGTCTTGTGTATTAAAAACAAAAAAGTATCGTTTTAATAAGCTATCAATCTGTCATTACAGTGTTTTTTTTTTATAATTTTTGTGCATGCACACAAAATCAAAAAGGAAAGGTCAATTACATGTAACAACTATATTAAAATTAATGTAAACAAACAACAAAATAGATTAATCAACCATTCAACTGATTATGTCTACCACAAAACAAAACATAAACAAAAAACAAACAAAAAGAAATACATTGAAATAAAACTTACAAAAATTACAACTAAACAAAGCTATCAAAACAAAGGGGGAGGGGCGTGTGGGAATGGAGGTTATTTCAAACTTTGAAAAGACTGCATAAATAATTCCCTAACAACTCATATCAAAAGTCACAAAGAGTATGTTTTATTCATTCTATAGATGTTTTTGCACACACCCTACCTGCACCCCCAAAGCACATTATTTTTTTTTTTTTTTTTACAAACGGCCAGCAAGCTTGTTCATGAGATATCTATATATATGTTGTCTAGATGAATAATCAATAAAAATAGACGATTTAAAAGACAGAACGAAATAAAGTCACTGCTTTTATATAAATATAGTCGTATAAACCCAGCATAAACAATCGCATATTTATTTGTACTGCGCAAAGGCCACGCCGAAGTTACGACATATTACACAGTGCACACAAGAAACGCTGACCGCGAACACGCTTTCGAGGGCAAGTAACTCGTGCCGCGGGTACGCTTTTGCTAATATAAGAAGTGTGCCACTGTCCAATCTTGGTCATCCATTATCTTTGGTGACAGGCAGGTCCTGGCTATTGACAATGACGTGCAACTCCACCCTGGAGCTTAGTGACGACAACACATTTGCCTAATAAGAATAATAAGGAAGCAGTCGTGGGGTCAAGACACAAAGACCCTCCTCCATCTCTGCCAAGCCCTGGTCCGCTCCAGGCTCTCCTATGGTCAGGAGTGCTACTTCGCTGCCCCACAATCGCTTCTCTCAAAGCTTACCTCCGTCGATTCCCAGGCGGTCAAATTAGCGCTTGGTGTCCCGGTTCACTGCGAAACACGTGCAGCCTATGCAGAGGCTGGGATCTTGCCCTTGGCTCACCACAGGAAGCTGCAAGTGTCCAAATTTGTCAGCAGAACCTTTACCGTCCCAAACTCAGACACCCATTTCCTTGTAAAAGACAAGAAATGGGACAAATTCAAAGTTAGCAGGAAAAACCACACGCTTGAATCCATAACGAGCTACACCAGTGACATTACTGATTCCCCAGATACAGTCTTTGGGGAAGTCGCTCCAAAACCAGTCCCTCTACAGCCACCTTGGCTTCTTGAGGCCGCCAAAGTCAGCATTGAGGACCATAGCACCAGCAAGACCTCCAACCCCCACTTGCTTGCGGCTCGGGTCCGGGAGTCGTTAAATAAATACCAACATCATCTCCAAATCTATACTGATGGTTCCGTGCTGGAGGATGGACGGGCCGGGGCCGGCTTCTCCATACCCTCCCTCAATACATGCAAAAGCTTCTATCTTGGACTAGGCTTCTGCATCTTTTCGGCTGAAATGACCGCTATCATCTCCGCACTTCAGTTTCTTATTTTTTATCCCCGCACTCCGCTCAGAGTTGTGGTCTGTGTGGACTCGCAAGCTGTCCTTAAGGCCATTCGCTCCTCTCGGTCTCGATCCCGACCCGACCTCCTGCAGGAAATCCTCTCACTCTCAAACGCCATCATAAGACAAGGAACTCAGTTGGATTTCCACTGGGTCCCAAGTCACGTAGGGATTAGAGGCAACGAACTGGCGGATAGCGCTGCCAGAGTCGGCGCTCTCAACGTTCCCCCAACTCAGCAACTTCGCATCCTCCTCTCTACCTCTGAACTAAACTCCAAACACTGCAATCTCATCCAAAACTGCTGGAAAAGGGAGAAGCGAGAACTGTGTGCCGTGAAAGAAAAGCGATGCTTCGCAGATCCTTCCCCCTTTCTCCCTAAACTCCCTAGATCTCAAACGGAGATCATCCATATGCTCAGAACGAGATCCTGGAAGCTGAAATTCACCCAGACCCTATGTCACTGCGGGGAGACAGCCGGCCTAGAGCACTCTCTGCTACTATGCCGCATGCCTCCTCCACAGCTCTCCAGAGTTAGACAATCATGTCAGGCTCGCGACATCAGAAACCTCTTCCAACTCCTATCTGATCATTCTCTGGCCGTGGAGCTGGCGAAAGCCATCCACTCCTCAACACTATCGACTTACATATAAACAACAGAGATGGGTACGTCCCATCTAAGATGGCAAACAACGACGCCCTATGCTAAAATTCTGTTATAACTGTGCGTAGTCTTTGTTGGCCGCATATGCACCAACCCACACTCCTTGCAGACACAATGATTGTAACAGCGAAATCATAAAAACACCACATACCATTTTTTTTTTCCGATAAATTATATTATATTATAATTATGAACTATGTTTTATCCTATAATCATAATAATCTACCTGTCTCCAATCACCTCGTTGTGGCGAGAGACGTTAAAAATCAAGAAACAACAACATGTCCAATCTTGGTCATCCATTATCTTTGGTTAAACTGATCCTCCCAATCCCCTCTCTAACTTTAAAGGAAAAGCTTCAGGCAACAGGGCTCCTTCCTTTACATCAACACCTTACGTTTAACAAGTGCATACTTATGCACAAAGCACTGAACGGGAAAGCCCCCCTCTACCTGGCTAAGCTTTTCACTGAGAGCGAAAGGGTTTACAGCACTTTGAGGAACAGTCTCGTCATTGAACGGCCCCGAATTGACTTGTTTAAATCCAGCCTTTCTTACGCGGGTGCCTATTTATGGAACTCACTTCCTCCACATATACAGCAAACGAGACATCTTCCATTGTTTAGGACGAACGCTTTTAAATACATCTCTGAGCAAACTTGAATGAAACGTAGATAATATGTCCAAAAGAGTCATGTCAATGATTTCCTGTAATCCTCCGTTTTGCACTTGTTAGCTTTTACATAATATCTCTCTTTTTCGTGGTGTTTTGCCTCCTCACTAAATTCCTACACATGAGTAGCTGTATCATAAGTGTGCAGTCGCTTTCTATAAGCACACTTTACATCGCAACCCCCCCCCCCCCCCCTAAGACCCTGTCATTTTGCTGTGTGTGTGTGTGTAATCTTCAGCAACTTTGGAACTTGTATCGGAATTTAACACAAGTGACCTGTGAGTGTAGCCGCTTGTTTTGTGCTGTTAACATATTGTTTTAATGTTGCTTTTAATATTGTAGTTTAGCAAGGACAACATGAAAAGAGGCCTGTGCGCCTATTGTTTCCATCCTTGAGAAATAAAGTATCATTCATTCATTCATTCATTCATTCATTCCCTCTCTCTCTCTCTCTCTCTCTCTCTCTCTCTCTCTCTCTCTCTCTCTCTCTCTCTCTCTCTCTCTCTCTCTCCTCTCTCTCTCTCTCTCTCTCTCTCTCTCTCTCTCTCTCTCTCTCTCTCTCTCTCTCTCTCTCTCTCTCTCTGTCTACTTCAAGGGACGTAATCCAGTAAACTGAAATGAGTCTTGTCACAAATTCTCTATTTTTTAGCGCCACTTGGCAAACTGTGGTGGTGGAAGGAGGGGGGGGCGGGGCAAGGGGGGGGGGGGGGAGGGGCACGTGGCACGGTAGGATCCTTCGGCTCTTGGAATATGACGTCTGCCTGTGGACAGTTGTACTCTACAGCAAAGCTTCAGCAAACAGTTATAATACAGCACTACTAGAGCACGACTACAATATAAATTATTGTCTCCTTCTTCTTGGTTATCAGTCGATTGGTTGACTGGTTTTAAATGTTTATTTATTTTTTATTTATACGGGAAAATTAATTATTCAGTTTATTTGATATTCAGTTAACAACAAATTTAGTTCACGCATCAATTAGAAACGCCCAAACTGATATGTGTTTATTGCTTGCTTGCTTGCTTGCTTGCTTGATTGATCGACATATTAATTAATTGATTGGCTGAATGATTGATTTACTCGTTGGTTGGTTGGTTGCTTGGTTGCTTGGTTGGTTGGTTGGTTGGTTGGTTGGTTGGTTGGTTGATTGATTGATTGATTGATTGATTGATTGATTGATTGATTGATTGATTGATTGATTGATTGATTGATTGATTGATTGATTGATTGATTGATTGATTGATTGATTGATTGATTGATTGATTGATTGATTGATTGATTGATTGATTGATTGATTGATTGATTGATTGATTGATTGATTGATTGATTGATTGATTGATTGATTGATTGATTGATTGATTGATTGATTGATTGATTGATTGATTGATTGATTGATTGATTGATTGATTGATTGGCAGCAAGTAAGCCTATTACAAAGAACAAGTACAAAGCACGAGATACAGCATTGATCCACAGCAAGTATGCCTACTCACAAGTTACAGCAACTCTTGACAACAAGTAAGCCTACTATAAAGCACAAGTGCAAAGCACAAGTTATAGCACTGATTGGCACAATGTACAGCAACGACTGACAGCGAGCGTGCCTACTACAAGGCACAAGTTACAGCAACGACTGACAGCGAGTGTGCCTACTACAAAATACGAGTTACAGCAACGACTGACAGCAAGTCAGTATGCCTTCTAGACCTACAAAACACAGCTTACTGCAACGATTGCAGCAAGTATACCTACTACAAAACACAAGTTGCAGCAACGATTGACAGCAAGTATGCCTACTATAAAACACAAGTTACAGCAACTATTGCAGCAAGTATGCCTACTACAAAACACAAGTTGCAGCAACGATTGACAGCAAGTATACCTACTACAAAACACAAGTTACAGCAACGACTGACAGCAAGTATGCCTACTACAAAACACAAGTTACAGCAACGACTGACAGCAAGTATGTCTACTACAAAGCAGACTTTACAGCACCGATAGACAGAAAGTATGCCAAAACAAAGCAAACGTTACAGCACCGACTGACAGCAAGTGTGCGGCCTATTACAAAACACGTCACAGCAACGACTGACAGCAAGTGTGCGGCCTATTACAAAACACGACTGACAGAAAGAATGCCTACCATAAACACACGTTACAGCAACAACTTACAGCAAGCCTGCCTTTTTCTACTAAAATCCACAAGGCCGTGATGTTGAAACAGAAATTCTAGAGTTGATATTTGCAGACGACGCATTAAGAGTTTAAGGGTCAGGACGACCATGATAGTTCAAGGGCGGTGCCGGAATAGCTTGGAGTTTGAGGGAGTCAAGCTTTTCTGGCATAACCATTGAACTATCATATTCGATTTATGTTATGTTGTATCAGGCCAGAACGGGATAGGCACAGCCCTACACTTTAGCAAAGTGACGGCTAAGATACAGTAATGCATTATCAGCATAGCAAACCAACAGCAACACTACAGCAAAACCGCAGCAACACTACAGCAACACTACAGCAATACTACAGCAACACTACAGCAATACTACATCCAAACCACAGCAACACTACAGCAATACTACGCTACAGCAATTCTATAGCAAAACCACAGCAACACTACAGCAATTCCAGCAAAACCACAGCATCACTACAGCAATTCTACAGCAAAACCACAGAAAATCTACAGCAATTCTACAGGAAATAAGCGTACAGCAGCACTACAGTAAGCCCACAGAAACAGTGTGGCAAAATGTTAGGAAAACGTATGTAGAACTACACCAAAACATCATCCAAACGACAACACGCGGGAACTACGGACAACAGACCAGGCTAGAAGCAGATTCTATCAACATCACGGCACGAATAATGTGACGGTTTACTGAAGAGCGGATAGGTTCAGTATTTATTTTGTACGACATTTTATACATCTTTATTATTTTATGAACATCAACAGCATTCACTAACTTGTTTAACTGTGTATCCACTCATATTTTTACTTGTTTATCTTTCTTACTTGCTAACTTACTTACATGCTTGTACTCGTACTCTGGGTTACAGAGAATTCCACAAGTGATGTGTTACAATGCTGCGGTAATCAAAAGAAGGACCAAATAAACAATACTATTTTACAGACTTATTAGAAAGTGTGCTTCAGAATAACGAAAAGAACCTACAAAGTTGAATGCCGCGTACTTATGACATTACGCAAACAACATACATTTTCCCTTTAAAGTTTGCTTTTTTAAAGTCAATGGAAACGTGACATACCTTACGGAAATCTGATCCTCTCCAATCTTCAACAGTTCTTAAAGCTGCCTATAATGTTGACTGCAAATCTCATGTGGCGTTAGCGTAGTGTGCACTCACAAGTCATTCGAGTTCCCAGCTCAGTCACACCGAGGGGTAGGGGTAGGGTAGGGGTGCTATTTTTAGTGCCACGTTATTACAAAATCCAGTCACAGCAACTTTCCAGCAACACTTTACAGCGAACACTTCAGCTAACCTACAGCAACATAATATCCTCTTTACAGTTATAAAATACAGCGCTGCCACAACAACGATATTTAAACCTGATTTCAGATGGCAAAAGCGGGTATGTCCAATATATCACATTGAAAATCACGCTTTTCACAATAGTGGACAAGCTGGCTTCTGCCAAATTATGTCACTTAACAGCCGAGTCCCTGAGGTCGCATCCACTGATTTTCTCCCCTCTTGTTTGTTACTGTTTAATGCGTTTGTTTTGTATTTCCTTCTAACCATAGTACACTACTGTCCACTACTGTACCCTATTGCTTAACCCTTATCATTCGGAATGCACCAGTGTGTGAAATATGTTTGACTAAAATAGTTCAAGGGTAGTGCCAGAATAGCTTGGCGCCTCCAGGCGCCAAGCTATTCTGGTACCACCCTTGAACTTAAAGCTATTGGTTTACATCATTATCTGTAAATACTATAATGTAGCTTGCATATGGCAGTGTAAAAATTTGAAGCGTCTAGCCTCATTGTGATTTCGGTTAAGAAAAATAACTGTTCACTTTAAATTTAAAGATTATGTCAGTCTGCCATACGCGTTTGTCTTTAAGTCCATTTTCACGCCGTTTCTAAACTACAAAGGTACAAATCTGCTAAAGATACAAAGCTACTAAGATACAAAAGTACAAAGCTACTAACATGAAAGTGCACATAATATAACAAGTCGCTCAAAAAGAGATGGATAAGGCAAAATGGAGGGCACCAATTATGATTACTAACAATGTGAACGAAGAAAAAAAAAAAAAAGATAGTCTTTAAAATTCCTTTTTTTCACTGAAATCAAACACGCGCGCACGCTCGCGCCGCATGCTCACACACACACACACACACACACACACACGCGCGCGCGCGCGCGCGCGCACACAGGCACACCCATATACACGCACGTGCGCGCGGAGGTTAATATCAAGTCTTTAGGCGATGGAGATACCCGAACCAGTGAATGAGCTGTTAGATAGCAGGTACTTGAAGAGGCTTTCCTTGAAAGAGGGGAGTGAATCAGTGTGTTATGTGCGCTGGCAGTTTATTCCAAAACGAGGCGCCCGAGCAAGGGTGGTTTTAAATAAATCTATCCTCGGGCGTGGTGTGATGAAGTTTCGCCTTGATGTTGAATAGCCTGAAGCTACCTTGGTGAAGAGATTACATAAGAGAGAGAGAGAAATGAAATGAAATGAAATGAAATGAAACTTTATTTTCCAAGGATAAAAGAATAGGTGCGCAGACCTGTTTTCATTCTTGTCCTTGCTACACACTACAAAACAAAATAACGTACACACACACACACGCGCGCCGGTGTGCAATTGCCGCGTGCACAGGCTTGTGCCAGATTAGCTTGTAGCCTACAGGCGCCAAGCCAAGCCTGCACAACCCTCCACACACACACACACACACACACACACACACACACACACACACACACTGACACACACATACACACACATCAGTATATCATGTACACATACATTCTTTCGCTTAAAACTATACTACAGCAAATATAAAAAGTATAATGGATTTTGTACATAAAACCGCTATTGTTCTCATCATAAAAACCAACACGGCGGCTCACTCCAACAAACATAAACAGGCATACACACACACACACACACACACACACGCACACACACACACTCGCACACACACACACACACACACACACACGCGCGCGCGCGCGCGCGCGTGCGCAAGCACGTAGGGATGCGCGCGTGCACACACATACACTTGCACACACTGACACAGATAAACACACACATGCGATAGCGGCCTCCCCGCGCCACTAAACCGCGCACAGCTAGATGCTAGTCTGCCATGGAATTAGACTAGACTTGTATAGCGATCCCGCAACCACCGCGCGCGCGGGTCGACGCGAAGAAACCACAGCACTGCCACGCCTCGCGAGCGCCCAATGCTGTGTCTATCGACGGCATCCCGTCTGGCCAGCCGAGTCCATGGGGTCATGGATATTACATAATGCGGCTTGCTGGAATGCCAGCGGTATATTACATGCGTTCATAAATTTTTAATGTTAGAAGAGAATGCAGACTATCCGGGAAATGCCGCATAAGGCATGGAGTGCTACATGTAAAAATAAAAATAAAAATACAAAATAAAAGAAAAATTAAGTTTTGTCTAGATGTTTGAGCAGCTTGGTCTTGTAAGTTTTAATCGATGGCGCGGCTCTAACATCCGCAGGAATGGAGTTCCATAACTTTGCACCAGAATAGGACAACGACGACCTATAAATGTCTAGTCGAGGCATCGGTACAACAAGATTGTTCCCTGGTGTTCGACTGGACCTCGTATGAGCAAAGTGGAACAAACTATTGAGATAGGCTGGTGTTTCTGAGAGGGTGATTTTGCGCATGAGCACCAACTTATTATACTTAAACTGTTTTTCAAGTGGCAAAATGTCTAACAGCTTGAACTTATTGTCAGTATTAATGACTTCTGAGGGTCTGTCAACAATAAGTTTAATGGCTCTTCTGTGGAGCGAGTTCAGACTTTTTAAATTAGCATCGCTACTACCGTCCCAAATAGATGAGGCATAATCCAAATGTGACTGAATATGGGCATAGTAGAAGAGTTTCCTTGTTGGCTCATCAGCAAAATGTCTCAATTTCGACAGGAGGAATACATTTTTAGATACTATTTTACACAGTTTAGTAATGTGGCCTTGCCAGCACAACTTGTCGTCTAAGTTGATTCCAAGCACGCGCTGTTCTCTGACTTGCTCCACAGGCTGGCCATTAAGTGTTAGTTGAAGGGGAGGGGGGTTCAACTGATGCTTTTGCCGTGTGGTAATCAGCATGCATTTGGTTTTAGTGGGATTAGGTATCATGGCGTTATTTCTGCACCATTCAGATACCTCATTTAAACTGTCTTGGAGAATCTTCACCATACATGTTACGTCTGATGACGAAACGTCCAGTGTTCCATCGTCTGCAAAAAGACTGAAAGTTACACTGGAGTCAGATATATGTAATGGAAGGTCGTTTATGAAGACAGAGAACAATAATGGACCAAGAATCGATCCCTGTGGTACTCCGTGCTCTATCACCCCTTCAGGTGAGTTTTTACCATTCACGTAGACATACTGCGTACGCCCATGCAGATATGACGTAAGGAAGGCAAGTGTGTCTGCGCTTAGTTGATAGACATTAAGTTTTTGAACTAAAGTTTCATGATTGACGAGGTCAAATGCTTTTGAAAGGTCCAAAAATACTGCTCCAGTCATTTGACTGCTATTTATGGCAGTAAGCCATCTGTCAACAAGGTGTACCAATGCTGTGTGACAGGAGTGTTTCCGCCGAAAGCCAGATTGTAATGGATGTATGAGTTTGTGTTTTTCTAGAAAATGTTGTAAGTGTGTGTGAATGTGTCTTTCTATCGGTTTCGACAGTGTTGACAGTAGCGAAATGGGCCTGAACTTGTTAGGGTCGGCAAGGTCTTTCGTTTTAGGTAGTGGGATCACTTTGGCTGTTTTTAGAGAAGATGGAAATATCCCCTGCTTTATGCAAAGGTTGTATATATATGTCAAGGTATCTAAAATATACGGTAGGGCCATTTTCAGAACTGAGCTACTAATACCATCATGGCCAGACGTACGTTTGTTCTTTAAGTACGAGATGGATTTTCCCACGTCGTATATCGTTAACAGCGGAATGCTGAATGACGTGTCAGGGTCCAGCCGTTCTGCACAAAACGTCTTTAGCTTTTCGGACACAGCTGAAGACTGACCAGAATATGTATTTTTTAGCAACGTACTGGCAGCCGAGAGGAAATGCTGATTCAAGATATCAGCTGATAACTGTGTACATTGTGCGGTATTTTTGGACCTCGTAAAAGCATTGATCGCTCGCCACACAGATACGACATCTTTCTTTCCGTTCATAAGACGGTGAAAAAGTGACCTTTGAGCTTTCCTCACTAAATGTTTAACATGGTTTCTTTGCCTTCGATAAGCAATAAAATCCTTCTTTCTTTTATAGTCATCTCGGAGCTGCATGGCATCCTTGATTTCCTTACTTAACCAGGCGGGAAGCTGGGGGTTCTTCACCCGTTTCTCTCTGAATGGAGCGTGTTTATCGAGAACACCAAGGAACAATCCGTACCACTCAGACAAAGCATCGTTGGGGTCATTATGGTAGTACACTGTATCAAAGTGTGTGCTACTTAAATCACAAAGAAATGTTTCCTTGTTGAAATGTTTAAGTGATCTGTATCTAATAGTCGTGTGCTGATGTTTTCGGAATGAATTATCCGCTTTTAATGCCAAGCAACAGCACACCGGGTAGTGATCGCTAATCCCTACCTGAAGCACGTCTACTGCCATCACCCTTGATTGAGTAGTTGTATATATGTGGTCTATAAGGGTGGAGGAACTTGGACTAACACGAGTTGCTGTTTTAACTAGCTGCTTTAAACCAAACATAGACATGGTGCACTCCCAAGCAGGGTTATTCAAAAACATGTTAATATTGAAATCGCCTAGGATCAAAATTTCAGAGCTGGACTGTCTGACCTTATCCATCATGGCGATAAAGTCGTCGAACCATTGAAATGTTGATGCTGGGTTCCTGTAAATGTACCCGACCAGCACGGGGCTGGATTTGTTTGCCCTTAACTCAACCCAAATGCATTCTACGGTTTTTGACTCCAGGTCCCCACGCCTGCGAGTAATACCGCTAATTGAATTATGAATGTATACTGCAATACCCGTATGTCCCGGGTATTCAGCATCGCGGCGCAGTACAGTGAAGTCCTGGATAGAAACGGCCTCATCGCTGATGTTACGATTGAGACGCGATTCCGTTACACCAAACAAGTGAAATGGATTGGATTGACTCAAGAGCACACACAGATCGGGAACTTTGTTAGTTAAATGATAAACATTTAAATGGCCAATATGTAACTGGCGATCATACACCATGATTGCTAATGTATGTCAATACCAAAGAGTACAAATAAAAAAGCTTATAAATGATACAAAGGCAAATAAGAGCTGAAATAATAAAACAAAGCAAAAGAATATCAGTCCGCTCTAACACACAGAATGTGGGAGGCAAGTGAAAAAAAAAAAAAAAAAAAGAGTTTCTTCTACGCATTCACTGATATAGACCACACTACCGGTCACTAACGGTCACTAACAGGGACTAATCCCTTTAGCAAACTTCAACAGTCAAAGCTAAACGACCCCGCTGCGCGATAGGGGAAATAAAGTCAGCGCTGCGAAAGGACACAGATATGATCGTAGTGTGAATATACGTAGAGCACTAGTAGAGAAAGTGTCACGGTGCACAAGTACTAGTGCTATAAGCGTCACAAATCGCACAGAGTGAGAAGATCGGTATTCACGAATACTGTCGGCAGAAGTCAAAAGGATGACAATGTTAATATTGGACCACGCGCAGTGGTTGAAGTTAAAAACAAATGAATACGTCTCTGCGCAAACACAATAATTATGAGCAATGAGACGCAAGAAAATCAATTCGATATTGTTCAGTGTTAGCCTGGAAAGTAAAGCACAAAGTTATGTAAGGAAGAGTAACTGAATGTTCTGGAAATGAGTCTAATACACACGCACGGGGTGGCTGTACTGTGCCCACGGTTCCTGCTGTGCGTATGGCGTGTATGTGAGCGGGGGGACGCTGAAAGGATACGTTGGTTGCGTCATGCTGAA
Organism: Semisulcospira habei; assembly: GCA_036245525.1. Classification (NCBI taxonomy): domain Eukaryota; kingdom Metazoa; phylum Mollusca; class Gastropoda; family Semisulcospiridae; genus Semisulcospira; species Semisulcospira habei. The sequence continues at coordinate 140,231,900 of BTPG01000001.1, forward strand.
GTGTCCCCATGGTCCGGCCTCGCGATACTGTGGAAATGCGGCACTGTATGGTGGTAGTGGCGGTTGCTGCCACATAGGATACTGGCCCGGCATTTGTTGCTGATAGCTACATTGACTCTCTGCTGTACCACCAAATCTGGATTCGCTGTACTGTGATTCCAGACCTGGTGCTACAGCAGAGGACACTGACAGTCCACCTTGACTCTCCGGTGCAGCACCGAAGCTGGATGCACCACAGAGCGATTCCAGGTTGGGTGCTGCAGCGGACACTGACTGTCTGCCGGCTGCGACATTAGCGTAAGTGTTGGTGGTGCCAGCGTGTCCTTCACGTCGCTGACGGCGGTGACGGTCACCACCTGCAGGCTGGTTGTTGGGAGTGGTGACGTCAGTAGCTGGCCCTCCTCTCTTTATGTTGAGGGCCAGACTGATGGTGCCCTGGCGACTAGGATGGATGGGGTCACCGCGCCTGTAGAATTTTCTACGCGGCAACCCATCAACAGCAGTAAAGACCTGAGTGTTGTCTATCAGTGTGACACCCAGCTTTCTGCACACATGGAACAGGTTACTGTTGGAGGCGGTGATGGCCCTATACAGCTGGTGTCTACTGTCGGTCGGCAGGATGGAGGATGCCTGCAGACGAGCGCCGGGAAATACCCGCCTGCATTCCCGGACGAGCTGTTCCCACACAGCGCTGGTCACTTCCTTCTGTTTGCAATCGTTGATCCCCACGTGGAAGGTCACCAGTGCCACCGCTGTGTGGGACGCGTGTTGTCGCTGGAGCCAGTTCAGCAGGTGGACAGTCCGCAGGCCAGAGACAGATAATACGTCTACTTTTTCTATAGGGTAGGTGGGCATCTTCTCTGCCTTGATGTTGCGAACAACAGAGTCTCCAATGACCAGCGTGGTGGTGTCACTCTGCACTGAATGTCGCAGTATTTGCTCATCTGGAGACATTTTGTTATTACGCTGCTGCTGGCTGCTGGCGTGGTCATACCCGTTGTTGACCTCAGGCAGGCCGCCGGTAATCCGTACTGGTATGAGTCGCTCTGGGCTCTTCTCGGCTGCACTCACAGCCTGTACCGTGGCCAGTTCTTGCAGAACGGGTGGAGGGGAGGGGTGACAGGGAGCAGCGATTGCGCTGCCCGTTACCTGGCGCGGAGACGCACAGATATCAACATTGGCAGACAGGTCAGTTTGAGTGTTACCACTCATGGCAACGTCTGAGTTGTTGGACGCAGTGGCTGATTTCTTTTTCAACTGTTTTTGAATTTCCCTCAGGCGCTGCTTGTGGCTCTGTTTGGCGGAGGATAGCTGGTTGACAGTGCCGTCTGTGGCGTGTTGAGCTGTCTCCACACCAGTTATCCTGTCGTCCAGGCCGGACAACACTTCGCCCACACTTTTCTCCGTAACCTGTAGATATCTGGCTCTCTTGACCGCCTCGTCACGGAGCTGACTCTCGAGCTGATCAATCCTGGCTAGGGCTGCTGAAAGTCCTTTGAACAGTGTACTGACGTCAGCGCGAAGAGAGAGAGAGAGAGAGAGAGAGAGAGAGAGAGAGAGAGAGAGAGAGAGAGAGAGAGAGAGAGAGAGAGAGATCTTCTACTGAGCTTGTACATTAAGAAAAATCAATGCTAATAATTGATTATGTTTCTTCTCAGCGTACAAACTAAGACTATGATGTGGATTTCTGGAGTTAATCGGGTATGCATCAGTGTAGGCCATGGGATGACTCGGTCGTTCGTTTCATTCCGCTAATATTGAAAGTATATGACAAAATTTGACTTGTTTTTAAGAGTATAAATATAGTTAATCCTAAAAGAAATGAGATCTCCACAAAATAGTTGCGCACTGCTTTGTAATCATGGATTATTATATCCCAAATTTGTCTGTTTACAAGTTACAAAGGGAGAGTATGGGAGACCCAATAACAGCAAAAGTCGACAGAGGTTGCATCCCCTGCTTGAATATTGACCAATCAGAAAAATTTCAAGCATTTTCACCGTACTTCTCAATCATGGCAACCAAAACATGTGTTATTCATTTTGAGCTACATACAGATGGAAGATACACTACAGTGATTTTATTCAGCGAAACAACGTGTGAAAAAGTGCAGGACTACACAAAGAAATGGGTCCGTTTTGTGTGCCAACAAGGAGATGTTGCTCGTCATTTTGAGTCTTCTTTCACCTTTCAAAACAGTGGCGAAGCAGACGAACAAGGACTTGGCTTTCACAGAAAATGCTCTTTGCGATAGCACAAGGTAAAATTTATTGAAATATTTCAGTGGTATGCTTTGATGTAACCTTGAAGAATGTGGACCTATATTTACACAATTCAATTGCTATATTTTTCACAAATGTAGGTTAGTAAATTTAAAAAATCTGAAGAAAAATGTTTGTTATTAAAATAGTTGATTCTCACGCGCCCCTCTTCACCCCCCCCCCCCCCACCCCTGACCCATCATCCATCCTCTTCCCCATCACCACTGCCCACCAAGCAGCCACCCCCCCCCCCCCCCACTCCCCCCAACCCCTCCCTTACCAAAGCAGCAAACCGGCATTTAGAGTAAGATATTTGATAAGTTTTTACATTGCTTTTCATACAAAGGATGGATTGTTAACAACATTAATATATCCAACAATACACTAAGATTTAATTGGAAACAGACTTAGTATGGAAGTACAAACAAGTGTACAAAAATAGTCCAAAGAGGACACCATTTGTTTATTGTGGTTGTCGTTATTAACAAAGCGGACAATGTTGATATGTTACAGGTTGAGGAGATTTGAGGAACGCAGCGTTGCTGAAGAAGGTCTAATATTCACTGTCTCTGCTGCCCGTGATGAAGTGCAAGAACCCAGCAGGAAAAAGCTAAGGAGCAGCAGTGACTTTGTCTCACCTAGGGCTGGTACAGGTAATCAGACTATTCACTGCTCCTCTGTTCTGCCAGTGAAGTGCATCTTTTGCAAGCGAGAGAGAAAAGATAAAAAAAGACAGAGTCAGTGGGAAACGCTGCAGAGAAGCTTTGCAAAGATGTGAACTCGTTGCAAATGATGAGCTTCTAGCCGCTGCACAGCTGAAGCAAGATGAAGATCTTCTTCCACAAATTCAGGGTGTAGATCTTGTGGCTGCAGAGCTACGATACCACCATACATGTAAAGTATCATCATACACCAATTTCATGCGCTCACAGAAAAGGCCTAAAGCAGACATCAACAGTGATGCATCAGCATTTGGTGCTGCATACAGCATTTTTAAGAAAGATGTTGTGTTGGAGAAACTCATTAAAGGAAATGAAGTTTTGCGCATGTCAAAATTAGCTGAGCTGTATGGAAACATCAAGTCAGTGGAAGGGGCTGATGTTGTGGTCAGGACTCAGTCTCTTAAGCAAAAGATTTCACGTGACTTTCCACAATTGACTTTCTTGAAACCAAGGCAAAGGAATCAGAGTGAGGTTGTGCTGTGTGAGAAAATTGTTCCTGAGCTTTTGGTGACTGGTGCCACGGACGAGTCCTCAAGTGAATCGGAGTGTGAACAGGCTGCTGCAGCACAACAATATGAAACCACAGGTACAGGGAACATAAAATCGTGTTTTAAAAAAAAAATGTTTTGATATACTGATTTATATTTTTGTGTCTACCTTTTCTCTTCTTCACCTTCTTCAACTGATATTGTGGATTTCATTCAAATGTGCCTGTTCTATCTTCTTCTTTTCTGATATGACCATATATTTCTTCAGATCTTATAATACACATTCCATAAATTTACATTCAACCCTTCTTCTCCTCCATTTCCATCAACATTTATCGTCTTCTTCCTCCTCTTCATCGAGTTCTTTTTCAATATTTTCATATTCCTCTTGATTTTTCACTACACCCCCAACCCACCTCCCACTGTTCTTATCTGCATGACAAATTGACATGTATGAGTGCGGATAATGAGTGAATGAGAGAGAGAGAGAGTTTGTGTTCGTGTGTTCCCTTAATTGATTTTTTTAATTTATATTTCCAATGTTTGTTTCAGGTGCAGATGAAGTCGGCAAGAGGCAACTGTATCATGGTATCATGTACCTACGGGCGCAGGTGATGTCTGTGAAGTCGCCAACCCTATGGCCTCCTGACAGCAAAGACATCACAACAGAACATGCTATGGAGGTTATTCCTGTAGAATTGTTCAACTCCTTGGCATGGATGTGTGGTGCTTCTGATGAATTTGACCTGGAGAACAAGTTTGTTGATGTTTCTGAGAGTGACAAGAGAAAGCTCCTTGCCATTGCTCAAGACATTTTGTACATATCGCACAGGGGAGGTTTGTTTTTGCCAAAGCATTATGCCCTTGGCATGGCTGTTAGGCACTGGACTGGTCAGTCCAACCTCATAGGTGTCTTGAATGGACTTGGGCACTCCATGAGCCACAGCACGATTCTTGAACTGGACACGGCTTTGGCTGAACAACAGGTGTCTAGAAGTGACATTCCGGAGGGATTTCGTAAAAAGACTTTCACACAGTTAGCCTGGGACAACAACGACTTGGTGAAGAAATTCTCAGTGGAAAGGGAACAACCCATAACACAAATGGAATTATCGTTCAGAGACAAATTCCATATAATTCCTCACATACTGAAGAGGTCACAACACAGAAAGAAAAAGAGCCAATGACAAGGAATAAGAAGCGCAGCGTAACTGTGAGTGAGGATCCCCATCCAGAATATCATGCAAACAAAAGAGTCGGTCCTTCCCTGCCATCAACATCTGATGACAAGGTTATGGCACCGTTTGCGAAAGCAGAACTTCTGAAGAAATATTCGAACAACATTGATTTGGCCATCACCATGGCTAAGCTACACACTGAAGATGAAGACCATGCACTTACATTAGTCCCAGGATGGACGGGCTGTAATGTTCTCCTGAAATCAGAGGGACCACTGCCAGCAAAAAGTAACGTGGGATAGTTGCCAGTGATCAACGGTAGCCCTACTCAGCTCAACACTGTAAATGCAGTTTTTTTGAAGAGTCTCGCCATTGTCGATGAACTTGAACTTGAGTGCATTGTACTGACTTTTGATCTAGCATTCTATGCCAAGGCCCAACAAGTACGTTGGAATGATTCCATGTATTAGAAAGAACAGTTGTCAGACTTGGAGAGTTCCACACATGCATGTCATTTCTAAGTGTCATTGGAAAGCGCTTCGAAGATTCAGGACTGGCTGACATCCTACTTGAAGCTGGAATTGTGGCACATGGGTCACTGCCAGGCGTGATGAAAGGGAGACACTACAACCAGAGTATCAGGGTGGTCAAGATTGTTGCTGAAGCCTTGAGAAGGATGCTCTTAACTGCCTTCATAGAAACACAGAGTGAAGAAGAAAGGGACAGATTCATGGCTCTGTGTGAAAGTTTGCGTCATGCTTTTCCTGAGCACCAGTTTCAGGATCTCTCCATGACAACCGATTTTGAAGCATTCAGAAACAAATTGTCATCATTCATACAGGAGAGATGCAACCAGTTCCCAACATTTGCATTTTGGATGAGCTACCTGGAGATGGCAGACTTGCTTCTGAACTTCATTCGTGCCACACGGGAAGGTACATGGGCCCTCCATCTTGAGATTGCAGCCAAAATGGTACCTTGGTACTTCGCTTATGTTCATCTGAATTATGCCAGGTATCTTCCAGTATACATTCATGAGATGCTTGCGGTTCCAGAGACACGCCCTTCAGTAGCAGAGCCTCTTGCTCTTTGTAGTTCAACAGCAAGAACAGCGTCCCTTCAGCCAAACATCAATGGATCAAACATTAGAGCAGACCATTAACAGGGACAGTAAGACCAGAGGAGGGCAGACTGGATTCTCCAACAGTTCTAATGCTGTTCACCGCTGGATCCTATCCTACAATCAACGTGCAGAAATTTCTAGAAACTGCACTGCAATGGCTGGAAATGCAGCAGGCCGCCATGAGAAAAAAGACCTCAGCAAGTCCAGAGGTAAGAAAGATGAAGAAGATGTCCAGAGTGTGATGCATACAATTGTGTCCATGCAGAACCCATTCACCTACTGTGTGCAGGAACTTCTTAATATAGCATCTGGCCAAGTAGCACCACCTGAAGTTACCGACGATCTTTTGACTGCACACAGAAAGGGCTGCAGCAGTTCCAGTCAGTTTGTTGAAGAACGACTGGTTTGGAGACAGGTTGACTTCACTACTCCTGTGAAAATCATGAAGCTGAAGACCTTCAGTTCTGTTCAGAAGCAACGTTTACACCAACAGCATACGCAAGAAACAGATCGCCTAAAAGCAGACAGAGATCTCATGACAAGACTGCTTATTGTTGCAAGAAATCAAAAAGTTGACCTGAAAGAATTATTGACACATTGCCTGTCACAGTTTCCATGTAGTTTGAGCAACAGTGATGGTTCCCTGCAACAAACAAACAAAGTCACCGTGCTCCACCACCTTGACGTCAAGTTCCCAGAGATGCTGGTCACTGACATTCCACAAGATGCAGCACTGATCTTGGATGGTATGGCTATAATTCAGCAGCTTGCAGATAAGGTGCCTGCAACTTTTGGTGATCTTAGCATCTTCATCTTCAGACACATCATCAAACTTGCTTGCTTTTACAGGGCATCTAGGGTTGACTTTGTGTGTGACAGATACAGTCCTCTCAGCATCAAAGATAATGAAAGAATAAGACGTTCAAGTGCCACTGGCTGTTTGCTGCGAACCCTGAATGAGAATCAGAAGACACCTAACCAGTTTCGCAAGTTTTTAATGTCTGGAAAAAACAAAGAGTCTCTTGCTGGCTTTCTGGTGGTGCAGTGGGGAAAAGTGGCACCAGAAGAGTTCTGTGGCAGGACTGTGTATGCATCATTGAGCCAAGGGTGTTTCAGGCTGTCTCCTCAAGATGACATGGAAGGAGTGATCACAGAAACATTGCAGGAGTTATCAAGTGACCACGAGGAAGCAGACACTCTTGTCCTGCTTCATGCACAGCATGCATCTGGAGCTTTCCCTTCTATCGTCATCAAGATGCCAGACACGGACATATTTATGCTGTGTCTTGCGCATCAGCATGAATTCAATTCTGATCTGTATGTGGCTACTGGCACCGGAAGTTCTTCCCGCCTGCTCTCTGTGCGCCCAGTCTCAGAGAAATGTGGGCCTGCTGTCTCAAGTGCTCTTCTCACTCTGCATGCTTTCACTGGCTGTGATAGTGTCAGTTGTTTTAAGGGGAAAGGAAAACTGAAGCCCTTTCAACTGATGCAGGAGAAAGAGGAGCATGTTCAGACCTTTAGGCTCTTGGGCAGCAGCTGGGACCTGACTGAGGACTTGCTCCAGCGACTTGAGCAATTTGTATGCTGTCTATTCGGACAGAAGACAGTCTCATCTGTCAATGATGCTAGAGTAAACCTCTTCAAGGCAACCGGCAAGTTTGACAGTTCGCTTCCCCCATGCAGAGACAGCTTGCACTTGCATGCAAAAAGGGCCAATTATCAGGCCGCAGTTTGGAAAAGGTGCCTTCAGCCAAACATCAATGCCCCATCCCCAACACACCATGGCTGGAAATTGCAAAACCAGGAGCTGATTGTCCAGTGGTGCAGCCTTCCATCAACTCCATCTTTGCTGAGCCAGCTTGTGAAGTGCAGCTATAAGAAAAACAAGTGTGACTCCAGGCGTTGTTCTTGTGTAACTCAAAATCTGCCTTGCACTGGCCTTTGCCATTGTTTGAACTGTGTGAACAAGGCTGATGCTGACATTGAGGACACTGATGACCTGGAAGATTCGGATGACGAAGAATGTCTGTAAAGACTGAGAGTGGCAGGGCGAGTGGATAATAGAGCGTTGACCATGTTGTGTGAGTACCTGTTGCCCCCTTTTTCAGAATGCTTTGTTTTGTGTTTTATCTGATGAATATTAATGACTCAATGCTTCAATACAACCCCACCCGGGTCTGCCCTGGGGGACTTGGGTGGGGTTAGGTATTTTTTAGTTCCCAGGGTCACCCTGGTCAGCCCCACAGGGTGGGGTTTTCTCTCTATTCTGGGGCATGTGTTTCTGTCTACCTGAGGTCCATTCACCTGTATTTGCCTTTTTTAAACTCTCCCTACTGTCTGCACTGCCTGTAGCTCTTGATATTGGATGTGTGTTGCTAAATGGTCTTAGCTTTATTTAGGCCCCATGTGTTAGGTTTATTTAATGTGTTTGACCGGCTGGCGACATACATTCAATGTTCTGTTTAGTTGGTTGTTTTTTGTGTTTTTTTTTCACAAGCAGTGCAGGCACGTCCTGAGAAAGCCTTGTTGCTGTCGGGACGTTAAGCAATGTACAATCAATCAATCAATCAAAGCTTCAATACATTTTATTAGCTTGATTTCATAGGGGCAAAAAAAAACACCCTGTTTGATTAGGGTAACATGGCCACCAAAAATAGGGTCGGTAGGTCGGCATATTTTTTATCATTATTTTTAATTTGTTTTGGGTCTACTTCTTGGTATGGTGCGCAAAATGCAAAATGAAGCCCCCCCCCCCCCCCCCCCCCCCCCCCCCCACCCCCCCCTCATAAAAGGCTCATAAAACACGTCAACCTCATATCATGCTGATAGGTTAAAATGTGTTTGAACTTCCATCGCGCGTTTGACATTATGACTTGCCCCCCCTTTTCCTGAAGCAGTGCGCACACTTACAGCAGAGATCTCATCAGATCTGAAATCAGCATGGAAAATACATATATATAGAAACACTTTCTTTTTTTATACTTAAAATATTAGCGAACTAAAAAAATAAGCCATATACAAGGCTCTGTCCCATGGCCTAGTGATGTTATACAGCTGTTACACCACGCATCCGACACACCTGTTTTTTTCACACACATCTCGCGCAGGATGTCACGTGATGTCCTTTCTTAAAGCGATGCATCCCTCCAAATAAACATGAGTCGTTTTCCGGATATCTTTGTCACGTTTGCTGTTTATCCAACACAAAGTGTGAATGCTGTTTGCGGATGACACGTCTTACCTGTAGCGTTAGCTGATGGGTTCTCTCCCCTGACACAGTAATCCTGTGTATGTTGGTCATCCGCTATAGAGATGTCTTCAGTGGTGTTGGCACCTTCTGGTCCTCTCTGCATGGAAATAATAATAATAAATAATAATAATAATGTGAATGCAGTGACGTAGATAGATTTGTGGGGAGGTATGACCCAACCTCTACTAAGAAGGAAGAGACCAATAGATCTGCATATTTTGCTGGATCACTGTTGAGACCAATAGACCTACATACTGTGCTGGATCACCGTTGTGTTGAGACCAATAGAACATTTCGTATCATTGTTTGCCTGAATTTCACAGAACAATCTTTTTTTTTTTTTTTTTTTTTTTTTTTTTTTTTTTTTTTTTTTTTACTGTACTTGTAACAAGCTCTCTACAGAGCAACTCAACAGCTGAGTCTGGAGGAGGTATGGAGTCGAGTCGAGACTTGGCAAGGACTGGGGCTTCCAGCTTTTGCTGATTTCGCCCGGGGGGGGGGGGGGCAGGGGAGGGGGGGGGGGGGGCGCTGGTCGTCTCTCTGTCTGTCTGCCACTCCGTCGCTTCATCGGCTGGTGGTGATGCCGGGGCCGGGTGGTTGATGGTGTAGGAGGCGGGTGGTGTGGCCGGGGAACCGTTGCTCATCGCCAGGCTGGTGGGTGGTGGTAGGCCAGCCACTCTAAAAGGTCTTGCAAGAGTGGTGGCGGGGGTGGTGGTGTCGGCCGGAGAAACCGTGGCCGGTTGTGGTAGGGTCTGGGAAGGTTGGGTGGTGGTGGTGGCGGCCACTTGATCTTGGGCCGGGGGGTCGGACGCTGGAATGCGCGTGGTCCATGGCGGTGTTGAGGTGGCAGGCGGAGGTGTAGTGGTGGTGTTGGAAGTAGAGCTGGCCGTTTGTTTTTGCCTTCCCGGGTCCGGATGTGTAGGGGGGGGGGGGGGGGTCGTCTGCGTCTTTGGTGTGGTGGGTTGGAGGGTCCGTTGGTCGGGATAGGGTCTGAGGATTGGTCCTTCGTGGCTATTGTTGTGGAGGTGCTGGCGTCTGTGCAGGTTGGGTGTGGTTCCGTTGCGCTGCCCGTTTCTATCGTAATCGTTGGCGGGGTGTTGGTTTCCTTCGTTTCTGTAGTTGGGGAGCTGGGTGGCTCGGTGGTAAAAGCGTTTGCCTCCAGACCAAAAGGTCCTGGGTTCGAATCCAGCTTGGGTCAAAATTTGCTCAGACCCTTTTTCGTTGTCCCCGTCTTTGAAATCACCCTCGTGGTGGACACAAGACGTTAAGCCCTAAACATTTAACATTTTTTTTTTTTCGTTTCTGTAGTTGGGGAGGCCATGCTCCCTGTTGACTTGGTAGCAGGTGGAGAGATTTGCGTTTCTGCCTCCCGTGTCAGAGGGACTCCCTGACACCCGAGGCTAGTCGTCTTGGGCGGATGGAATCCTTTCAGTGTTCCGTTCTCGAACAACCACCGGGTGGTGATTAACGCCCGGTGGTGGCTGTCACCTTCGGAGGAGATTATGGCCGGCGCTGCCGCTGTCAGTAGTCTGACGAGGCCGTCGAGATCCATGGATCCCAAGCGGACCTTCTTCTCTCTTTTGGTCCAGTCCCTTTCTCTTAACAGGTGTTCTGGGATGTGGACCAGCGGAGGGGGTGGTGGAGAGGCCGGCTCAGACTCTGGCTCTGACTGATTTTCGGGCTCGTAGACTGGTGAACAGGTGGCGGTTGTGGTACTTGCTGGGTTCGCTTCGTAGTGTGCAGTCATTTCTCTTGAGAAGCGACCAGTCTGTGCGAGTGGTACGTTGTTAATCCTTGCGAAGTGGGCGAACATTTCTTCCCCGTAAGCTAGGGCGTCTTCCCCTGGTCTTTTGTCGCGGAATCCGTGGTCGGTTGAAGAGGCTGTGCCTTGTTGTGCGTAGTTGTTCTGCTCAGTCGCCCTAACAAGGGCGGTTTGGCGTCTGTTTCGGTTGGCCGACATAGTAGCTTGTGGCCAGTTCTCGTATGAGGCTGTGCGGTGGGCAGCGAGGCGGTGAAGCGTGCGGGTGGCTTGCTTTGGAGGAGCGCGGGAGACCGTCCGCTCCGTCTCGATGCAGCGAGTCCTGTCCGATGGATGTGATGGTTTTTGGAGGAGGTATGACCCACGCACACTTTTATAGCAAGGCCAACAGCACGGCCAGTTCAAATAGGAACAAATGATGCTTTCATCCCAAAGTCTACCGTATTGTTTGGAGCTCAGATGCGTTTATCTGTTAGGAACATTCAGAGTTGTTCAGAATTTTTTAAGCTTATTATGTTGATCCATTTCCCTCCTCGCTAAGCCACCCTCTGATCAACACACACGTCGGCGCACACAAATAAAGATGGACACACTGCGATTCCCGCCATTCGTAAGCTCTATGGTCTGGCGTAGCATAGCTATTCTGAACCTGCCGTGAGATGGCCTTCGTTGCCTGCTCGGCGTTAAACCCAAATAACTAACTAACTAAGCTATTCTGAAGAAGAATAATTGCACGGGCAGCGAAATGATGTTACTTAAAATCTATATAAAAAATGTCTCGGGATAATTCTTTTAGGGACAATATCCTAAAATTGCAAGCGTGTCCGTCCTCTAACACGGGCTCTAGTCGTTGTCACATACACACACACACACACACACACACACACACACACACACACACACACACACACACACCACCCACCCACCCCCCTTTGGCGCCCAAAACACGTTATCTAGCAAGGTTTGCGAGACGTCATTTTTATCTTGCTACTTCTTTGCCAGAATTTCTGCCCCGAAGGTCAAAACGACATGTGCATGCTTCGGAAAATGCGCTTCGACCAGTCCCATTCCAAAGTCTGCCGTATTTTAATATACAATATATTACAGTATTTATAATGCGCTTATCTTATAATAATTATAACTCTAAGCGCGCACTCACAACTCGCGCACACATGCGCGCGCTTTTGACAATGGCTCATGTACCATAAATACATTACGATAGTCAACTTGGGGTGAGGAGTGTGGTGATGTTATAGTGCTAGAACTTACTGTTTAAATCTAGGTGAGTTTTGAAGGCGGACTGGAAAGAGGAGAGAGAGTATTTCTGACGGAGAGAGAGTGGGAGGGTATTCCAGGTGGATGGACCATAGACGGAGAAGGAGCGGGAGCCGAAAGTGCTGAGTTTGGTGAGAGGGTCGGAGGCGAAGCGGAGGGAGCGGGATGGAGTGTATTTTCAATACTTTTAATACGGTAGACAAAAAGGCGGTATCTCCCTCCCTCCCCCCCCCCCCCCACGCCATTCTCCCCCCCCCCCCCGGCCACCCCTCCTATTGAGCAAAGAACTTCGGGCCCACGACGGCCGCAGTGGGTCTGTGCACAACTGTACGCGGGCCCACTGCGGCCGTCGCGTGCCCGAAGTTGCTTTGCTACTGGGGCCCCCACTGAAAACTTCTCAGGCCGACGTAGCTTGGCCACAGGAAACTCCGGCCACACGAAGTCCAGAGAACTGGCTTATAGACAGGCCATTCCTGGCCGCCCGGGTTCCTATAGACTGCCTACCTCTGGTGCACCTACCTCTGGTGCGCGTATCTCTGGTGCACGTATCTCTTGTGCGCGTATCTCTGGTGCGCGTATGTCTGTCGCTCCCTCCGCTGATGACGGACCTGTAAAGTGACGCACGGAATGGTTAATGCATTAGCGTCAGTGCCATTGTCATGTTCCCACTGGTAATCAGAAAACAATGAACAACAGAGGAAACGAGAAACATAGTGAGCCAGCTTGACGTGTTTTCAGCATGCCAGGGTAGTCTAATTTATGGTCGTGGAGTAACAGAGGGCTGACAGTATATATCTCGTTTTCCGCGTTTATGCTGCCTGTTTGTAGCGTGCAACAACTGTACATAGAGGCCAGTAGAATGTACAACTATAAATAAGTGCCGACAGTAGCTTACACCACAAGCAGTGCAGGCACGTCCTGAAAAAGTCTTGTTGCTGTCGGGACGTTAAGCAACGTACAACCAATCTCTCTCTCTCTCTCTCTCTCTCTCTCTCTCTCTCTCTCTCTCTCTCTCTCTCTCTCTCTCTCTCTCTCTCTCTCCCCACACACACACACACACACACCGAATGCACACACGTACACACACGCGCGCACACACACGCACACACACACACACACACACACACACACACACACACATATACACACACAAACACTCACGCGGCCGCGCGCACCATAAGCGCCCAACGAGTGTGTGCTGATTATGGTCTCCGCAAGCTCAGCGCCCACACGGGCCGCACGCCTACTAAACGCTTCCAATAGTAGTTAGTTTTGTACTGTACCACAGTACTGTACCTCCAAATAATTATGCGCGTCAGTCGCGAGCGCGCGTAAGTGACCACACGCAGATTCGCATTTCAACACGCACTCGTCAGGTGAGTCACACTGGTTGCTTCCCTCGATCCGCTGCCTCCCCCACCCGGGTCTGCCCTGGGGGACTTGGGTGGGGTTAGGTATTTTTTAGTTCCCAGGGTCACCCTGGTCAGCCCCACAGGGTGGGTTTTTCTCTCTATTCTGGGGCATTTGTTTCTGTCTACCCTTTGTCCATTCACCTGTATTTGCCTTTTTAAAACTCTCCCTACTGTCTGCACTGCCTGTAGCTCTTGATATTGGATGTGTGTTGCTAAATGGTCTTAGCTTTATTTAGGCCCCATGTGTTAGGTTTATTTAATGTATTTGACCGGCTGGCGACATACATTCAATGTTCTGTTTATTTTTTTTTCACAAGCAGTGCAGGCACGTCCTGAGAAAGCCTTGTTGCTGTCGGGACGTTAAGCAATGTACAATCAATCAATCTGGTCAGCCCCACAGGGTATGTATTTCTCTCTATTCTGGGGCATGTGTTTCTGTCTACCCTTTGTCCATTCACCTGTATTTTCCTTTTTAAAACTCTCCCTACTGTCTGCACTGCCTGTAGCTCTTGATATTGGATGTGTGTTGCTAAATGGTCTTAGCTTTATTTAGGCCCCATGTGTTAGGTTTATTTAATGTATTTGACCGGCTGGCGACATACATTCAATGTTCTGTTTATTTATTTATTTTTTCACTAGCAGTGCAGGCACGTCCTGAGAAAGCCTTGTAGCTGTCGGGACGTTAAGCAATGTACAATCAATCAATCAATCAATCAATCAATCAATCCTTTTCATTTACTAGCTCCTGTAGCGCTTGAAACCGGTTGGACAGCACCAGTTTGAACTCTTCTCTCACTCCAGTCTCTCTCAGGAGGCCCTCATTATAGCGCTGCCTTCTTGTTGTCTCTCTGCGGCTTTTGGGTCACTCTACAAAGTTGTGCAACGTAAGGGGTGCCTACTTTCAACTGGCTGTAAAAAAAATCAGCTAAGTTACTTTACTCAATGAACAGTACTATTCTGTTTCACAGTGATGAAAGAGATAGTATTGATAACTGCATGGGAAAATATCAAGTCTTTTAATATTTAATTAGTCTGAATGTGTGTGAGGATGCACGAAAATGGCGGTCCCAATTGTGACATAGCTGTAACCCTTCTTCTGTCTTGTGTTGCGGATCTTTCATTTATGGTATAAAATATAAAAATATGTAATCATATTGTTATTTATAGTTGTTGTAAGTGATCCTTATGATCTTACAACCAGAAAAATCTTTTAGAATGCACTTTATAAGGATACAATTTAGTTCATGATTGACGTAACATGCGTTTCCACAACCAACCAAAGTACACACTTTGCCATTCAGACATGCCTGGCGTATGAATACTCGTATAATCACGTTTTTCAAGATGGCGGATGTGTTTCGAATATGTTTAAAAGGGTATATAGTTTGGTAAAAGCTTTGTCCGTCCTGTATTTTGAGCTTAAAGTTGGACTTGTGCTTTCGTTTCCTGTTTTGAATGTTACGTCAAACTGAACAAAACAAGCTCAATTAATACTAAGCACAGCACTTTTGGGGGCTTTTTCTTGCCCTAGTTTTCGATGTGTATCGTGGAAGGATATTTGCACACAACGTTGCTTCCCTTGCTTTGAACAGAGAAAGCCACGTGTGTTTTTGTTTTCGCTTCCGTTTTTTCCGGGTGTGTTACGCGAAACAGAGAAAGCCATATCAAACCTTCAAGACACGCTCTCTTTAAGTACAAACTTATTGATGAGTCCAAAATCATGCAGTATACTTAGATTTAGATACTGTTATCTTGTGCATTGACTTTGAAGGACGTTTATTACGATTTTTACGATTTATCGTACAGAAATTTTGCTCCTCGATCAAGCCCAGGTTTTACTCATTCTGATCCGACGCTTGCTAAGCTCAAATGAAACCACCATAGACTTGTTCCGACTTTGATCATTCCACTATGTAGTTATGTTTGGCCCATGGAATACTGTTTTCAATGAATTTATTTTCAAACACTTCGTTTGAAGTGTAATTGTTCTCACTTATGTTAAACGCAACCGGAAACCAAATGACCGTCCGACATATTTGATTCTTGTTACATCAACCACATGAAAATGGTGATTTTTCCAATTAAACAGAGATATTACTGGCCTGTATTGTTTCTTGTGCCAGTAAGTTCATTATTGTTACTTTGCTATTCAGCATCACTACATTTACCGAATCCCAATGCCATTAAAATAAGATGTCTAAGTATGTTTTCCGGTGTTTGATGTAACCTGAAGCTTCACATAGTTACTTTAGCATCTCGTTATACAAAACTATGCACATGATAAAGGATTTTAACTATTTTTAATAGTTGGTCTCTCTTAGCATGCTTTTCTAGACTACAGAATCATGATTCAATCCAAACTTATCTTTCATTTCATATGAGAGTTCACTAATTTCTAAGATGAAGAAAGTTGGTTTCCATGTTACATCAACTACCATTTTTAAAACATATGGTCCTGAGCAACTGCAAAAGTCTCAATTTTCAAAATGTGCTTCAGCATCACTACATTTATGGAATTCTGATGCTGTTAAAATAAGACATCTAAGTATGTTTTCTTTGGTTTGATGTAACCTCAAGATTCAGATCGTTACTTTGGCATCTCGTTATACAAAACTATGCACATAATTAAGGATTTTCACTATTTTTAAGGTTTGGTCTCTCATATCATGCTTTTCTAGACTACAGAGTCATGATTCCCTGCAAACTTATCTTTCATTTCATATAAGAGTTCACTAATTTCTAAGATGAAGAAAGTTGGTTTCCATGTTACATCAACTACCATTTTTAAAACATATGGTCCTGAGCAATTGCAAAAGTCTCTATTTTCAAAATGTTCTTGTCAGTGAATTTGCTGCATGTTACTTATGTTGTTTCACTACATAGAAATGATCTACATATCTTAAATCTTCTTGTGGGTAAACTAAATGAGCTGCCGAGCGACTTTTCATTTTCACTAAGTGCTTGGCACAAGCTTGCTTCCAAAACTGTCATTATTATGCTTTTTTTTTGTTGGGTGGTTTGTCTTGAAGTGTTTCTAAAACAAAATAAACTGTCTTGTTTGATCCTGCCTTTCATTTTTGTACAGTATTTCCATTTATTTGGTTTCCGTGTTACATCAAACAAATTTCGTACCACGTAACTTTACCATCCACATCCATGCAAACACATTTATATATTATCTTTTTTTTGTCATAACATCATACTTTGGGCATGCATCTCCAAGAAAAATGATAAAAATAAGTATCCCATTGAGTTTGTTTTTTCATGGTTGGTGTCACACTTTTGCTGCACAGCTTTGTAGAGTGACCCTTTTCTTTAACTTGAGCTTCATTCTTAAGGTAAGCAGATGGTGGTCTGAGGCGACATCTGCTCCCCTCCTCACTCGAACATCTTGTATTAGATCTTCTAAATTTCTTGCTAATGCAGGTATGGTCTATTTGGTTCCCTGTAGTATGGTCAGGTGAGACCCAAGTTGCTTTGTGTATTCTTCTGTGTGGGAAGATGCTGCCTCCAATGACAAGTCTGTTTAGAGCACAAAAGTCTTCAAACCTCTCCCCGTTTTCACTCATCACCCCTAGTCCCTGTCTCCTCATCACCTCTTCGTATCCGGTGTTGTCCTCCCCTATTTTGGCATTTAAATCGCCCATGACGATGGTGATGTCTCGCTCCGCACATTTGTCCACAGCACTCTGGAGTCGGTCGTAGAACTCTTGTTTCTCTTCCTCGTCACTGTCATTAGTGAGCGCATAACACTGGATGACGTTCAGCTTGATCTTTTTCTTGGTTCTAAAGGATGCTGTGATAATTCTTGGCCTAAGAGGTTCTCAGCCCATCAGCGCTCTCTGTGCCACTGGTGACAGCATGAATGCTACTCCTTCTGCATGGAGGACATTCTCCTCTTCATGACCTGAATACAGAATCATCTCCCCACTTAACAGCCTTTTCTGGCCAGACTGCGTCCATCTGGTTTCACTGATACCTAGCAGGGAAAGGTTGTACTTTTGCATTTTCGCTGCTATCTGGGCAGCCTTGCCGCTCTGGTACATGGTCTTGACATTCCATGTGCCCATGGTTGTGTCCCTAGATAGAGAGACGCGGCTCGGTACTGTGGCTTCCGAAGACTTCCGGCTTTCACCACAGGACGTCATAAATCTTCTGGTAGAAGAACCTTCCTCCTCCAGCAAAGGAAATGCTGTTTGTCTTTTCGTCGGCGTTTTTGTAGCTATTTCTTTATATGCAGGGTGGGGAAGCTACCCCACGCCCAACCCCCTTGGTAGGAGGACCAGGGATTTTCTGTCGGGGTCACCTTCCCTTAGACCATGTTGGTTCACGGCACCTTATTTCATTCGGTGCACCCCTCTCGCGAGGGACCCCTTATCTACCACCCAGGGGACGCGCCTCAACGCCATATGGTCCCAGCGCGAGGTACATAAATTATATTGAGCCAAATTTTACTTGATATACTGCCGATAACCGACAGGTGATTACTTGATCCGAATCGAAATGTCCTCGTCTTACGGCTCGGACAAGTCGGGTCTCGTAATCACATCTGCCTGTTATCGGCACTACAGCAAGCAAAATGTGGCTTAATATAAGACCAAGCATTTCCAAAAGGCCATTTCCTCATAAGCCCGGGGATTCTTGAGGATCTAAGCCTCTTGGGGATGTAGTGTTGTCTACGCTTATTATGCAAACTTGCCTGACATCGCTCTGGTTCGTAGTTGGGAGTCGTTCGGTGTAAACGTAACCTCCCTTCTGCTTTATGAGGAACAAAATGTGATGTTCGCAACCACCCGCCGGCCTTTAGCTCACTTGGACAGCAGGTCGTCAAGACAAAAATTCAGGCGTCAAGTCGTACAGACGTAAAGACTACCGGCTATCCGCTCGAATGAAGGACGGGCGGCGGGTGTTTGCCAAACGCCACCCATATGCCCCCACCGCCACCATCCCCTACACCCACGCCTCCGGACCCCGGCAAAACACAAGTGTGTCAAGTGTGTACTCACAACATTGGGGTCGTCAGCAGAAGGTACCTGCTCTGCAGACTGCTGACCGCTCCAACAAGACTCATAGTCCGTGATCTGTTGTACGGGGGAGGCACGGGTGCGGGGTGTAGGGGAGGCACGGGTGCGGGGTGTAGGGGAGGCTGGGGTGTGTAGTGTGCCAGCAACCTGACTTCGTGGAGAAGGTGGGGCTGGTGTTTGCGGTGCTGGGAAGGCGAGGCAGCTTGCAGTAGGGGCTGGTGAGGTGCCGGGTGTCAAGGAGAGTGCGTGAGATCCTGCAGCGCGAATTTCTTCATCGTAGGGCTCAGGCGATGAAGGTAGATTCACAACCATGGGCGAGGGGGCTGTTACTTCAATGGGGGAGGCTGTGGTGACTGCTTGCTCTGGCTGGTCCCTGGACAGTGTTGTCTGCCTTTTGGGTGAGGGCGGCAGAACGGTGGAGGACTCGGTGGAGAGATCACTTTCTATAGGTTTTAGGTCTGAAGTCGTCTGCTGAAAACAGATAAACACTAAAACACAAGCTAAAACGACCTTCTCCCGGCAATACATTCATGATTCTTGACAGTTCCCAACATCTCCTTTAAGGGCTGGCTTAACTGGGCGAGACAAACCCGAACCTCGTCTCGGCGAGACACCCGAGACAGTCAATGCGAGATACCCGTACCACCCGTTTATTAGGTTCGGCACGTCTGATCTTGTCTCGGAGAGTTCGCTGAACCTAATAAAGGGGTGGGTCGGGTATCTCGCATTGACTGTCTCGGGTGTCTCGCCGAGACGAGGTTCGGGTTTGTCTCGCCCAGTTAAGCCAGCCCTTTACATACTTCTTGCTATGTCTTGCGACACTGCTGCTACAGAATGTCTGCCTTTGTCTACTTCTGAAGTTTGAAACCCCTTCACTTCCGAGGAAACCTGAACACCACGCGACTGCAAGAGATATAGATCCTGATGAGCCCCCGCACACGCTGGTGTTGATGAGGATCTATGCCTCTTGCTGAAACCACTGTGTACCCATGACCCTTTGACAGCTGGGGATCTTTGAAGTTGAATTTACATTTGATTTAAAAAGCAACGCCCTCTGTCAGTAAGGGGGTTAAAGACTTGTCTGCTTTACTTCTTTGTCACCTTGCAGGAGAGTTCTCCGATGTGCGCACCTTTGTCACGCACGTCTACTTTGTCACGCACGTCTACTTTGTCACCGGCGTCTAATTTGTCACCTGCGTCTACTTTGTCACCGGCGTCTAATTTGTCACCTGCATCTACTTTGTCACCGGCGTCTAATTTGTCACCGGCGTCTAATTTGTCACTTGCATCTTCTCATAT
This sequence comes from Semisulcospira habei, assembly GCA_036245525.1. Classification (NCBI taxonomy): domain Eukaryota; kingdom Metazoa; phylum Mollusca; class Gastropoda; family Semisulcospiridae; genus Semisulcospira; species Semisulcospira habei. Next base: position 140,251,691 of record BTPG01000001.1, read on the forward strand.
GAACAGTTATACAAAACGTGTAGGGAAGTCTTCCACAAAGAGTAGTAGTCTTTGTAGTCTATGATATTATTGATAATCTTTCCTGTCCAGTCCAGCAGTTCTGTAAACCTTTTCGGTGGCGAACTGTCAGCTTAAGTTATTAGGCTGGAGAACGTCTGATACTGAAAACACAGGCAAAACGACATCCGACATATGCAAGAAGCTTACACCCTGATGAGGATCGACACTGTGCATGTGATCATGAGGATCTATGTTTCTGGCAGATGCTGGGCGTTTAGCCTGCGTTTTGTCTGCAGACATAACCGAGCATGAGACGTAATCTGTATAAACATAACAACATACTTCTTGTGTATACATGGCCACGAGGTAACCGAGCATGAGACATAATCTGTATAAACATAACAACATACTTCTTGTATATATATACATGGCCACGAGGTAACCGAGCATGAGACGCAATCTATCTAAACATAACAACATAGAGGTGAGTCCAGTCACCAAAAGATATAGGTTCTCATGACCCACCTCACTGCGACGGGTCATAAAGATCTAGGCCAGTTGCACATGTTGTAATATTATGTGTCTGTGCTTCGGTACACGTGAATCCACCGACACTGCACTCTGCACTCTGTGTCCGCTTCTGACTTCAATATGACTTTCTGTTCATTATTGACACACACACACACACACACACACACACACACACACACACACACACACACACACACACACACACACGCACACACACACACCTGATCATCGTCCAGCTTCCTCTTCCTCCCGCCGGTCCCCCCGTCCACTGGTTGGAACCCCAGCTCTGGACATCGGGACATGGAGAACAACCAGATAAGACTCATCAGTCTAGAAGAGACGCCTGACAGTCACGTGACTTCCAGTGACCCAAGGTCACTCATTTAACCCCATTACTACCGACACAGCAGAAACACCCAGCTAGTGAAAGGGGGAGATCTTTGTGATCCCCTGCATTTCCCGGCTTCATTTCTAGTGTGTGCCCCAGACAGACGGGGTGACAGCACTGTATCGGCGAAAGCTCGGCCGTGCCGTTTGCGGGAGTGAACCACAAGCCTATTCAAATGAGATGCTCAGCACTGTGTCAGCACTGTATGGGCTCAGCATATCATTTGAATAGAAGTGTACGTGTGGCGTACTCCCCCAGTCAGTCTATCTGGGGAGTACTCCCTCAGACGGCACGAGCAGAAACATCGTTGTGTAAGTGTCTGACGGTGAGGGTGTTAATGTTTTAACTCCAGTTAAAAGTGTTTAATTTTCAGCCTAAACAAAGATCCAATGCGCAAAACGACATCGGGCTGACTATGGCCGCCGTTAGCCTGCGCACAGGCATGCGCGGGCCAACGGCGGCCGATGTCGGCCTGATGACCTTTCCGCACTGGGGAGTCGTGTACAGTTTTCATTAAGACCACACGTCATAGATTATCAAATAAAATAATTATAAGTTATTATTATTATTATTATATTGTATTACAAAAAGAAACAGTAAACTTCCCTAATGAGAACGAATGATGAAGTACAGTGGGATATATCAACACATTTCCAAAGGTCCTGACGACAGTTATACTGGATAAACTACTTCTCTTATAAGAGACTTTAGATTTAACAGAAAGACAAACTGCGTGAACAGAAAAACAAATAGCGTTCACCTTGTTACAGCCGAAGTTTACGGTAATAAAAGATCACCGCCAGTGATGCTGAAACGGTTACAGTAATAAAAGATCACTGCCATTGATGCTGAAATGTTGTCAGTCATAAAGTTTACCGCCATTGATGCTGAGAAGTTTACAGTAATAAAAGTTCACCGCCATTGATGCTGAAATGTTGTGTGCACTCTAAAGTAAAGAACGTTTATTGTAGAAATGTTTCTTTGACGCTATGTTTGATACCATTGCGGAATTGATTCATTCAGTAAATCTGCAGTAAGAATTAACCCCTTCCCTGCCACAGTACGTCAACTGTACGTACATGTTGGTTTCTGAAATCTTGGTTCATTCAGCGACCTACCCCACCCGGGTCTGCCCTGGGGGACTTGGGTGGGGTTAGGTATTTTTTAGTTCCCAGGGTCACCCTGGTCAGCCCCACAGGGTGGGTTTTTCTCTCTATTCTGGGGCATGTGTTTCTGTCTACCCTTTGTCCATTCACCTGTATTTGCCTTTTTAAAACTCTCCCTACTGTCTGCACTGCCTGTAGCTCTTGATATTGGATGTGTGTTGCTAGATGGTCTTAGCTTTATTTAGGCCCCATGTGTTAGGTTTATTTAACGTATTTGACCGGTTGGCGACATACATTCAATGTTCTGTTTAGTTGTTTTTTTTTTTACAAGCAGTGCAGGCACGTCCTGAGAAAGCCTTGTTGCTGTCGGGACGTTAAGCAATGTACAATCAATCAATCATTCAGCGACCAAAAGCCAACACCGTCCATGAAACATGGATACAAACTGGTCTCAGCGAGAGGCATAGATCCTCATGCGCCCCCGCAGTCGCGGGGACCCATGAGGATCTATGTCTCTTGCAGTCGGATCGTGTTCACATTTTTCCTCGGCAGCGAAGAGGTTAGTCACGTGACGTACCGATACACAGCTATCGATCCTGGCGCGTCCTCTCCAGGTCGTCACGCAGCGCCTTCAGTATGGCCCTGGCCACATCTCGACACCACCCGCTCTCCCGGTCGGTCCCTGTGTGACTGCGGTACTGGGTGACAAGGTCCATTATTTCTTCTTTGTCAGCTGTCTGCATACTCTGGTGTTGATTTATACACAGGTTGCGCAGGGCACGCAGATACCCTGCAGAATATCGAGTTACCGTAATTACCGCGAGTATCAAGTCAGCCATTATGTATTGAAACTACCGGAGGGACGCTATAAGGTACAGCCTGATCACGCGGCTTGCTTAACCCATTCAGCCCTGACACACTACAGCAGGAGATGGGTCGACCATGATAATACAAGGGTAGTGCCAGATTAGCGTGGCGCCTGTTGGCTCTAAGCTAATCTGGCACTGCCCTTAAATTATCATGGTCGATCCATCTTCTGCAATTGGTGCATAGTCATGAGATGACGCCTCCAAAATTTGGGAAGTACGTGCGTCGGGCTGAATGAGTTAAATGTTTACATCACAATGACATTCATGCAGTATTTGTTTTTAAATTAGTAAATAAAACTGAAATACTACCATTTAGTAATTACAGCACAACTAAAACCACAATTAGTCTGACTGCGACTATATACGTCTTTCCTTACTACAACAGTAATACCTGTTTTGAACAACCTCCTTTTTGAGCGAGAATAACAGTGATCTTAAACGACAGGTGCTCTCGCAAGAGAAATCTTGACAGGCAGAGTCACCTGTCATTAACGACCATCGTTTAGGTGGCCACAGTCACAGCCATAGTCACAGCCATAGTCACAGCTACAGTCACAGCCACAGTCACAGTCACAGCCACAGTCACAGCTACAGCTACAGTCAGCAACAGTCACAGCTACAGCTTCAGCCACAGCTACAGCCACAGTCACAGCAACAGCTACAGCCACAGCTACAGTCACCTGAATGATGTTATTTAATGACAGGTGGTCTCTCGGGTCAGTCAAAACAAGTTCTGCTGTACTACATCGACTACGACTACTACTGACTTACTGATTTCCTGACTGACTTACCTACCTACGTACTTCCTTATTTGCTTACCAGTGCAACTTACTACTTCCACCATCACCAACCACGACTCCTACGACAACGACTACAACAACGACCACTACCACTACATATACTATCACTTATTATTACGCTGTGTCACTACCACTGCTGCGACAGATTGTAATATCGCTACTACTAACTGATGACGACATTATAAAAATAAAAATAAAAACTTGAAGAGCAGTATGGTATGTCGGAGATCCCTTATCCAGGCCCACATGGCTAAAAGGCAAAGTTTATTGTATCAAAGTTAAGTCAAAAAAAGAAAATTATTGAACTGTCATCATGTATGTGCTGGTCTGTAATTTTGGATCTTATGGCGTCAGGCCGTACGGTCCGACATCACAGACCAGAATACTGATGGCGATGAAATGACCAGTCTGTCTCCCTGTTCAACAGTTTATGTACGTACATGGCGCAAATCACGCTCTGTACTTACACAACTTTTCCCCTGTGTTGTCTGTCTGCCTGACTCCCTCCACCAAGGCGGACAGAGCGCTGCCTTCCTGTGTCAGTACCCGGCATATGACGATATTCGCAGTTAACACTGCAACCACTGTAATAAAACAATGATCACTGTACATCTGTCCACGTCATCAGTAAACACTTCATGTGACTGACAAGAAAACAGAGAATATCATGAATGAGACAAACACGCGTCATCAGTAAACACTTCATGTGACTGACAAGAAAACAGAGAATATCATGAATGAGACAAACACGCGTCATCAGTAAACACGTCATGTGACTGACAAGAAAACAGAGAATATCATGAATGAGACAAACACGCGTCATCAGCGGTTAACCCCTTCACTGCTGGAACACCATGAACACGATCCAACAGCAGGAGGCACAGATCCTCATCAGCCCTTGCACGCGCAGGATCTATGTCTCTTGCTGGCCATATTTATACATACATGTATGTTCCCCAGCAGGACACGGGTATTCGGCATCAGCCATATTTATACATACATGTATGTTCCCCGGCAGGACACGGGTATTCGGCATCAGCCATATTTATACATACATGTATGTTCCCCGGCAGGACACGGGTATATACGGCATCAGCCATATTTATACATACATGTATGTTCCCCGGCAGGACACGGGTATTCGGCATCAGCCATATTTATACATACATGTATGTTCCCCGGCAGGACACGGGTATTCGGCATCAGCCATATTTATACATACATGTATGATCCCCGGCAGGACACGGGTATTCGCCATCAGTCTTAACCCCTTCACGACCAGTGGAGGCGAATTATGTAATGGATCATTGTAAATTACACGTCACAGATGTAAATTGTCGTCACAAGAACATGGAGTGGACTCAGCAAATGGCATAGATCCTCATGAGATCCGACAACTGATGAGGATCTATACCTCTTGCAGATGGGTGGTGTTCAGTTTTTCTCGGCGGTGAAGGAGTTAAACTGTTCCACAGACACCAGACACTGGCAGTGACTGGGTTAATCCGGACGCACATTCTGACGTCACATAGCTAGGTGTATCCCTGGACTGGTATTAGTACTAATACTTCCGTGCAGAGTTACAGAAACACCTGACGTCACATAGCTAGGTGTATCCCTGGACTGGGCGTATTAGTACTAATACTTCCGTGCAGAGTTACAAAAACACCTGAATACCTTCCATATCAACACACATCGCTACAACAGATCTATGAAATCACGCGGTTTGCAGTTTACACCTGACTCCACTATTGTCACTGTTGAGCTGTCATGATGTGACGCGGTCGGTGTCAGTGTTGATGGTCTGCACGCTGTGCTAAAGTCACTGCTACACCCACCTCCAACACTCACTACATGTAGATATTCCGAGTCAGTACAAGTCATCCTAAGCGTTCCTAGAATCCTGTTCACATTGACTGACGGTACGTTGTGAATGTCACGACATCGACAAAAACTTACACCAGTCGAGTCCTCTTCTGACCATTTCACAGAATGCTGTACAGAAGCCATTTCCTGACGCCAGCTTGGCCGCCTCCCGTTCCGTCACGATGTATCTGAGTGCCGCTGTTGCCCACACGCTTTGAACAGAACGATCGTACACAACATGGAGATCAAACCGTGCGGACAACGTGCTGAAACATGTACTGCACATTTTACATTCACACGGAAAACGGAATGTGAGAATAAACATCCGGCGGTTACTGTCACGGCGTCATCGTCAGTTTACTAACCCCTTCAATGCCAGTGGACACAGATTTTGTTGTGGAATGTTTGTTAACCCTTTTCATTCAACCCTTTTCATTGCTTGAAATACATTTGACTGATAGTTCAAGGGTGGTGCCAGAATAGCTTGGCGCTTCAAGCGCCAAGCTATTCTGGCACCACCCTTGAACTATAAATGCCCTTCTATCTCCCGTACTCTGTAATGTGGCCTTCATAGGACAATAATCAATGTTACCAAATCAGCCTCAGGATGTAATGGGTTAATTCAACACCAAAGCCCGAGTCGTACAATAAACAGAGATACACAGTGGTGTCAGCCATACGTCCTCACGGGCCATTGCTGTTGCGGGGCTCATGAGGATCTATGTCTCAAGCATCTGGATTTTGTTCACTTTTTTCTCATCAGTGAAGGGGTTAAGCAGGCCCTAAATCACGAATCACAAACTTCAGAATTAGCCGTTAGGAGTTTCACAACTCACGTTTATAAAGTGTTGTCAGTATCACGAAGACCCGCCCTAGTTGGCCCGTGCACGGGTCAATTCAGGTTAACCCAGTCCTAGGTCGGCCCGAGGACCTTTATCACGCAGGGAACTTATCACGAATTTAACACATACCTCTACTACACCCAAACCCAGGGCAACAAACAGGTTTACGGCTCATCACATCTTACACGTTCTTCCTGTCAGTGGACTGGAGATAGTTCACCAACACGTCCGTTGTGCCCAGCTGACAAAGCCGATCTGCTGTGTCCGTGTCGTCAAGCAGGGCGGTGTTGCAGATGATCCTCAGACTCCGCGTCAATATCTTGTTCTGTGGCGCCTGTATAGAGAATGACAGTGGTGTATGTGAGTTTACAGCAGTCATTGTCTGGAATGAGCAGAAAATAATGGTGTGTTTGTAGTCACGTGTGTCTTTATTGTCCACTGTGAAGGTGATCATATTACACACGTCACTGTGTTGGGAAAACACACACACACATAATCAAGTATCACCGCTATAATTTATATTTCTGCACACCAGGATCTGGATTTTCAAATACAATAATGTAACCCCTTCACTACCGGGACACCGTGAAAACCGTCTCAACAATAAAAGCAAAGATCCTCATGAACCCCCGCGTCGGCGGGGGTTCATGAGGATCTATGCCTCTTGCTGGCTTTATTCAAATATCATGCGTATCTCACGCAGAACGGATATCAGGCTTTCAGTGCGCGGTGGTTTCAGAAGTATAATTCATGTCCACTGGCAGTAAAGGGGTCAAGCTATTGTAAGCCCATGAGCCGTACTTACAGTGGTAGTGTTGTCCATGTGAGGCCGGTACCAGTCCCCGAGTGTCTTCAGCAACACTGGCAGCAGACGGCCATCATCCAGCACTCTACCACACACTTCTGTGATAATTCTTTCGATTTTGTAGTTATACATGTTTTTACCAAGAATGATAATCACTACACAAAGAAGACTGTGTGCTGTAGTGGACGTCCTGCTGTTTGATCTAAGTCCCTCCACTATCACTTCACGCAGCAGGTCAATGATCCCGGACTTCAACAGGAGCTCGACAGCTGTACTCTGCTCATCGTCGTCTAACTGCCTCCATAAAAATGTAAAGTCACTACACACTTTTCGCATTTTCCCAATCAGCTGACAAAAGGACTCGGTGTACGACTTGTCTGCGTGACGTCGCGCCACGTTGTGTGATTGTTCATAGAGAGACGACAGAGTGTCCAGGTGTGTCTGCATCTTCTCCCATGGGTCATGCTCTCCCTCCTCTTCCAATGACCACTCCAAACTTTCATCGCTCTCCACAGATTCTTCCTCACCTCCATCGTCGTGCTCTGAGTCATTGTCATTTACATCGTTGTCCTCTGTCTCATCACCTCTCTCCTCTGCTTTAGCGAATTTTGTGTTATCATTTAACGATGACTTTTTCTCACCAACTTGTTCCATTGTGGCCAGCTGTCAACTGTTGTTACTCCGGAAACGTGACCTTCGTGAGCAAGAGGAGTGTGTGTCTCGAACTTCGCGCCAAACAGGAGTATGTGTCCGGACGCTCGTGGCCAACAGGAGGGTGTGTCCTGAAGTTCGTGTCCAACAGGAGGGTGTGCCCTGAAGTTCACGTCAAACAGGATTGTGTGTCCTGAAGTTCGCGTCAAACAGGATGGTGTGCCCTCAGCCACAAACTAACAACTGCTCAGTACGTCAGTAAAAGCCACGTTTACATCCAGCTCTCTGTTCTCCTGTGTACAACAAATCCACATCAGCCAGATTGTCAATGTGTGCTGGTCTGTGACTTTGAACTGTACGGCTTTCAGCGTAAAGTCCAAAATCACAGACCAGCACACATGATATTGATCACCACCAGGTCTGTCTAAAATGTGGGACAAAGACCAGTGTTGTGTGAGTGTATAAAATTGCGATAGCGACACATCACTAGAAGCTGTGAATCCTAGACTCAACGGAATGTTTGAAGGGGAAGCCCAAATGTTGTACGCACTCAGTGGAGAAAACCAGATCCGAGAGTGATATTTGCATTTCTTGCCCTTCTGAATGCCAATCATGACTAAAAATACAGAAAAAGAATCTATATTTTGTACGCTTCTCGGGCCGTCATCAAATTGCCTGTAAGCGAAGTTCATTACGATTGTTTGTCATGTTTAATGTTATGTTTGTCTTGTGTGTCCACCCCATGTGTTCCATACCTACTGCATGTGTGTGTGTGTGTGTGGGGGGGGGGGGGGCACCCAAATTTGGACATTATAACGCATTCAAGACATGCTCACTTCAAATTCAGAAATACTGCATTGTCCCTTACATAAGAAAACTATCATTAGATCGCATCACATCGCTTATTACATATAATGTCTGCATTAAACCACAAAATACATTAGCTTAACACACAAGTTGCACAGAGACACGCTTATCCGGACGCGGCACGACTGGAATGAGTTGAACGGAGAGCAGCTGGCCTGGAAAGTGGACGCGTTGCTTTCAGTGTTAGTGAGTTTACATTTGCAAAGAACGACTTCAAACAACGAACGAGAGCGAAGCACCACAAGCATAGACAAGACTCCAAACATCTCCAAGAGGCATAGATCCTCATACGCCCTCGGGGCTCATGAGGATCTCTGCCTCTTGGAGATGTTGGAGTGTGGTCTTAGCTTACGTCACACGCTTGTTGTCCGCCGTGAATTCGCTCTCGTCCGTTGTTGGGAGTCGGTCGCTGTGAACGACAACTCGCTACTGCCTGTCCTCTACTGTCGAGCACTGAGAGCTTCAATACTGTATTGCATTTTTTTATGGACACTGGCGCAGATCGTGTGCACAAGCTCCCCGGGCCGATGTTGGCCAAGTGGGACCAACATTGGCCCGAGGACCTTTGTGCTCACTGGGAAAGAGCCACGTGTCCAGAGACTGGGTTGCTGGCATGGTGTTGTTGACATCGGTGTCAAGCAGTTTTGGTCTGTGCAATAATGGAGTTCAGTAAACCGGCCTACATTAAAGTACCTAAATTAACATCAAAAGTAGTGCATTAAAATAAATAATTGATCAAATAATAAATATATCAATATAGCAATCAATCAAAAATAAATAAATAAAAAAATAAATAATAAATATATAATAACGATTTCTTTCCTTATTCGTAATTTACTTTTCTTTAGAGTATTTGTTTATTGAAAATCAAATCTTTTTTTTTTCTATTCTGCGGTATTTTCTTTATTTTGCAGCAGTCAAACGTCACGTGATTCTTCTCCGAGATTGCTCCTTGCTGCAGCCATTACAATTACAATTAAACGTTGAACCTGTTGAACAAGTCACTAAGCGTAAATTCTTAGGAATACATGTTGATGAACAAATGTGCTGGGAGACCCATATATATATATGCTGTTGGAAAGATCATTGCTAAAAACACTTTCTTATTGTCCCAGCTTAGACATGTAACGGATACAAATACCCGTAAATTGTGTTTTCATGCTCATATAAAGTCTCACGTTGATTATGTCTCCACAGTGTGGGACGGCCGTAGTGATGTCCACATGAAGAGGTTAAACTCCATATATTAAAGAGCTGTAAAAATGATAGATAGACGTCCCATCCCTACCACAGATAAATTTAGACACTTAAACATTCTCGGTCTGCGTCAGCAACTTACTTTAAACAAATGCGTCTTTATGCATACGATACTGATTAATATGACACGCCAGTATCTAATCACTAAATTTATATCATAGGAACAACGTGAACGGACCTCAAGAAACAATACCTTACCCCTACCACTGCCAAGAAACGACCTTTTTAAAACTAGTATGTCATACTCTGGTCCATTTGTTTGGAATTCTATCCCTGTACACTTGAAAACTGTAACCTCACCAGGATTTTTTTAAAAACAAAACTTTATGATTACTTGACGAGTCAAACTTAGTACTTCTCAGGTACTGCAATATCTCCTGTACCTCATTTATTTCATGCAGATGGTTGGTATGTGTGTGTGCGCGCGCGTGTGTGTGTGTGCTCGTGTTTTTGTGTGTGTGTGGGTGTATGTGTGTGCGGCGTGCATGTGTGTGATGAGTGTTATTATTTGTCCTGTATATAATGATGCTGTTGGGTTTTTGTATGTAAATATTATTATTATTATTATTATTTTAGTTTCCTCTTTTTTATGCTGTAAATGTTAGCAACGGCAAGTTTGTTTTCTGGCAAAACTTTTTACCGTTGAAAAATAAAGTTTCATCATCATCATCATCATCATCATCATCCTCTCTCTCTCTCTCTCTCTCTCTCTCTCTCTCTCTCTCTCTCTCTCTGTTACCCCACCCGGGTCTGCCTTGGGGGACTTGGGTGGGGTTAGGTATTTTTTAGTTCCCAGGGTCACCCTGGTCAGCCCCACAGGGTGGGTTTTTCTCTCTATTCTGGGGCATGTGTTTCTGTCTACCCTTTGTCCATTCACCTGTATTTGCCTTTTTAAAACTCTCCCTACTGTCTGCACTGCCTGTATCTCTTGATATTGGATGTGTGTTGCTGAATGGTCTTAGCTTTATTTAGGCCCCATGTGTTAGGTTTATTTAACGTATTTGACCGGCTGGCGACATACATTCAATGTTCTGTTTTGGTTTTTTTTCACAAGCAGTGCAGGCACGTCCTGAGAAAGCCTTGTTGCTGTCGGGACGTTAAGCAATGTACAATCAATCAATCTCTCTCTGTGAAGCCGTCAGGTCCAAAGTCACAGAGCAGCACACGGCTGGATCACTAAAGATCTCTGAAAGTTGTGTGTGCTGGTGTTTTGTGGTGAGACTAAATTGTTTGATTTCCAGTTTGCATGTTGGCGTCAATGTGTTCATTATGTAACATGTCAGGGTAAAAACACCCTTTATTGCTTAATAAGCAAAGTGGCAAGTTATGCAGCAACCCTCAGCTGATTTTAATTCATTTTATCATGAGGCTGATTTTTCCTTCACTCCGCCGAGTGGACAGATAGCGCCGAGTGGACAGATAGCGCCGAGTGGACAGATAGCGCCGAGTGGACGCAGATTTTTTTCTGATAGAGTAGTTAACCCCTTCCCTGCGGCAGCCCGTACGTTGTTGTTTCCCAAATCTACGTTTGTTCAACGGCCAAAAGTCAAAACCAGTTTTACTCTCTCGGCGAGCGGAAACGTGAGGTTTTGAAAGCTTCTCCTTAACGTGAGCTATATTCTTTGATCAGAACCAGGTCAAGGACAGTAGGCTCAGGCGGTTTTGTGCCAAGCGCCGTGATATTGCTAAACAAGAATTGATTGCTTGATTGGTGATCTCACGGCCTTTGACTTGCTGCTTTTACCTCGAGTTTTATATATAGCCTTTTAATACGCTTGTGTGTATACATGTGTGTGTGTGTGTGTGTGTATGTGTGTGTGTGTGTGTGTGTGTGTGTGTGTGCGCGCGTCCTTGTCCGGGCACACATACGTTGTGTCAATTTATGTTGTTTTTATGTGCACTGATAGGCATGCCCCGGAAGTCAGTCTAGCCCCGCACCCACCCCTCTATCCCGCTTTTTGCTGCAGTATTATTGTAATAACGTTTATTTACTTGTACGTCATACAGTAGTAAAGTTATTTATTTCCCTTCTTACATCATAGTCTTAGAAATGTATTAGCTATAGCGTCGTGTGTGTGTGTGTGTGTGTGTGTGTGTGTGTGTGTGTGTGTGTGTATGTGTGTGTGTGTATGTGTGTGTGTGTGTGTGTGTGTTGGTGGGGGGAGTTATGTGCGTGTGAGAGTGCGTGAATGTGTGGTGTGAGTTGCGCATGCTATGTTTTAATATTATGCTATACCTATTTTCATTTTAAACTTCATGTCTACTGTATCATTATTACTACGTTGATTTTATCATATGTGCTGTTAAAGGACAAATTTCCCTGAGAGCGGGACAAATAGAATCCACTTGACTTGAGGAACGTGTGGGCTAGACTAGAACATGGTTAGGGCTTTACGTCACTTCCGTCAAGATAATGACGATATTTTGTAAGTCAGATACGAATCCCCCTCCCCACCCCTTACACCCGACTATCCCTTCCCCCCCCCCCCACCCCACCCCACGGTCATGAGCCCACCCACCCCTTTATCTCCGACTGCCGTGAGGGATTTTCATCAAACCGCCAACAGCCAAGTCGACTAAGAAGTACCCAACGGAGAAAGAAACACGCGTAGAAAAGACGGTTACTGACAACACAATGTATTAATATTTCGGGTAAATACCCTTTGTCAAAACAGACAAACAAACAGAGAGATCAGCCGCTACTTATCTTCATACGCAGAAGGAATGTGTTGTATGCGTCTTTTCTAAGCGTGTTTTGTTCTCCGTTGGGTACTTCTTTGCATGTTACACGCTTGGCAGTCACCTTTTTGGTCTGGATTGCTAATCGACTAAGCCACGCCCACTTTTTTCTCACCCCGCGGCGCGAGGTGTCGCTGACCTCCACTGAATCAGGACTCGTACACCGCAACGTGCATGCCCCACCCATTTTTGGTCGGGTCCTGTTCAGTCGTCTATGGCCAACTTATCTCGGCTCGTCTCCTCATTTTGAGGTTGCTGTCTTGTCAAACAACACTATTTCAAATCCGAGTTCTCGGCCATTCACTATACGCAATGCGTTCAATGTTTTCATTTATTACGTTTGAACACAAATTTGCATATTGTGCTATGAAGATTAATTAGGCGATAGATCAGCTATCAGCTAATGGGCAGTGGGCAGATGTTCACATCTGCACGGGACATAGACGACCCCGCCCTCCATGAGTCGCCTGCTGCCTTGCAGGCCTGGCCGCTTGGCTGCGGAAAGGCTAAGGGAGGAAACCCCTGACATCAAAGCCCCCGTGTCTCCGGGGAAGGCTTTTGAGCCAGAGACTAGGACAAGGACAGTCTGATATAAAACCTACGACCCGAGGACCTCGATGCCATCGTCCCAGCTTGCTAGGCCATGGCAGATGAACCAAGGGTTTAAAGGGTGGGGCCAGTACTGCGCACACTGCACTCCACCAAAAAGCTCCACCGCGCAGGCTTTAGGAAACGTCCACGGACCATGACACTGACCATTCCAAGTCCTGTAGCGACGGGCGAGGGGCGAAACGGCAGGTGAAAGATGTCACTGGAAGCCGCAGTCTCAAACCTGCATGCAGGCGGTTCAGGATATTGGTCGCCTGATGTTGACCTGGGGATGACAACATCACTCGGCACACCCTGAACGACCAAGCAGCCTTCTCTAGGGACAGCACTGCTTGCTCCACACGGAGAGGGGCCTAGAAAAGGTGGCCTAACCAAAGCTCGTCCCCTCGCAACCCCAGTTGGCTAGCCGCTGTCAACGGGCATCTTCTCCTGCGGTCAAAAAACAAGAAAGAATAACGGATCCACTCTCATGACGACCACGACCGGACTCAACGTAGCATGCTGGAACGTCCGAACCATGCTCGACAAAGCAGACAGCGGACGCCCTGAACGTCGCTCCGCCCTCATTGCCCATGAATTGCGGAGGTTAAACATCGACATCGCCGCACTCAGCGAAGTACGCCTTCCGGACGAAGGCAGCCTCCAAGAACTTGGTGCTGGGTACACCCTCTACTGGTCAGGCAGGCCTGCATCAGAAAGACGGCTTTCAGGCGTGGGTTTCATGGTCAAGACATCCATTGCGACTAAGCTGGAAAACCTACCAACGGGCCACTCAGACCGCATCATGTCCATGCGCCTCCCACTGAGACACCAGCAGCATGTCACCCTTCTCAGTGTGTACTCCCCAACCCTCCTGGCAGAGCCTGCTGAAAAGGACAAGTTTTACACTGACCTGCGCAGCCTCCTACAGAGTACCCCTGCAGACGACAAAGTCATCATCCTTGGCGACTTCAACGCCAGAGTGGGCCAGGACTCTGAAGCCTGGAAAGGAGTCCTCGGCAAGCATGGCGTGGGGAACTGCAATGACAATGGCCGCCTACTATTGGAGTTCTGTGCGGAGCAGCAACTGGTCATCACCAACACTACTTTTCAGCAAAAGGACAGTCGAAAGACCACCTGGATGCATCCTCGCTCCAAGCACTGGCACCTTATCGACTATGTCCTAGTGCGTCAGAGGGACCGCAGTGACGTCCTCCTCACCAGAGTGATGCCCAGCGCAGAGTGCCACACTGACCACCGCCTTGTCCGCTGCAAACTCAGGCTCCACTTCAAGCCAAAACCCAAGAAATGGGGGCCCCCCAAGAAAAAGCTTGATGTTGCCAGCCTTCAGCGTGACGATGTGAAAGCTGCCTTTCAGACAGATTTACAGCGCAGGCTCAAAGACACAGCAGACCCAGTAGACTCCTCCCCTGAAACACTTTGGGAACAACTGAAAACTGCTATTGCAAAATCCTCTGCAGAAGTCTTGGGTTTCGCCAGAAAGAAGAACAAAGACTGGTTTGACGAAAACGATGTAGAGATCCAGGAACACCCAGCAAAAAAAAGAGCCGCCCATCAGGCCCACCTAGCCCAGCCTTCCTGCCCTGTGAAGAAGTCTGCCTTCCGCCTCGTCTGCAGCAGTCTCCAGCGCAAGCTCAGAGATCTCCAGAATGAGTGGTGGACCAGACTTGCACAGAGGACCCAGCTTTGTGCTGACAATGGTGACTACAGGGGCTTCTACGAAGCACTGAAAGCAGTGTATGGCCCCAGGCACCTGGTACAAAGTCCCCTGCGAAGCGCGAATGGCCAGGCACTCCTCACAGATAATACCTCCATCTTGAACCGCTGGTCGGAATACTTTCAGAGCCTCTTCAGCGCTGAGCGCACTGTTCAAGAAGCAGTCGTCCTACAAATCCCACACCTCCCAGTAAAGGTTGAATTGGACGAACCGCCCACCGCTGAAGAGACCCTCACAGCCATCCACCAGCTCAAGAGTGGCAAAGCAGCAGGCATTGATGGAATACCGCCAGAGATCTGGAAACATGGAGGCACAGCACTGCACAACAAGCTCCATGACCTCTTTCTCTGCTGCTGGGAGGAAGGAACACTACCAAAAGATCTCCGTGACGCAGTCGTTATCACCCTGTACAAGAACAAAGGCGAGAAGTCTGACTGTTCCAACTATCGGGGAATTACCCTGCTGTCCATTGCTGGGAAAATCCTTGCAAGGCTGCTCCTGAATCGGCTGGTACCTGCCATCGCTGAAGACCAACTCCCAGAGGGCCAGTGTGGCTTCAGAGCAAACAGGAGCACCACCGATATGGTCTTTGTGCTGAGACAGCTACAGGAGAAGTGCCGCGAGCAGAACAAAGGGCTGTACGTAACATTTGTCGACCTAACAAAAGCGTTCGACACTGTGAGCAGGCAAGGCATGTGGCAGATCCTGGAGCGACTTGGCTGTCCCCCAAAGTTCCTCAACATGATTGTCCAGCTACACGAGGACCAGCAAGGCCAGGTCAGACTCAACAATGACCTCTCAGAACCATTCCCTATTCTCAACGGCGTAAAGCAGGGCTGCGTGCTGGCACCGACCCTCTTCACCATCTTTTTTAGCATGATGTTGAAGCAGGCCACAGTGGACCTCGATGATGACGATGCAGTGTACATCAGGTATCGTCTCGATGGCAGCCTGTTCAACCTCAGACGACTGCAGGCCCACACGAAAACCCTAGACCAACTGATTCGTGAGCTGCTTTTTGCTGATGATGCTGCCCTCGTTGCACACACAGAGAGAGCCCTGCAGCGCATCACGTCTTGCTTCGCAGATGCTGCCCAGCTCTTTGGACTCGAGGTCAGTCTGAAAAAGACAGAGGTCCTCCATCAGCCGGCACCCAAGACAGTGTATCGCCCTCCTCACATCACCATTGGCGAGTCTGAACTAAAGTCAGTGCACCAGTTTACTTACCTTGGCTGCATTATCACGTCGGACGCCAAGCTGGACAAGGAGCTTGACAGCAGGCTGGCAAAAGCGAACAGTGCTTTCGGGCGACTTTTCAAGCGGGTGTGGCACAATCAACAGCTGAAAACAGGCACCAAGATCAGCGTGTACAGAGCTGTGGTCCTCACCACCCTGCTGTATGGTTCCGAGTCCTGGGCCCTCTACCGCAGCCAACTACGACTCCTCGAACGCTTCCACCAGCGCTGCCTGCGTACCATCCTGGGCATTCACTGGAGTGACTATGTCACCAACGTCGAGGTCCTTGAACAGGCTGAAACTGTGAGCATCGAGGCTTTGCTGCTGCGGACACAGCTCCGCTGGGCGGGGCATGTCTCCAGGATGGAGGATCATCGCCTACCAAAGATCACCCTGTTCGGCGAGCTTGCTACTGGACACCGTGACAGAGGGGCACCAAAGAAGAGATACAAAGACTGTCTCAAGAAGTCACTTAGTGCCTGCCAAATCGACCACCACCAGTGGTCTTCGCTTGCTGCGGACCGTGACACCTGGCGCTCCACCATTTACAAGGCAGCTGTCTCCTTTGAGGACTCTCGCAGAGCTAGCCTTAAGGACAAGCGGCTCAGGAGAAAAAACAGAGATGCCGCAGCTCAGAACCCTGGCCAGACCTTCCCCTGCAGCCACTGCGGTCGAACCTGCCTGTCTCGGATTGGCCTCCGCAGCCACGAACAAGCCTGCAGACGTCATGGGCAACTCCTATAAAATCTTCGTTCGCGAAGTCAAGCCAAGAGAGATCAGCTATTTTAGACCAAGGGTGGTGCCAGAATAGCTTCGCGCCTTTCAACCCTTGAACTATCATAGTCAAGTTTATTTCAAGCAATAGTGTATCAGGATAAAAAGGGTTAGGGTGAAATCTGGCGTCTGCATCCATAGAACCCCAAGTTTGACCTGTGACCTGCATAGATTTTTAGGACATATATTGTTTCACGGTGCAGTGTAATTTATATTTACCTATTGCTTGCAGCTTTAAGATTAAATGCAGAAATACAGTGTTGTGATGTATCATATTTTTTTTAAAATATGTCTTACACTCAACAGTACTGAAGAAAACAAATGATGTGACCATAAGAATGTTAGATTTTTTTCCACAGTGTTCTGTATCATTTTTTAATGCACTTTATTAGCTCCCATAATCGAACTCCAAGCCTTGTGATTCCAGCGAGCCAGCCTAAAATGACAGGAGGCAATGTCACTTTGTGGGCAAGCTCATGGTATTGACAGTGTGTCTTTAAACTGTACTTGGTTGAAACATGTTATTATAATTCATTTATTTCTATAATTTCACGAATAATTGTATTTTGTGCACACGTGCGCCTGTTTGATTTTTAACACTAAACACACCAGCTTGACAGTTAACCCATTTAGCCCCGAGTCCCTACAGCAGGAGATGGATTGAACATGATAATTCAAGGGGAGTGCCAGATTAGCTTGGCGCCTGATGGCGCCAAGCTAATCTGGCAATACCCTTGAATTACCATGGTCAATCCACCTCCTTCAACTGGTACATAGCCGTTCAGCAACACTTCTAAAATGTGGGAACAGCACCCGTGGGGCTAAAAGGGTTAAACCAGCTCTAGAGGTGTACCAAACCCAAAGCTGAATCTTTGCTGAATGTTATGTCACAAGCCTCTGGTATTGGTAGCTGAAGTTCAATATGTGTCACGTGATTTTAATGCTTACAGACATATATGACAACATGCATCTGGAATGTTGGCCGTGTTGTAATCCCATGGTACAGGCCGTTTGACATCGGAGCACACAGCGTTTGTGCCAAATATCTCCGCAAAGAAACACTTGTCTGTACCACTCTAAGAACAAATTTCATTTACTGCCAATTGACCTAATATGGAAAATTTTTACTGAACTTGTATGATTTGTCGATTTTGCTGTAAGTCGTAAAAATGCGGTGAATATAAAAGAACAAACCGTTTTCATACCCTAAATAGAGCCCCGACAGATTTCAACATCTAGGTCTTAAAGTAGATTTCATTTTGCCTGCGCTATTTCAGGTTTTAAAACTTGGCCAGTTCGCGTGAAAATGGATCTTTCTTATACTGGGCTTAATATATTTTGGGTACATTTAGGGATGTAAAACCAGTCATTTCATTAACATAATTTCGAATGTTTACGACTGCACAGCAAAACGGACACATTGTTCGAGTTTCTTAAAGTAAATCGTATTGGGTCAACTGTCACTGAATGGTATTTGTTCGAAAATTGGTATAGAAAAGTATATGACATTATAAACACACACACACACACACACACACACACACACACACACACACACACACACACACACTTATAACCCACGTGTTACATCAGATAAACATGTCCTTGGTCTCGTCACAGTTTGTCTCGAAGCACAGTGTGTCAGTCGATCTCAGTTCTAGCGGGTCACCGTCACAGCAAAATAACGTTTGTTACAGCCGCTGAGCACAACACCCGGTCGTTCTATCTAGGTATCTTTCACAGTTCCCCTAGCACATGATCAGATACAGTCAAGTGTTCCTCTCACAGTTAGAAACTCTGTCTGGCGACATTCAGTTCACGAAATAAAGAGCGTACACTGTGGTGTTCAGAAGAGCGACGTCAGCTTCCTGGTACAACCGCCTACCTGAGAAATGCCGAAATCCAAAAAATTGATCACATGACCGGAACAGGTTGAGTCATGGCCTATTCATGAAATCTACTCATAGTTCGCGCGTCGTGGCTGGCATATTAAAAAAAAAAAAAACCTGTGTACCTGCATTAATGATGACCTCGCTGGCGGGACCGTCACGGCTGTGTACAAATACAGACGCATTCAGTCACACGGATGGACGAACTCAACTGCAAATTACCTCATTTCTTTCAAAGTGATGGTTTACAAATATGTACTTGAAAGTTTGCAGTCTTTTTATATGTATCAGCTGGTATCCCAACCTGATATCCCAACCTGAATGTTAGTCAAAAACAAAAATGCGCTTTGCACGATCGTACGTGTAGCATCAAAAGTCAGTGGTGAAAGTTTGTAAACATGGTGTTTGGATGGAAGACAAATAGTGAAGAAGACGTGCTGTATTATGGCAGCAATAATCATTGTTTTGAAAGCCGAGTGTGACGTCACCCCTCGCCCCAGGAAAGTTCACATGTCCGGCATGTGTGTTTGTGCGTGCGTGCGTGTGTACGTGTCAGTGTGTGCGTGCGTGTGTACATTACGGCGTCAGCCGTATGGTCTAAAATCAACAGACCGGCGTGCATCATGTGTCTCGGGCCGCATTTTACATCATTTCTGGTCATTCTTCTGAAAGAATGACAACTGTGCTGTGATGTGCGGAGTGAAATGTGCCTACTGAGTTTGGGTGCTCTCCCTTGAGAGTTGAATTTTTCTAGACCCTGACGTCATAAAGAGTTCGGACGAGAATCTGTAGTAGGGTTACACTGTTTGCAACCAGAGTACAACAATATGGTAGTTATAATATACATTTTAAATTGTCGTGCGGTCAGTCCATTTTCATACACTGTGATTGGTCAGCACATACACATCGCTGGGGGTTCAATGCCCCATCTACCTCCTAGGATCATTGCTGTACCCCATTTTTAATTCACTGGCCAATCCGCAATTCTGTTATCGCGCACGAATCTAGTTCGGTCTTTGGTCTGAACCGGCATTTAGATCAGGGCTACTCGGCGCCTTACTTCATAAATAAACGAAACACACAAAGGTAGTAACGGTGGTAAACGATATGGAAATGAAAAATGTAACTTATTTAGACATGACTAGCGCGGAGAGCACAAATGCTACACACTGAATACGTCGCATTTCAAACTATGAGCTGAGACAGATCTGGCCTCAAAAGTGCGTTCGTGTCCGAACATGTATCATAGTGCTGTTTAGAAAGCTTCACGCGTGCACAGCGCGAGAAAGACTCTTGTTTTGATCTGATGGAAATTGATGTATATCCTGATGCATTTTGCAAAACAATAAACTATTTAAACCGGTTTTTAAAGAGAGAGAGAGAGAGAGACATCTATGACACTTTAGTCGCAGTGTTGAAAAGATCGATTCATTATTGACTGCGTGAGTGAGCTCAGCTGTGGTTGGCGAAAGAGGACAAGGAAAAAACGCTTCATTAACGAGATCAGGCTTACTGTATCCACTCGCTTGCCACGCAGCCCCGTGCTCACAATGTAGAAGTTCTACCACTTGAGAGTTCAATCCAGTGAGAAAAGTCTGCACTTCCTCCCTACAGATTCTGAAATTATCAGTGGCTACTTACAAGCAGCACCGCTGGTAAACGTTTTAAATTCTAGCGGCAAAATTCACTTGCCGGGGCTTAGCAGCCTATGCATGAAAGAGTCGTGTCCCTTGTGTGGCACAGATAAATGTTGTCTGACATCAGAAATATTTGATGTGTTACTCTTGACGTCAGAGACGATTTCACTGCTTCAGATTCGTATTCAGACAGCACGACAATGGCATTGAATCGCCTGTGTGGGTTACTTCTCGGGTTACATCGTGGTTTGTAGCCCTCTCAAGCTGATTCAGTATCAGTGACCTCCAGTCCGCGCCTTCGACGCCGCGTCAGTCTGATAATCATCTTCATCAACTGAATACCACAATGAAACCCTCGAAGTAACCCAACACAGGCGGCTGAATGCCTAATTGTCTCTCTTGTTTAAACTGTATTCTATGCATCGTTCGTTCGTTTTCTCCATTTTTTTTTTTTTTTTTTTTTTTGTGTCCCTCTGCACCGAGGTGATCAGGGACAATATTCTATGCATTATTCAGCACGGTTTTTGTAGCAGACTGCTGCTCCTCTAAGAAAGATAACACACGCGTCAGACCGCCTATAATGTTCTCTTCGAGTTCGGTTGTCTCCCTTTGCTGTAATGTTCAGTTTGTTTTATGGCTGATGTGTTTCAGGTTGTGTCCCAGTGTATCAGCAACGCCGTCATTATCATCATCATCATCATCATCATCAACGTTATCACCGTCACCACCGTAAAGATTGTACTGAACTCCTATTGGTGTCTATTTGTTTGGATCACCGTTGCAGTGGCAAACAGCAGTAAAACCAAACGTTTAACCCCTCTACTGCCGAGTGAGTGAACAGGATCAAACTGCAAGAGGCATAGATCCTCATGAGCCCCCGCAAAAGCGCGCGCGCGCGCGTGTGTGTGTGTGTGTGTGTGTGTGTGTGTGTGTGTGTGTGTGTGTGTGTGTGTGTGTGTGTGTGTGTGTGTGTGTGTAGGGGCCACTGCGGGGGCTCATGAGGATCTATGCCTCTAGCTGACACCACGTTGTCTCCGTGTACTGTGGACGGCTGAGGCTCACGGTTAGCGTGGAATGAAGACAGATTTCAGACACACAAGAACCTGCGGGCAGTGGCAGTATAGGGGGTCACTTTTTATTTCATGTCATCACAACCACGATCCTTCGTGTATAATCAGTGTGACTGTAGCCTGGTCAGACAGACACACACACTCCAAGAGACACGCAGGCAGGCTGACACTTGCACACACACACACACATACACACACACACACACACACACACACACACACACACACTGAAAATCTTTGATGACATTTTAATTGCAGTATAAAACAACATTATTGGCATAGGAAGGTTTTCAACCTCACAAAAACAAGTGCTCAGCTGGGCCTGGAGGATTCATGGCTCAAGTGTCATGTTACAAAGGTAGGGCCCACGTCAAACATGGAACCAGGTGCAGGGTCCCAACCTCGGCCAGAGGACATATAATGCTCAAATGCTAAGTTCTCACAATGGGTATAATAACGGTTATATCAGTGATTAGCCATCCCATTGGCCTCCAAGTTCACAACATTAGTGTGACATATAGTGCTCACAAAAAGTAAGAGCCCTATATGTCACACCAATGTTGTGAGATTGTAGGCCAGTTCAATGGCTAATCATTTGATATACCCGTGATTATACCGATTCTGAGGACTTTTATTAATTCAAGCTGAAAAGTTAATGTACCTTATTATATGTCACTTTGGCCGAGGTTGGGTCGACGCTGAAGTTGGGATCCAACACTAGGCCCAAAGGGTTAAACTGTAGTTACTTATCTTGCACACAGAAAAGTATGGCATGCGTCAAACTAGGAGGCCAGGCCCAAAGGGTTAAACTGTAGTTACTTATATTGCACACAAAAAAGTATGGCACGCGTCAAACTAGGAGGCCAGGCCCAAAGGGTTAAACTGTAGTTACTTATCTTGCACACAGAAAAGTATGGCACGCGTCAAACTAGGAGGCCAGGCCCAAAGGGTTAGCATTTAGTTCCTTATCTTGCACACAGAAACAGACATTAATAATAATAATAAACTGTCCTTGATTACTGCCGTCACAGCGGTGCTAACAGGGAAAATGAACATCTTAACTCATTCTACCCCAGACACACCACAGCATGATAAGGATCGACCATGATAGTTCAAGGTTGATGCCAGAATAGCTTGGCGCCTATAGGCGCCAAGCTATTCTGGCATCATCCTTGAACTATCATGGTCGATCATGTCCTGCACTGCAATGCAGTCTTCAGAGGACAACGACAAGATTTAAGGATTTCGGTAGTTGGGGTAGAATGAGTTAACCGATTGGCTGTCGGTAGCGCTTTCTGTCCACGTGATCCCTGCAGGAATCGTTTACGTTCTGCAGGTCTCACGTCGACAAAAAGGGCTACCAACAACCAAAGGGAGATTACAAATCCATGACGGATATAAAGACTCGTACTAAACGACTCGGATTTCCGCAGGAATAATGTACGTCCTCCAGGACCCGTGTCGATAAAAAGGGCTACAGCCAGCCAAAGGGAGAATACAAACCCATGACATAAAGACTCGAACAAGACGACTTGGATTACGGTTCCTGTCTGCCATCGTGTGCACATCACGCATAATCATCAAGTGTAAACGTAACAAATCTCATACTCATCAAGTGTAAACGTGACAGATCCCATACTCATAAAGTGTAAACGTAACAGATCCCATACTCATCAAGTGTAAACGTAACAGATCCCATACTCATCAAGTGTAAACGTAACAGATCCCGTCACTGAAAGTAGAAGGCGTGTTAGGTGGGCTGGAAAACAGACAACGTGCAAGTTATCACATCTCCACAATAATCCTCACCAGGAAGAGCCGCTCACGCACGCTGCATATCATACACTAGACGAGTTCATCACACACATTCAGCACTTCGATAAGGTCATGGCGGTGCCGACAGTTGAGGATGTGACGACGGAGGTGGTGCTGTACGCAAGTCGTGATGACACACTGAGCCATCAGGTCTTCAATACGAGTTGTCCTCTCAAGACTACAATAAAATTCAGGAGACAGATCGACTACGATAGTTTAAGGCTGGCGCCTGAATAGCTTGGCGCCTAGGCGCCAAGCTATCATTCAAGCACCACCCTTGTACTTTTTCAACTATTGGTTGGACTCTTTGGGCATCAACTATTCCGACTATTCCTTCCGTTTTCGGAACCAAGCTATTCCGGCACCACCCTTGAACTTTTTCGGGCACTATGCTACTCCGGCAATACCCTTGACTAAGCTACCTTTGTACGTTTTGCCGGGCACCAAGTATTCCGACTATTCCCAGTACTTGTTAGGCACCAATTAATCTATTCAGACTATTTCCCGCACTTTTGTGTACTAAACTGTTCCGGCACCACCAACATTTTTAAAAGATCAGTGAACATCACATCTGCGCATGTTCAGTGTTAACATTTCCATCTGCTGAAAATTCATACAGTCAATGTTCTCAGCTCCGCTAAAACCTCTGAAGACGCTCAATGAACGTTCACATCTCCATCTCCACATTTCCATCTGCTCAATGTTCACACACCCAATGTTTAGACCTCCACCATCACCAACGCTCCTAAACCCCTGAGTGAACGTTCACATCTCCACATGTTCAGTGTTGACATTTCTGTCTCCTCAATGTTTATACACTTAAATGTTCACACCTCCACTAGCACCATTCAAACCAGTGTACGTCTTTGAGAATGTTCACATCACCACAATGCTCACGCCTCAAGTCGTTCAAAGAATGTTGACATTCAATGAATATTCATAACTCCAAACGCCTGGAGACACATGGCACGTGACAATTGATATATCTGCACCCACTCGGTGAATGTTCACATGACAACTAAGGGTATTCACAACTCAGTGACTGCTCTTGTGACAATTAAAGTGTCTTCACCATTCAGTGACTGTTCACGTTCCAAACTGATGTATCTCCAACCAACTCTGTGATTGTTCACATCTTCATCCGCTGGGAGATCGTGCGTAAGGACAACGTGCACATCTCCACCAACTTCAGTAAACGCTAACATCTCCTTAACTCTTTCTACCCCAGACACACCACAGCAAGATAAGGATCGACCATGATAGTTCAAGGGTGATGCCAGAATAGCTTGGCGCCTATGGGCACCAAGCTATTCCGGCATCACCCTTGAACTATCATGGTCGATCTGTGTCCTGCACTGCACTGCAGTCTTCAGACGACAGCGGCAACATTTGGGGATTTCAGTCTTGGGATAGAATGAGTTAACACACCAACAGCTCAGTGAACGTTGAAATCGCCATCTAACCCTCCCTGCTCTTGTGTTGGAAAGCGTGCTGGCAGCGGTGGTAGTGGTGGTGGTGGTGTTGGTGGTTGGTGTGGTGGTGATGGGGGAGGTAAAATTCTGACTGTAACATTCAACTCTGTGAGAAACTGGGCGGGCGTCATGGGTTGTGTCTGGGCCAGCAATGGTGTTGTGGGCGTAGCTGCCGTAGGAGGCATGTTGGCGTCGTCTGTATTGCCGCTACTGTAGTCGTTGTTGTTGCCGCTGCTACTGCTGCTACTGTTGGTGACGTCATACGATCACAATCGATGCATGCGAGACCACGAGATGCCCTCCGCCGGAACCCAGACGATGCACCACTGTAATCGTTTGTACTGCCGCCAGGGTGGGGTGTGTGGAGGTTTAGAGAGGTTAGGGAGGTGTAGGGGGTGTAGGGGTGCCGAGAGGTGTAGGAAGGTGTAGAGAAGGTAGGCGGTGTGGGGAGGGGCAAAGAGGTGTGGCCGGGAAGGTGTGGGGAGGAAATCTGAATCTGGCTGGTTTCGGGCCACTGTCAGAACAGAAACAAGGATAATGGATCAGATTCGGGTCGTGCACAAACACCGGCAGCAAGCGCCTTCACTAACGCAAGTACCATTAACCCTTTGGCTGTCGGTAGAGCTTTTTGTAGAGGTGATTCCTGTAGGACGTCAATCTGTTGTTATTCCTGTAAGAATCATCTCGACAAAAAGCGCTACTGACAGCCAAAGAGTTTAACCCCATGGCTTCCAGCGTCTTGACATGAAAGCACCACCGCTGAGTTTCTGGTGGATATTGCCGTCTGCCTTGGACACAGGGCCATGATACAGCCGGCAAGAGACACTGATCCTCATGAGCTCCAGTAAATGCGGGGGCTGATGAGGATCTTTGTCTCTTGTAACAAACTGTCACAAAACGTGTGGAGGCTCCACCAACTGTGTAACAAATTGTCACATTGCTGGCCTTGTGTGTTTGTGTGGAGGGCCCTGTAGCGTTGTGAGAGATTGTTGCATTGTAACAACGTTAATTGCACCACCCGCTCAACGTAATTGTGCATTTTGTCCCGTTACCAAACACAGGAACTAAGATGACCAGCGTAAGATGGCCGTGTCAGATGACCAGCGTTCGCGGACCTGACAAGCGTGTGGCCATCACATGAAAACGTACGGCACCTGATCACCGGGCTACCAGAGACAATTCACAGTAAAACAAACGAGGGGCACACGCATCTGAAAATAAGCGAATTCTCAGCGTGGCGAACACTGTAGCTGATATTGGACAACACCCGACCCTTCTAAACATTAGTACCTCATTCAGCCCCGACAACCCACAGCCAAGACATGGATCGAGCATGATAGTTCAAGGGTGGTGCCGTCAGAATAGCTTGGCACCCACAGGCACCAAGCTATTCTGGCACCACCCTTGAACTATCGTGCTCGATCTGTCTCTAGAATTGAAATACAGTCCTTCAGAGGACAACTTCAAATTCGGGGGATTTCGGTCCTGTGGTAGAATGTGTTAAACAGTGGAATCTCGTCTTACCTTGTATTCAGTCAAATGTAGTCTCATCGAAGGTCTGTCACAAACTGTTGCGTTGAAACTCGTCACAATCTTCCAATTACAATTTCTCAAGTTGTTGCTCGGACACTGAGCGTTGACACACACAGTTTCAAAGTCTTTTGCAAAATGTGTGCTCAAAGAAGCTTGTTTGTCATTTATAGTCGTCACCACCCCACATGATACATTCCGTAAACCAAACAAGACAAACTGCCCTGACATCCGTATTCCCACCACAAATGTGAAACACGGCCTTCAGCAGAGTGTCGGCAGAGGACCAGTACAGCAGTACCCAGGCACACAGTCAGCAGACTTCCAGCAGAAGTCGCAAGGCGAGACCAGCATAAATAGCAAGCAGGACGTTTAACACAATCGGATTTTCCCGAAAACGTCGGCTAAGGTCGATCGTTGCGTACGTGAATGAATCATGACACAATAACCGCTGTAAATAGTACAGGCCACGGACCACAGTGGTGTTTCCGTGCTGTCCAGTCTCTTAGCCTTAGTCAGTCCCAGTCATCCCCTAATTGTTCAATTCCCTAAAAAAAACACTATCGCCCACCAGCTGCACATTTGCCATGCACAAAAAAAAAAAAAAAAAAAAAAAAAAACAGCACATGACCCGTCTCATTTCTTGACTATGAAACTGGTTCCTTACCAACCCCACACCCAAGCACAGCTGAAATCAGCGTGCCCCTCAAATCACTACGTCAAAGGCAACTCAACATAGGCCCACAAATGTCCACTGGATAAGCTCAGGATGGTATGAATCAAAGCACCAAACATGTCTTCTCTCAGCTAACCACAAATTTCCAGCAAATTCCAACAGTCAGCCCAACTGCAAATTTTCAAACAAGGCAAAAATTATTTTTAAAAACACGGGCCTCTTACTGCCTGACCTTCCCAATTTAAATGTATACCGTGACCTACAGGCAGAGTGTGTGAAGGTCAGAAAGTGAACTGTCGGCTCATATCGCACGGCAGAGTTTCAGCAGACTTGGCACAGTAATACTATCGTCTGCTTGTCATCGGTGTCGCCCCAGTGTTTACGGTACGATAACTGCCGAATCCTTCGTTAGACGTCGCTAAGTGAACGCGATCCAACCGCAAGAGGCATAGATCCTCATGAGCCCCCGCAGGTGCGGGGGCTCATGAGGATCTATGCCTCTTGCTGACACTACTGCGTGTTCATGATTCTCAGACGGCTGAGGCTCTCTGGCGTTGAATCTCCAATGATTTCAAACACACGACGTCCGTCCGCCGGCAGGGAGGGGCTGAACTATATGTTACAAAACATCTAGAGAACAAACAGCACAAACATTGATCACCAACTATAGACCATCTCTCTGCACACTGACACAGGATAAACTTGACACCGGGTAAAGTCGAGCACCTGTGGTTGGCACAGACATTTGTATCACAGCGGATATCCAGGCTCTGAACACAGGCAGGGGATGATCGTTGCCAAATCGACCACCTTTAAAACACGGGGTATAGGTCGTTTGACATCGGAGCGCACAACGTTTATCGCAAATATCTCCGCAAAGAAACACTTTTCTATACCAATCTTAGAACAAATCTCATTCACTGACAGTTGGCCTAATACGATTTACTTTCAAGAAACTTGAATGATGTTTCAGTTTTACTGTACTGTCGTAAAAATTCGGGTTTTTTTTTTTAAGTAAATGACTGATTTTACATCCCTAAATGTGCCCCAAATATATTAAGTCCAGCATACGAAAGATCTATTTTCACGTGAATTGGACAAATTTCCAACCTGAAACAGCGCAGGCATTCTTTTCACCAAATTTTTACGACCACAAAGCAAAATAGACGAACCATAGGGGTTCAGTAAAAAATTAAAAAAAAATGCCATATTAGGTCAATTGGCACTAAATGATATTTGTTCTTAAAGTGGTACAGAGAAGTCTTTTTTGCGGAGATGTTTGGCAATAACGTTGTGCGCAGCATGTCAAACGGCCTGTACAGGAAAGAGCACAAACGTAGGTCACACGCACCCAGGGCTAGTCGCGCGTCACGGTCTGATGGACATTTCCTATGAGACCTTCAGGTGCGGGATACGCCGACGCCAATGAATGAATGCTACCGTTTTGACTTGGTGAAAAAGCGAGCTGAAAAGGCTTTTTTTAAAGATATTTATTATCATGTCTTGACCGAGCGGGTATGCTAAGTTTTGATTAATTAATGTTCAGTTATTAATGATAAGCGAGAGCGGCGTGTCGCGCACAGGAAGGTCTGATGGCGATTATCCGCAACACTTACTTTAACCTCTTCACGGCCACGGTACGTGTACGCTGTTCGCAAGTTTTTGTTTCTGAAATCTTGGTTCGTTCAACGACCACGAGCCAACACCGTCCACGAAACTTGGATACAGGAAACTTGGTCTCAGCAAGAGGCATAGATCCTCATGAGCCCCCGCAGTCGCGGGGGCTCATGAGGATCTATGCCTCTTGCAGTTGGATCGTGTTCACTTTTGGCATGACAGTGAAGGGGTTAAGGGAAGTTAATTTGGTCATAGATCCAAAAGTGGTTTTGCGGACATCGGCACATTGCGGAATATCAAGAACAAAGCAGAGGGCGGCTGTATCCCTGTCGTTCTGAAGCGCGTGTCTTTGACTGGATTGTCATTCCGAAGCGTGTTTACTTGGTGGTTACTGTTTTCTCCAGAGAAGGGCTCAACGAAGAAAGAAGCACGCTGAGAAGAGACAGCAGCAACACAAATGTGGTGACAATAAATAGTTACTCACTTTTCTCAGCGTGTTTCTATCTTCGTTGGCTTCTTCCCTGCATTTTACACCTTTGGAGATTTGAAAACAGGTAATGCACACACACACACACACACACACACACACACACACACACACACACACACACACACACACACACACACACACACACACAAAAGAGTGAGTTAGAGAGTCACGAGTGCAGTACAGGCCTGTGTACGCTTTATAAACAAATGTTGCAACACATACAGTTTATACATTATAAACTCTACAAGTATTTATTTTGACAGAATACAAAAGACAATACTCCATTATCACTAAAAATAAAGCATCTACAAAATCTTAATCGCTTATTTCTTTCAGACGTTTCAGTCTTTGTACATTTTGTTAAAAAAGGTATGGTGATAATCGCCAATAGGTCTGTTCCATTCAGTACTGCAAAAATTAAACTGCTGAATGTGCACGCATTTTTCCTTGTTAAGGTCAAAGTACTGAGATGCACTGATTTGAAATCCATGAAAATGCTTTAGGGCTGACTTCTTTACGTTTCTTATGGTCCCAGCACTTCACTACACACAATACCTACCCTGCCCAGCCCTTCACTACACACAATACCTACCCTGCCCAGCACTTCACTACACACAATACCTACCCTGCCCAGCCCTTCACTACACACAATACCTACCCTGCCCAGCCCTTCACTACACACAATACCTACCCTGCCCAGCCCTTCACTACACACAATGCCTACCCTGCCCAGCACTTCACTACACACAATGCCTACCCTGCCCAGCCCTTCACTACACACAATACCTACCCTGCCCAGCCATTCACTACACACAATACCTACCCTGCCCAGCCCTTCACTACACACAATACCTACCCTGCCCAGCCCTTCACTACACACAATACCTACCCTGCCCAGCCCTTCACTACACACAATACCTACCCTGCCCAGCCCTTCACTACACACAATACCTACCCTGCCCAGCCCTTCACTACACACAATATCTACCCTGCCCAGCCCTTCACTACACACAATACCTACCCTGCCCAGCCCTTCACTACACACAATACCTACCCTGCCCAGCCCTTCACTACACACAATACCTACCCTGCCCAGCCCTTCACTACACACAATGCCTACCCTGCCCAGCCCTTCACTACACACAATGCCTACCCTGCCCAGCCCTTCACTACACACAATACCTACCCTGTCCAGCCCTTCACTACACACAATACCTACCCTGCCCAACCCTTCACTACACACAATGCCTACCCTGCCCAGCCCTTCACTAGACACAACGCCTACCCTGCCCAGCCCTTCACTAGACACAATGCCTACCCTGCCCAGCCCTTCACTAGGCACAACGCCTACCCTGCCCAGCCCTTCACTAGACACAACGCCTACCCTGCCCAGCCCTTCACTAGACACAATGCCTACCCTGCCCAAGCTCTCCTAACATTCATCATTGCCGTTTAAAGTACGTAAGTATGCATTCTCACTTTCGTGTTTTGACAAGCCTCTTTTATCTGCATCTTTAAAACCAAGTGCGTGTCTGAAGAGTACTAACAGCCACGGATGTGGAAAGGCCAGTCAGTTTTGCATTGAACAGTCAAACTGAGCCTGATCTGCGCTCGCGGGTTTTGATTATACACCGTCACACTAAAAGCAGGCTCGTGCCATAACATTTGTTCTTTAAAATCTTTTACGGCCATTAGCATTGAGAACAAAAAAGCCATGCTCGAGCCCAAAAGACACTTTGATTATTATTGTCATAGTTCTGGTAGTGCTTTCTACATCCATAATTGAACAGCCAAACTCTGCGTTTTCATCTTGCCTGTTCTAAATGACTGTAGTGGACATTCCTAGTTTTGTGGACAGGCTCACTATATTCACTATATATATATATATATATATATATATATATATATATATATATATATATATATATATATATATATATATATATATATATATATATATATATATATATATATATATATATATATATATATATAAACTGTACTAGCACAAAGCTACCCGTCACCACCCTTGTACATATTGCCGGGCACCAAGTATTCCGACTATTCCCTGTATTTGTTGGGCACCAATTAAGCTATTCAGACTGTTTTCCGCACTTTGGGGCACTAAACTATTCCGGCACCACTAACATCATTAAAACATCATTGAACATCACATCTGCACATGTTCAGTGTTAACATTTCCATCTGCTGAAAATTCATACAGTCAATGTTCTCAGCTCCGCTAAATTATAAAACCTCTCAAGACGCTCAACGAACGTTCACATCTCCACGTGTTCAATGTTAACGTTTCCATCTGCTCAATGATCACACACTCAATGTTTAGACCGCCACCATCACTAGCGGTCTCAAACCCCTAAGTGAACGTTCACATCTCCACATGTTCAGTGTTGACATTTATGTCTCCTCAATGTTTATACACTTAATATTCAAACCTCCACTAGCACCATTCAAACCGCTCAGTGAACGTCTTTGAGAATGTTCACATCACCACAATGCTCACACCTCCAGTCGTTCAAAGAATGTTGACATTCAATGAATGTTCATAACTCCAAACGCCTGGAGACACATGGCACGTGACAACTGATATATCTGCACCCACTCGGAGAATGTTCACATGACAACTAAGGGTATTCACCACTCAGCGACTGCTGACGTGACAATTAAAGTGTCTTCACCATTCAGTGACTGTTCACGTTCCAAACTGATGTATCTCCAACCAACGCAGTGATTGTTCACATCTTCATCCGCTGGGAGATCGTGCGTAAGGACAACGTGCACATCTCCACCAACTTCAGTAAACGCTAACATCTCCTTAACACACCAACAGCTCAGTGAACGTTGAAATCGCCATCTAACCCTCCCTGCTCTTGTGTTGGAAAGCGTGCTGGCAGTGGTGGTAGTGGTGGTGGTGGTGTTGGTGGTTGGTGTGGTGGTGGTGGGGGAGGTAAAATTCTGACTGTAACATTCAACTCTGTGAGAAACTGGGCGGGCGTCATGGCTTGTGTCTGGGCCAGCAATGGTGTTGTCGGTGTATCTGCCGTAGGAGGCATGTTGGCGTCGTCTGTATTGCCGCTGCTGTAGTCGTTGTTGTTGCCGCTGCTACTGCTGCTACTGTTGATGACGTCATACGATCACAATCGATGCATGCGAGACGACGAGATGTCCTCCGCCGGAACCCAGACGATGCGCCACTGTAATGGTTTCTATTGCCGCCAGGGTGGGGGGTGTAGAGGTTTAGAGAGGGTACGGAGGTGTATGGGGTGTAGGGGTGCCGAGAGGTGTAGGAAGGTGTAGAGAAGGTAGGCGGTGTGGGGAGGGGCAAAGAGGTGTAGAGATATAAATACTGAGCGGATTGAAGCATCATTAACACAATGACTGAGTTAACCCCCTTGATTATATCTTTTTTGGCCCTCCATATCTATGTCTCCCGCACAGAGTAAATACCATTGGAAGTTACCCCTAAATCATTATTATTTAAACAGCCACATTTTTATGAAAATCAAAAATAATACTTAAGGGGTTAACTCAGTCATTGTGTTAATAATACTTCAATCCGCTCAGTATTTATATCTCTCTTAATTAGCTCATATGTCTACTGTCGCAATGTTACTATGTACGTAAACACAGCCCGTCGCCAGCTGACTCTAGGTACGACGCGTCAGAATAAAATATGCACAACAGTTACAAAATATGATCACGTCGCAATGTTTTGACAACGTTGCTCAAAACCTTTTCAAATCCTTTAGCTGCTAGATCGATGTACCACACCTGAGTCGATATTCACACAATTTATTTTTGACCTTAAGAAAATGCACATCGAAAAAATCATGACCCCCCACAAATGTAAATTGGTTTTAAGATTGAATGGGAATAAAACCCCCATTAGCTACCGCACACAGAGAGAGAGAAAGACCCGCTTTGACAACACAGACATAAACTCCACTCATGTGAAACTTACACGTTTTAAATCAGCTTCTTTTCAAGCCAGCTCACCTGTTTACCTTTGTGGTGTCTAATGTCGCCACGCGCCGGCACAGTAGCGCGCCACTGTTCAACTCACTGTGAGACCTAACACTCTATGTGAAGCCGGCTCTACAGCTCTGAAAAGGCTATTTGCTGAGAGGTGTCATACACTCAAGAAGACAGCATGTTTCGAAATTGACTTCATATTTACTCTATGACTGGTTCCCGAGAAATCAAACGGTGGCCTATACTCTGCACTATACAGGGAGCTGGAAAAACAGTTGTATAAGAAACTAACAAGTAATATCTAACACACAAACAAACACACTTACAAACAGACGTACACACAAACAAACACACAAACAAACACACAATCAAACAGACGTACACACACACACACACAAACACACACACACACACACACACACACACACACACACACACACACGCACTTACAGACACTCATGTCAGTACAATTTTATCGTAAGCATGAGCTGCCAGGTGGTGTCACGGTTGATCGCCTTTTGTGTTGCCTCACGCCGCGGCCGCATTCCATTCCTTTTCAATTCAGACACGAGCCGCATTTTGAAAAGACTCTCACCCGTCAATGGCTTTTATAGCTACACCCTTTCAAATCGCTAAGTTGTGTCAAAGATCAACAGGGGGACATATTACTTTTCAAAAGAGGGGGATCATTTACAAAACGGTTCTACATGTGAGGGCTTAATGTACTCATGTCTGGTTTACTGACAAAGAAACAAATGTGTTTATAAATTATTATTTTTTTAAATGCATTATAAAATGAACACAGATGAAATATTATTATTAAATGATATTGGCGCTGTAGAAAACATAGACTTAGATTCAAAAAGGGAAAGACTTTTATCTGTAGTGGTTTCTGGTCATTCGAAATCTTATCTTGGGAAGCTATATTCAACTGAAGATATACTATCCCTCACGGCTGCTGATTTATTTAAACTTCATTTTAAATATGAACAGCACATGGCTTCACTAATGACCCGTGATTTGAGCAAATCAATTGTCTGCTTATATTCAAAAGCTGTGAGTTACGCTCTCCCTGTAGACATTGAAAATCTTACAAATGACCTCGAGAGTAACCCCATTGTAACGAGTGCAATTGGTAAATTAGCTTGCCTTTTATTCTACAGATTTGGTAATTTGCTGGCTCCTCTGGTAACATTAATTGTAACTAGCAGCCATGTAGATTTTACGAAATTAAATTTTTTTGTTGATAAAAATGGACGACCAACAGACGACCCCCCAAACGACCCCACAGATGAACCCTGTTTCGGACCCTGTCCAGACTCCGATTCACGCAGTGACAAAAATTAAAAATGAAGGGAGGGTTCAGTCTGGTAAACGTTTAGCTGAATGGAACAAGCAGAAAAAGTTACAGCTACAGGCGCTAACAGAAAAGGCTCATGTAAGTGATCCGCCGTCAACACTGTCAGGACCGTCAGGACCGTCAGGACTGACAGGACTTTCAACACCCCTGTCACACCCACATCAAAGTGAAAGACCTTCAACCCAGTCTAATTCTGAAACAGCAAAATATGTAGTTGCCGCATTTGTTGTCGGATCTGGTTTTGTAGCTTACCAATTATACAAAAAATACAAGCCACAGACTCGTACAGTGACCAAAAAATTAAACACTCCATCATCAAAAACAGAAGTCTCCACATTACCAACAATACCCAAAGTTGTCGACCCATTTATCATGCAGTAATAAATTTATTATTTTAATTTTTTCTTGCCTAAGAAATGAATGACTCAAAGAATTTAATGAATCTTGTGTATCACTCTGCAGTAATCAGTGCATTAGCAGTAGCGTTTTCTATGCTGGGAAAAAATCTACTCAAAATGAAATCACCAGACCTCAGTAGACTCGATTTCGAAGACAGCGCTAAGCTAATTGTAGTTGTAACAGCGTCAATCGCCACGAAAGACCTTCTTGTTAAACAGGGAATTATTCCCGAAAATGTTTCTATGTAAATAAAAATAATATGGCGACGATAGCTATTATGGTGGGAGGAGCGATGGTCAACGCTCTGGCGTTTAGCGGCTCTAATTATCTCTTTTCTAAAATGGGTAGAGAACAATCTGCAGAAGAAATAAAGCGTCATAATGAAGCGTCAGAAAAATTAGCACAGGCAGAACAGGATTACGAAAAGAATAGAATTGAGAAACTTGATTTCATCAATGAAAAACTCAGGCTAGAAGGTCACGCACAACATACGTTTTCAAATACAGACGACGCAATCCGTGAGTATTTTTTAGTCACGGGTGAAGACATGTCTATCCCAAAACCGAAACTAAGTGACTACTATCAACCAAGCCCAGAACAAAGAAACGGGGAGATAATCTTTGTTCTAGTGGGAATGATATTTGTTTATTTTACTGGAGTTTTCATTGCTAGAAAAAATGTCAGCCGAAAATAAACTATCGAAAATATATTACTCGCCATCAGGGTATTATAAAGGAGCAACCGCTATTCAGAAATTACATGCCGCTGTGGGCGGAGATATAACACTCAATCAAGTCAAGCAATGGTTACAGAGACAGGCAATTTGGCAAATTTATCTCCCTGCTCCAAGAAAGATAACGAGACCTCATTTTGAGAACACAACACCTAATGACACGCACCAAATGGACCTCCTGTTTCTTCCACATGACACAATAAGAAAGAAACGATACAAGTACGCATTAACTGTCGTAGACATAGCTTCAAGGTACAAAGACGCTGAACCCATATCTGACAAAACAGCCAGTACAGTTGCTACTGCTTTATCAAAAATATATAGTCGAGGCCCCTTAAGATACCCCAGACTTGTACAAGTTGATGACGGATCTGAATTTAAGGGCGCAGTTAATCAGTTATTTGCTAAGCATGGCGTACTGGTCAGACGTGGTATTCCAGGCGTGCACAGATCACAGGCAATTGTAGAGAACTTTAACAAACAGTTATCAGAAAGACTTTTCAGTTACCAGTATTCTAAGGAACTCATGCATGACACCCGTAACACTGAGTGGGTAAAGAGATTACCACATGTGATAAAAGCAATGAATAATGAAGGCCACCCTAAACCTGCTGATTCTATTAAATTGAAAACAATTACAGAGCCAAAAACAACCCCAACCCCCGCACCAGACACAAGCTTGTTTACTAAACAGGTGAGATATTTATATCAACCAGGGGAGGCTGAGAACGATGACAGACGCAGGGCGACAGACCCCATCTGGTCAACATCCGTTCATAATATAAAAAAAATAATTCCCGGCGCAGACGCAACAATATATTACCTGTATGACCCTGCGCCCAAGAGGGCATTTGTCAGAGAAGAATTACAGATTATTCCCCCAGACACCGTTACTCATTTCAGTAACTAACTCATCAATTAATTCATCAACCAGTTCGTCACAAATGTCTTCAGATAACTTGAGCCTGTAATGACCTGGTGCATAAGCTTTTTCTTTAGTGTGAAACACTCGTTTCGTGTCTCCAACTGCAAGTGATTTCTTATGTGTTTGAATTATTTCAAGATTATGTTTGTTTGATCTCAGTGACTTGTTTGGATAATCAGGCATTAATGCACCATCTAACACTTGCTTGTAATGTTCATGACGTATTTCTTTATTTTTTATTGCTGTTTTCTTGATACCTTTGGCTTTTGACTGACTACCCTTTTGGTGCAGTATAGAATACATTTTTGATCTCAGTCCAACGTACTCAACTATTGGCACACCATTCAGTTCATCCTTAAACTTACCAGGCACCTTTTTGTTTTGTGTGCTGAACAGTGGATGATCCTTAGGGTAGTCAGACGTGTCATACATGTGTAGTTCTGTTTTCATGTCTTCATAAAAGTCTTCAGTAGGCACATCAATGATCATAGAGTCAGTGTCAGTGTATAACAATCGACAGTCAGGATACTTTAATTTGAAGTAATCATAATAAAATTCAAGCATCACCAGTTTTGACAATTCAAGAATTGCCATACCAATGAATACTGGCTTGTCCAGTTTAACAATCTTTTTTTTGAGTGACACTGCATACAATGATGAATGAAATTCTTTGTACCCTGTGTACTGTGGCTTGCCTGTAAGTTTAATAGCACCCAATTCAGTTGTGACCAGTCTCACATCTTTGCGGTGATGAGGATTTTCCATTGTCTTGCCAAAACAGGCATTGTTCATAAGCTTAAAGAAGTCTTTGTCAAATGCAGTGTTGCCGTCTCTGGCACGAAGGGTTGTGTTCTTCATTATGTAATCTTTCATGAAAGCACTTTGATCAAATTGAATTCCTCTGTGAACTTTCTTTAGTACTAACCCGTGTCTGATGTAAAACTGTAGCAAGCGGTAGTGACAAACGTAATTGAATTTGTCATTTAGATTCGGTACAAGTTTAGTGTCTTCTTTTTTTCCCGTCATACTCATTTTCTCAACAGCCAACGGATAATCATTGTGGTAATCATGTAGATGGTGCGGGTACTCCAGGTCTACTTCAAAGATCCAACCCTTCGCG
Source organism: Semisulcospira habei (assembly GCA_036245525.1). NCBI lineage: Eukaryota > Metazoa > Mollusca > Gastropoda > Semisulcospiridae > Semisulcospira > Semisulcospira habei. The sequence goes on from BTPG01000001.1 coordinate 140,289,471, forward strand.
TCGTTTCGGTCATGATTCATAATATTGTTTGTTATGTCTGTTATGTCATACTGTGTCAAATCATACAGACAAAAGTTTTTCAAGGGCAATAATTCACACATCGCGAACCCATACAAATTGTTAGCGTCCAAATACGTAATGAATGACCTTGACCCAGGGCTTGAGGGGTCAAAGTCCGGGCCGTCCAAATATTTGTTGTTGGCTCTGGCGTAATTGTTCGATGCAATACTAATGCCTCCCCTTAATCCACGTTCCACCATTTCACCCATCGTACGATCAGACAACAGGTCTATAAATATCTTACTAGATTTCAAAAATGCATCCCATGTCATGCCAGGACTAGTGATGTAACAAGCAGGGTCAAGTCTGTAGTGTAACAAACCCTTCTCACGGTAACTTTCAAATACGTCTGCTAGCAAACAAACGTCAGCTTTCAAGTACTGGTCGTGATAGTCACCAATTGTCTGACACCCCAACTTCCCCCACGCATCAAGTGCATGTTGATATTCAGAGTCAGAAATACCTTTTCCAGTTAGTGTAGAATAAAATTTCTCTTTTGGTGGCAGTCTTGTTTCTTCAAACACAACCCAGTGATCAATGTACTCATATGGATAGACACCTTTCTTAATCAAGTCTGGTTCAAAATATTTACTTGTTATTGGATACTCAGTCAGTCCTTCTGCCAGACTAGCCAACCCTAAAGACAAATGTTGCATGGAGTCATAAAATGCTAATTTATCTAACCTAAAAGTCAAGTATTTCTCAGTTGTCTGGGCAATACAACTTATGTTTTTGTACGACTCATCTACAGCTTGCATGATGATGTGTGAATCATACCCTTTGAGATTGTGGAAAAAGATTGGTAACTTGTATGTCTTAGGATCTATTTTTAATTTCAAGTTACAATCACCATGAGCAGCACCTCTGTAACATCCAGTTATGTGATCGTGGTCACGAACTTTATCACATCCTAAAGGCTGTTCACAAATCCAACACTTCTCAGCTGTATCAAATTTTAGTTTGTCTTCTTCTGTCATCACCAAAGGCATCTGACATGTTGTGAGATACTGTACTACCTGACTATACAGATGTCTCATTTCTGTTAAAAACAGACAAGCTGCATTTTCACCTCTGTAGATAACAGGCTCTGAATGAAGACCGTCTGACCTAACAATAATGTATCCAAAAGAACACACCACTTGGTCACTTAGTTTTATAGTCTTTGGTAATGACTCTGGAACAGGACCTTCAAATTGAACAACCAGGGATTCAAAATCAGCGTATACTACGAACGGCAGCTTTTGCTGATTCCCATAGTTCTTAAAATACACTTGACTACCAGGATCTGGATACTTAAGTACTGTTTGTATGTCATCAGCTGACCTGCAGTGTAAAACATGTTTGTGCGCTACATTTATGGAGGAGAATCTTTGTAAACATCTCTTACAAACTTCCTGTTTGCCATTGTGTTTTGTTGTATGTGAATGAATTAGACGTGACATATTCCTGATAATTGTGTAGTGGAAGTTATTGTCATCGCCGATTAGCAACATGTCAACATGTTTATCTTCTGACTGACCATAGGTTGGGGCAATTGGGGATACTCTAATTGGCTGTAACTTGTTCTCAGATTTATTATCCCACACATACACATTCACAGATATACCAGGATTTAGTTTTTCAAACAAATCTATGTCTTCTATTTTAACAGGGGACTCAATGCCACTAAAGTTGAGTTCATTTACAAATTTGATGTAGTTAGATACGCGATCTGGTCTTGACCTCACAAAGTGTAGTTTAGCAAGTACGCACCACATGAAACAGAAATTGTCATTGTTCTGTATGTTGACGACTGCCTTCTTGTTCGAAACTTCTGTTGGCAGTGGCAACCATGATTTACCTAATATAGGATGATACCTAGACTGCTTTAATTGTAGTTCATGTACATGCCCTTCGTGCCAGCCAGACCCCTTCATTTTTGCACTGTCAATTGCCTGTAGAAAGTCTGGTAATAGTCTGTCTCTAAACATGTTTTCCAATTCTCTTCTTGTGTTAACAGTGTGTTGTCTTGTTGATATATACGAAACAATCACCTCACCGTCCACCCTAGTGAATTCGATTTTTGCAACAATTTGAATCTTCACACTGCCTGTAAGAAGATTTTGTTGTATGACAGAAAAAGAGTTTTCTATTGATTCGTAAACATTATTAGTATTTGATATAGGTAAGTTTGTTGTGTGAAACACGTTTCTTAAACTAGATGAGCCAGGGTTTTGAACATTGTCCGTCATTTTTATTTGACCGACAAAATAATAAATGAAAAAATATTAACGTTAACTCTGCTGGCTCACCTTGTGTAATACCACTTTATTAACTGCAACACTGTCAATATAAACATTTAGTTTGCGTAGTTGTTTAAATATGCTATAACAAACTTCCCCTAACCAGCCATAGTTGGTATCATCAACTTTAAAAGTAGGTGTCTTTAAATCAACTGTCATGTGCTCCACATTTGGATGCTCATCGACATAAACCAAAGTCACACTATATGTAACATATATTTCTGATGGTGCTGAAAGGCTTATGTAAGTCTGTTTGGGTGTTATTAAATCAGTAAAGTGCATAACATCTTTGAAAAGGTGTGTGAGATCAAGCACCTGTATGATTTGTCCGTCTGTCATTTTTATTGGACAAACAAAAGAATAAATTAATTTACATCAATTTACTAACCCATACCCTGTTGGCTGATCTGTCTTTAAAATGAGCTTTAGATGCTTAGTTGATTTCAGTTTATTTTTTACATCATCACGTTCATGCTTATTTGGGATGACATCATTCTCTCTGAGACAGTCTTCAAAGCTGTCACGATCCTTACAGTAAAACAAACAGATAAACTTTAACTGTTCTCGAAAATCTTTCAGTACAGCATTATATTTCTGAGTGAGAATCCATACACTGACATTTGCGTGTCTGCCACTGAAGGCAAGTTCTGCTAGAGTGTTTCTCTTCTTGACAATGTCTTTCTCTGCAGAACAGTCATCAACAATAAACAATGTTGACTGTCCTTCAAATTCCTTGTAAAAATATTGTAGGTAGTCATTCAGTTTTTTCTCAGGGTCGACTAAGTATATGTTGCTGTCAGTCCAAATGAATAAACGGTTGTGATAAGCTTTGTTGTGTTTGATTGTAGGACAAAATATTACAATGTTTTCAAAGTGGTGTATGTATCTTGTTTGTAATAAGTCAAGTACGAATTGAGTTTTCCCACACCCTGTGGCACCAACAAATAAGCCACAGTGTGGATCAAGGGTCATTAAGCTACGGTTCATTTTAATACACAATATAATTTTAATATATGTGTCCACTCAGTCTGCTTTCTGCAATATTGAGTTGTGCGTCATATATCAGGTACAAATATATGTTTATGGCTGCAGCAGTTTCAACCTTCTTTTGTATCTGAATTGTTATTCCATCACTACCGTTCTCGACAGTTCGTCCTGACCCATGAAGATAATCGTCATCTGTACTACGAAGGTCTAGCCACAGTGCGTATTTGTTTGTAAGGTATTGTCCGATCCTAACATCATACAGATGTAGATCTTTGCACGCAATGTTTGCAGGTTTATCTCTAATCCTTCCTCCTGCAAAATACTTTGTGGTTTCGTCATAGTGTTGATAAGGCAGCATTCCTGAAGCATACACTTGATTAGGACGGCCTTCAATTGTGCAGGACAAATGTGTAATCTTAGGATTGTAGAATTTTTCTGAATCTCTTTTGTATGGACTCACCGGTTCAACAAACAACATAAGAATACCTTTCAGTGACCTGGCAGGTGTGTTTAAGTTTAAGTTCCACATTGGGTCACTCTTGTCTTTGGGAATTAAACTATGTCTAATCACCCTGTCATAATAAATTGGAAGTCTTGACTGGTACTGATTTTGTATGAGTCTGGCTAGTTCAATATGTGTGACAATTTCATATTCCAAGGAAATGTTAGAGATCTTGTATGTTGCATCTGTGGCAGATGATTTTATAACTTTGGAGTAGTCATTGAAAGTTAGTTCAAAGCTCAGACGGTCATTCAGTGCCCCTTGATAATAAGGCAAATGAGCTGTGAGGATTTCAAACTCAAGTGGAATGTAAAATCTGGTTCCATATGTTTCTGCTATAATAACTTCCTTTGGTACCCCAGTAGTTACCTTATCTGCTGCATTGATTCGAAGTTTACCAACATTATCAGACTGTATGCCTTGGTAAACACGATCTTCTCGTTCTTCTCTTGTGAGCCAAAGATCTTTGTAACAGTAAAATACATCTGAGTCGTCAAGACTAAACACTTCCTGTCCTTCAAGTTTTACTTTAATAGTTCTAACAATTGCTCTGCCAAGATTGTCAACCAGTGTTCTGTTTACGTCTGCGTCTGATGATAGTTCAATATTAAAAGCAAGACGAGCAGTGCCAGGAACAATAACGTCACTGGGACCTAGGTTTGGAAACTTGACTGTAAGTGTTTGGTTCTGGTCTATGGTACTTGGATTGTTCGTGATGACTATCGATTGTCTTATGCCCTTAACACCCAGGGGCTCACGTAGTTTTCTGTATGGGTCTAACTTTGATCCGTAAGACTGTGTCATTTTTATTATGCACAATAAAAAATAATAAATTAATAAAACAATGGCAGCAGGAGGATTTAATCATGAAGATTTTGAAATGGATGACATGCATGTCTCAGATACCAGTATCACAGATATGACTGGAATGGTAACTAGTTCTAGTATGCATCACGAACTGCTAAAAGACAAAGTAAACTCATTTTATGACAGTGTTGGAGCGCGCCCAGATGTCTTGGATCCTAACCAGTTTGAATACGAAAAAGGACATTTATTTGTAAATACAGACAGAGGGAAAATATATCTAACACATAAAAATAATCCTTCTAAGTTTAGGGCTTTAAGTACAATTAAAGGTGAAGTCGGTGGTAACTCTGGGTTGGCAAGGTACCTTGGAATTGGAGGGTCTCCCGTTCCCCCAAGACTGGTTAGTGCGCTTCACGACACGCAAACAAAGTTGCCAACAGGGCAAGAGATTGAAATGGCACCAGTAACAAGCCTACCAGAAATAGCAAACACTGTGATACAAGAAACTTCATTTACTGAAGGGCAAATAAATGACGCTTTGAAAACAATAGATGATCCACCTTTGTCAATGAGGGAGATTATGGGATTGGATAAATCACTGCAGACAATAAGAGGTGAGATGGTTAATAATCTTGCCAAACTGGGAGAACTTGATAAACACATTGAACGTGAAAAAGAGAAACTGGCTACAGCAGACAATGGGAATCTTGACACAGAAATGAAAGAAAGAATACAACACAGATTAAATGATTTGCAGATAGAAAGATCAGGACGGTTAGAAACAATTAGTATTGGAAGACAAAAACTGAAAACCCAAGTTAACAGAATTAGAGAAACTATTCAGAAAATACTTCACGAAGACACTACTCTGGCTGAGAGACTTAAAACACTTTTCAGAGAGCAGGGTATTACAATTGCTAGTTTAATTACAGCTCTTGGGTTTATTATCAGCACTGTAGTGCTGGCTGTCTCCGGTGCTGGGGTTGGTGGGGGTGCACCGCCACCCCCGGGCCCACCGGCTCCCACAGATCCAAAAGATTTACAGTCGTGGGTAAAGAAACAGTTGTCTCACATATCAGACTTGCTTAAGAAATTGGCTCTGAAAGCAGTAGACACATTGCCTGACATTTTAGGCTCTGTTGTCAGCTGGTTGATTAGTACAGCGGCAAAGGTAGTTGGGTTTATGGCAGAACATGTGTGGGTATTTTTGGTGACAGTAGGAGGGTTAATGGTGGGTTATTTAATAAAACAGGTAAAGAAGTAATACTCCTAGCCCTGTTAATCCTATTACTAATGCAGTTCGTTCTGACTCATGTGTGTCAGGGGTTGTTACTGACTGTATGGGTACCAGTGATGGGGCAGGGGAAGTAACCTCCTGTAATGATTTTAATGTCAGTACATGCGCAGTTGTTGCTCCTAAGTTTACACTTTTATTGAGTCCTAATTTCTGACCAACACCTGCAACAATGATTTCATTATTATAATTTGTTATTGTACCCATTTGGAGTTGAAGATCAGATGGTAACATGTATAACCCAGTGCCAACTACAAAGTCAACTTTCGATCTGGCATATCTGAGTACGTTTTGGTAGCACTGTATGCTAGATGGGAGATCGACTGTTGAGTTAATTGAATCTTCAAGATTAGCGAGAAACTGTTTTTGAGATTCAAATATACCACTTCCATTCAGAATATTCGATTTTGTTAGTGATTGTGCACCTAGTATGCACCAGACATATGTTCTGATAGACTCATTGACGCGCTCGACTCCCGCTTGAGTAAACCCGTCAGATTTATCTAAAATAAATGTGGTCCAGGCATTAGACTGCTTCTGCTCTATTGATCCTAACCAGACTTCAGATTTTGATGAGAATGAAGTGTACCCAGGGTAATAATCTTGAGGGTATTGTCTGTGACTCATAGCGTAATAAAGTGTACCCATGCCTTTGTGATCATCAAGTTTTTGTGTGAAGTCATACTTAGTGCCAGGGTTAATGTTAAATTCATTACAGATGCGTTCAAATGCTTTCATATCCATGGGGTTGTTATACCTGTTGAAACTGGATTCAGTTGGTAATGGTGTATGCAGTTCTGACAGTATACGTCTAAGCTGGTAATAAACATGGAAACGATACACAGATCTAATCAGTTTGTTTGAGTGATTCAAATGATCTGTGAATGAAACACCACAGCCTGTAGTTGAACATAGTATTGCAAAGTTGAGTTGGTTTTGAAACATCTGTAGTGGACTTGAAGACCACTTTCTTACAGTAGAGTCGTCTGTTATTGGGGGGTTTAGGTAATGGTCAAATGGATTCGGTACTTTGACTTGAAATAGATCTTGTACGCTTGCGTCAGACACAGCTATGTCAAGCTGATTTAGTTGAATTATTTTCTGTTCATAAGTAGGTGCAACATTATATTTGGCATCCACATTAAATTGAAATGCGTTTGTAGTGGTAATGGTTGGTGATTTAAATTCCATCCTTTTTATATGAGATAATAAAAATGTTTATTACCTTAACAAATCTTGACACAAGCAAACCAGTGTGGTTAACTAATGGGATTGATAATCGTGATGGTAGCAAGGCTGTAGCTATCCATGAAATGTTTTACACAGTAAAATGGTTTAATGTTACAAATGATACAGATTATTATATAGATGGATCTGTTGTTGCTAGTTTAAAGAGAGTTAATGTTTTACGAGCTGGGTATTATGACTTTTGTACTTTAGCTGAATGGCTACAAAATGAATTTAAAATTAAAGCAACTTTAAATCCGGCTAACTTACTTGTTACATTAGATTTTCCAAAAGGTAGTGAGTATTCATTATCATTAAGTCTTATAAAATTACTTGGGTTTATGGGTAATATAATTTCTTTTCCAGATGAAGATTGGACAAAATGGTTAAGTCCAGAAAGGCAACAACTACTACTAAAACCAAAAAAAGAAAAAATAATTGGAAGATATCCTGTTCATTTGTCAGTACACACAGTGCTAAATGTTTATTTGAAAGAACTAAACACATCTGAGAATGTTCACAATGGAAAGCCTTCAACTTTGTTGAGATGCTTACCAACTGGAACTGCTCCGTATTGCGAAAGTGTAGTTGTTAGATTTCCTAATTTGCAGTTTAAGAAATTAGGTTCTAGTTTCTTTGAGTCACTGAGTATATCTGTAACTAATCAGGATGACAAACCAGTTGTTATGCATGATTTTAGTGTAGTGTTGGAAATTAAATAATTTTATTTTTGTTTATAAAAAATGAGTGGTGGTCCAAAGCCTAGAATCATACCAGTTGCATGTCCAGTAACAGAATTGAAAGATTTGGCAGACGTACAGGATTTTGAGAAGGAAGGGGAAATTGGAGAAATATATGGTTTTGAACTTGATTCAAATGGCATGTACAAGAGGAAAGTAATTGTTGACATGAAAGACGGTGAAAGACAGATTCCTAAACTTGGTCAGCTTCGTGATGTTACTGTACCTACTCCACCTGTAAATAATGCGCCCTACAACTTAATACATGTGGGAAATAAGTGGGTGGTTTCACCTGTACCTGTTCCACCACCCACAATTGACTGGGACATAAAGTTGGAATTTATTAGTCCTTATGTATACACTGATGACGAAGGCGCCTTAGTGTTTAGGAAGGTTGTTAATTCTGGGCCGCTTATTGTAAGCCTTGTTCCAAGTTTTGCCCCAGACAACAATAGCAGAGAAAAACTGAAAGTTGAAAATTATGAGAGACGGAGATATCTTCTTACAGCTAGAAAGGGTAGAACAGATACTTCTGTTGTGTTTATGCCAGCAAGCTTAGTCATGGCTAGAGAAGCGACAATAGTATTTGAAATTATCATGAAATCAGTAACTACTGCTAAAGAGGCTCAAATTGCACAGGGAATTAAACTTACATGGGACGAAACAGTAACAGAATCAACAAAGGTCTTTATTGCTATTACAAAAAATGTTGATGTTATTAATGTTTCGAGCAGTGTTCCAGCTGTCAAGGTGGTGGTCGACAAAACAACTTTTGTTCGTCTAACTTACATAAACCTTGAACACATTGATCTTGTTGCATTTTATTATGCCAGCAAATTGTATACTTTTGAAGAGTTGCAAAATGTAATTGCTGATTAAATAAAAAAAAATATTTGTGAATAAAAAAAATGGTAAACTTCTATCCACAACTACCGACGCTTGATCCGACTGAAACAAATGTGATGACTAAAACAACACTTGCGCCTGATCCACATATGCCAATTGCTTCAGATAAAACATTACAGGCAGATGCATTCAGATTAAATAATATTACAGAAGCTTTGAAATATTTGGAAGGAGAAGAGGCGAAATATTCACGGTGCAAAAGACGGTATAAGACCGTTTTCAATTCTGTTCAAAACACTTCTATGGCTATTGGTGCAGTTTCAGCTTCATGTTCTGTAGGGGGCATTGTTTTGTTCGCCACAGGAATTGGGAGTTTGGCTGGAATAGCAATTGAGGGTCTAAGCGTTGCTACATGCCTAGCATGCTTTGGTTTGGAGGCCTTGAACAAGAGGTTTCACACGAAATTACAGAAACATGAAGCATTGAGTACGCTTGCTGGTGCAAAGCTGAGCAGTATGAAACTTATTATCAGTAAGGCATTGAACGATAATTTTATTGATGACGAGGAATTTAAGAGAGTCCAGGATGATTTAAATAATTACAAAAAACAGAAGTCTGAAATCCAGAATAAAATGCGCAGTCAATCTCCCGTAAATGTTGAAGAACTGAAGGCTAGTTTTTTAGCGGAAGGAAAAAAGATAGGTGTTCAGGAAACCACAGAAAGGCTACACAATCTTTTAAACAAATAAAAATCAGATTTGGTAATCGTTTATTTTTTCATTACACTTCACAGAGAGATGACATGCCACTTACACAGTTTAGGCCTGCACCATCTGCACCACCAGAATATTATTGAGAAAAAAAAGTTTTCCGGTGCCCTTGTGTCTTGGTAAAAAAGACTTAGTATACGTGACTAGAGTCAAGTTGTTATTAAGTACTTGCAAGTAATTAGGGTAAGTAATTAATAAGTTCTTAATGTAAGTAGTTAATAAGTTCCTATTGTAACTCACTTTAAGGTAACCTTTAAGTGAGTTGTGACTTATTGTTTTTACTTGGTATTTTCTTATCCAGCTGTTTTTTCAGTGCCTGTATAGTGTAATAACCACCAGTTGATTTTCTAATTCCTCAGAAACCACATGAGTACATTAAGCCCACTTGTACAAATCCCCCTCTTTTGAAAAGTAATATGTCCCCCTGTTGATCTTTGACACAACTTAGCGATTTGAAAGGGTGTAGCTATAAAAGCCATTGACGGGTGAGAGTCTTTTCAAAATGCGGCTCGTGTCTGAATTGAAAAGGAATGGAATGCGGCCGCGGCGTGAGGCAACACAAAAGGCGATCCACCACCTGGCAGCTCATGCTTACGATAAAATTGTACTGACATGAGTGTCTGTAAGTGCGTGTGTGTGTGTGTGTGTGTGTGTGTGTGTGTGTGTGTGTGTGTTTGTGTGTGTGTGTGTGTACGTCTGTTTGATTGTGTGTTTGTTTGTGTGTTTGTTTGTGTGTACGTCTGTTTGTAAGTGTGTTTGTTTGTGTGTTAGATATTACTTGTTAGTTTCTTATACAACTGTTTTTCCAGCTCCCTGTATAGTGCAGAGTATAGGCCACCGTTTGATTTCTCGGGAACCAGTCATAGAGTAAATATGAAGTCAATTTCGAAACATGCTGTCTTCTTGAGTGTATGACACCTCTCAGCAAATAGCCTTTTCAGAGCTGTAGAGCCGGCTTCACATAGAGTGTTAGGTCTCACAGTGAGTTGAACAGTGGCGCGCTACTGTGCCGGCGCGTGGCGACATTAGACACCACAAAGGTAAACAGGTGAGCTGGCTTGAAAAGAAGCTGATTTAAAACGTGTAAGTTTCACATGTGAGTGGAGTTTATGTCTGTGTTGTCAAAGCGGGTCTTTCTCTCTCTCTGTGTGCGGTAGCTAATGGGGGTTTTATTCCCATTCAATCTTAAAACCAATTTACATTTGTGGGGGGTCATGATTTTTTCGATGTGCATTTTCTTAAGGTCAAAAATAAATTGTGTGAATATCGACTCAGGTGTGGTACATCGATCTAGCAGCTAAAGGATTTGAAAAGGTTTTGAGCAACGTTGTCAAAACATTGCGACGTGATCATATTTTGTAACTGTTGTGCATATTTTATTCTGACGCGTCGTACCTAGAGTCAGCTGGCGACGGGCTGTGTTTACGTACATAGTAACATTGCGACAGTAGACATATGAGCTAATTAAGAGAGATATAAATACTGAGCGGATTGAAGTATTATTAACACAATGACTGAGTTAACCCCTTAAGTATTATTTTTGATTTTCATAAAAATGTGGCTGTTTAAATAATAATGATTTAGGGGTAACTTCCAATGGTATTTACTCTGTGCGGGAGACATAGATATGGAGGGCCAAAAAAGATATAATCAAGGGGGTTAACTCAGTCATTGTGTTAATGATGCTTCAATCCGCTCAGTATTTATATCTCTGGTGTGGCCGGGAAGGTGTGGGGAGAAAATCTGAATCTGGCTGGTTTCGGGCCACTGACAGAACAGAAACAAGGATAATGGATCAGATTCGCGTCGTACACAAACACCGGCAGCAAACGTCTTCACTAACGCAAGTACCATTAACCCTTTGGCTGTCGGTAGCGCTTTTTGTCGAGGTGATTCCTGTAGGACGTCAGGCTGTTGTTATTCCTGTAAGAATCACCTCGACAAAAAGGGCTACCGACACCCAAAGGGTTAAACCCATGGCTTCCAGAGTCTTGACATGAAAGCACCGCTGAATCAAACTTCCTGGTGGATATTGCCGTCTGCCTTGGACACAGGGACATGATACAGCCGGCAAGAGACACTGATCCTCATGAGCTCTAGTAACTGCAGTGGCTGATGAGGATCTTTGTCTCTTGTAACAAACTGTCACAAAACGTGTGGAGGCTCCACCAACTGTGTAACAAATTGTCAAGAAGCTGGTCGAGTGTGTTTTTGTTGCGACCCACGAAATCTTAAAAAATAATGTCACATTTCTGGTCGTGTGTGTTTTTAAGGAGTCTCCACAAACTGTGTCACAAATTGTCACAAGACTAATGGCGTGTGTTTTGTGGCGACCCACGAACTATGTTAAACAAATTGTCACATAGCTGGCCTTGTGTGTTTGTGTGGAGGCCCTTGTAGCGTTGTGAGAGATTGTTGCATTGTACCAACGCTCATTGCACCACCCGCTCAACTTACTTGTGCATTTTGTTCCATTACCAGTCACAGGAACTAAGATGACCAGCGTATCAGATGACCAGTGTTCACGTATCTGACAAGCCTGTGGTCATCACATGAGAACGTACGGCATCTGGTCACCGGGCTACCAGAGACAATTCACAGTAAAATAAACGAGGGGCACACGCATCTGAAAATAACCGAATTCTCAGCGTGGCGAACTCTGTAGCTGATATTGGACAACACCCGACCCTTCTGAACATTAGTAACTCACTCAGCCCCGACACACCACAGCAAGACATGGATCGAGCGTGATAGTTCAAGGGTGGTGCCAGAATAGCTTGGCGCCCACATTCGCCAAGCTATTCTGGCACCACCTTTGAACTATCATGCTCGATCTGTCTCTAGAATTGTAATACAGTCCTTCAGAGGGCAACTTCAAATTCGGGAGATTTCGGTCCTTGGGCAGAATGTGTTAAACAGTGGAATCTCGTCTTACCTTGTATTCAGTCAAATGCAGTCTCGTCGAAGGTCTGTCACAAACTGTTGTGTTGAAACTGGATCTTCCAATTACAATTTCTCAAGTTGTTGCGGATCGGGCACTGAGCGCTGACACACACAGTTTCGATGTCTTTTGTGAAATGGGAGCTCATAGAGGCTTGTTTGTCATTTATAGTCGTCACTACCCTACATGATGATACGTTCCCTAAACAAACAAGATAAATTTCATGGCCTGACCAAATTTCCTGCCCTGACATCCTTCTTTGCGCCACACATTTGGAACACGGCCTTCAGCAGAGTGTCGGCAGAAGACCAGTACAGAAGTACCCAGGCACACAATCAGCAGACTTCCAGCAGAAGTCACAAGGCGAGACCAGCATAAATAGTAAGCAGGATGCGTAACACAATCGGATTTTCCCGAAAACATAGACTAAGGTCAATCGTTGGGAGCGTGAATGAATCACGAAACCATAACCGCTGTAAATAGTACAGGCAGAGTGTGTGAAGGTCAGCAAGTGAACTGTCGGCTTATAATATCGCTCGGCAGAGTTTCAGCAGACTTGGCACAGTAATATTATCGTCTGCTTGTCACCGGTGTGGTGTCGCCTCAGTGTTTAGGGTACGGTCACTGCCGAATCTTTCGTTAGACGTCGCTAAATGAACGCGATCCAACCGCAAGAGGCGTAGATCCTCATGAGCCCCCGCAGTTGCGGGGCTCATGAGGATCTATGCCTCTTGCTGGCACCGCTGTGTGTTCATGTTCCTCAGACGGCTGAGGTTCTCTGGCGTTGACTCTCCAATGATTTGAAACACACGACGTCCGTCCGCCGGCAGGGAGGGGCTGAAATATGGTTGGTTGTACATGGCTTAACGTCCCGACCACAACAAGACTTTCTCAGGACGTGCCTGCACTGCTTGTGAAAAAAAAAAAAAACTGAACAGAATATTGAATGTATGTCGCCAGCCGGTCGGTCTAATACGCTAAATAAACCTAACTAGACCATTCAGCAACACACATCCAATATCAAGCGCTACCGGCAGCGCAGACAGTAGGGAGAGTTGAAAAAAATCAAAATACAGGTGAATGTACCAAGGGTAGACAGAAACACATGCCCCAGAATAGAAGGAAAAACCCACCCTGTGGGGCTGACCAGGGTGACCCTGGGAACTAAAAAGTAGTTAACCCCACCCAAGTCCCCCAGGGCAGACCTGGGTGGAGAGGCTGAACTATATGTTACAACACATCTAGAGAACAAACAGCACAAACATTGATCACCAACTATAGACCATCTCTCTGCACACCGACACAGGATAAACTTGACATCGGGTAAAGTCGAGCACCTGTGGTTGGCACAGACATTTGTATCACAGCGGATATCCAGGGTCTAAACACAGGTACAGGATGATCGTTGCCAAATCGACCACCTTCAAAACATGGGGTATAGGTCGTTTGACATCGGAGCGCACAACGTTTATCGCAAATATCTCCGCAAAGAAACACTTTTCTGTACCAATCTTAGAACAAATCTCATTCACTGACAGTTGACCTAATACGATCTATTTTTTACAAAACTTGAACAATGTGTCAGTTTTGCTGTACTGTCGTAAAAATTGGTTGTTTTTTTTTTAATTACATGACTGATTTTACATCCCTAAATGTGCCCCAAATATATTAAGCCCAGCTTACGAAAGATCTATTTTCACGTGAATTGGACAAATTTTCCAACCTGAAACAGCGCAGGCATTCTTTTCACCAAATTTTTACGACCACAAAGCAAAATAGACGAACCATAGGGGTTCAGTGTAAAAAAAAAAAAAAAAAAAAAAAAAAAAAAAAAAAAAAAAAAAAATGCCATTTTATTAGGTCAATTGGCACTAAATGATATTTGTTCTTAAAGTGGTACAGAGAAGTCTTTTTTGCGGAGATGTTTGGCAATAACGTTGTGCGCAGCATGTCAAACGGCCTGTACAGGAAAGAGCACAAACGTAGGTCACACGCACCCAGGGCTAGTCGCGCGTCACGGTCTGATGGACATTTGCTATGAGACCTTCAGGTGCGGGATACGCCGACGCCAATGAATGAATGCTACCGTTTTGACTTGGTGAAAAAGCGAGCTGAAAAGGCTTTTTTTAAAGATATTTATTATCATGTCTTGACCGAGCGGGTTTGCTAAGTTTTGATTAATTAATGTTCAGTTATTAAAGACAAGCGAGAGCGGCGTGTCGCGCACATGAAGGTCTGATGGCGATTATCCGCAACACTTACTTTAACCTCTTCACGGCCACGGTACGTGTGCTCTGTTCGCAAGTTTTTGTTTCTGAAATCTTGGTTCGTTCAACGACCACAAGCCAACACCGCCCACGAGACATGGATACAAACTGGTCTCAGGAAGAGGCATAGATCCTCATGCGCCCCCGCAGTCGCGGTACTGTACTGGCGCAGTCGCGGGGGCTCATGAGGATCTATGCCTCTTGCAGTTGGATCGTGTGCACTTTTTTCATGACAGTGAAGGGGTTAAGTGAAGTAATTTGGTCATAGATCCAAAAGTGGTTTTGCGGACACAACAAAGCAGTGGGCGGCTGTATCCCTGTCGTTCTGAAGCGCGTGTCTTTCACTGGACTGTCAATCCGAAGCGTGTTTACTTGGTGGTTACTGTTTTCTCCAGAGAAGAACTCAACGAAGAAAGAAACACGCTGAGAAGGGACAGCAGCAACACAAATGTGGTGACAATAAATAGTTACTGACTTTTCTAAGCGTGTTCCTCTCTTCGTTGAGTTTTTCCCTGCATTTAACCCTCTTGTGCATGTAAACAGTTTTGGTGTCTGCAGGCACAATAGGGTTAACACGTTTGACAGTCACCTTTTAGGAATTGTCCCCCTTGTAATTGCCAGGCGCGTTTCTCTTCTTCTTTCCTATTTATGGATATGGCGAACTACATGCAGCTTTTACACGTGTACACACACTTTGAAAACAGGTCGTGTCGGAGTTCTGTGGTGTATCATTTTTCGTGATCTATTGCTCTTTTGAAGGCCGATGCTGTTGACTTTAGCAGTCATTTTATTCTAGATTTTTCTGGGCTCGTATGCACACACGCATAAACACACACACACACACACACACACACACACACACACACACACACACACACACACACACACACACACACACACGCAAACACAGACGCACTACTGTGGGAAATCAGGGTATTTACCCGACCACATTTAGTAGTGCGCCTTCTTGTTTGTGTATGTGTATTTCTCCTGCCTACTTCCTAAGTTCCAGAAAGTACGAACTCATTTAGTATCTCCCTTTAATCCCCCCCCCCCCCCCACACACACACACACACACTTTCCCGCCTGATCCGCACGGCAATGGCACACACAAACACAAACGGCAGAACGGCACACACAGACACAGACAGCAGACACTCGGCGCTTCCTACCGGTTATACGTTCTGTGGGCTGGCCTAGCCACAGCCATTTTGAAGACTGAATAAGGTGGAATGGCCCATGCCGACAAAGCATCTTCTGTATGAGCTTGCATGCATATTCCACCTTTTCCACAATACGTTCGCAAATATCATAAAAAATAAACGAAGGAGGACATCGCGCCAGCTCATTCACATGTAAAACACCGACGTGCTGATGATTTGCGTCAATTAGGAACATTGTATAAAACATTGACGCGTCTAGTGCTTTTACGTCACCGTCTGATTCTTCTGATGAAATCAAGAAGTTTTACTTCTGACATTTTTCCGCATTTAACTTTTATTTTCAAAAAGGTTGAAGAGGTACAAAGCTGGCTAACGAACTCATCTAATATCTTTCTACAAACTAGCCATTTCCAAAATTTCAAGTGCATATAATCAAAATTGCGGACTCCAATCTGGGTCAACCGACTTTCTATAAGCGGTCTTTTGTGTCTTCAAAGAGACATCCAATTATAATATGCTCGGAGGCTCTCTTAGCTACACACTT
Source organism: Semisulcospira habei (assembly GCA_036245525.1). NCBI lineage: Eukaryota > Metazoa > Mollusca > Gastropoda > Semisulcospiridae > Semisulcospira > Semisulcospira habei. The sequence continues at coordinate 140,305,901 of BTPG01000001.1, forward strand.
AATAAAGTATTTTGCTCTGTTTCAAGTTTGTGTGTACAGTAATGTCGGAGATTCTCGTTTTTCATACATACGCACATACATACATACATACATGCATACATACATTCATACATACATACATACATACATACATACATACATACATACATAAATACATACGCACATACGGCGCTTCGCGCCAAAACGACGTTCAACAGCAAGGTTAAAGTGTCTAGAGGTGACGTCATTGTCTACCTATATAATAACCGGTATTATTATTATATTATTACTGTATTCAAAATACGGTACACTTTAGGATGGGGCTGGTCGAAACGCGTTCCGTAGAATGCAAAGGACATAACAGGCGGGCGGGGCTGATGATCTGGCAAAGAAGTAACAAGATAAAAATGACGTCACATCTAGCCACTCTAACCTTGCTGTTGAACGGCGTTTTAGCGCGAAGCGCCGTATGTGCGTATGTATGTATGTGCGTATGTATGTAAACACGAGAATCTCCGATATTACTGTACGCACAAACTTGAACCTTGGCAAAAATACTTTATTAAGTGGGTAGCTAAGAGAGATTCCGCGCATATTGTAATTGGATGTCTCATTGAAGAAACAAAAGACCGTTTATAGAAGAAAGTCGGTTGACCCAGATTAAAGTCCACAATTTTGATTATATAAACTTGAAATTTTGGATATGGCTAGTTTGTAAAAGACATTGGATGGGTTCGTTTGCCAGCTTTGTTACTTTTAAACCTTTTCGAAAATAAAAATTCAATGCATCAACCCTTGAACTATCTGAACTCTGCCAAGTTCACAAACACCCGTATCATGAGATGGCCAATGTTCTTACAAAACTTTAACATTAAGTTACAGTCTGTCAAGGGTTCACAGAATTTTGGAGCGGATTGCATGAAAAGAGCAGTTTAAAGGAACATTTCGTTTCTTTATTCAGGACGGTTGTAAAAAAAACTGTGAGACAATTATTCCAGAGCAGTCTATTGGCTCACGTGCGAAGCAAAATTGAATCTATGTTCTGGGCCAGTGGTCGTCCGTCCGCCGTCCGCCGTCGTCCGCGTCCGCGTCCGTAGTAATCTTTAACGTTGGCATTTTCTCGGAGACTCTTCAAGCTACAGTCATCAGACTTGGCCCAACGATACTTTGTGGGAAGACCTTTCTAAACATACCATTTTCAGTGACCTGTCAAAGGTCACAGGGGATCAGGAAATAAAATATATCAAAAATAGCTATGTTTGGACATAGTTTATTTTTTCTCAAATACTATTTACAACTTCAAACCCAAACTTGGTACGAAGATAACTGATGGTAAGACCTTTCTATGCATACTAATTTTGTTTATCCCTAGGAAAGGTCAAGTGTCACAAGAGCTCAAGAAATAGGTCCAAAATCGCCATATTTGACAAAAGATGTTTTTTCACAAATACTATTCACAACTTCAAACTCACACTTGCTACAGAGATACCTGATGGTAAGACCTATATATGCATACTAATTTGGATGACCCCTCAGAAAGATTAATGCTCTTAAGAGCTGAGGGAATAGGTAAATAAATAGCCATATTTTGACAAGAAATGTTTTTTTCTCAATTACTATTCACAACTCCAAACCCAAACGTGCTACAAAGATACCTGAGTGATGGTAAGACTATGCATACTAATCAGGATGACACCTCGGAAAGGTCAAGGGTCACAGGAGCTCAGGATATAGGTATAAAATAGACACATTTTGACAAGAAACGTTTTTTCTTAATTACTGTTCACAACTTCAAACCCGAACTTGGTACAGATACCTGATGGTAAGACCTATCTATGCAAACTAATTTAGATGACCCCTTGGAAAAGGTCAAAGGTCACAAAATGTCAACAAATATGTATTAAATGCCAATAATTGTAGTTATTATCAACATTTTTGCAAACTTTCAATCAAATTTTCCACAAAGGTAGCTGATGATTTGACATTCCTATGTATACTAATTTAGTCAGCTCATCACAAAGGTCAAGGGTCACGGAAGTTTCACAGATGTGTAAAAATTGATTACATTTTGAAAAAACGTGGATTTTGTTAGTGCAGAAGCCAGCCCTTTACTTATTGTCAGACATGTGTGGATCGGTCATACACGTGAGCCATAAGGGCTTTGCCTTTCTTGTTTGATTTCATTTTTGATGTGAGATTGCCAGGGTTTATAGTTCTGTGTAGATTAGCACAGCCACAACCATGTTTTGAGATTTGAGAAGAAATTGTGTGAAATTTCGTTCTAAAAAGGGTGGTAATGTTACATATTGTTTGGTTGTGCTATTCTTTTTATGGCATGTGTGTGTTAATCATAGGAAAAGATGCTGTGTTCAGCCGACTTATTTAAGATATGAATCACGTACCTTTTTTAGTATGATTCGTTTTCTTTTGCTTGGAGAATTGCGATCGGTGTTTGTTGTGTAGCTGGAATGTTGTACATTTCGCTAACATGTTGCAAAGTCCGACCTAGATTGCGCTGGAAGGTTCTGGAAGAGGCACGATCGTTCTAGTGACCTCAAATATGACGTCAAGTTTTGTAGTACACATGTTGGCAACATTTCGCAACATTTACGGAATGCGCCTAGATCTTAGTGGAAGATTGTTGATAAATCTAGAGTGTTCTTTTTAATGAATATTATTGAGTTTTTATTTTCTGATTGGTTGAGTTGTGTAATTTGCTGAATTGTTCTGTGGTCTATAACCTTGTGCCACGTGTGACGAGTTGCAACTGAGTGACATTTTTCTACAAAAACCCTACATACGTGTGTCTGGTGTGATTGCATCATACTACGACACCGACTACCACGTAACAATTGAGTCTGTATTGGAGTGTTCAGACACTCTAAGATAGACTTAATCATGGCAAACAATTTACATATTGGCACTGTGCCATTTTGGCACAGCTTGACGCTCTGCTTACAGCTTTAGACATATTGACAAAATTCAGTGCAAGACACTTGCGATAGATAGACGCACATGATGACATTTACGGTGAACTAACACATTTACACACTCCGTCTTAGATGCATCTAACCGTATAAATTATAAATAATTGCATCTTAAAACAGTATTAAGCTGGATATTCCAACTGTAAAGTTTTCAGCAAATCCGATATAACTCTCCACAGCACAATGCATGTTCGTATATCGTTTGCAGACGCTTATTAGACTAAAACACGTGGTAAAACAAGCAATGCATCTCCAATGCAAGACACATTGAGAGAGACACATAATTCTGGAGACTTAAGAACTGAAACCCTGCGCCACGTACATTTCAGCTGGACACATTAAGAGTCTCCTCCGATCAAATCAAATCTCGCCAGATGGTCACTTTACGATGGTTCTTCAATTCAAGCATATCTCGTTAGATGGTCACATTAAGATGGTTTTTCAAGGCAAGCATATTTTGTCTGTTTCGAACATAAATTCAAGTATATCTCGTCACTTGGCCAAATTTTGATTCCCTTCCAGTTCGAGCATGTCTCGTCAGTTGAAACACATGTTTGTATTCACTGATACACGTTCCATTTCATAATGTATTGCAACTCGTCACACAAATGTTTGTTGCAACATATTCTGTCAATCTCTCATGATAACGTGTGTGATGGAGGGTGTTGTCACCTTGCATATTCCACACTGTCCCCATCACGTACTTGGCACTAGAGTCAATGTACAACGGCAAATTTCTTCGCTTGTTAGCTGCGTGCTTTTGTACGTACGTTTGTAACGTGGCCCGCCCCGTGAGGTGTGTCAGGTGACTGTTAAGCGTATAGGTGTCCAATGTGAGGTGCTGGACGACTGGTTAAGTGTCAGGATGCCAACATCCACACACACATGCTCACAATCGTCCACGCGCACTACAACCCACCAACCACCACACCTCTTCTTAACTATAAAATATAAAGACACAAGAAGTCGGTTTCCACTTCTTAATATTCGATCACACAAGTAATCATGGCAAAAAGCGACAACATAAGCAAGACAAGGATGCATTTGGGAAAAATATATCCCCTACTGATACACCAAGGCACCTAAATGAGTCTGGTTTACAAAAAAAGAGGGTCAAATCATCCTCAAAATACTTGCACCACTGTGCGAGGGAACCCAATATAAAAAGAAGTAGACTATCAAAAGTCAGCTACAAATAGACTAGCCGAACAATAAACTAGCGTAGATAGTGAATAAAGCTAATATAAAATATAAGTGCGTGTGAGCTGTATGTTCACACACAGGCTAAGAAGCGAGAAGGCAATACATTTTAATAGTCTAATTAAATGAACGGTCTCACGTTGACACGCAACAAACAAAAGTGGAAGTGCTCTTGTCCTATAACTTCATGTACTGAAAAGACTCAAATGCTGGTGAAAGGGAATAAAGAAGGCACTCGAAGGGGTGCTGCCACTACCCTCGCGCAGCTTCCATTACAGCCCGCGGGACGTGGCAGCCACTGAGAGTGATGAAGCGATTAACACCAAGTACTCGGATGCGCGATGAAGGGACTGATCCACTCAAAGGGGTAAAGTTATTCTGAGCGGCGGCCGGTCCGAAATATGGGGGAGTAATCAAAAAGGTAAAGTTTATAGTGGGAACCAGCTCTATGAACGGCACATAACTAAAACGGGTACCGTGAGCGCCTAGTATGAACCAATACGAGAAGAACGCTAAAAATCAAATAGCAAACTATTAAGACACCAACTAGAGGAAAGGGGGCAAGTGACAAATAGGGCCTCACGAAAAGTCTAAGCCCAAAGCCCAAAGCCATTAAAGCACTTAAGCCTGAACTGGACCAACAATATTTCTAAGTCGGGATGAAGTTCAAAGTGACAAAGTCCAAAACTGGCTAAATAACTAGAATCCGAACAGTTCTAAGTCGGAACTCGGCTAGAAAAACGAAAGAGTACGAAAAATTGGGGGAAAAATTATAAGACCGAACTCGGCAAGAAAACGGCAAAGTCCAAAATCTTCACTACTGCGCTGCCCTAGGAAACCTCGAAAAATCGGCAACGTCCAAAACCCTTGAAAATCCGGCAAGGCCCTGGAGTCAGTTGCGTGAGCGAGCATAGTCCTGCACCAGCCACTAAGCAAGCTGCGTCGCTATAGCAGGGCACCGTGCTTAGTGGCTGGTGCAGGACTAAGCTCCCTCGTGCAACAAGCCCTAGTTTCCCGAGCCTCCTCGAGAATAGCTAAGACATGGACTACATAGTACAAGCATGCACAAAAGTTAGACTGTACAACTTATGAATGAGATGGATACCCACTCTGAACAGTGCGGGCGCCCTTTAACAGGAAAGTAGAGGAAAGAGAAAGCGGGGGAAAGATGAAAAGATTTGGGGGGAAAAAAACACCTGAATCTGGCCGAGCTCCAGTCTGGCAACAGCGACTAGGTTTATACTTAGCTTACTCGGGTACTGCTTGCGGTCCTCTTCTGTCTGTGAGTGTGACAGAACAGACCTCTACAACCTAGGAACCACTTGGTCACGCCGTCGGACTATTATGCGGGCTGAACGATCATAGATCACCGAAACTGTTGTCACAGACACTGCTCCGTAGCCTTCAATCGTCGATCGCTGTAACGGATCACTAAGAGTCAGATAACCACTTAGGCTGGCCGTCGGCCTACTATGCGGGCTGAATGATCATAGTTCACCGAGCTGCCGTTGCCAGACTCTGCCTCAAACAGAAGACCGTTTGTTTACTGAACGTATGCTCAGTCACGTAGAACCATTGAGAGCGTGGTAAAGTCAGTTGGTTAGGTTAGTTCGGGGTTTAACGTCCACGGCACCGAAGTGATAATGGACGGCCCTGACGGGCGGGTTATGGTTGACAGGGAAATCTATTACCTATGGATTACGACCTGAACACTGATCAACTCAGGCGCACTGCAACTGTGCCACTTTGATTTACCAGGACCTTTCAACGGACATGCTATTGGACAAGCCCGTCTTTTCCCCCTGGATCGCGAGTCCGGCTACCGGGGCCGGGAAGGGGATTCGAACCCACGACCCGGCGATTCCCTTCGCTCTCCTGCTTCGATGCTTAACCTCCTGAGCTATTTCGGACTGGTAAAGTCAGTGTTGTTGTTGTTCTTTCCAGCTTACTGTCCCTCTGCACTGAAAGTGATCAGGGACTATTATTTTGCTGCCAGACGCTCCTTATCTTCACTTCCTAGAATGATGGTTACGGGGATGAAGGGGGTAAATAGAAGAAAGAACAAAATTCTAGTAAACTAAAGCATACTAAAAATCAAGAAAAATAAGGAGGGGATAGAGCGTATAAGGGATAACGTTCTCATGCAAATAGCCTACATCTAGTTGTTCTTATGAAAACACAAAAATACTCTCACATATATTGAAAGATAGAAAAACTTCCAAAATTGACGCCGCGCTTAGGAGATGATCAAGTACTGGTCTACCTCAACCCAGGAGACGACTACCGACAAAAATGAATAGAGCACGCCCATTGCATTCTCATGTGCCCTTGCAAGAAGGATGATGCGTTGCAGCGCTATGTCCACAGCAGACAGAGTGTGCTAAGGGCCAGTCCACTCCATCCTCGACTCAATCAGTCAATGGTCTCCAAATACTGTGGACCGATTCCGACATAAATGACCATAACATTAGCATTAATCGTCACTTCTCCCTGCAAGACGGAGGGGTACATAAAGGTCTATGTCTCTGGTACACCGATGGCCTACTATGGGCCTGCAACATTCCAAACTCCGTTTGTCAAAAGCCTCATAACACGGAAAAACTGCTACTGACACAAGCGAACATGAGCAAGATTGCAATATTCACATAGACCCCTTCGACGAGTATAGGTACATGAGGTGCTACGGCTATTGCAGGCAAAATGATACAGCTACGGGCTTACTCAATCTAAGACTAAACCCGTCAATAGTCTCCCAATGCGAAAAGTTACAAGCGATATACACCAGCAATCCAGACCAAAAAGGTGACTGCCAAGCGTGTGAAATGCAAAGAAGTACCCAACGGATAAAGAAACACGCTTAGAAAAAAACGGTACAACACAATTTATTAATATTTCGGGTAAATACCCTTTGTCAAAATAGACAAACAAACAGAGACATTAGCCGCTACTTATCTTCAGATGCAGAAGGAATGTTGCCACATTCCTTCTGCATCTGAAGATAAGTAGCGGCTAATGTCTCTGTTTGTTTGTCTATTTTGACAAAGGGTATTTACCCGAAATATTAATAAATTGTGTTGTACCGTTTTTTCTAAGCGTGTTTCTTTCTCCGTTGGGTACTTCTTTGATATACACCAGCGCAAGGAAGACGCCATATTTTTCCCCCACCCGGGTCTGCCCGGGGGGTCTTGGGTGGGATTAACTACTATTTAGTTCCCAGGATCACCCTGGTCAGCCCACAGGGTGGATTTTTCCTTTTATTCTGGGGCATGTGTTTCTGTCTACCCTTGGTCCATTCACCTGTTGTTGTTTTTTTAAACTCTCCCTACTGTCTGCGCTTCCTGTAGCTCTTGATATTGGACGTGTGTTGCTAAATCGTCTTATGTTTATTTAGCGTATTAGACCGGCTGGCGACATACATTCAATATTCTGTTTAGATTTTTTTTTTTTTTTTTTTTTTTTTTTTTTGACGAGCAGTGCAGGCACGTCCTGAGAAAGTCTTGTTGCTGTGGGGACGTTAAGCAATGTACAAACAACAACAAACAAAGCCATATTTTCATTGATTCCTCTGGCGAGTACACGTACCTGACGTGCTACACCTCTCTATCTTGGCTTGACTTCGCGAACGAAGATTTTATAGGATTTGCCCACGACGTCTGCAGGCTTGTTCGTGGCTGCGGAGGCCAATCCGAGACAGGCAGGTTCGACCGCAGTGGCTGCAGGGGAAGGTCTGGCCAGGGTTCTGAGCTGCGGCATCTCTGTTTTTTCTCCTGAGCCGCTTGTCCTTAAGGCTAGCTCTGCGAGAGTCATCAAAGGAGACAGCTGCCTTGTAAATGGTGGAGCGCCAGGTGTCACGGTCCGCAGCAAGCGAAGACCACTGGTGGTGGTCGATTTGGCAGGCACTAAGTGACTTCTTGAGACAGTCTTTGTATCTCTTCTTTGGTGCCCCTCTGTCACGGTGTCCAGTAGCAAGCTTGCCGAACAGGGTGATCTTTGGTAGGCGATGATCCTCCATCCTGGAGACATGCCCCGCCCAGCGGAGCTGTGTCCGCAGCAGCAAAGCCTCGATGCTCACAGTTTCAGCCTGTTCAAGGACCTCGACGTTGGTGACATAGTCACTCCAGTGAATGCCCAGGATGGTACGCAGGCAGCGCTGGTGGAAGCGTTCGAGGAGTCGTAGTTGGCTGCGGTAGAGGGCCCAGGACTCGGAACCATACAGCAGGGTGGTGAGGACCACAGCTCTGTACACGCTGATCTTGGTGCCTGTTTTCAGCTGTTGATTGTGCCACACCCGCTTGAAAAGTCGCCCGAAAGCACTGTTCGCTTTTGCCAGCCTGCTGTCAAGCTCCTTGTCCAGCTTGGCGTCCGACGTGATAATGCAGCCAAGGTAAGTAAACTGGTGCACTGACTTTAGTTCAGACTCGCCAATGGTGATGTGAGGAGGGCGATACACTGTCTTGGGTGCCGGCTGATGGAGGACCTCTGTCTTTTTCAGACTGACCTCGAGTCCAAAGAGCTGGGCAGCATCTGCGAAGCAAGACGTGATGCGCTGCAGGGCTCTCTCTGTGTGTGCAACGAGGGCAGCATCATCAGCAAAAAGCAGCTCACGAATCAGTTGGTCTAGGGTTTTCGTGTGGGCCTGCAGTCGTCTGAGGTTGAACAGGCTGCCATCGAGACGATACCTGATGTACACTGCATCGTCATCATCGAGGTCCACTGTGGCCTGCTTCAACATCATGCTAAAAAAGATGGTGAAGAGGGTTGGTGCCAGCACGCAGCCCTGCTTTACGCCGTTGAGAATAGGGAATGGTTCTGAGAGGTCATTGTTGAGTCTGACCTGGCCTTGCTGGTCCTCGTGTAGCTGGACAATCATGTTGAGGAACTTTGGGGGACAGCCAAGTCGCTCCAGGATCTGCCACATGCCTTGCCTGCTCACAGTGTCGAACGCTTTTGTTAGGTCGACAAATGTTACGTACAGCCCTTTGTTCTGCTCGCGGCACTTCTCCTGAAGCTGTCTCAGCACAAAGACCATATCGGTGGTGCTCCTGTTGGCTCTGAAGCCACACTGGCCCTCTGGGAGTTGGTCTTCAGCGATGGCAGGTACCAGCCGATTCAGGAGCAGCCTTGCAAGGATTTTCCCAGCAATGGACAGCAGGGTAATTCCCCGATAGTTGGAACAGTCAGACTTCTCGCCTTTGTTCTTGTACAGGGTGATAACGACTGCGTCACGGAGATCTTTTGGTAGTGTTCCTCCCTCCCAGCAGCAGAGAAAGAGGTCATGGAGCTTGTTGTGCAGTGCTGTGCCTCCATGTTTCCAGATCTCTGGCGGTATTCCATCAATGCCTGCTGCTTTGCCACTCTTGAGCTGGTGGATGGCTGTGAGGGTCTCTTCAGCGGTGGGCGGTTCGTCCAATTCAACCTTTACTGGGAGGTGTGGGATTTGTAGGACGACTGCTTCTTGAACAGTGCGCTCAGCGCTGAAGAGGCTCTGAAAGTATTCCGACCATCGGTTCAAGATGGAGGTATTATCTGTGAGGAGTGCCTGGCCATTCGCGCTTCGCAGGGGACTTTGTACCAGGTGCCTGGGGCCATACACTGCTTTCAGTGCTTCGTAGAAGCCCCTGTAGTCACCATTGTCAGCACAAAGCTGGGTCCTCTGTGCAAGTCTGGTCCACCACTCATTCTGGAGATCTCTGAGCTTGCGCTGGAGACTGCTGCAGACGAGGCGGAAGGCAGACTTCTTCACAGGGCAGGAAGGCTGGGCTAGGTGGGCCTGATGGGCGGCTCTTTTTTTTGCTAGGTGTTCCTGGATCTCTACATCGTTTTCGTCAAACCAGTCTTTGTTCTTCTTTCTGGCGAAACCCAAGACTTCTGCAGAGGATTTTGCAATAGCAGTTTTCAGTTGTTCCCAAAGTGTTTCAGGGGAGGAGTCTACTGGGTCCGCTGTGTCTTTGAGCCTGCGCTGTAAATCTGTCTGAAAGGCAGCTTTCACATCGTCACGCTGAAGGCTACACCTCTAGCAGACATAAAGAATCAGCTATACCTACATAGGCAAGAGTCAGAGACTTACAACCTGTCAATGGTCTCCGGAGACTAAAAACTAAAAGTGATATAACAAGCACCAGCAAGATGCCTTATTCCCATCAACTCCTGCAACGAGTAAGTGCACATGCGGCGCTATGCCGCTAGTGGACGACAAAGAGCTCAACTTTGACACCACGGTCAGTGTTGATCTACAGTACCAGTGAGAACGGCAAGGTACGGTTGGATAAGAAGCGACGCTTATCGTAACTCGGAGCATAGCGTAGATCCTCACGAGTCCCTGCATCCATTGGTGCGCATGAGGATCTATGCTGCCGTCTCCCAGGCGGAAACTGGTACCTCCTGCACCGACCAGTGTCCATCTGGTAAGTAATCACCGCCAACTGGGCGACACTGACCAAAAGCAAGCAAATCTAGAGACTCAAATACCGCGCCTTTGTTCCTTGACACTCTGAGAACTAACAACCACATGCGTATAATCAGCAACTAAGTTAGTACTTTCTACTACCCTCTTGCACAACGACACACGAAACTACAAAGTCAATCGAAAAAAAAAATCTCCGCATAAATCCTACAAAACATAGCGTCAATCAAATAGACTACAACAAACCAAGACTTTTATGTCTGGTAAAACAGAGAATACGGAATGAAAATAGTCCGCATGACGACGCCGATTCAGCTAGAACATAGACCTAAAGTGCACAATTATACCTCTAGGCCCTGGGCTTGAATAGGTAAGGAGTGAAAATCATTAGCTTACGCGAGTCTACTCTTAAGATGCGCTTGTCTCTAATCGGAAAATAACACGGCAGCAAATAAACCCGGACAAGAAGCTTATAATAATAATAATAATATTTAAAAAGCGCAAACTCCCTAAAAGTGAAGGCTTTAAGCGCTGTACAATGCAAACCTAAGTTAAAAACTAAACACAAATCAATAGACAGCATCAACACAAAATACAAATATTACAATACAAATTCAAAAATTAACAGCACATAAATACACCCAAAGCACAAACAAGTATCGCAAAAACGACTGGCACAGGGACAATGATGTTATTGTGAAACAGAAAAGAGACTGGAATTTGGTAAGACAGAGTAGTGAGATTGGAAAAGATGTGTTTTAAGTTGAATTTTGAAAGAAATTACTGTGGGGGCATCATGAATGTGCTTAGGAAGCTAATTCCAAATGACTGGGGCCTGGACTGGAGCTTTGACCAATGGACATTGTATTTATTTTCGGTACTTTCAAAAGTATTTCACTGCTAGAACGTAAGGTGCGGGAAGCTTGATAAATAGTTAACATACTGGAAAGGTACGGAGGCAGTGTATCATCGAAATGACGGAAGGCAAAATAGCTACCTTTTTCTACACACTACAGACGACTAGTGGTTACACTGTAGCCAGCCGTTTAGATAGTGGCGTGTAGACTGTTGTGTCCTGTCTCAGGTCCTTCATTTCGAGTGCTTGACACGACCTGTCTTTTCTCTCTCTGTGTCCACTTTGCCCTTGGTTGTGTCTTTGTCAACAGACAGGCATTAAATAGGCTGTGGAGACACGTCATAAAAAGAATCAAACAAAGAAAAAGCACATTTAGATACATTTTATCAAAGAAATATGATGAAATTAATGTAATAATAAATGAAATTTGAAGTTAAAAAAAAAATAAAATAAAATAACTACAATAAAATTTCTATATTGTAGTATATAATAATATTAATATTAATAATAATAATAATAACAATAATGTGTATTTATATAGCGCTTATTCCAACTGGCTCTAAGCGCTTTACAATTTAATCATATACAGTAAACATATGTACATAAAAACAAAATTCACAACTAAATACATTGGGACATACAAATTAGACATCAACATATGTACCAACTCCATAAAGTGTTTCCTTCTTTGACACATGTATTACGTCACGTCATGGCTTGACTTCGCGAACGAAGATTCTATAGGGCTTGCCCACGTCGTCTGCAGGCATTTTTGTGACTGCGGAGGCCAATCCGGGACAGGCAGGTTCGACCGCAGTGGCTGCAGGGGAAGGTCTGGTCAGGGTTCTGAGTTACGACAACTCTGTTTTTTCTCCTGAGCCGCTTGTCCTTGAGGTTAGTTCTGCGAGAGTCCTCAAATGAGACGGCTGCCTTGTGAATGGTGGAGCGCCAGGTGTCACGGTCCGCAGCAAGCGAAGACCACTGGCGGTGGTCGATTTGGCAGGCACTAAGTGACTTCTTGAGACCGTCTTTGTATCTCTTCTTTGGTGCCCCTCTGTCTCGGTGTCCAGTGGCGAGCTCGCCGAACAGAGTGATCTTGGGTAGGCGATGATCCTCCATCCTGGAGACGTGCCCCGCCCAGCGAAGCTGTGTCCGCAGCAGCAAAGCCTCGATGCTCAAAGTTTCCGCCTGTTCAAGGACCTCGACGTTGGTGACATAGTCACTCCAGTGAATGCTGAGGATGGTACGCAAGCAGCGCTGGTGAAAGCGTTCGAGGAGTCGTAGTTGGCTGCGGTAGAGGGCCCAGGACTCGGAAATATACAGCAGGGTGGTGAGGACGACAGCTCTGTACACGCTGATCTTGGTGCCTTTTTTCAGCTGTTGATTGTGACACACCCGCTTGAATAGTCACCCGAAAGCACTGTTCGCTTTTGCCAGCCTGTTGTCCAGCTCCTTGTCCAGCTTGGCGTCTGACGTGATGATGCAGCCGAGGTAGGTAAACTGGTGTACAGACTTCAGTTCGGACTCGCCGATGGTGATGTGGGGAGGGCGATGCTCTTCCTTGGGCGCTGGCTTATGAAGAACCTCTGTCTTTTTCAGACTGACATCAAGTCCGAAGAGCTGGGCGGCATCTGCGAAGCAGGACGTAATGCGCTGCAAGGCTCTCTCTGTGTGTGCAACGAGGGCAGCGTCATCAGCAAAGAGCAGCTCACAAATCAGTTGGTCTAGGGTTTTCGTGTGGGCCTGCAGTCGTCTGAGGTTGAACAGGCTGCCATCGAGACGATACCTGATGTACACTGCGTCGTCATCGTCGAGGTCCACTATGGCCAGCTTCAACATCATGCTGAAGAAGATAGTGAAGAGGGTCGGTGCCAGCACGCAGCCTTGCTTCACGCCGTTGCGAATGGGGAATGGTTCTGAGAGGTCATTGTTTAGTCTGACCTGGCCTTGCTGGTCCTCGTGGAGCTGGACGATCATGTTGAGGAACTTTGGGGGATCTGCCACATACCTTGCCTGCTCACAGTGTCAAACGCTTTTGTTAGGTCGACAAACGTTACGTACAGCCCTTTGTTCTGCTCGCGGCACTTATCCTGAAGCTGTCTCAGCACAAAGACCATGTCGGTGGTACTCCTGTTGGCTCTGAAGCCACACTGGCCCTCTGGGAGGTGGTCATCAGCGATGGCAGGTACCAGCCGATTCAGGAGCAACCTTGCGAGAATTTTCCCAGCAATGGACAGCAGGGTAATTCCACGATAATTAGAGCAGGCAGACTTCTCTCCTTTGTTCTTGTACAGGGTGATGATGACTGCATCACGGAGATCCTTTGGTAGTGTTCCTTTTTCCCAGCTGCAGAGAAAGAAGTCGTGGAGCTTGTTGTGCAGTGCTGGGCCTCCATGTTTCCAGATCTCTGGCGGGATTCCGTCAATGCCTGCTGCTTTGCCACTCTTGAGCTGGTGGATGGCTGTGAGGGTCTCTTCGGCGGTGGGCGGTTCGTCCAATTCAACCTTTAGTGGAAGGTGTGGGATTTGGAGGATGACTGTTTCTTGAACAGTGCGCTCAGATCCGAAGAGGTCCTGAAAGTATTCCGACCAGCGGTTCAAGATGGAGGTATTATCTGTGAGGAGTGCCTGTCCATCAGCGCTTCGCAGGGGACTTTGTACCAGGTGCCTAGGGCCATACACTGCTTTCAGTGCTTCGTAGAAGCCCCTGTAGTCACCGTTGTCAGCGCAGAGCTGGGTCCTCTGTGCGAGTCTGGACCACCACTCGTTCTGGAGTTCTCTAAGCTTGAGCTGGAGACTGCTGCAGATGAGGCGGAAGGCAGACTTCTTCACAGGGCAGGAAGGCTGGGCTAGGTGGGCCTGGTGGGCGGCTCTTTTTTTTGCTAGACGTTCCTGGATCTCTACGTCGTTTTCGTCAAACCAGTCTTTGTTCCTCTTTCTAGCAAAGCCCAAGACTTCCACAGAAGATTTTACAATAGCAGTTTTCAGTTGTTCCCAGAGTGTTTCAGGGGAGGAGTCTGCTGGATCAACTGTGTCTTTGAGCATGCGCTGTAAATCGGCCTGAAGGGCAGCTTTCTTGTCGTCACGCTGAAGGCTGGCAACATCAAGCTTTTTCTTGCGGGGGGCCCCTTTCTTGGGTTTCAGCTTGAGGCGGAGCCTGAGTTTGCAGCGAACAAGGCGGTGGTCAGAGTGGCACTCTGCGCTGGGCATCACTCTGGTGAGGAGGACGTCACTGCGGTCCCTCTGACGCACTAGGACATAGTCGATAAGGTGTCAGTGCTTGGAGCGAGGATGCATCCAGGTGGTCTTTCGACTGTCCTTTTGCTGGAAAGTAGTGTTGGTGATGACAAGTTGCTGCTCTGCACAGAGCTCCAACAGTAGGCGACCATTGTCATTGCAGTTCCCAACGCCATGCTTGCCGAGGACTCCTTTCCAGGCTTCAGAGTCTTGGCCCACTCTGGCGTTAAAGTCGCCAAGGATGATGACTTTGTCGTCTGCAGGGGTACTCTGCAGGAGGCTGCGCAGGTCAGAGTAGAACTTGTCTTTTTCTGCAGGCTCTGCCAGGAGGGTTGGGGAGTACACGCTGAGAAGGGTGACGTATTGCTGGTGTCTCAGTGGGAGGCGCATGGACATGATGCGGTCGGAGTGACCCGTTGGTAGGTTTTCCAACTTAGTCGCAATGGGGGTCTTCACCATGAAGCCCACGCCTGAGAGCCGTCTTTCTGATGCAGGCCTGCCTGACCAGTAGAGGGTGTAGCCAGCGCCAAGTTCTTGGAGGCTGCCTTCCTCCGGGATGCGTACTTCGCTGAGCGCGGCGATGTCGATGTTTAACCTCCGCAATTCATGGGCAATGAGGGCGGAGCGACGCTCAGGGCGTCCGCTGTCTGCTGTGTCGAGCATGGTTCGGATGTTCCAGCATGCTACGTTGAGTCCGGTCGTGGTCGTCATGAGAGTGGATCCGTTGTTTTTTCTTGTTTTCTGACCGCATGAGAAGATGCCCCTTGACCGCGGCTACCCAAATGGGGTTACGAGTGGATGAACTTTGGTTAGGCCACCTTTTCTAGGCCCCTCTCCGTGTGGAGCAAGCAGTGCTGTCCCTAGAGAAGGCTGCTTGGTCGTTCAGGGTGTGCCGAGTGACGTTGTCATCCCCAGGTCAGCATCAGGCGACCAATATCCTGAACCGCCTGCATGCAGGTTTGAGACTGCGGCTTCCAGTGACATCTTTCACCTGCCGTTTTGCCCCTTGCCCATCGCTACAGGACTTGGAAAGTTCAGTGTCATAGTCCGTGGGCGTTTCCTAAAGCCTGCGCGGTGGAGCTTTTTGGTGGAGTGCAGTGTGCGCAGTACTGGCCCCACCCTTTAAACCCTTGGTTCGTTTGCCATGGCCTAGCAAGCTGGGACGGTGGCATCGAGGTCCTCAGGTCGTAGGTTTTATATCAGACTGTCCTTGTCTTAGTCTCTGGCTCAAAAGCCTTCCCCGGAGACACGGGGGCTTTGATGTCAGGGATTTCCTCCCTTAGCCTTTCCGCAGCCAAGCGGCCAGGCCTGCAAGGCAGCAGGGGACTCGTGGGGGCCGGGGTCGTCTATGTCCCGTGCAGATGTGAACATCTGCCCACTGCCCAGACGGTGACACTTACCAGAGGAGAAAAATCCAACGCCGGAACCCGGTATCGAACCTCGCACCTTTGGCATTGGAGGCAGACGCCTTAACCACTGCGCCACTTCCCCGTATTAATTTATTGTATAACAAGCAAATTAATGTTCATGGATTTGTTTGATATACTTCCCTTCCCCAAAACCCTTGCTTGCCAAGATTCGATCTTGATGATACGTGCATTTTTCAAACCGGAAACGCGAAATATTTTCATACGGCAACATTAACAAGCTTCTAATAATGTAGTAGGTACAACACGGCAGGTACAAAAAAATGACATAGTCACTGACTGTGTTTTTATCTTCACTTTTGAAAAAATAAAGATTAAAAGATTGATTGATTAGTAGTAACAAAATACTTCTTAGTGTGTACGAACGCTCAAAATTTACATCCTGTACACAAACACGACCGAAGAACAGACGCCAGGAAACGTGCGAGTCGCTGGACTGACTAATAAAATTGACGAGATGTCAGCTGGCGATATCGGCAACTTGAGAAAAGAACTAAATAAACAAACCTGCTGGCATTTTCCGCAATTATGCGTGATTTAGTAACAAGTAGAATTTACTCGGTAACACACACGGTTATACAAAACACTGGATGTGCTCATAGTCAGACGAAATCTACGCGCTGAGTCGACAATGATATGCTGTCGTCTGCCATTCATGTGTTTTGTCTGAACAACGCAATCAACCGCAACATGAATGCTTTTTGTGGGTTTTTTTTTTTTTTTTTTTTTTTTTTTTTGGAATGGGTAGATAAATTATACTGAGCAACACTTTGCTTGATATAGTGCCGGTAACCGACAGATGTGATTACTTGACCCGAATAAAACTATCCTCGTCTTACGACTCGGACATTTTGATTCGGGTCTCGTAATCACATCTGCCTGTTATCGGCACTATGTCAAGCCAAATGTTGCTCAATATAATATAATATCACATAATCCACAATCCAGAAACCACGTTCATACAATGTCAGCCGTTATACTACTATCTTCTACCACTGCACTACTGTTCAGTGGCAAAAGACAGGCGAAACAGGTTGGTTTTCAAGGCCCGTTTGAAAGCAGAGGCAGATTCGCTGTCTGATTTCAAAGGGAAGGGTGTACCATGAGACAGGAGCTTGGTAAGCAAAGCTACGCTGGCCAAAGGTTTTTGGATGGACAGATGGAACTCGTAGCTTCCTTGTATCAGCTGCAGGGCAAAGCTCTCGAGAAGGTGCATATTCGTGTAACATATCAGTCAAATACTCTGGGCCTGACAGACAGTTCTAGCAGATGGACAGGAGCTTGTAATGAATGTGAGCAGACAGGCAGCCAGTGAGTGCCTCAAGGATAGGAGTTATATGATCAGATTTTACGTGCTTTCACGACAAGACGAGCTGCGCTGTTCTGAACTTTCTGAAGATGCTCGATCAAGCACTGAGGGCAACCACATAGTAGCACACAATATAAAACAAAATATAATAAAAACGAATAAAATATTTTTTCACAGCATAAATTAGCATTACTATTTATCTGGACTAGCTGCTGGCATATGACATACTTCAACCCCCCCCCCAAAAAAAAAAAAAAAAAATTAAAAAAAAAAAAATGTAAACATTTATAACGCCACTTGCACAAAAAGGGTGTGTGTGTGCGTGTGTGTGTGTGAGAGAGAGAGAGAGAGAGAGAGAGAGAGAGAGAGAGAGAGAGAGAGAGAGAGAGAGAGAGAGAGAGAGAGAGAGAGAGAGAGAGAAGTCTTATAGTTTGTACATTAAGAAGAGGAAATAAATATAATTCATCATGTTTATCCTTCTCAGCGTACAAACTAAGACTATGTCGTGGACTTTGGAGCTAATGGGGTAGGCATCAGTGATGTTACACCAAGCATACAACACACCGTTGTTGCGGTTTTTTTCAGACACATCTCGCGCAGGCTATCACGTGATGACTTTTCTTAAAGCGATGCAACACCTCAAAATAAACATGGGTCGTTTTCCCGATATCTTTAATTGCCAAGTTTGTTGTTTATCCAACACAAAGTGTGAATGTTGTTTGCGGATGACTGACACGTCTTACCTGTAGCGTTAGTGATGGGTTCTCTCCCCTGACTTAGTCCTCCTGTGTATGTTGGTCGAGGACTGGTTCAACCTTGGTAGTCTATAATAGACCACTTTTACATAGCAAAACATCCAATACCATTTGTTCTAGTCTTACCGCGCGGTGCTTTCTGGGGCCGAAAATCGCATAGTACACTTTCAGACGGCTGGCAAGCTTGAGATTGAAAACAACCACGGCTTACTCTACACTAGAATCAATGATATCGCACCCCTCACGAAAGCCATAAAAACATCTGAAAGTGAACCAGACAAACCTTTCCGAATCATCGTCACTACAGTAGATATCTAATATTTAAGCTGTTTGCTTAATAAAGCAGAGAAACTCAACAAAATCAGCAGTGAGCGGCGCAGCCTTTGAACGGGCTAAAGCTAAACTGTCGTCTGCTTCGTTTGATTTTTGGTGACTGGATTCATGTTGTAAAAACGCGGGTTCTATAAAACATAGAAGTGGAGAGTTGGTATACTACATTTGTAGACAGACCTCGTGACTTCCATTTTCAAACTGTTTGATTAATAGTCACCTCGAGCTTCGCCGCCCTCGGTGATTATGATTCAAATGGTTTGAAAGTGGGAGTCGCTCGGTCTGACTACACATGATAGTATACGAACACTCCACTTCTATGCTATAATAGTCTTTCCTATCCAGTCCAGCCGCTCTGTAAACGTTTCCGGTGGCGAGCTGTCAGCTTAAGTTATAACACTGGAAAACGTCTGATACTGAAAGCACAGGCAAAACGACACTCGACATCTGCAAGAAGCTTACAACCTGATGAGGATCCGCAGGCTGTGCAGGTGATCATGCGGATCAATGTCTATGGCAGATGTTAGCGTTTTGCCTGCGCTTAGTGTCTGTAGACATGACCACGGGGTAACCGAGCAAGAGACGCAATCTGTATAACATAACAACAAAGAGGTGACTCCAGTCATCAAGAGACATAGATTCCCATGCCCCACCTCACTGCGACGGTTCATGAGGATCTATGCCTCTTGCACATGTTGGGAGATGTGTCTGTGCTTCGGTACACGTGAATCCACCGGCACTGCACTCTGTGTCAGCTTCTGACTTCAGTATTACTTTCTGCATTATGTTACTTATTTACACACACACACACACACACACACACACACACACACACACACACACACACACACACACACACCTGATCATCGTCCAGCTTCCTCTTCCTCCCGCCGGTCTCCCTGTGGAACCCCAGCTCTGGACATCAGGACATGGAGAACAATCAGATATAAGAGCCATCAGTCTAGAAGAGACGCCTGACAGTCAAGGTCACTCATTTAACCCCATTACTACCGACACAACAGAAACACCCAGCTAGTGAAAGTGAGAGATCTGTGTCATTACTACCGACACAACAGAAACACCCAGTCAGTGAAAGGGAGAGATCTGTGTGATACCCTGCATTTCCCGGCTCCATTTCTAGCGTGTGCCCCAGACAGAAGGGGTTGCAGATCTGTATCGGTGAAAGCTCGGTTGTGCCCGCGTTTGCGGGAGGGAACCACAAGTAGGCTTCACGTCTATTCAAATGAGATGCTCAGCACTGTGTCAGCACTGTATGGGCTCAGCATCTCATTTCAATACAAGTGTATGTGTGACACACCCTCCCCCAGTCAGTCTATCTAGGGAGTACTCCCTCTGACGGCGCGAGCAGAAACATCATTGTGTAAGTGTCAGACAGTGAAGGTGAAAATGTTTTAACTGCAGTTAACTCATTGGAGACGTGCCGCCTCTGGCTTAAAGCCGCGTATCCGGAGGCGGCACGTCTCGAATGAGTTAAGTGTTTGATTTTCAGGCATAGACGAAGACCCAATGTGCAAAAGGTAATCGGGCCGACTGCAGCCAACGTTGGTCCGATCGCCTTTTTGCGCACTGGGGAGTCGTGTACAGTTCAAATTGAGACCACATGTCATAGATTATCAAATAATAATAATAATAATAATAATAATAATAATAATAATAATAATAAATTATTATTGTGTTTCAAAAAAAAGTTAACTACCCTAATAAGAACGAATGATAAAATACAGTGGGATATTGCAGCACGTTGCCAAAGGTCCTGACGACAGTTTTACTGGATAAACTACTTCTCTTAGATTTAACAGAAAGACAAACTGCGTGAACAGAAAGACAGACAGTGTTCACCTTGTTACAGCCGACGTTTACAGTAATAAAAGTTCACCGCCATTGATGCTGAAAAGTTTACAGTAATAAAATTCACCGCTATTGATACTGAAACGTTTTTTGCACTCTGAAGTAACGAACGTTCATTGTAGAAATTGTTTGATACCAATGCGGAAATGATTCATTCAGTAAATCTGCAGTAAAAATTAACCCCTTTCCTGCCACAGTACGTCAACTGTACGTTCATGTTTGTTTCTGAAATCTTGGTTCATTCAGCGACCACAAGCCAACACCGTCCATGGAACATTGATACAATTTGGTTTCAACAAAAGGCATAGATCCGCATGAGCCCCCGCAGTCGCGGAGGCTCATGAGGATCTATGTCTCTTGCAGTCGGATCGTGTTCACTTTTTCCTCGACAGCGAAGGGGTTAGTCACGTGACGTACCGATACACAGCTGTTGATACTGGGGCGTCCTCTCCAGGTCGTCACGCAGCGCCTTCAGTATGTCCCTGGCCTCATTTCGACACAACCTGATGGCCATGTCGGTCCCTGTGTGACTGCGGTACTGGGTAACAGCAAAGTCCACTATTTCTTCTTTGTCAGCTGTCCGCATACTCTGATGTTGATTTTCACACAGGTTGCGCAGGGCACCCAGATACCCTGCAGAATATCGAGTTACCGTAATTACCGCGAGTATCAAATCAGTCATTATGTATTGAAACTACCGGAGGGACGCGATGCGGTACAGCCTGATCACGCGGCTTACTTAACCCATTCAGCCCTGACACACTACAGCAGGGGATGGGTCGACCATGATAATTCAAGGGTAGTGCAAGATTAGCGTGGCGCCTGTTGGCGCCAAGCTAATCTGGCACTGCCCTTAAATTTTCATGGTTGATCCATCTTCTGCATGTGGTGCATAGTCATAAGATGACGCCTCCAAAATTTGGGAAATACGTGCGTCGGGCTGAATGAGTTAAATGTTTATATCAAAATGACATTCATGCAGCATTTTTTTTTAATAATGTAAATCAAACTGAAATAACACCATCTAGTAATTACAGCAGAACTACCACCACGATTAGTCTTACTGCGACTGTGTACGTCTTTCCCTACTACAACAGTAATACCTGTTTTGAACAACCTCCTGTTTGAGCGAGAATAACAGTGATCTTAAAAGACAGGTGGTCTCGCAAGAGAAATCTTGAAACGCAAAAAGTGTCACCTGTCATTAATGACCATCATTTAGGTGGATACAACCACAGTCACAGCCACAGTTACAGCTACAGGCACAGTCAGCTACAGTCACAGCCACAGTCACAGCTACAGCCACAGTCAGCTACAGTCACAGCTACAGTCACAGCTACAGCCAGTTACAGCAGCAGTCACTGCAACAGCCACAGTTACAGCTACAGCCACAGTCAGCTACAGCCACAACCACAGTTACAGCCACAGTCACAGCCACAGCCACAGTCAGCTACAGCCACAGTCACAGCTACAGCCACAGTCAGCTACAGCCACAGTCACAGCTACAACCACAGTCAGCTACAGCCACAGCTACAGCTACAGCCACAGCCACAGCTACAGCCACAGGCACAGTTACAGCTACAGCCACAGTCACAGCTACAGTCACAGCTACAGCCACAGCTACAGCCACAAGCACAGTCACAGCTACAACCACAGGCACAGTTACAGCTACAGCCACAGTCAGCCACAGTCACAGCTACAGTCACAGCTACAGCCACAGTCAGCCACAGTCACAGATATAGCCACAGTCACAGCTACAGCCACAGTCACAGTCACAGCTACAGTCACAGCTACAGCCACAGTCACAGCTACAGCCACAGTCACAGCTACAGTCACAGCTACAGCCACAGTCACAGCTACAGCCACCTAAATGATGGTCTTTAATGACAGGTGGTCTCTCGTAAGGTGGTCAGTCAAAACAGGTTCTGCTGTACTACTGTACTACATTGACTACGACTACGTACTTCCTTACTTACTTACCAGTACAACTTACTACTTCCACCACCACCAACCATGACTACTACGACAACAACGAATACAACAACGACCACTACCACTACATATACTATCACTTATTACTAAGCTGTCTCACTGCCACTGCTACGACAGATTGTAATATCTCTACTACTATCTGATGACGACATAATAAAAATAAAAATAAAAACGTGAAGAGCTGTATGGTATGTCGGAGATCCCTTATCCAGGCCCACATTGCTAAAAGTCAAAGTTTATTGTATCAAAGTCAAGACAAAAAAAAAAAAAAAAAGTTATTGAATTGTCATAGAAGAGAAAACTAGAGAATCCAAAAGCTTTAAAATCGATAATGCGGCATCGATTTATAAATCTCGCCATTATCGATAATAAACCCATCGACCCCTCCATCACCAATACACCCTGTTGATTTTTAAAAATGGCGACTATGATCAGTGCGGCATTATCGATTTTAAAACATTTGGATTCTCTAGTTCTCTCTCTCTCTCTCTAACTATTGTCCCCAACAACACCTAATCATACACTGTTAATTTTTTTTTTAAAGGCGATCATGACCAATACACTCTTTTACGACATGACCATTACAGCAACGTTACCAGGGTGTTTACAAACACTGCAAAGGAATTTAAGTGCAGACACCTGTATTCTCATAAGCTGGCACAGAGTCAAATTCTCAAGAGCTTTCTCGTTTCCACATGGTTTCAGTCAACTGTCTCTCTTTATGAGTAGGCTGGCAGAGTTTAACGACATACATTTCCCACGTCATGACTGGGCCTGTTAGGCTCTGAAAAGAAATTCACCCGGACTGTACTTAAAATTAATTTATTCATATCTTCATGTCTGGACCTGTTAGGGTTTGAAAAGAAATTTAAACCCTTTAAAGCCAGACTGACATGCGTCAAACCGACTCTCTGTATGGAGGGAAAAACGCCAAGATATGTGTAAATATCTCTTTATATTACATTATCGAAATCGTGACACCGGCATATTCAAATAGGTTTTGAACAGTGAATGGACCCCCCCCCCCCCACACACACACACACACACAGAGCCAACCAATCCCTATGAGCTCCTTACACAGAGAGAGACCTGTCATAAAGTCAGTGTACATATGCTATTACCCGCTCTGTTTTAGGTCAGTGGTTATGACAACAGACATACACTGGTGAAAAGCATTACCTGGCCGATTCTGAAAAATTGACAGACGAAACTCAGTGGTGTAGGCTTTCAGCTCGATGTTGGCACAGTAATTGATTGCCGCTCTGTGAATACACAGGCGTGAGCGGCATGAGTGATGTCTATGTGTTAGACTGCCTGGGTTTGCCCTCTATCATTAAACGCCTTCTATAAGCGCCACCCGTCAGTCCAGTCCAGGCATTTGACAAACGTGATAGAATGTCTCATGTGTTTCTTGCAAAATGTGTTTCACTAGCAAAGATAAAAGTGTTAATAATTTATCTTAAACAGCCGAAACATAAGGTAAGCGCAAGAGTTTTGTTCCACTTTTTATTTATTTCATTATAAAATGAACCAAGACGAAATTCTATTATTGAGTGATATCAGCGCTGTAGAGAACAAAGGCTTTGACTCAAAACGGGAACGTCTTCTATCTGTAGTTGTTTCAAGCAAATCCAAAGGTTATCTTGGAAAATGCTATTCCACAGCTGATATAGAATCTCTTAGCGGAGAAGAGCTGATTAAACTTCATGCTAAATATGAAAATCACATCGCTTCACTAATGACTCGTGATCTGAGTCGGTCTTTAGTGTGCATATACACAAAAGCTGTGAGTTACGCCATTCCTGTAGACGTTGAAAATCTCACAAATGACCTCGAGAGCAACCCCATAGTCTCGAGTGCAACTGGCAAATTAGCGTGCCTCATGTATTACAGGTTTGGAAATTACATCGCGCCTGTGGTAACTTTGCTCATTACTGGCAGCCATACCGATTTTTTAAAATTAAATTTGTTTGGAAAAGAAAATGATGGACGACCCACAGACGACCCCCCCCCCCCCCCCCCAGATGAACCCTGACCCTGTCTCGACACAGAATCAAACGGTGACCAAAACTAAAAACCCAGGTCGGATAGAGGCTGGAAAAAGATTAGCCGAATGGAACAGACAAAAAAATTACAGCTTCAGGCGCAAACAGAAAAGACGCATGTAACTGACCCGCCGTCAGCACCAGTGTCATTACCGTCAATACCAACATCGCCAGGACCATCTCCACCGCCACACCCTCATCAAAGTGAAAGACTATCAACCGAGTCTAAACCTGAAACAACAAAATATATAGTTGCCGGATTTGTTGTCGGATTTGGTTATGTAGGTTACCAATTATACAAAAAATACGAACAACAGACTCGAACAGTGTCCCCAAAATTAGACAATCCAAAAACAAAAGAATTAGTTGCCACATTACCAGCAGTGACAAAACCGATTGACCCATTTCTTATGCAGTGAATAAAAATATTATTTTAATTTTTATTGCCTAAGAAAATGAGTGACTCAAAGAACTTAATTAACCTTGTCTATCACTCTGCCATGATAAGCGGACTAGCAGTTGCTTACTCTATGCTGGGAAAAAGTCTTCTCAAAATGAAATCGGCAGACCTGAGCAGATTAGACTTTGAAGATTTGGCAAAGCTAACTGGAATTGTAACAGCGTCGATTGCGACAAAAGACTTTCTCGTCAAGCAAGGAATTATTCCCAAAAATGTTTCTATGTAAATAAAAATAATATGGCGACTTTAGCTGTTATAATTGGAGGTGCCATGGTCAACGCCCTGGCATTCAGTGGGTCAAATTATCTCTTTTCAAAAGTGGGTAGAGAAGAATCTTCTCTGGAAATGAAGTGACACAATGAGGGGTCAGAGAAACTCGCACAAGCTCAGCAGGATTACGAAAAGCAAAGAATAGAGAAACTTGATTTCATCAATGAAAAACTCAGACTGGAAGGTCACGTGCAGCATACATTTTCTAATGTCAATGATGCAATTCGTGAATATTTTCTCGTTACGGGTGAAGATATGTCCACCCCACAACCAAAACTTAGCGATTACTATCAACCAAGCACACAACAAAGAAACGGAGAAATAATCTTTGTTCTAGTGGGAATGACATTTGTATATCTTACTGGACTTCATATTGCTAGAAAAAATGACAGACATCGAAAATAAACTATCAAAAATATATTACTCCCCAATTGGTTACTGGAAAGGAAAAACCGTGATTCAGAAATTACACACGGCCGTGGGCGGTGATGTAACACTCAATCAAATAAAACAATGGTTACAGAGACAAGCAATTTGGCAGGTTTATCTCCCTGCTCCAATAAAAATATCAAGACTTCATTTTGAAAACACTACGCCAAATGACACCCATCAAATGGACCTCCTGTTCTTACCGCATGATACAATAAGAAAAAAGCGTTACAACTATGCACTAACTGTTGTTGACATTGCTTCAAGGTATAAAGACGCCGAACCCATAACTGACAAAAATGCATCCACTGTTGCGACTGCTTTAACAAAGATATATAGTCGAGGCAATTTAAAATTTCCCAGACTTGTGCAAGTCAATGATGGGAGTGAGTTTAAGGGCGCCATTAATCAGTTATTTGCAAAGCACGGTGTACTGGTTAGATGCGGCATTCCAGGTGTGCACAGATCACAGGCAATCGTAAAAAACTTTAACAAGCAATTATCGAAGACTTTTCAGCTATCAGTATTCTAAGGAACTCATGCATGATGCAGGTAACACTGAGTGGGTTAAAAGATTACTGTCTGTGATAAAAGCAATGAATAACGAGGGTCATGTAAAACCCGCTGATGCTATTAAATTGAAAACAATGACAGAGCCAAAAACAATGCCACCGCTGGTGCCAGACACAAGTTTGTTTACAAAACAGGTGAGATATCTATATCAACCCGGAGAATCTGAAAAGACGTTAGACGCAGAGCAAACAACCCCATTTGGGCTACGTCTGTACACAATATAAAAAAAATAATTCCCAGTAACCTGCCGAGTTATTATCTATAAGAGCCTGCGCCACAGAGGGCATTTGTCAGAGAAGAATTACAGATTATCCCCCCAGACACTGTTACTCACTTTTGACCAATTCATCAATCAGTTCGTCAATCAGTTCACCACAAATACCTTCAGATAACTTAAGTCTGTAATGACCAGGTGCATAAGCCTTCTCCTTGGTGTGAAACACTCATTTTGTGTTTCCTACTGCCAGTGATTTCTTGTCATTTCAAGATTATGTTTGTTTGACCTCAGTGACTTGTTTGGAAAATCAGGCATTAATGCTCCATCTAATACTTGCTTATAATGTTCATGACGGATGTCTTTATTTTTTATTGCTGTTTTTTTTTTATACCTTTGGCTTTCGAATGACTACCTTTTTGGTGCATTATAGAATATATTTTTGATCTCAGACCAACGTAGTCAACTATAGGAACTCCATTCAGTTCGTTTTTAAACTTCCCAGGCACGTTGTTGTTTTGTGTGCTATATAGCGGGTGGTCTTTAGGGTAGTCAGACGTGTCATACATATGTAGTTCTGTTTTCATGTCTTCATAAAAGTCTTCAGTAGGCACATCTATGATCATAGAGTCAGTGTCAGTGTATAGCAGACGACAGTCAGGATACCTTTGGTTTGAAGTAATCTTAGTAAAATTCAAGCATCAACAGTTTTGACAACTCAAGAATTGCCATACCATTGAATACTGGCTTGTCCAGTTTAACAATCTTTTTTTTTTTTTTGAGTGACACTGCATACAACGATGGATGAAACTCTTTATACGCTGTGTACTGTGGCTTACCTGTAAGCTTAATTGCACCTGATTCAGTTGTTACTAGTCTCACATCTTTGCGGTGATGAGGATTTTCCATCGTCTTACCCAAAACAAGCATTGTTCATAAGCTTAAAGAAGTCTTTGTCAAATGCAGTGTTGCCATCCCTCGCATGAAGGGTTGTGTTCTCAATTATGTAATCTTTCATGAAAGCACTCTGATCAAAGCTTATGCCTCTGTGAACTTTCTTTAGTACTAACCCATGTCTGATGTAAAACTGCAGCAAGCGATAGGTACAAACGTAATTGAATTTGTCATTCAGATTTGGCACAAGTTGAGTGTCTTCTTTTTTTCCTGTCATACTCATTTTCTCAACAGCTAAGGGATAATCATTGTGGTAATCGTGTAGATGGTGAGGGTACTCTAGGTCTACTTCAAAGATCCAACCCTTTGCGTCATTCCGGTCATGATTCATAATATAGTTTGTTAACCCTGACTCTGTTATGTCATACTGTGACAAATCATGCAGACAAAAGTTTTTCAAGGGCAATAATTCGGTCATCGCGAACCCATACAAGTTACATGCGTTCTTGTACAGGATATAATTAGATGACCTTGAGGGGTCAAAGGCGGCAAGATATTTATTATTAGCTTTGGCATAATTATTTGATGCCATGCTAATACCTCCCCTTAAACCACGTTCCACCATTTCACCCATCGTGTGATCAGATAACAAATCTATAAATATCTTACTGGATTTCAAAAATGCATCCCATGTCATGCCAGGACTAGTTATGTAACAGGCCGGGTCAAGACTGTAGTGTAACAAACCCTTTTCACGGTAACTTTTAAATACATCTGCTAGCAAACAAATGTCAGCTTTTAAGTACTGGTCGTGATAGTCACCAATCGTTTCACACCCTAGTTTACCCCATGCATCAAGAGAATGCTGGTAATCAGAGTCAGAAATACCTTTTCCATTTAAGGTAGAGTAAAATTTCTCTTTTGGAGGCAGTCTCCTTTCCTCAAACACAACCCATTCATCAATGTACTCATAAGGGTAGACTCCTTTCTTAATTAAGTCTGGCTCAAAATATTTACTTGTTATTGGAAACTCAGTCAGTCCTTCTGCCAGACTAGCAAGACCTGAAGACAAATGTTGCATGGAGTCATAAAATGATAATTTGTTGTCCAGCCTAAAAGTCAAGTACTTTTCAGTTGTCTGGGCAATACAACTAATGTTTTTGTAAGACTCATCTACAGCACGCATGATAATGTGAGAATCATATCCTTTGCGATTGTGAAAAAAGATTGGTAGATGGTATGTCTTAGGATCTATTTTTAATAACAAGTTACAATTGTTATGTGCAGCACCTCTGTAGCGTCCAGTTATGTGATCATGGTCACGAACTGTATCATCTCGGGGGGGGTTGTTCACAAATCCAACACGTCTCTGCTGTATTAAAATTTAGTTTGTCTTCTTCTGTCATCACCAAAGGCATCTGACACCTTGTGAGATACTGTACTACCTGACTATACAGTTGTCTCATTTCTGTTAAAAACAGACATGCTGCATTTTCACCCCTGTAGATAACAGGTTCTGTATGCTCACTGTCTGACCTGACAAGAATGTATCCAAAAGAACACACCACTTGGTCACTCAACTTTACAGTCTTTGGTAATGATTCTGGAACAGGACCATCATATGGGACAACCAGTGATTCAAAATCAGCATACACTACAAATGGCAGCTTTTGCTGATTCCCATAGTTCTTGAAATATACTTGACTACCAGCATCTGGATACCTAAGTACTGTTTGAATGTCATCAGCTGACCTACAGTGTTGGACATGTGTGTGTGTGTGCCACTTTTATAGAGGAGAACCATTGTAAACATCTTTTACACACTTCCTGTTTGCCACTGTGTTTTGATACATGATTATGAATTAGTCGTGACATACTCCTGATAATTGTGTAATGAAAGTTATCATTATCACCTATTAATAACAGGTCAACATATTTATCTTTTGGTTGTCCGTAGGTTGGAGCAAGTGGTGATACTCTAATGGGTTGTAACTTGTCAACAGACTCATTATCCCATACATACACGTTCACAGATATGCCAGGATTTAGTTTTTCAAACAAGTCTATGTCTTCTATTTTAACAGGGAAATCTATACCACTGAAATAGAGTTCGTTTGCAAATTTGGTGTAGTTAGATATGCGATCAGGTCTTGTTTTTACAAAGTGTAGTTTGGCAAGCACACACCACATGAAACAATGGTGGTCTTTGTTCTAAATATTGATGGCAGCTTTTTTGTTTGCAACCTCTGTTGGCAGTGGCAACCATGATTTGCCTAATATAGGATGATATCTTGACTGCTTTAATTGAAGTTCATGTACATGACCTTCATGCCAACCAGACCCCTTTATTTTTGCTCTGTCGATTGCTTCAAGGAAGTCAGGCAACTGTCTTTCTCTAAACACGTTCTCTAATTCTCTTCTTGTGTTAACTGTGTGTTGTCTTTTCGAGATGTACGATACAATCACTTCACCATCTACCCTGTTAATTCAATTTTGGCAACAACTTGAATCTTTACACTTCCTGTAAGAAGATTATCTTGTATATCAGAAAAAGAGTTTTCTATCGATTCATAGACATTGTTACTATTAGATATAAGGCAAGTCTGTTGTGTGAAACACGTTTCTTTAAGCTTGATTGACTTGTCGAGCCTGACGGGCTTTGAGCAGTGTCTGTCATTTTTATTTGTCCGACAAAATAATAAATGGAAAAAAATTACACCTTATGTAATACCGCTTTATTAGCTGTAACCCCTACAATAAACAAATTTAGTTTATATAGTTCATTCACCAAAACAAATCAACCACTTCCCTGGTATGTGTCTTAAGGTCTTGTGCTCGTGCTGCAGGTGTAATATCACTTTATTGAATGTAACACTTTCAATATACTAATGTATTTTTCTTAGTTGATGAAATAATTATGTTTACACATTGACTCAAACCAGTCACAGTTAGCATCATAAACTTTAAAAGCATGTCTTAAGATCAACAGTCTCGTACTCATAACATGGTGGACCATCAGAATATTCCAAAGTTACATTATATGTCATATATATCTTCGTTGGTGTTGAGAGTTTTAAGCCGGGCTCAAACACATGTGTTTTTAAGTCCTAAAAGCGCTCAACATCTTTGAAGCAGACTGTAACATCAACCGCTTGTGTTTGTCTGTCGATCATTTTTTATGGACAAAACAAAAGTATAAATTAATTTACTAACCCATACCCAGTGGGCTGATCTGTCTTTAAGATAAGCTTTAGATGCTTAGTTGATGTCAGTTTGTTTTTCACAATGTCGCGTTCATGCTTATTTGGTATTACGTCATTCTCTCTGAGACAGTCTTCAAAGCTGTCACGATCCTTACAGTAAAACAAACAGATAAACTTTAGTTGCTCTCGAAAATCTTTCAGTACAGCATTATATTTTTTAGTAAGAATCCATACACTGATATTTGCGTGTCTGCCACTAAAGGCCAGTTCTGCTAATGTATTTCTCTTTTTGACAATGTCTTTCTCTGCTGAGCAATCATCTACAATCTGTCTTTCAAATTGCTTGTAAAAAGACATCAAACAGTCATTCAGTTTTTTCTCAGGGTCAACTAAATAAATGTTATGATCAGTCCAAATACATAAACGGTTGTGATAAGCTTTGTTGTGTTTGATCGTTGGACAAAATATCACTATGTTTTCGAAATGATGGATGTATCTTGTTTGTAATAGGTCAAGAACAAATTCAGTTTTCCCACAGCCTGTAGCACCACAAAAGAATCCACAGTCTGGGTCAGGTGTCATCAAGTTCATTTTAATACAAAATATAATTTTAATGCACATGACCACTTAGTCTGCTTTCTGCAATATTGAGTTGTGCATCATAAATCAGATACAAATATATATTTATTGCTCCAGCGGTTACAACTTTTTTTTGTATTTGGATTGTAATTCCTTCACTGCTGTTCTTAACAGTTCGACCTGACCCATGAAGGTAGTCATCATCTGTGTTACGCAGGTCTAGCCACAGTGCATACTTATTCGTCAGGTATTGACTGATTCTTACGTCATATAGATGCAGATCTTTGCAAGTTATGTTTGCTGGTTTTTCTCTAAGTCTTCCACCAGCAAAATACTTTGTGATTTCATCATAGTGCTGATAAGGTTGCATTCCTGATGCATACACTTGATTAGGGCGACCTTTGACTGTACAAGACAAATGTGCAATCTTTGGATTGTAGAATTTTTCTTAATCTCTTTTATATGGACTCGCCGGCTCAACAAACAACATAAGAATTCCTTTCAGTGACCTGGCAGATGTGTTCAAGTTGATATTCCACATTGGGTCACTTTTGTCTTAATGCATTAAACTGTTTCTTATCACCCGGTCATAATAAATCGGCAGTCTTGACTGGTACTGATTTTGAATGAGTCTGGGTAGTTCAGTGTGTGTGACAATTTCATATTCCAAAGATTCCAAAGAGATGTTAGAGATCTTGTATGATGCATTGTGATCCGATGATTTGATAACTTTAGAGTTGTCATTAAAAGTTAGTTCAAAACTCAGATGGTCATTTAGTGCTCCTTGGTAATAAGGCAAATGCACTGTTAGGATTTCAAATTCAAGTGGAATGTAATATCTGGTTCCATATGTTTCTGCCATAATAACGTCGTTGGCTGTAGTGGTTACCTTGTCGCGTGCATCAATTCTGAGTTTGGTAATGTTATCAGTCTGTATGCCTTGGTAAATACGATCTTCTCTTTCTTCAACGGCAAGTTTGAAAACTGGTCCTGTTACCAATAACTTCTACCGTTGGAAAATAAAGGTTCATTGTTCATTGTTCTCTTGTGAGCCATAAATCTTTGTAACAGTAAACACATCAGCATCATCAAGACTAAACACTTCCTGACCTTCAAGTTTTACTTTAATAGTCTTTATAATTGCTCTGCCAAGGTTGTTAACTAGTGTTCTGTTTACATCTGATTCTGATGAAAGTTCGATATTAAATGCAAGGCGTGCAGTGCCAGGAACAATAACGTCACTGGGACCTAGGTTCGGAAACTTGACCGTAAGTGTTTGGTTCTGGTCTATGGTACTTGGATTATTTGTGATGACGATTGATTGTCTAATTCCCTTAACACCAAGAGGCTCACGAAGTTTTCTGTATGGGTCTAACTTTGATCCATAACACGATGTCATTTTATTATGCAAAAATCAAATAAAATTATTTAATAAAAACAATGGCAGCGGGAGGATTTGATCATGATGATTTTGAAATGATTGTCATGGATGTCTCTAATACCAGTGCAACAGATATGACTGGAATGGGAAATACTTTTAGTTTGCAACAGGAACTTTTACAAAGCAAAGTAAACTCATTTTATGACAGTGTTGGTGCCCAGATGTAATAGATCCTAGTCAGTTTGAATATGATAAAGGATACTTATTTGTAAATACAGACAGAGGGAAAGTACAATTGACTTATAAAAAAGATCCTGCTAAGTTTAGAGCTTTAAGTGCAATTAACCCTTATCATTCGGAATACACCAGTGTGCGAAATAAGTTGGACTAAAATAGTTCAAGGGTGGTGCCAGAATAGCTTGGCGCCTCTAGGCGCCAAGCTATTCTGGCACCACCCTTGAACGAAAGCCATTGGTTTGTGTCCTTATCTGTAAGTACTATAATGTAGCTTGCATATGGCAGTGTACAAATTTGAAGCTTTTAGCCTCAGTATGATATGGGTTAAAGGTGAAGTCGGTGGTAATACTGGGTTGACAAGGTACCTTGGTATTGGAGGTGTAAGCCCGTACCCCCGGACCTCCGGTACCACAACAACTTGTTAGCGCTCTTCATGACACGCAAACAAGGTTACCAACAGAACAGGAAATTTAAATGACAGAAGTGAAAAGACTGCCTGAAATAGCAAACAAAGTAATACAAGAAACCTCATTTACTGAAGGACAAATAAATGATGCTATAAAAACAATAGACGACCTGCCTTTGTCAATGTGGGAGATTATGGGCTTGGATAAATCACTGCAGTAAATAAAGCTTGATAAACACATAGAACGAGAAAAAAAATGGCTACAGCAGACAATGGGAATCTTGACACAGAAATAAAAGAAAAAATCCAACACAGATTAAATGATTTGCAAATAGAAAGATCAGGGTGATTAGAAGTGATTAGTATTGGAAGAGAAAAACTGAAAACACAGGTCAACAGGATTAGAGAAACTATTCAGAAAATACTTCATGAAGACACAACTTTGGCTGAAAGATTGAAAACACTTTTCAGAGAGCAGGGCATCACTATTGCAAGTTTAATTACTGCCCTTGGATTTATTATCAGTACTGTTGTGTTGGCTGTCTCTGGCAGACCTCCAGCCCCGGCCCCTTCAGACCCAAAAGATTTACAGTCGTGGGTAAAGAAACAGTTGTCTCATATATCAGACTTGCTTAAAAATTGGCTGTGAAAGCAATGGATGCTTTGCCTGGCATAATAGGGAGTGTAGTCAGTTGGCTGATCAGTACAGCATCAAAGGTAGTCGGGTTTATGGCAGAGAATGTGTGGGTCTTTTTTGGTGACAGTGGGTGGGTTAATAGCTGGATATTTAATGAAACAGGTAAAGAAGTAAAATCCCTAATCCAGTAAGACCTATTACCAATGCAATTCTCTCTGACTCATGCGTGTTTACCGGAGGAGCCGGAGCTGACTGTACTGGCTGTATGGGTGCCGGTGTCAGGGCCGGGGCCGGGGGTGTTAATGTCTGTAAGGGTGATGGCGTTACCGGCATTATTAATGGTTTTAGTTGCTGTAGGTGTGTTGTGGCCCCCAATGTTATAGATTGGATGAGTCCTAATTTTTTACCAACACCTGCAACAATTATTTCATTATTGTAATTTGTTATTGTCCCCATTTGTAACTGAAGGTCAGATGGTAACATGTATAACCCGATGCCAAATACAAAGTCAACTTTTGATCTCGCATATCTGAGAATGTCTTGGTAGTGTTGTATGCTTGATGGGAGATCTACCGCTGAGTTTATTGAGTCTTCTAGGTTTGCAAGAAACTGTTTTTGTGCTTCAAATTTGCCACTTCCATTTAAAATGTTTGATTTTGTTAATAATTGTGCTCCTAGTATACACCACACATATGTTCTGATAGGCTCATTTAAGCGCTCGACTCCTGCTTGAGTAAACCCGGCCGTCACTTCTGTCTAAAACAAATGTGGTCCAGGCATTAGATTGTTTCTGTTCAATTGAATCTAACCAGACTTGTGATTTTTGTGAAAATGAAGTGTAACCAGGGTAGTAATCTTGAGGGTATTGTCTGTGACTCATAGCATATATACAATGTACCCATGCCGTGGTGATCATCAAGTTTTTGTGCAAAGTCATATTTTGTACTGATGTTAAATTCATTACAGATGCGTTCAAATGCTTTCATATCCATGGGGTTATACCTGTTTAAACTGGATTCAGTGAGCAGTGGGACATGCAGTTCTGACAGTATTCTTCTAATATGGTAATAAGTGTGGAAATGATAGTGTTACGATTGTGGTTGTGTTATCCTGTGAGAGCATGCATGTGTTAATCATAGGAAATGATCCGATATTTATTTGAGCTATCATGGTTACAATTCACGTGCCTTTTCAGTAAGATTTTCTTTTGTTCGTGCGTAGAGCGGTTTTCGTTTTGTTATGTTAAGTTTAGTCCAGAACGTTCTAGAAAGGTCGCACTGTCTAGTGACTTTGTTTAAGTGATGTTGGTAAATTGGGAACATTTCACAACATTTTGTTTTTCTGTGCGCGTCAATTGAGCAGCCTTTTTTTGTTTTGTGAAAGGTCTAGATTCTTCTAGAGTAGATAGACAATGTGGTGATAGGGCTACCATACTTTTATGTGTCTTCATTATACTTTAGAATTTAGAGCTGAAGTTAGCAGCCGAGTTTTTGTAGCCTATTTTAGTGATTCCAGAAAATTCTTATTTATGAGTTTCAGTTGCGTATTGTTTTGATTGGTTGCGTCGTATGATTTTTTTGGAGTATTCTGGAAAGTGGTTGTATATATAAGGAGGGCGCTGGGAAAGCACATGGGTACATTGTCTTGCATTGTCAGTGATAAAGACACGCAGTTTATCATAGGTACGTGGCCCGTAGAGGGTGTACATTGTGTGAGACGCTGCATATGAGAAACTTTGAGTTGCCATTGAGGACATTGAAGAAGAGACTTTGTATCAGTGTTGATGCATTTAGAAGCGCATCGTGTGGAATCACTGAATTAAAATATTGTTGGAACTGTTACTCCAGTATTGTCTACATCCTTAAGCCACGTGTGACGGATTGCAGATGAATGAAGTTTACTTAAAAGAACCTTACATGCGTGCATCTGGTGTGTTTATCATACTACGACTACAACTCCACCACGTAACAGATAGACAGAGTTGATCAGTTTGTTTGAGTGATTCAAATGGTCTGTAAAGAAACACCACAGCCTGTAGTTGAACACAGTATGACAAAGTTAAGCTGGTTTTGAAACATCTATAATGGGCTTGATGACCACTTTCTTGCAGTTGCATCATCTGTTATTGGTGGGTTTAGATAATGATCATAGGGGTTGGGTATTTTCACTTGAAATAAATCTTGTTCCGACACAGCTATGTCAAGCTGATTTAGTTGAATTATTTTCTGTTCATAAGTTTGCGCAACATTGTACTTGGCATCCACTTTAAATTGAAACGCCTTTGTGCTTATGCTTGTTGGTGATTTAAATTCCATCGTGCTTTTTTATGAGATAATAAAAATGTTTATTAACTTAACAAATCTTGACACAAGCAAACCAGTGTGGTTAACTAATGGGATTGATAATCAAGATGGTAGCAAGGCTGTAGCTATCCATGAAATGTTCTACACTATAAAGTGGTTTAATGTAACAGATGACGGTAAATATCGTATACAGGGAACTATAGATGGTATAGGTTCTGGCTCAGACTTACAGCCTGGGTATTACGACTTTTGTACTTTATCTGAATGGTTTCAAAATGGAAGTAAAATAAAGCAACTTTAAATCCAGCTAACTTGCTTGTTACAATTGAATTTCCAAAAGGTAGTCAGATTGTATTAACAGATAATCTTGTAATGCTACTTGAGTTTTTAAGCAAACATGACATTAAACTTTTTCATATATATAACGAAGCAAATGTTGATATTACTGATGAAGATTGGACATTAGATAAAGGATATATAAAGCCAAAAAAAAACAGACAATAACTGGAAGATTTCCTGTTCATTTGGCAGTACACACAGTACTAAATGTTCATTTGAAAGAACTGAACACGACTGAGAATGTACACAATGGAAAGCCTTCAACTTTGTTAAGATGCTTGCCAACTGGAACTGCACCCTATTGCGAAAGTGTGGTTGTTAGATTTCCTGCACAGTTTAAGAACTTAGGTTCCAGTTTCTTTGAGTCACTGTGTTTATCTGTAACTAATCAGGATGGCAAACCAGTTCTGATGCATGATTTTAGTGTTGTGTTGGAAGTTAAATAATTTTATTTTTGCTGAATAAAAATGAGTGCTGGTCCAAAGCTGAGAATTATTCCAGTTGCTTGTCCGGTAACAGAGTTGAAAGATGTGGCTGACGTACAGGATTTTGATAAGGAAGGAGAAATTGGAGAAGTATATGGTTTTGAACTTGATTCTTTTGGTATGTACAAGTGGAAAGTAATCGATGACATGAAAGACGGCACAGAGAGACTGATTCCTAAACTTGGTCAGCTTTGTGATGTTACTGTTCCTATTCCTGTAAATAATGCGCTCTACAACTTAAAACATGTGGCTAATAAGTGGGTACTTTCACCTGTGCCTACACCACCACCCACAATTGACTGGGACATAAAGTTTGAATTTATTAGTCTTTATGTATATACTGATGATGAAGGTGCCTTAGTATTTAGAAAAGTTGTTAACTCTAGACCGTTGATTGTGAGCCTTTTTCCAAGTTTTGCCCCAGACAACAATAGTAGAGATAAACTAAAAGTGCGAGAGTATGAGAAACGGAGGTATCTTCTTACAAATAGAAAGGGTAGATTGGATACTTCTGTTGTGTTTATGCCAGCAAACTTTGTCATAACAAGAGAAGCGACAATAGTATTTGAAATTATTATGAGATCTGTGACTTCTGTAAAAGAGGTAGATATCGCACAGGGAATAAAACTTAAATGGGATGAAACAGTGTCAGAGTCATCAAAGGTCTTTATTGCTATTAAAAAGGGTGTTGGTGTTGTTGAAATTTCGAGCAGTATTCCAGCTATTAAGGTGGTGGTCGACAAAACTACTCTGGTTTTTCTAAGTTACATAAAACTGGAACACATAGATCTTGTTTCATTTTATTTCGCCAGCAAATTATACACTTTTGACGAGTTGCAAAATGTAATCGCTGATTAAATAAAAATATTTGTGAATAAAAAAATGGTAAACTTCTATCCGCACCTACCAATGACTGAGACACTTGTGACAACTGATCTGCATGCGCCAATTACATTTGATAAAACATTACAGGCAGACGCATTCCGATTAAATAATATTACAGACACGTTGAAGTATTTGGAGAGTGAAGAAGTGAAATACTTTAGGTGTAAAAGACGGTATAAAACAGTTTTCAATTCTGTACAAAACACATCTATCGCTGTGGGTGTTGTTTCAGCTGGATGTTCTGTAGGGGGTATTGTTTTGTTTGCCATGGGAATAGGCAGTTTAATTGGAGTTGCAATTTAGGGTGTTATCGTTGCCACATGTCTGGCTTGCTTTGGTTTGGAAGTCCTTAACAAAAGATTTCATACAAAGTTACAGAAGCATGAAGTATTGAGTATGCTCGCTGGTGCAAAGCTGAGTACTATGAAACTTATTATCAGTAAAGCATTGGATGATAATTTTATTGACGATATTGAATTTAAGATAGTGCCGGATGATTTCAGCAATTACAAACAACAGAAGTCTGAAAATAAGATGCGTAGTCAATCTCCCGTGAATGTTGAAGAACTGAAGGCTAGTTTTTTAGCAAAAGGAAAACAGATAGGTATACAGGAAACCACAGAAAAACTTCAAAATCTTTTATGGAAGTAAAAATCAGTTTTGGCAATTGTTTATTTTTACATTACACTTCACAAAGAGATGACACGCCACCGTTTGTGCCTGACTCTTTAGCCCCATCAGCTCCACCGCCAGACTATTATTGAGGGGAAAAAAAGTTAAATTTTTGTCCTTGTATCTTGGTAAAATTGACTGAGTATTTGTTGACTAGAGCCAACTTGTTACAAGAACTTATAAGAACATAGGGTAAGAAATTGCTAAGTTCTATGGTAAGTAATTAATAAGTTCTTATAACAACTAACTTAAAGGTTACCTAAAAGTTAGTTTCAACTTGTTAATAAGTATGAAGTTCCACTTGGCATCACTTGGCTAGGATGCTCAGGGTTTCTCAAAAACCAACCCGCCCAAATCTTTTACCAGTGCTTGTCTGTTGTCATAACCACTGACCTAAAACAGAGCGGGTAAAAAGCATATGTGCACTGACTTTATGTCAGGTCTCTCTCTATGTAAGAAGCTAAAGTGGGGGGGGGGGGGAAGGGGGGGTGTGTGGCTGTTGTTCCTTATTCCCCATTCACTGTTAAAACCAATTTGCATTTGACAGGGGTTACGATTTCGATAATGAAAAATAAGGAGGTGTTTAGACATATCTTGGTGTTTTTCCCTCCATACAGAGTCGGTCTGACGCATATCAGTCTGGCTTCAAAGGTTTTGAATTCTTTTCAAACCCTATCAGGTCCAGTCATGAAGATATGAATAAATTAATTTTAAGTACAGTCCGGGTGAATTTCTTTCAGAAAATAACAGGCCCAGTCATGACGTGGGAAATGTATGTCGTTAAACTCTGCCAGCCTACTCATAAAGAGAGACAAGTTGACTGAAACCATGTGGAAACGAGAGAGCTCTTGAGAATTTGACTCTGTGCCAGCTTATGAGAATACAGGTGTCTGCACTTAAATTTCTTTGCAGTGTTTGTAAACACCCTGGTAACGTTGCTGTAATGGTCATGGTTGTAAAAGAGTGTATTGGTCATGATCGCCTTTTTTAAATTAACAGTGTATGATTAGGTGTTGTCAGAGACAATAGTTAGAGAGAGAGTGAGAACTAGAGAATCCAAAAGTTTTAAAATCGATAATGCCGCACTGATCATGGTCGCCATTTTTAAAAATCAACAGGGTGTATTGGTGATGGTGGGGAGGTGATGGAGGGGTCGATGAGTTTATTATCGATAATGGCGAGATTTATCAATCGATGCCGCATTATCGATTTTAAAACTTTTGGATTCTCTAGTTCTCTCTCTCTCTCTCTGTCGTCATGTGTGTGCTGGTTTGTAATTTTGGACCTTTTGGCGTCAGGCTGTACGGTCCGAAATCACAGACCAGCATACTGATGATGATGAAATGTCCAGTCTATCTCCCTGTTCAACAGTGTATGTACGTAAATGGCGCAAATCACGTTCTGTACTTACGCCATTTTTCCCTTGTGTCGTCTGTCTGCCTGGCTCCCTCCACCAAAGCAGACAGAACGCTGCCTTCCTGTGTCAGTACCCGGTATATGACCTTATTCTCAGCTAACTCTGCAGCCACTGTAATAAAACAATGATCACTGTACATCTGTCCACGTCATCAGTAAACACTTCGTGACGGATTGTGACTGACAAGAAAACCGAGAATATCATGAATGAGAAAAACACGCATCATCAGCGGTTAACTCCTTCACTGCTGGAACACCATGAACACGATCCAACAGCAGGAGGCACAGATCCTCAGGAGCCCTTGCACGCGCAGGATCTATGTCTCTTGGTGGCCATATTTATACATACATGTATGTTCCCTGCCAGGACACGGGTATTCGCCATCAGTCTTAACCCCTTCACTGCCAGTGGACGTGAATTATGTTTATGGATCATTGTAAATTACACGTCACAGATTGCTAGTCGTCACAAGAACATGGAGTGGATTCAGCAAGTGGCATAGATCCTCATGAGATCCGGCAACTGCGGGGGCTGATGAGGATCTATACCTCTTGCAGATGGGTGGTCTTCACTTTTTCTCGGCGGTGAAGGAGTTAAACTGTTCCAGAGGCACCAGACACTGGCAGTAACTGGGTTAATCCGGACACACATGCTGACGTCACATAGCTAGGTGTATCCTGGACTGGTATTAGTACTAATACTTCCGTGCAGAGTTACAGAAACACCTGAATACCTTCCATATCAACACTCATCGCTACAACAGATCTATGAAATCACGCGGTTTACAGTTTACACCTGACTCCACTATTGTCTTTGTTGAGCTGTCATGATGTGAAGCGGTCGGTGTCAGTGCTGATGGTCTACACGCTATGCTAAAGTCACTGCTACACCCACCTCCAACACTCACTACATGTAGATATTCCGCGTCAGTACAAGTCATCCTAAGCGTTCCTAGAATCCTGTTCACATTGACTGACTGTACGTTATGAATGTCACGACATCAACAAAAACTTACACCGGTCGTCTCCTCTTCTGACCATTTCACAAAATGTTGTACTGAAGCCATTTCCTGACGCCAGGTTGGCCGCCTCCCGTTCCGTCACGATGTCTCTGAGTGCCGATGCTGCGTGCTCGCTTTGAACAAAACGATACACAACATGGAGATCAAACCGTCCGGACAACGTGCTGAAACATGTAGGGGAGGAGCCCCTATTATGAAACAGTGCTTATTATGAAACACCTTGCTCCTGGCAAAACGGAATAACTTTTCTAAATTGCGCATGTGCAGTAATATAGAGCTACTTCAGTGAGCCTTATTTCCGGTACAAGAATGTCAGGCGTGATGAAAACGAAAACACGCCGAGAAAATGTGATTTTTTTACCCTTCTGCATTAAATTTTTGCCATTTTGAAACACCTACGTCAGCATTCAGTTTTGTGATTTTTAAAAAATAGCCACTCTTGTCATGAAGAGCAATCTTCGGACATCAGATAACCAGCAGCAATCGTTTTGGTTTTCTTTTTGTTGTTTTGGAGGCACGCATTTTCCTGGAGAGGTATCTTGTTAGTATTATGAAACACAAAGAGCTGCTAATATGAAACGTGTTTCATAATTAGAACAGTGTTTCATATAAAGAGCAGTGTTTGTCTAGCGTATATATCGGAAACCATCCAGCCAGTTTGTTCCAAATTTCAGATGTTGATACTTTTTCTCAATACAAAGTATCCCACACCATGATCATGTCACTTTGCGAAGAGGGTGAGGACCTACAAATGCGCCACTTGTTGACTATCGAAACGAGGGGCGGGTGTTGCTGGTGTTAGTGCAGGTGGGAGGTCGTGGGAAGGGGGTGTGTGCTCTGGAGACCTTTTCACCAATGGGCGAAAAATCACACGACGGACCGTTTACAATTTTCAAGAAGAGGCGCTGGAGTGTGCGTGTGTGTGTGTGGGAACGGGGTGGGGGAGGGGGGGGGGGGTTCCAAACTCCCCAAAATGGAAAATTACACATTAAAAAAATATCCTGGGAACCGTGTACCTTGGAACACCCCTCTCCCCCTGAATTTGCTTCTTAAATATGTACATAAGCCTGTGTCGATAATTTTAGGAAGTTTACAAAGTAAAATAGGTAAAAGAACTGTCATGGGAGAGAAGTGTCCTGTATTGACCAATGATCATAGATCTAGTTTGATGGAAGCACCAAAAAAGCGATAGGAAAGAGGGGGTGCGCTAAGTAAGTGACTGGAAGCAATGCATATGGAAACATTTTACTGTGGTGTCTGCAGGGGCATACATTCCATGCCTCCACCTAGAGCTAAATTTCCATGCATCCTAAGAGAAAAGCTACTAAAAGGGGGGGGGGGGGGAGAGAGAAGGGGTTGCATTCGATATTGTCGTAATAAATGAAAAGAAAAAGGGGAGACTGCCAGTGCTAATATTTTAGGAAGTTTACAAAGTAAAGTAGGTAAAAGCACTGTCAGGGGAAAGAATTGTGCTGTATCGACCAATGATCATTAATCTAGTATGAGTATTGTGAGGACAAAATGGGCCGTGAGGCCTTTGCAAATGTCCTTTCTTTTTTAATAACATTTATGGGTCTGCTATGCATGCAAATTTTCCTATAAATCATTCATCATAGGAATAGAAAATCTCTTTAAATTTTGGTAATTCGTCCAGCTGCTTTTTAAAAGAATTTATGTTAGGTGCGTTTTTAATGAAACTGGTAACTCATTCCAAACAATGGCAACTCTGTTAAAAAAAAAAAAAAAACTTCCGAAGGTTAGTGTTGCAGTGCTGTACAAAGATTTTCCCTTCAGAGTTTCGGGTTCTGCCACAAAATGGTGCTGCAAAACAGTCGTTCCAATTTAGGTCGTCGATGCCATTATAAATTTTAAAAACTTGAATTAAGTCTCCACGTATTCTACGTCCACGTAAGGAGTGTAGTTAAAAGTATCTGAGTCTGTCTAAATAAGTCATATTTCTACATTCTTTGACTAGCTTTGTTGCTCGTCTCTGTACCCTTTTGAGTGCAATTGATTGTCGCTTTAAACCTGTGCTTATAGATCTAGTTTGATCGAAGCACCCCCCCCCCCTCCCTCCCCCAAAAAAAAAAAAGAAAAAAAAAGATAGCAAAGAGGGGGTGCGCTAAGTAAGTGCCTGGAAGCAATGCATATGGAACCCCCCACGAAGGGGGTGTATCACATACCCCACTGTTCCAGCCCCCCCCCCCCCTTTTGGGGGACCTAGATTTAAATTTCCATGAACCAAGGGGCTGGAACAATGGGATGTGTGATACGTCCCCCCTAATGGGAGGGAGGGGGGCTTCCATATGCATTGCTTCCAGTCACTTACTTAGCGCACCCCCTCTTTCCTTTTTTTTTTTTTTTTTTTTTTTTGGGGGGGGGGGGTGCTTCGATCAAACTAGATCTATGATCATTTGTCGAGATAGCACAATTCTCTCCCCTAACAGTGCTTTTACCTACTTTACTTTGTAAACTTCCTAAAATATTAGCACTGGCAGTCTCGCCTTTTCTTTTCTGTGTCGATAATGCTAGCTTGCATCAAGGTTTACTTCTGAGGTGAAAAAACTAAATACAGTAGCTTTTATTCCCCCATACATAGAACATTTTCAACACACTTGCTGACATGCCTGCCCTTTGACCTTTGGAAGGAGCCAATAAACTTAATATGCATAGACAGCTTAACCCTTAACAAAACATTTCCACTGGGGTCTTATTGCAAAGTTCACATACAAACTACTGTAATAACAACAACCTAAAATAAAAGCCTTCTTACTTCTCCTGACCTTTGACCTTAATGAGAGATTACCTTAGTAGAGCTGCAGATAAAAGTTGAATCATCAGTTTTCTTTTTGGCAAGTTTTAAAATAAGATTACAACTATTATCTTTTAAAAACAATCGCCCATTATTGACTTTGTAACCTTGACCTTCATGAGGTCAGCGCAAGTGACAATCAAATCTATTGTCAAATATGATCACTGAGCCAAATTAGAACTCTGTGGCTCTGATGGTCTCT
Source organism: Semisulcospira habei (assembly GCA_036245525.1). NCBI lineage: Eukaryota > Metazoa > Mollusca > Gastropoda > Semisulcospiridae > Semisulcospira > Semisulcospira habei. Next base: position 140,349,708 of record BTPG01000001.1, read on the forward strand.
AAGAAATTCAAAATGATAACATCAGTCACAAATGGATATACACAGGATAATGGATGGACGGACCAATAGTGGACCAGTGGCGGATGACTCATTATATTTAACTCACTTTTAATATTAGATGAACCTATAATGTCTGCTAACCATCTCTCATGCCTTAATTTTCCAACAAAATGCAAGGGAAACTTGTAAAAAGGCCATAATCACACTGTTTCATAATAGGAGACCTAGTGTTTCATATTAGGCAAATGGTGCCTAATATGAAACAATGTATCACTTTTTTCAAACTGGAACTGCTTCTGCATCGATTCGAGTTTTGAAATTTTACTTTGTCCTAAGATGCATCAATATAATCTCTATCAAACCCTGGTTTCGGATTGATTCTACCTTTCTTTGGACGGTCACACAAGATGTTTTTGCTTAAGTGTTTCTCCTCCCCTACTGCACATTTTACATTCAAACGGAAAACGGAATATGAGAATAAACATCCGGCAGTTACAGTCACGGCGTCATCGTCAGTTTACTAACTCTTTCAATGCCAATGGACACAGATTTTGTTTGTTAACCTTTTTCATTCTGATACACCCATTGCTTGAAATAAATTTGACTGATAGACTGAGGCGCCAAGATATTCTGGCTAAAACAGTTGATCTAGCGCCTAATCTCTAATGTGGCCTTCATAGGACAATAATCAATGTTACCAAATCATGTAATGGGTTAATTCAACACCAGAGCCCGAGCCGTACAATAAACATAGATACAAAGTAGTGTCAGCCAGAGGCATACATCCTCATTGGCCTATGCTGTTGAGGTGGCTCATGAGGATCTATGTCTCTTGCAGCTGGATCCTGCCCAATATTCCGAAGCAGTGAAGGGGTTAAGCAGGCCCTAAATCACGAATCACAAACTTTAGAATTAGCCGTTAGGAGTTTCACAACTCACGATTTATGGAAGTGCTGTCAGTATCGCGAAAACTGAGAACAATAATGTGCGCGGTGAGCAAAAGGTCCTCGAGACGACGACTGTCATAGTTCGCCCGTGAAAGGGGAAACTCAGGTCAACCCAGTCCCACGTCACCCCGAGGACCTTTATCATGCACGGAACGTGTCACGAATTTAACACGTACCTCTACTACCCCCACCCCCCACACCCTGGCCAACAAACAGGTTTACGGCTCATCACATCGTACGCGGTGGTTTCAGAAGTATAATTCATGTGACTTTATTGTCAGCGGACATAAATAAATAAACAAATAAAAAATAAGACGGCGAAAAATGTGCAAGGTGCAAACAGACTGTGTGCCAAAATTGGCCTTAGTTGGCCCGTGCACAGATATGTAGGAGACCAACTCAGTCTGTCATCGCCGACGACCTTTCGCGTTCAGGGAACAGGTCACGATTTTAACCGTATGCCTCTACTACCCCCACCCCCACCCCCAGGGCAACAAACAGAACTCTGGCTCATCACATCTTACACGTTGTTCCTGTCAGCGGACTTGAGATAGTTCACCAACACGTCCGTTGTGCCCAGCTGACAAAGCCGATCTGCTGTGTCCGTGTTGTCAAGCTGGGCGGTGTTGTAGATGATCTTCAGACTCCGCGTCAATATCTCGTTCTGTGGCACCTGAATACAGAATGACAGTGCTGTATGTGAGTTTACAGCAGTCATTGTTTGGAATGAGCAGAAAATAATGGTGTGTTTGTAGTCACGTGTGTCTTTATTGTCCACTGTGAGGGTGATCATATTACACACGTCTCTGTGTAGGGAAAACACACACACACACACACACACACACACACACACACACACACACACACACACACACACACACAAACACACACAATCAAATGTCACCTCTATAACTTATATTTCTGCACACTAAGATCTATTTTTCAAACAAAACAAAACAGTTTAACCCCTTCACTGCTGGGACACCGTGAACACCGTTCCATTTACAAAAGGCATAGATCCTCATAAACCCCCGCGTCCGCGGGTGTTCATGAGGATTTATACCTCTTGCTGGCGTAATTCAAATATGCGTATCTCACACAGAACGGTTATCAGGCTTTCAGTGCGCTGTGGTTTCAGAAGTATAATTCATGTCCACCGGCAGTAAAGGGGTTAAGCTATTGTAAGCCCATGAGCCGTACTTACAGTGGCAGTGTTGTCCATGTGAGGCCGGTACCAGTCCCTGAGTGTCTCCAGCAACACTGGCAGCAGACGGCCATCATCCCGCACTCTACGCCACAATTCTCTGTCATCGCTTGTATCGCTAAATGTATCAGCAAGAACGTACATAGCGCCAAGAGGACTGTGTGTTGTAGTGTAGTCACTGGACGTCCTGTTGTGTGATCCAAGTTCCTCCACTATCACAGCACACAGAAGGTCAATGATCCCAGACTTCACGATGTATCTAAGTGTCAGTGCTGCATTGCTCCTTTTCAACAGAACGATACTCAACATGGAGATCAAAACGTAAAGGCAACATGTGGTGAAACGCGTAACAGAAAACAGTGTGGCATCCCCGTTTGGAGCGTGTAGTGTGCGGGTTTGTGTAGTCTGTGTTGCTGGAGAGTGAGATTGTGGGGCGAACTAACGATACTAAATCAGTTATTTCACACTTCATAATAGCAAGAATACACGCTTCTTCTGTATAACAGTCACGACCTCAACATACAGTACATTAACAATTACGGAATTTAGAAAAGAGCAGTCACAATGCTCACAAATCGTGAATCACTGAAGTGCAATTATAACTTTTTGTATCAAAATAGAACTCAGTGGAGAGCACTGTCTGTTGCTGCTGCCTTTCAGTCCCCCCAACGCCCAGTTCGGGCAAGGGACTGATGATGATGATGATGTATCAAAATAAATAAATAAATAAAATAATAAAAAGGCGGAAAATGCGCATAGTGAGCAACCAGTCTGTGGGCCCATGCCGATCTTAATTGATCCTTGCACAGCTGTGTAAGGGACTAACTCAGTCCTACGTCCGTATCACGAATTTAACCCATACCTCTACTACCCCTACCCCCATACCCAGGGCAACAAACAGGTTTACGGCTCATCACATTTCACACGTTGTGCCAGTCAGCGGACTGGAGATAGTTCACCAACACGTCCGTTGTGCCCAACCGTTCTCTAACAAGGTTTGCGTAGCCAGACGTGAAGCCATTTATTTTATTTTTTAATCTTGTTACTTTTTTGACAGAATTTCTGCCCCGCACTCCAAAAACGTCAGGTGCATGCTCCGTAATGCGCTCCGAACAGCTCCATTTTAATATCTACCGTATTTTTTAAATACGGTAGACAACAAAGTGTAAGCACTCAGTCACACACTAAACATGGTTCTTCTGTATCACATGGTCACGGCGTCACCATCAACTCATACAGTACATTTAGAATTACGCAATTTTGAATAGAACAATCACAATGATCACAAATCTTGAATCACTGAAGTGCATATATAGAGAGTCTTACGTCGGTGTTTAGGTGATGCTGAGAATCTCACTCGAGTGGTTTCAAAACCTAACCTACGAGCTAAAACGAGTAGGATAGAGTTTTAAGACCACGAGAGTGAGATTCCTTGCATCCCCTAAACACCGATATAAAAATCTATTTCTTACCTTTTTTTGGGCATAAATCAGATGTGATTTGGTTTTCGCCACACGTCTAACCACGACACAGCCGCAATTGTGTCTTTGGCAAAGAGCATGACGTCACTTACTTTGTAATGTGAGGCGTGTGCCCGTATCTTTTGTTGACCAGATTTTCTACAAAACAATATGGTGCACGCGTGTCCGTTCACGCACCAGGGCTGTATCACACACGTGTTGTACGCTCAAGCTGTATCATATGTGTGTGATACCGCTTTTCCGCTCAAAGGCAGCAAAGGTAGTGTGTACGAAATAATTGTTCGTATCACAAAAAATAAACAAAAAAATAAAAATAAAACCGCGAAAAATGTGCACAGAAGCAAACAGTGAGGGCCGGTGAGCAAACAGTCTGCGGGCCGAAGTCGGTCATAGTTGGCCCGTGCACAGCTGTGTAGGGGATCAACTCAGTCAGACGTAGGCCAGATGACCTTTAGCATGCAGGGAACGTGTCACGAATTTAGCCTCTACTACCCCCACCCCCACACCCAGGGCAACAAACAGGTTTACGGCTCATCACATCTTACACTTTCTTCCTGTCAGCGGACTTGAGATAGTTCACCAACACGTCCGTTGTGCCAAGCTGACAAAGCCGATCTGCTGTGTCCGTGTCGTCAAGCCGGGCGGTGTTGTAGATGATCTCCAGACTCCGCGTCAATATTTCGTTCTGTGGCGCCTGTATACAGAATGACAGTGGTGTATGTGAGTTTACAGCAGTCATTGTTTGGAATGAGCAGAAAATAATGGTGTGTTTGTAGTCACGTGTGTCTTTATTGTCTAATGTGAAGGTGATCATATTACACACGTCTCTGTGTTGGGAAAACACACACACACACACACACACACACACACACACACACACACACACACACACACACACACACACACACACACACACACACACAATCCAATGTCACCTCTAAAATTTATATTTCTGCACATTAAGATTTTTTAAAATAAAATAATTAACCCCTTCACTACCGGGACACAAAGAATACCGTCTCAACAACAAGATCCTCATGAACATCGGCATCCGAGGGGATCATGTGGATCTATGCCTCTTCATGGCTTAACATTCAAACATTATGCCTACATCTCACGCAGAACGGATATCCGGCTTTCAGTGCGCGGCCGGTGGTTTCAGAAGTATAATTCATGTGTCTTTATTGTCTTCTGCGACGGTGATCATATTAAACACGTCACTGTGTTGGGATAACACGCACACACACACACACACACACACACACACACACACACAAACACACACACACACACACACCCACACACACACACACACACACACACACGCGCGCACGCACGCACACACACACATACAAATCTCATCTCTTTATTTTATATTTCTGCACACTAAGATCTATTTTTCAAATTAAAAAGAAATCAGGTCAAATAGTTTAACCCCTTCTCTACCAGGACACGGTGAACACCGTCCCATTTACAAAAGGCATAGATTCTCATGAACCCCCATCCGCCGGAGTTCATGATCATCCTTGCTTCTTGCTGGCTTCTTTTAAATATCCTGCGTATCTCACACAGGACGGTTATCAGGCTTTCAGTGCGCGGTGGTTTCAGATAATTCATGTCCACCTACAGTAAAGGGGTTAAGCTATTGTAAGCCCATGAGCCGTACTTACAGTGGCAGTGTTGTCCATGTGAGGCCGGTACCAGTCCCTGAGTGTCTCCAGCAACACTGGCAGCAGACGGCCGTCATCCCGCACTCTACACCACAATTCTCTGTAATTGCTTATATAGCTAAATGTATCAGCAAGAACGTGCATAGCGCCAAGAGGACTGTGTGTTGTAGTGTAATCACTGGACGTCTTGTTGTGTGATCCAAGTCCCTCCACTATCACATCACGCAGCAGGTCAATGATCCCGGACTTCATGATGTAGCTCAGTGTCCGTGCTGCATTGCTCCTTTTGAAAAAAACGATACACAGCATGGAGATCAAACCGTAAACGCAACATGCTGTGTAGTGTGCGGGTTTGTGTAGTCTGTGTTGCTGGAGGGTAAGATTGTGGGCTGAACTAACGATACTAAATCAGTTATTTCACACATCACAATAGCAAGAAAACAAAGTGTAAGCACTCAGTCACCCACTAAACCACGGTTATTCTGTATCACAGTGTCACGGCGTCACCATCAACTCATACAGTACATTTAGAATTACGAAATTTAGAATTCAGCAAATCGCAATGATCACAAATCTTGAATCACTAAAGTGCATATAAAATATTTTGCGTCACAAAAAATGTTCGGCATCCCGTCTCGGAAGACAATGGAGTATGCGCTTGCTGGGTCAGTCACTGGAGTGACCTCTCCAGTGCGCAAGCCTGGGCGAAGTGTATGGAGATCCTGGGATGCCCAGTCGTCAAGATCCCCCTCTCGGCCTCGCTGATGTATCCAAAGGAATGCAAAGCAGTACGTTTGGCATCAGTTTGGCTGCAGGAGCTGCCAGAACAGTGCGTGAATACAGGCAGCTGTCTGCCTTCGGGGCTCCACTCCTGATTTGAAGGGTTTACTCCCCCACATTTGGCCGTTGGATCCAATCTGATCTCCTCCGTCCTCTAGCCGTTGGCTTTCAGAAACAGCTCATCCGCCTAGTGGTGCAATGTGAACACCACCCCCTCACATGGTTTAGCCCACCAGCTGAGGTGGTTTGCCAGGGTGTGGCGCTTGGAGCCAACACGTGAGAGATTAAGGAGATGGATGAGGACCAGTGATGCCCGTCCGTCCTATGTAGACGCAGCTGCCGAACAGCAAAGGTACTACCTCTATCCATAAATAAACAAATAAAAAATCAGACGGCGAAAAATGTGCAGGGTGCAAACAGACTGTGTGCCGAAGTTGGCCTTAGTTGGCCCGTGCACAGATGTGTAGGGGACCAACTCAGTCTGTCATCGGCCCGACGACGTTTCGCGTTCAGGGAACAGGTCATCATTCTAACCGTTTGCCTCTACTACCCCCACCCCCAGGGCAACAAACAGAACTCTGGCTCATCACATCTTACACGTTGTTCCTGTCAGCGGACTGGAGATAGTTCACCAACACGTCCGTTGTGCCCAGCTGACAAAGCCGATCTGCTGTGTCCACGTCGTCAAGCTGGGCGGTGTTGCAGATGATCTCCAGACTCCGCGTCAATATCTCGTTCTGTGGCGCCTGTATACAGAATGACAGTGGTGTATGGGAGTTTACAGCAGCCATTGTTTGGAATGAGCAGAAAATAATGGTGTGTTTGTAGTCACGTGTGTCTTTATTGTCCACTGTAAAGGTGATCATATTACACACGTCTCTGTGTTGGGAAAACACGCACACACACACATACACACACACACACACACACACACACACACACACACACACACACACAATCACACGTCACCTCTTTCTACACACTAAGATCTATTTTTCAAATGAAACTAAATAAGTAAAATAATTAAACCCCTTCACTACCAGGACACCGTGAACACCGTCCCAACTACAAAAGGCGGCATAGATCCAAATAAACCCCCGCGTCGGCAGGGGTTCATGAGGATGTAAGCCTCTTGCTGGCTTGATCAAATATTATGCTGAACTCAGCCAGGACGGTTATCAGGCTTTTAGGGCGCGGTGGCTTTAATTAATTTATTTATTTATTTATAAAATGGATATTAGTGTGCAAACCTATGAATTATAATTCATAGGTTTGCACACTAATATCCATTTTATAAATAAATTAATATAACCCCTTCACTGCCGGGACACCGGGAGAACCGCCCTAATTTCAAGAGGAATAGATCCTTATAAACCCATGCTTCCGCGGGGGTTCATCAGGATCTATGCCTTTTGCTGGCTTTATTCAAGTAGCATGCGTATCTCACACAGAACGGTTATCAGGCTTTCAGAGCGCGGTGGTTACAGAAATATAATTCATGTCCACCGGCAGTAAAGGGGTTAAGCTATTGTAAGCCCATGAGCCGTACTTACAGTGGCAGTGTTGTCCATGTGAGGCCGGTACCAGTCCCTGAGTGTCTCCAGCAACACTGGCAGCAGACGGCCGTCATCCCGCACTCTACGCCACAATTCTCTGTGACGTCTTGTATCGCTAAATGTATCAGCAAGAACGTTCATAGCGCCAAGAGGACTGTGCGTTGTAGTGTAGTCACTGGACGTCTTGTTGTGTGATCCAAGTCCCTCCAATATCACATCACACAGCAGGTGAACGTTCGTAGAATTCACGATGTATCTGAGGGTATTGTTTGCACTTTCCCTTTGAACAGAACAGCACACAACATGGAGATCAAAACGTAAAGGCAACATGCAGTGCAACGCGTAACAGAAAACAGTGGCATCCCTGTTCGGAGCGCGTAGTGTGCGGGTTTGTGTAGGCCTAGTCAGTGTTGCTGGAGCGGGTGAACTAAATCTGAATCGGTTATTGCGCGCATCGTAATAGCAAGAAAACAAAGTGTAAGCACTCAGTCACACACTAAAACACGGTTCTTCTGTATCACACATTCACGGCGTCACCATCAACTCATACAGTACATTTGGAATTACGGAATTTGGAATAAAGCAATCGCAATGATCACAAATCTTGAATCACTGAAGTGCATATACAAAATTTTGCATCACAAAACTGAATGACTAAATAAAAAAATAAACAAATAAAAAAGACGGCGAAAATGTGCAGGGTGCAAACAGACTGTGTGCCGAAGTTGGCCTTAGTTGGCCCGTGCACAGATGTGTAGGGGACCAACTCAGTCTGTCATCGGCCCGTCGACCTTTCGCGTTCAGGGAACAGGTCACGATTTTAACCGTATGCCTCTACTACCCCCACCCCCACCCCCAGGGCAACAAACAGAACTCTGGCTCATCACATCTTACACGTTGTTCCTGTCAGCGGACTGGAGATAGTTCCCCAACACGTCCGTTGTGCCCAGCTGACAAAGCCGATCTGCTGTGTCCGTGTCGTCAAGCCGGGCGGTGTTGTAGATGATCTCCAGACTCCGCGTCAATATCTCGTTCTGTGGCGCCTGTATACACAATGACAGTGGTGTATGGGAGTTTACAGCAGTCATTGTTTGGAATGAGTAGAAAATAATGGTGTGTTTTGTAGTCACGTGTGTCTTTATTGTCCACTGTGAAGGTGATCATATTACACACGCCTGTGTGTTGGGAAAACACGCACACACACAATCAAATGTCACCTCTTTCTACACACTAAGATCTATTTTTCAAATGAAACTAAATAAGTAAAATAATTAAACTCCTTCACTACCAGGACACCGTGAACACCGTCCCAACTACAAAAGGCGGCATAGATCCAAATAAACCCCCGCGTCGGCAGGGGTTCATAAGGATTTAAGCCTCTTGCTGGCTTGATCAAATATTATGCTGAACTCAGCCAGGACGGTTATCAGGCTTTTAGGGCGCGGTGGCTTCACCTCTATAATTCATATGTTTGCACACTAATATCCATTTTTTAAAAATAAATTAATATAACCCCTTCACTGCCGGGACACCGGGAGAACCGCCCTAATTTCAAGAGGAATAGATCCTCATGAACCCCTGCGTCCGCGGGGGTTCATGAGGATCTATGCCTCTTGCTGGCTTTATTCAAATAGCATGCGTATCTCACACAGAACGGTTATCAGGCTTTCAGGGCTCGGTGGTTTCAGAAGTATAATTCATGTCCACCGGCAGTAAAGGGGTTAAGCTACTGTAAGCCCATGAGCCGTACTTACAGTGGCAGTGTTGTCCATGTGAGGCCGGTACCAGTCCCTGAGTGTCTCCAGCAACACTGGCAGCAGACGGCCGTCATCCCGCACTCTACACCACAATTCTCTGTGATCTCTTGTATAGCGAAATGTTTCAGCAAGAACGTTCATAGCGCCAAGAGAACTGTGTGTTGTAGTGTAGTCACAGGACGTCCTGTTGTGTGATCCAAGTCCCTCCACTATCACATCACGCAGCAGGTCAATGATCCCGGACTTCACGATGTAGCTGAGTGTCAGTGCTGCATTACTCCTTTTAAACAGAACAATACACAACATGGAAATCAAACCGTAAACGCAACATTCGGTGAAACGCGTTCTAGTAGACATTTTACATTTATACAGAAAACAGAATGAACTAGCTGTTGGGGCGTGTACTTTGCGGGTTTGTGTAGTCTGTGTTGATTGAGAGAGATATTGCGGGGAGAACTGACGATAATCGATCGGTTATTTCACACATCATAATAGCAAGAAAACAAAGTGTAAGCACTCAGTCACACACTAACACACGGTTCTTCTGTATCACACAGTCACGGCGGCGTCACTATCAACTCATACAGTACATTTAAAATAACGAAATTTAGAACAGAGTAATTACAATGATCACAAATCTTGAATCACTGAAGTGCATAATTATATTCGTTGTCGTAGTAGTACAATAAATACATAAATAAATAAAAAATAATAAAAAGGCGAAAATTTTGCAGTGAGCAAACAGTCTGCGGGCCCCTGTCGATCTTAACTGACCCGTGCACAGCTGTGTAAGGGACTCAGTCCGACGTCGGCTCGAGGACATCTAGCACGCAGGGAACGTGTCACGAATTTAACCCGTGCCTCTACTACCCCCACCCCCACCCCCACCCCCACCCCAACCACCAGGGCAACAAACAGAACTCCGGCTCATCACATCTTACACGTTGTTCCAGTCAGCGGACTGGAGATAGTTCACCAACACGTCCATTGTGCCCAGCTGACAAAGCCGATCTGCTGTGTCCGTGTCTTCAAGCTGGGCGGTGTTGTAGATGATCTCCACACTCCGCGTCAATATCTCGTTCTGTGGCGCCTGTATACAGAATGACAGTGGTGTATGTGAGTTTACAGCAGCCATTGTTTGGAATGAGCAGAAAATAATGGTGTGTTTGTAGTCACGTGTGTCTTTATTGTCCACTGTGAAGGTGATCATATTACACACGTCTCTGTGTTGGGAAAACACGCTCGCACACACACAATCAAATGTCAACTCTAAAATTTATATTTATGCACACTAAGACCTATTTTTTAAATAAAATAATTAACCCCTTCACTACCGGGACACCGTGAATACCGTCTCAACAACAAGAGGCATACATCCTCATAAACCTCGCATCCGAGGGTGTTCATGAGGATCTATGCCTCTTGCTGGCTTCATTCAAATATCATGAGCAACTCACAGAGAACGGTTATCAGGTTTTCAGTTCGCGGTGGTTTCAGAAGTATAATTCATGTCCACCGGCAGTAAAGGGTTAAGCTATTGTAAGCCCATGATCCGTACTTACAGTGGTAGTGTTGTCCATGTGAGGTCGGTACCAGTCCCTGAGTGTCTCCAGCAACACTGGCAGCAGACGGCCGTCATCGCGCACTCTACACCACAATTCTCTGTGACCGCTTGTATCGCTAAATGTATCAGCAAGAACGTGCATAGCGCCAAGAAGACTGTGTGTTGTAGTGTAGTCACTGGACGTCCTGTTGTGTGATCCAAGTCCCTCCACTATCACATCACACAGCAGGTGAACGTTCGTAGAATTCACGATGTGTCTGAGTGTATTTACTGCATAATACCTTTGAAAAGAACAACACACAACATGGAGATCAAACCGTAAAGGCAACATGCAGTGAAACGCCTAACAGAAACAGTGTGGCATCCTGCTTGGAGCGTGTAGTGTGCTGGTTCGTGTAGTCTGTGTTGCTGGAGAGTTTGATTGCGGGGTGAACTAACGATACTACTAAATCAGTTATTTCACACATCATAATAGCAAGAAAACAAAGTATAAGGCGGTCCGTGGCGCAGTGGTTAAGGCAGCTGCCACCAATGCCAAAGGCGCGAGGTTCGAAAACGGGTTCCGGCATCGAACTTTTCTCCTCTGGTAAGTGTCACCGTTAATTCGGGCGGACCGTCGGGGGTTCTTTCTCCGGGTACTCCGGTTCCTCCACCGGGGCCCCACCCACCTTCCCACCCCCCACACTTTGGTACCGGTTTCAGGCCACTTTACAAATTTCAAATACAAGCCATCAAAAATCTCTGTAACTTCAGTAGCTGAACTGGCCCTTCGTCTGTCTTGTACTGTGTTTGTCTTCGGTGTAAATCCGTGTCTGTCGCGTGTTGGGTTTCAGTTCGAGGCGCTTTGAGTCGATTCACCCAAAAATTTAGAAAAAGAGCCTATATAATACCGGCATTATTATTATTCATTATAAGCACTCAGTCACACACTAAAACACGGTTCTTCTGTGTCACAGTGTCACGGCGTCACCATCAACTCATACAGTACATTTAGAATTACGAAATTTAGAATACAGCAATCGCAATGATCACAAATCTTGAATCACTGATGCGCATATAAAAAATTTTGCATCACAAAACTGAATGACTAAATAAATAAATAAACAAATAAAAAATCAGACGGCGAAAATGTGCAGGGTGCAAACAGACTGTGTGCCGAAGTTGGCCTTAGTTGGCCATGCACAGATGTGTAGGGGACCAACTCAGTCTGTCATCGGCCCGACGACCTTTTGCGTTCATGGAACAGGTCACGATTTTAACCGTATGCCTCCACCCCCACCCCCAGGGCAACAAACAGAACTCTGGCTCATCACATCTTACACGTTGTTCCTGTCAGCGGACTTGAGATAGTTCACCAACACGTCTGTTGTGCCCAGCTGACAAAGCCGATCTGCTGTGTCCGTGTCGTCAAGCTGGGCAATGTTGTAGATGATCTTCAGACTCCGCGTCAATATCTCGTTCTGTGGCGCCTGTATACAGAATGACAGTGGTGTATGTGAGTTTACAGCAGTCATTGTTTGGAATGAGCAGAAAATAATGGTGTGTTTGTAGTCACGTGTGTCTTTATTGGCCACTGTGTTGGGAAAACACGCGCGCGCGCACACACACAATCTCATGTCACCTCTTTCTACATACTAAGAATCTATTTTTCAGATGAAACTAAATAAGTAAAATAATTAAACTCCTTCACTACCAGGACACCGTGAACACCGTCCCAACTACAAAAGGCGGCATAGATCCTCATAAACCCCCGCGTCGGCAGGGGTTCATGAGGATTTAAGCCTCTTGCTGGCTTGATCAAATATTATGCTGAACTCAGCCAGGACGGTTATCAGGCTTTCAGGGCGCGGTGGCTTCACCTCAATATTTCATATGTTTGCACACTAATATCCATTTTATAAAATAAATTAATATAACCCCTTTACTGCCGGGACACCGGGAGATCCGCCCTAATTTAAAGAGGAATAGATCCCCATGAACCCCTGCGTCCGCGGGGGTTCATGAGGATCTGTGCCTTTTGCTGGCTTTATTTAAATAGCATGCGTATCTCACACAGAACGGTTATCAGGCTTTCAGTGCGCGGTGGTTTCAGAAGTATAATTCATGTCCACCGGCATTAAAGGGGTTAAGCTATTGTAAGCCCATGAGCCGTACTTACAGTGGCAGTGTTGTCCATGTGAGGCCGGTTACAGTCCCTGAGAGTCTCCAGCAACACTGGCAGCAGACGGCCGTCATCCCGCACTCTACGCCACAATTCTCTGTGACGTCTTGTATCGCTAAATGTATCAGCAAGAACGCGCATAGCGCCAAGAGGACTGTGTGTTGTAGTGTAGTCACTGGACGTCCTGTTGCGTGATCCAAGTCCCTCCAATATCACATCACACAGCAGGTGAACGTTCGTAGAATTCACAATGTATCTGAGGGTATCGTTTGCACTTTCCCTTTGAACAGAACAGCACACAACATGGAGATCAAACCGTAAAGGCAATATGCAGTGCAACGCATAACAGAAAACAGTGTGGCATCCCTGTTTGGAGCGTGTAGTGTGCGGGTGTGTGTAGTCAGTGTTTCTGGAGAGTGAGATTGCGGGGTGAACTAAATCTAAATCGGTTATTGCGCGCATCGTAATAGCAAGAAAACAAAGTGTAAGCACTCAGTCACACATTAAAACACGGTTCTTCTGTATCACACAGTCACCGCGTCACCATCAACTCATACAGTACATTTGGAATTACGGAATTTAGAATAGAGCAGTCACAATGATCACAAATCTTGAATCACTGGTGCATATATAAGTTTTCGTATCACAAAAAAAATAAAATAAAAAATAAATAAATAAAATAACGAAAAATATGCTTTGCCAGCAAACTTTTCGTATTACAAAAATTTAATAAAAAATTAAATAAAAATAAAATATTAAAACGGCGAAAATGTGCACGGTGCAAACAGACTGCGGGCAGAGGTCGGCCTTAGTTGGCCCGTGCACAGATGTGTAGGGGACCAAGTCAGTCCGACGACCTTTAGCATGCAGGGAAGGTGTCACGAATTTTAACCCGTGCCTCTACTAGCCCCACCCCTTCAACCAGTTCAACAAACAGGACTCCGGCTCATCACATCTTACACGTTGTTCCAGTCAGCGGACTGGAGATAGTTCCCCAACACGTCCGTTGTGCCCAGCTGACAAAGCCGATCTGCTGTGTCCGTGTCGTCAAGCCGCGCGGTGTTGTAGATGATCTTCAGACTCTGCGTCAATATCTCGTTCTGTGGCGCCTGTATACAGAATGACAGTGGTGTATGTGAGTTTAGAGCTGTCATTGTTTGGAATGAGCAGAAAATAATGGTGTGTTTGTAGTCACGTGTGTCTTTATTGTCCACTGTGAAGGTGATTATATTACACACGTCTCTGTGTTGGGAAAACACGCACACACACAATCAAGTGTCACCTCTATAATTTATGTTTTTGCACACTAAGATCTTTTTTTAAAATAAATAATTAACCCCTTAACAACCGGGACACCATGAATACCGTTTCAACAACAAGAGGCTTAGATCCTCATGCACCCCCGCATCCGCAGGTGTTCATGTGGATCTACGCTTTTTGCTGGCTTCATTCAAACATTATGCGTATCTCACGCAGAACGGATATCAGGCTTTCGGTGCGCGTTGGATTCAGAAGTAAAATTCATGTGTCTTTATTGTCCACTGTGAAGGTGATCATAATTATTACACGTCACTGTGTTGGGAAAACACGCGTACACACAATAACGTCAACTCTATAATTTTTATTTCTGCACACTAAGATCTATTTTTCAAATAAAACAATTTAAGTAAAATAGTTAACCCCTTCACTGCCGGGACACTATGAGCACCATCCCAACTGCTCGAATCATAGATCCTCATGAACCCTCACGTCCGCGGGGATTCGTGAGGATCTATGCCTCTTGCTGGCTTAATTCACATATCATGCGTGTCTCACGCAGAACTGTTATCTGGTTTTCAGTGCGCGGTGGTTTCAGATGTATCATTCATGTCCACCAGCGGTAAAGGGGTTAAGCTATTGTAAGCCCATGAGCCGTACTTACAGTGGTAGTGTTGTCCATGTGAGGCCGGTACCAGTCCCTGAGTGTCTCCAGCAACACTGGCAGCAGACGGCCATGAGCACAGTCTCGCACTCTACACCACAATTTTTTGTAAATGCTTGTGTTATAGAATATATTAGCTAAAATGTCCATCGCAACACTAAGAGGACTGTGTGTTGTAGTGTAGTCACTGGACGTCCTGTTGGGTGATCCAAGTCCCTCCACTATCACATCACACAGCACGTCAATGACCCCGGACTTCAACAGGCGCTCGGTAGCTGTACTCTTCTGGCTCTCGTTAGGAAACAACAGTCCAAAACCTGTACTACTGATGAAGTCCGAACACGCCTCGAGTATTTTCCGGAAGTGCTGACAAATCTCTGTCGTGTACGTCCCACCCGGATTCCGCCTCACAATGCTGGACGTGTCTGTGCAGAGAGTGGAGAGAGTCTCCAGATGTTGCTGGATGTTATTACTAAGGTCTGTCGCTCGTGATGACATGGCGGGAGGTGTTTCTGTTAGACAGTGCAAAGTGTGTGAAGGTGAGAGTTGTGTTTCTGTTAGACCGTGCAATGTGTGGGAAAGCGAGAGGTGTTTCTGTCAGACAGTGTTAAGTGTGTGAAGGTAAGAGTTGTGTTTCTGTTAGACCGTGCAAGGTATGGGAAGGTGAGGGTTGTGTTTCTGTCAGACAGTGCAAAGTGTGTGAAGGTGAGAGTTGTGTTTCTGTCCGCAGTCCTGCCTACCCTCTTTTTGCAAATTTGGGGGACCACCAAGGCCAAAATGTGGGATTTGACATCAAAATGGGGGAATTCACTGATCGCACAAAGAAAAAAAAAACACAAACAAACCCCGTTGCACATCGTAGGCGCCACTATATTCGCTGTGGAAATGGTGGTCGCATGTTCTGCAAAAAGCAAAATCGTCACCTCTTGACACAACAATAATGAACGACCATCGCTCCGTGTACGATGAACAAAAGCGATTCATGAGCAGGGCTTTTGTTTTCACAACAGGTTAAAGGGTCTGTAGATTCCCAGGTATAAATTTTAGAGGGTACACAGACCCCCATCTGAGCATAATAGAGGGTCCGCAAATTTATTTAAGAAAAAGTGTATTATCTGTATGTTTTTTTTAAATAAATTAACTCATTTCGCTCTCTCCTCTTTAAATTTGTTGTGACAGTGTGTGCGTGTCTTTTCCATGATACCGATTTTTAACTGTTGAGCTATTGTGCAAAAGCCTGTCGCCCTCTCTCTCTCTCTCTCACTGAAAAACACTTACTTACTTACTTACGCCTGTCACCCCTACCCGGGTATAGGCCGTCGACGAGAGACCTCCAGCAACTCCTGTCCTGTGCTTCTCCTTCAATTCTACTCCAGGTGGTTCCCAGTCTCTTAATGTCTGCTTGGAGGTCTCGACGCCAGGAGTTTCTCGGCCTACCTCTTTTCCTCTTTCCCTGGGGGTTCCATGACAATGCCTGCCTAGTGATACTGGAAGCTGGCTTTCTCAGACTGTGACCGATCCATCTCCATCTTCTTCGCCCAATTTCATTCTCTGCTGTTATCTGCTCTGTTCTCTCCCAGAGTCTGATGTTGCTGATCTTCTCTGGCCAGTGGATTTTCAAAATTCTTCTAAGGCAACTGTTCATGAAGGTCTGTACTCTGTTGACTGTGGTTTTTGTCAATCTCCATGTCTCTGCTCCATATAGGAGAACTGCTTTTACATTGGAGTTGAAAATCCGGACTTTGGTGTGTTGTGACAGCTCTCTGGAACTCCACACTTTTTTCAACTGGAGAAAGGCTGCTCTGGCTTTACCGATTCGTGCTCTGACATCTGCATCAGTGCCGCCTTTTTTGTCTATGATGCTCCCGAGATAGGTGAAGGACTCCACCTCCTCCAACGGGGTCCCAGCAAGCAAGACTTGTTCTTCCCTGGTTGCGTTCAGCCTCATTGTCTTTGTTTTCTGTTTGTGAATGGTGAGGCCCACTTGGGATGAGATGTCTGCAAGCCTTGTGGTCTTGTCCTGCATTTGTTGATGAGTGTGGGACAGTAATGCCAAGTCGTCTGCAAAATCGAGGTCGTCGAGCTGTGTCCACAGTGTCCACTGTATTCCACTTCGTCTGTGCTCTGTGGTCATCTTCATGACCCAGTCTATGGCCAGTAGGAAGAGGAACGGAGACAGCAGACACCCCTGCCTGACACCAGTTCTGACCTGGAGCTCCCTGGTGAACTGCCCTTCGTGGATCACGCGACATGTCATGCCATCATAGCTGCTCTTGATCAGGCGGACGAGCTTTAAGGGGACACCGTAGTGTCGTAGGAGTTTCCACAGAGTCTCTCGGTCCACGCTGTCAAATGCTTTCTCATAATCCACAAAGTTGACGTACAGTGGGGAGCTCCACTCCAGAGACTGTTCCACGATGATGCGGAGAGTGGCGATCTGGTCTGTACATGATCGGTTCTTCCTGAATCCTGCTTGCTGGTCTCTCAGCTGGGGGTCAACGGAGCTCTTCATTCTCTCTAGGATGATCCTGTTGAAGACCTTTCCTGGTACTGACAGCAAGGTGATTCCTCTGTAGTTGGAACACTTGCTGAGGTCGCCTTTCTTGGGAAACTTGATTAGGTACCCCTCCTTCCAGTCAGCCGGCATCACCTCTTCTTCCCAGATCTTTCCAAACAGTGGGTACAGCATCTCCACTGTTGTCTCTAGGTCTGCTTTCAGAGACTCCGCTGGGATGCCATCTGGCCCTGCTGCTTTGCTGTTCTTCAAAAATGCCACTGCTCTTCTGATCTCTTCCCGGCTGGGTCTGTCACAGCTGATGGGTAGGTTGGTCTCTGCCGGCTGGATGTCTGGGGGGTCGGGTGGGCTAGGTCTGTTCAGTAACTCTTCAAAATACTCGGCCCATCTGTCAAGTTGGTCTGCTCTGTCTGCAATAGGCTTGCCTTCTTTGTCTTTTACTGGTCTTTCTGTATGGCCATACTTGCCCGACAATCTTCTGGTAATGTCGTAGAGCTGTTTCATGTTGCCGCTGCCTGCTGCCTTTTCTGCCTCTGCTGCCAGGCTGTCTGTGTAGGCCCTCTTGTCTGCCCTGATACTCCTCTTCACCTCGCGGTTGGCTTCCGAGTATTCCTCCTGTGCCCTTGCTTTGGCTGCTCTCGTGCGACTGTTGTTGACAACTGCTTTCTTCTGCTTCCTCACTTCTATCTTCTTCAAGGTCTGTGCCGACAGCCAGTCCTTGTGATGGTGTTTCCTGAACCCTACAGTGTCTTTGCAGGTTGAGTTCAGGGCCTCTCTAACTGCCTTCCACTGCTGCTCTGTGGTGACCGCCTCCTCTTCATTTACTAGCTCCTGTAGCGCTTGAAACCGGTTGGACAGCACCAGTTTGAACTCTTCTCTAACTCCAGTTTCTCTCAGGAGGCCTACATTATAGCGCTGCCTTCTTGTTGTCTCTGTGCGGCTTTTCTTTAGCTTGAGCTTCATTCTTAAGGTAAGCAGATGGTGGTCTGAGGCGACATCTGCTCCCCTCCTCACTCGAAAATCTTGAAGGGATCTTCTAAATTTCTTGCTAATGCAGATGTGGTCTATTTGGTTCTCTGTTGTATGGTCAGGTGAGACCCAAGTTGCTTTGTGTATTCTTCTGTGTGGGAAGATGCTGCCTCCAATGACAAGTCGGTTTAGAGCACAAAAGTCTACAAACCTCTCCCCGTTCTCACACATCTCCGAGCCTAGTCCTTGTCTCCCCATCACCTCTTCGTATCCGGTGTTGTCCTCCCCTATTTTGGCATTAAAATCGCCCATGATGATGGTGATGTCTCGCTCCGCACATTTGTCCACGGCACTCTGGAGTCGGTCGTAAAACTCTTGTTTCTCTTCCTCGTCACTGTCATTAGTGGGCGCATAACACTGGATGACGTTCAGCTTGAGCTTTTTCTTGGTTCTAAAGGCTGCTGTGATAATTCTTGGCCCAAGAGGTTCCCAGCCCATCAGCGCTCCCTGTGCCACTGGTGACAGCATGAATGCTACTCCTTTTGTATGGGGGGCATTCTCCTCTTCATGACCTGAATACAGAATCATCTCCCCACTTAACAGCCTTTTCTGGCCAGACTGCGTCCATCTGGCTTCGCTGATACCTAGCAGGGAAAGGTTGTACTTTTGCATTTCCGCTGCTATCTGGGCGGCCTTGCCGCTCTGGTACATGGTCTTGACGTTCCATGTGCCCATGGTTGTGTCCCTGGATAGAGAGAGGCGGCTCGGTCCTGTGGCTTCCGAAGACTTCCGGCTTTCACCACAGGACGTCATAAGTCTTCTGGTAGAAGAATCTTCCTCCTCCAGGAAAGGAATTACTGTTAGTCTTTTCGTCGGCGTTTTTGTAGCTATTTCCTTTTTTGCAGGGTGGGGAAGCTACCCCCACGCCCAATTCCCTTACTAGGAGGACCAGGGGTTTTCTGTTGGGGTCACCTTCCCTTAGACCATGTTGGTTCACGGCACCTTATTTCATTCGGTGCACCCCTCTCACGAGGGACCCCCTATGTGACCCAGGGGACGCGCTTCAACGCCGTATGGTCCCAGCGCGAGGACTGAAAAACACATATATGTATTTATCTGCATGATCATTTGATTATGTATTGTAACAGAGAATATAGCCTTTTCTGCTGAATGCAGATTGACAACCAAAGTCTGACTTGTCTAAACTCTGTATGTGTGTGTGTGTGAACTAATGTACTTAAAATTTGGTTTCAACCCATTTAACCCGAAAGACGTATTTCTCCAATTTTAGAGCTTTTGCCTAATACCTAGTGTACCAAAAGATGGATCGACCACGATACAAAATAAACTGACAAACTTATTTCTGTTCAAATTTCTGAGCTCGCTTTTTGAGTTCGCCTCCATGCACATTGGGAATGTCATCCGTGTGCCGTCGTGCTTTAGCCTTGGAAATACACACAGCCATGAACTCTGAACTGAAAACTGCGAGTCGCAGCGGCGGTGCCACACACGGCCCAGGGGTATCATTTCTGGTACTGTCGCTAGTCCATGGAGACAGCGGTGTCGAAGTGCAACTTTCTTCTAAGCGGTTATCACAATCAGACGGTGCTGGATTGAAGAATCAGAAGCATTTCAGCCTCCTTTGCTTTTTCTCTGCCATTTACAACTTCGTTCAAGATCGAAAGTGAAACGAGAGGTGCGGTATCCCAAAACAGTATGAATGGTGACATCACAGCAAGTAACGCGTTCAACATGTAGCGCGCACTTTGTAATAACATGCTGACACCACATGTAAGCTAACAGTTCGCCCGTCCAGTTACACTCGCACGGACCCCGGAGTTGGGGTGATTCTGAACGCAGCCACGATCAAACGAGAAGCTAAACGAACCAACTCGTCAATAAAAATTAGAATGACCGTCACCTACCTCAGGTTAAGCATGGTGGCGCAAGGATGATATGTCTCGGACGCAGATGCACTGAATTTTAGTGCGTACCCTTAGTTACATTTTCAGTAAGTGATTTTGAATTTTAATGCGTCATAGACGAACTAAAACGGAAGCCCTGCATGAGCTTCGACTTTTTCTTCTTTCCATCGTCAGTTGTTGTGTCTTTCCGCTTAGACATGACGCCGGCAGAGCACGCAACATGAGGCTGAGCGAAAACACGTACGAGTAAATTTGGCGGACGGGAGTCTCGCGTTGTCTCACTTGAAGACTGAGAACACCGAGGGAAGACCGCGAAGACTGAATAATTATAAAGCGCAAACAACGCGCAAAAACACATCTCGGCGATTTTGCGGGATTTTGACTTGTCACAATGCGTGAATCGGAATCGAAATGGGGGAATGCGTGAATCGGGTCTGAAATGGGGGAAAATCACGCAAATTCCGTGATGGTAGGCAGGTCTGTGTCAGACAGCGCAAAGTGTGTGAAGGTGAGAGTTGTTTCTATTAGACAGTGCAAAGTGTGTGAAGGTGAGAGTAGTGTTTCTGTTAGGCAGTGCAACGTGTGAGAAAGCGACAGTTGTGTTTCTGTCAGACAGTGCAAAGTGTGTGAAGGTGAGTTGTGTTTCTGTCAGACAGTGCAAAGTGTGTGAAGGTGAGATTTGTGTTTCTGTTAGACAGTGCAAAGTGTGTGAAGGTGAGAGTTGTGTTTCTGTTAGACAGTGCAAAGTGTGTTAAGGTGAGAGTTGTGTTTCTGTTAGACAGTGCAAAGTGTGTGAAGGTGAGAGTTGTGTTTCTTTAGACAGTGCAAAGTGTGTGAAGGTGAGAGTTGTGTTTCTGTTAGACAGTGCATGTGGGAAAGTGAGAGTTGTGTTTTGTGTCAGACAGTGCAAAGTGTGGTAAGGTGTCTACATAAAACACAACTTACACTGCTACTATGGGAAGCAGAAAATGCGAGGCAGAATCATCGCCCTGTTTCACTTTGTTTAAAGTCCAACAATTAACACATACCTTCCCTTTCACTGTTGACTTTCATTATTATCTCTTCATGCGTGCGTCTTATTATAATCTGTGAGTTGTAACATGTTCATGTCAAAGTGTAATGTGTCAATTGTAATATATTCATGTCAAAGTGTAATGACTCAATTGTAATATGTTCATGTCAAAGTGTAATGTGTCAATTGTAATGTGTTCATGCCATGTACCTTATTATTATTATCTGTGAGCAATGTGTTTTATTATAATCTGTGAGTTATAGTCTTCACATTTCTGTGTCGTGTCATAACCTTAGAGTAATTATAATGTGTGTCCCAATATCATCTGTGAGTTGTAATATGTGTCTTAATATAATCTCTAAGTTATAATATGTGTCTTATTAATATCTGTGAGTTATAGCACGTGTCTTATAATCTGTGAGTTATAATCTTTTCGTGTCCGTGTCTAATTATAATCTTTCAGAAATATTATGTGACTTGCTGAAATCTGTGAGTTATAATCTCCTTGTGTCCGTGTCTAATTATAATCTGTGAGTAACATTATGTGTGAATTATAATCTCCTCATGTCCGTTTCTAATCATAATCTGAGTAACATGATGTGTCTTGCTGGAATCTGTGAGTTATAATCTCTTCATGTCCGTGTCTAATTATAATCTGTGAGTAACATTATGTGTCTTGCTGGAATCTGTGAGTTACAGCACGTGTCTTATAATCTGTGAGCTATAATGACTTCAAGTCAGTGTATAATTATAACCTGTGAGTAACATTATGTGTCTTGCTGGAATCTGTGAGTTATAACCTGTGTCTAATTATAATCTGTGAGTAACATTATGTGTCTTGCTGGAATCTGTGAGTTATGACCTGCGTCGCATTATTATCATTTGTGCCGGTGCAGGTTTCCTATGTAACCCCTTCACTTTCAGTGGACACAGACTGTGTTTCAAATCATTGTAAACTCAACCTCAAAGTTTCCCAGGTGTCAAACGAACATGGGTATACAATGGTTTCAGCAAGAGGTAAAGATCCTCATGAGTCTCCGCAACAGAGGGGACTCATGAGGATCTATACCTCTTTCAGTTGGGTTGGATTCAGGTTTTCTCAGCATGTTTTCCCAATATGATTTGTTATTGCCTGTCTTACTATACAGTCTACTTTGCTTATAACGAGGGCGGATTACACACATCGGATACAACAAACGTTATCAGAGGTCCCGAAAGCGCTCTTTCTGTGTCACTAACTTCGATTATAACAAACTTCGATTAATAGAACAGGACCAACTGGGTCAGGTGCCGATTTGTAATATTCGAGATTACTGTAATCTGCTTGTAATCACATTGTAATATGGCTTATATTATAACCCTGTGTTATTATTATTGTAACTGCCTGTCTGCTAGTGTCTTATACACTGCATATGATGATCGTTAATAACTGATCACCTCTCAACATCTGTATAGTTAATAGCACCATTGAGTTTACTGCTGCCGGTGCTAACAGTGAGCAGTTATTAACGATCAGCCCATGTCTGTGGGGGCTTGTCAGTTGCGGTCTGTTTCGCGGACTGAAAACTGCAGTATTAATCTTGTTACGGTCTGTTTCTCGGGCTGCGTACTGCAGTATTAGTCTTCTATTTGACATTGCTATATGTAGAAAGGTCTTACCACAGACACCCACCTACAGTGACACATAGGATGACTCCAGTAGACCCTCTCTCAGGAACGGGGGAGGGGGATAAAGAGGTATCTTAAACAAGGAAAACGAGTCAGATAACCACTATGCTTGTTTCCATACCCAACAAACTTCCCGCAGCTGGTAAATTTGAAAAAAATGACGGGAATGCATTCAGAATTCCATGTATGTGTGTGGCAGAAGCCACTGTAATTTTGTCGTCATAAGATGCCGATTTCTTCTACGTTAGGCAACAACCTTAACTATGTCTTTTTCTGCAGTGCTTGCATTTTTATGCCTTCTCTTATTTGGTTGCGTTCAGCTTTGTGCACGTGTACTTGCTGGATATAGTTCTACAGTAATATGTGTTAGCGAATATTACGTAATTCGCATTCCTGCTTACGTAGTGAACTCGACTTAGGTGGTTTTGACGTCATTTATTAGTTGGCGGCTTCTTACGAGTTGTCCGAACAGGTAGCAACAAGGGGAGTTACTCTCTCTCTCTCTCTCTCTCTCTCTCTCTCTCTCTCTCTCTCTCTCTCTCTCTCTCTCTCTCTCTCTCTCTCTCTCTCTCTCTCTCTCTCTCTCTCTCTCTCTCTCTCTCTCTCTCTCTCTCTCTCTCTCTCTCTCTCTCTCTCTCTGCTGATGCATTTGCAGAGTTGCCAACCCCCAATTTTTTTTTCAGTAGTCAAAATTTAGAATTTCAGTAGTTTCATGACAATTTCAGTAGTCAATGCGCGTCGCTGCGATGCATAACTAATGTAACTATACACAAACACAAGTATTGCTGATAATGTCGTTAAAATCTCTGACCACATTCAGGGCTCCCAATACAAATTCTTAAAAATCCCTGAAAAAATCCAGTCGCCGGATTTGCGCACACGCGTTACTTTCAGAGTATAGTGTTACTTTTATGTTACTTTCAGAGTAAAGTGTTACTTTTATAGTATTGACTGTGTTATTAAGAGGATACTAAAATCTATAATGAATCGATCAATAAAGACGTGCTGCGGTATGATTTGGATCACTTGCAAGAGTGGTCCGACACATGGGATTTGCATTTTAATGTAGAGAAATGCAAGGTCTTGCATGCTGGAAGGAACAATCCTGAACATGATTACTTGATGAAAGTTAACAGTGACATTAAAAAGGTGGTATCTTGTGAGGAGGAAAAAGACTTAGGTGTTGGTTTTAACAAAGTTCTATCTTTTGACCCCCATATTCAGAACTGTATCAATAAGGCCAACAAAACGGTTGGAGTAGTTAAGAGAGCCTTTAATTATTTGGATAAGGACTCTTTCAGTAAACTGTATAAAGCACTAGTCAGACCACATTTAGAATATGCAAACACTGTACGGTACCAAGGGTCAAAGAGACAGTCAGTTGCACTCGAAAGGGTACAGAGACGAGCAACAAAGCTGGTTAAAGAATGTAAAAATATGACTTAGATTCAAATATTTTGGACTACACTCCTTACGTGGACGTAGAATACGTGGAGACTTAATCCAAGCTTTTAAAATTTATAATGGCATCGACGACCTAAATTGAAACAACTTTTTGGGGCAGCTAGATGAATTACCAAAATTTAAAGAGATTTTCTATTGCTATGATGAATGATTTGTAGGGAAAAATGCATGCTTAACAGACCCATAAAGTAATTAAAGAAAGAAAGGACATTTGCAAAGGTCTCGCGGCCTATTTTGTCCTCACACTACAAGACTTACGACAGCCTGGCCAACAGTGTGACACTTCAGCACCGGCTGCTGTTAAAAATGGTGCACCGCACACGCCCAAGCGGCCAATGTTGCAACAGTTCCAGTTCCATTTATTATCACACTCTTTGTCTATATTATATCCTTTGCTCCGCTAGAATTCTTCTCAACGATGTCTGCACGCGATATGTTTGTGATGTGATCGAAATGGCGATAGCCGTGAGGTGCGCGTGGATCGGTAACTTCTGGCCGCGTTCCGCTAACTTCCGTCGTCTGCTCTCAGACTCCGGCTTCACAATGATTGGTTCAAAGCCTAACACGCACCGGAAGCTGTGATCAGTAGTTGGGTGACCGTGACCTTGACTCGCCCGGCAGTCTACACGGTAGCCACAGGCGCTCAACGAACCTTAAAACTTTTGTTGGTTTTTTACTATTGTTGATTTTTGCTTTTCCGTAGTATTTTTAATACTTCCGTAGTTCCGTAGTAACACATCAACTTCCGTAGTAAACTACGGAAATTCCGTAGTCAGTGGTTGGCAACTCTGCATTTGTCGTCTGCTTGGCGCTTCCGATACGTGATGCTCGACAATAACTCGTAACTCATAACACCTTTATTTATCCGATAGGAAATTAATATGGCCAGAAGCAATAATAACGAAACAGACATGAGACAAGCAAACAAAAAACGGACAAAGGGTGGCCGAATGAGGCGTAAAACCTTAGGACAGCGGGCCGATCAGAACGTCACTCTTTCGGACATTTTGGAATTTTATCGGTGAATGGCCGATTTGCCGACGAAAACGACATCACTGCAGTTGAAGGATCCAATGTCAAGGGTTTTACTTGAGTTGAAAAAAAGGAAACAAACCCTCTAAACCAGAGATTGCACAGTATGGTGATGATATAAGGACCGTGTTGTATCGCTGGGACGAACGTAAGGTCCTGGATGGAGTACTGTATATTGATACACACCTAGAGGGCGGGCTCGGAACCAGAACTGTTCTGATCGCTCCCCAAAGGATTCGAGAATACATCATGCAGTTAGCACACGACCATAAATTAGCTGGACACCTAGGCAGGGACAAGACAATTGCTCAGATCAAAGCCCAGGTATACTGGCCACGCATGAATAGTGACATAGCCAGATGGTGTGCAGAATGTGTGCCTTGTGCTCAGAAAAAAACGGGTCCTGGTAGGGGTAAACATCCGAAGCAACATGTGAACACGGGCACTCCACTCGAGCGCATAGGAATCGACATTCTCGGTCCTCTACCTTTGACCGATAATGGGCACGAATATATCGCAGTAGTACAAGACTACTTTACTAAATTTGTAGAGGCATTCGCGTTGCCTGATCATACTGCCCAGACGGTAGCTGATAAACTCGTTACGGAGTTCATTTGTCGGTATGGGGTCCCTCGTGTTATCCACACGGATCAAGGGAGAGAATTTGAGTCAATTCTGTTTGAACAACTGTGCAATTTACTTGACATTGACAAAACACGAACTACCCCATATCACCCGCAGAGCGACGGGATGGTAGAAAGACACAATGCCGTATTATAACAAATGTTATCACTATTCGTCAACGAACGAAGAAATGACTGGGATGAGCACGTTCCCTACTTGTTAGCAGCATACCGAGCATCACAGAACCTGTCCACTATGTGTACACCAAACCTTCTCATGTTTGGTAGGGAAGTCACTCTGCCATTCGGGCTTCTCATGGGCCCTCCTCCCAAAACTCCCCAGGAGGCGTGCATGTGTGAATATGTGGAATGGGTGAGACAGACGTTGGAAGCCACATTTGACTATGCTAGGCGCAACTTACAGAAAAACAGCACCAGGCAAAAGAAATACTACGACAGAAAAGCTAGGGCTAGGGATATTCCAGTGGGATCCTTCTGTTGGAGATTACCCACCCAGAGGTAATAAAAACTCGGGCTAGGCTGGACGGGTCCTTACCAAGTCTTGGAAAGGGTAGGAGATACCACAGTGACAATTCAAAAGCCCGGGCATAACCCAGTAACCGTTCACATTAATGACCTAAAGGTGTACAGGGGCCGCGATAAACCACCATTCAACCCCACAACGCCTTAGAGACCCGCAAGACAAAAGAAGGGAGAAAACTGAAGATTGCCAAATTACGTTGTCTTTTACATCTAATTGTTCAGATTCAACATGGCGCCAGGAGTGGTATGTGACTATTGTCAGGTCACATTCAAAAGAACAAAGTGCGTCATCTACAAAGGGAGCATTCACAAGAGTACAGGAACAGGCATGCGGTCAACCGACCAGTTGTAGGTGCAAGCTCGGACGATCTCAAGGGGGAGGGAGCAGCGTCCCGAGGGGACCAGTCGCGGTGTAAGCGGGACGCCCGTTGCGCCCCCCAGGGTCGGGCTTGTGCACCCACCACCTAAGCCAGGGCCGTCCCTGCAGATGCCCCTAAAGTACCCGGACGACGCCACCGTACACGTATGGTGGGAGAGACGCCTCGACAAGATACAGATGTCGGCAACTCAGATTCTCCTGGCATTAGAGAGGGGTCGTCCCCCTTTGCCACAAACACTAGAGACCTCCAGTGGACACAACACCGAGGATGGCGACAGAATACTTCCCATCTTACACATCCCGAGGGTGCCTCCCTCTTCGGCAACGGAACGAGACCTGTGGACAGAGGCAGCGCTGAACATCTTGGGGTCGGCGACAACCATCAAGGATGATATCCAGGCGAGACTCTGATGCCTGCGGACCTACGGCGGTCGTTATTTCAGTAGGGCCTCGCGTTGTAATGATGATTAACTTCTTGTTCATAAAGCAATAATAGCCTGTGCAGGCTGCGTTTGAGTTAATTCAGGTACGCTATAACTGTGGTGAGACTCGTATGCTGTAACAAAGACATTGGTCGGAGCTCCAGTGATAAGACACTTTATCCCGTAAAGACGTTTACTTAACACTTATTCGACGATTACTTAACGTTTATAACATAGTAGAAAGAGGCATCTTTCGACTTCATTGATTAACCATATTAACATTAGTTTTAAAGTGACTCACTTTTTAGCGTGATAACGTTTGTTTCAATGTTAAATTGAATTTGAGTCGGGGGGAGTGTGGCAGAAGCCACTGTATTTTTGTCGTCATAAGATGCCGATTTCTTCTACGTTAGGCAACAACCTTAACTATGTCTTTTTCTGCAGTGCTTGCATTTTTATGCCTTCTCTTATTTGGTTGCGTTCAGCTTTGTGCACGTGTACTTGCTGGATATAGTTCTACAGTAATATGTGTTAGCGAATATTACGTAATTCGCATTCCTGCTTACGTAGTGAACTCGCCCTAGGTGGTTTTGACGTCATTTATTAGTTGGCGGCTTCTTACGAGTTGTCCGAACAGGTATGACGTTTGTTTTAGTATTAGCGCATGCGCTTCATCCATTCTTAGTGTTTAGGACCAAAAGTGTAGAACTATATTCGGTCAGTTCACGTGCGCTTGCGAACAGGTAGGGACGCCATTTTAGATTGTTCTAGAAGGATGGGAGGGTATATAAACCCTGCGAAGTCCTTGCTTATTTTAGTTAGCCGGGACTCCCGCAGCTCCATTAGCTCTATAGTCACCCTTAGGTACTGTAGCGTTAGGTTACAGTGAGGTCGGATTTCCGCCTACTCAAACGGGGTTGGGGTCAGTATGGACTTAGTGGTTACCCAGGGTCCTCATCCCATCTATCCCCCATGGAGTAAGGGGTCCTTATTAAATATTTTAGATTGGGCAGTTGGGTGGATTTTTTCTCTTTCTCTCTCTCTCTCTCTCTCTCTCTCTCTCTCTCTCTCTCTCTCTCTCTCTCTCTCTCTCTCTCTCTCTCTCTCTCTCTCTCTCTCTCTCTCTCTCTCTCTCTCTCTCTCTCTCTCTCTCTCTCTCTCTCTCTCTCTCTCTCTCTCTCTCTCTCTCTCTCTCTCTCTCTCTCTCTCTCTCTCTCTCTCTCTCTCTCTCTCTCTCTCTCTCTCTCTCTCTCTGTCCTTTGCTGTCGTGTGAATGCGATGATGTTCGTCTCGTCATAGCCTATCGATCATGGTCTTTTAGATTCATGTTTGTCGTATGAAAGTAATAAAAACGGGTGTGTGTGGTACGCGAGTTGTATTTTGTATTGGTTATGTTTAGACATTACAAACTAGACAGAAACAAGAAACGTGTAACTGCTTTAGGAAATAAATTGTATCGTTAACCGTTGACCTTTTGTTGAAGTCTTGCTATTACTTAGTATTAGTGTTAGCGAGAGTAAATGTGCGTGTGAACATTTAAATTACCACTAGACTTTCAAAATTTCGTATGTTTGTTAGACATAGACCAGGAAAGGAAAACGAGCACTACCACTGAACTATTGAGATAGCACTACATATTACGTTCCTGGTAGCCTTGACCAGTCGGTGTAATTTACTAAAACAGTTACATTAGGTGTAGAAGCATAACTGATACATTTGGTGCCGGGTAAAACTGTTGCACATTTGGTGCGCGCGACCAGGAGGTTATTTATAGATCTGACACATATGATATATAGCGCTTGAATGCAAGATATAACGTCATATTGTCGTGTTCATATCTTACACATTTTAGGTTTAATGTAAACTTATCACACAGAAGGGGATTTGTCGGGTTTGCGTGTACATTTTAGTGTCTGCTTCATGTACCTAAGATGAAAATTACCTAAAATATAACGTTTTTAGTAAAGGGTGTATAAGCCATGTAAACCCTCATTTTGACACGTGTCCAAATTGTATTTTTCGTCAATTTAGGCGTGCTGTAATTGCAAACGTATACATTTGTGGGACCAGAAAAAAATCGGGTCAATCTACATGTTTTGATCCGTGACAGTAAAAACTAAACAATTCTACCTTTACGTTATGATTTTATAGGTGTCTAAATATAGCACTTTCCTAAAAATGCATTTAGAAAAATGCAAAAAATACGGCATTTTATGTCATATTCAAATGCACGTATCTCTGACGCCAGTAAAAATAAAGTTCTGGGGTGGGTTGGTTTTTTTTTGCATGTGCACTTCTTTTGACGTTGTAACGCACGCAGACTTGCCCCAGTCGCACATGCAGACTCTCGCACAACAGACGCTTACACCGCCACTGACTCAGACGGGTGCATTCACGCGGTAAAACTCAACACACTAGCTTTCTTTCTAACGTAGACATTTATAACAAATAAACGACGAAAACACTATCTAAATTATGTACAACACCACTTCTCCCTACAAGCACCTCAACACTGCATACACACGTACAATGTAAATGCCAGGCTAGGTAATTGTTTCTCACAATCCAACCTGTTTGGTATTCTCGCCTGGTTACGTTCTGTTCTTTCAAGTCTAGGCGTGCAAGTCCTTCGTCGTACGCTCCCGAGTCGTCCCGTTTCTCGTACCGTGGACGTCCTCGTAACTCGCTCTGTAGCGCAGTCCTTGCTGGGTGTCTCGGCACCGGTCGGCCACTCCCTGAGTAAAGAGATGGAGATGACCTCACAATAGGTCCCTCAGCGGTAGCCTCTGGTGACTGACGTCTCGGCGTCCGTAGCTCCGCTCCGACAAGCACTCTGAATAAATAATAAAGTCCTAAATCATAACATTACTAAACACACACATATTGGATAATATGAGATACATTACGTAACCTGGCTGATACAAATAACTTACGCGTTCATACACACACACACACACACACACACACACACACACACACACACACACACACACACACACACACACACACACGCACACACACACACAAGTGCTTCATAACCCGAACTACCTTCGTAACACCCCATAACTCTGTCACTACCTTGGAAAAGACTATAACCTGACACTCTCGCCATACATTATTTCATACACTGGAACAGACTATACTTAACGACGTACTACCTTCATAACGACTTAAGCATACACACCTCACATTCCTTAGTTATCCATCTCGGTAAATAACTACATAGAAAACACCGGTTGCCTCAGTGAATTCCAAACCAACATAACTTAACCAAACCAGTCAACACTACACAACCGAATTAACTCCTACTAATACATACTATCTTTAACGCAGTAACCATCAATAATACATATAGAAACATACCTGAATTCTAGGTTTCAGAGTCTTGGAATACGGTCTAACTCATTCTACCCCAACTACGGATTTATCCGTAAATGCACGCCCAGCATTTTCCGACCAACTACGGATGTGGTAAAAATGCCTTGTACACGTTTTTTTTACATCTTATTATTTTCGTCTTTTTGGGTAAGTGTGCTCACTGAGGCTTACTGCATAGTTCAGCTATTTTTGTCTCCTGCACGCCTGGCTGGAATTTAATGTGTATTTACCGCCAGTAGTAAGAGGCGAGAATGTGTAGCACAGCGCAACGTTAAACAAAGGCCAGATGTTGTACTCAGTGACCGCACCTCGCCTAGGGTCGGTTTCTCCCTTCTTTTTAGAGCTCTGCTACGATGCCAGACAGCTGGTTACTGCGGAGTATTTTCCCTTGACAGGAGCTTTGATTTGGGTTGTTAACTACGTAGTCTTGTAAAAGTACGATTTTTCATCTGCAAGAGGTTTTTGCAACAATATAGTGTTTGAAGTGCTCTAAGTGTTGGTAATAGTTTCAGAATTTACCAAAGCGTATTTAGCTAGGAAAGTAATGTTCTATCCCATGGAAAAGTGCTTCACCATTTTGTAACACGTAATGATTTTGGTCGGGCGAGCGACTTTCCGCTTCCCGTCAGCTTTTCGGCTAGCGACTTTTCGGCTAGCGAAAAGCTCCCGCTGCTGTCGGCCTTTGGCTTAGACGGCGGTGTGGTACCTGTTCTGCGGAGATAGGTGGATTTGAGCGGTTGTTATCCACGATCGCTTCTACAGTTGCTGTTTCGACTTAGCCGTTTTTCCAGAGTTCTCTACAAACCAGCATTTTGGACTCTGTCATTTTTCTGAGCCCTCCTCTGAACGGGAATCCCGGAGTCTGTCGTTTTTTTGGAGTCTTCGGACTTTGCCATTTTTCTGGCGGCTCTCCTTTATAACGGGCGCTCCGGACTCTGCCGTTTTTTTTTGTAGTCTTCCTTTGTAACGGGCGCTTCGGACTTTGCCATTTTTCCGAGGTTTCCCTTCACAAAGGGCGCTTCTGACTGCCATTTTTTTTCGAGGTTTCTCTTTTACAAAGGGCGCTCCGGACTTAGCCATTTTTGGGGAGTCTTCGGACTCTGCCATTTTTCCAGATAGTTAGTTATAACGGGCGCTTCGGACTTTGCCATTTTTTTGGAGTCTTCGGACTCTGCCATTTTTCTGTAGTCTTCCTTGATAACGGGCGTCTCGGACTTTGTCGTTTTTCCGAGGCTTCCCAATACCAAAGGACGTTTTAGACTTAGCCATTTTTTTGGAGTCTTCAGACTCTGCCATTTTTCCGAGGTTTTCCTTTGTAGCGGGCGGCTCGGACTCTGTCGTTTTTCCGAAGCATCCCTCTACAAAGGACGTTTTGGACTCTGTTATTTTCTGGGCTCTTCTTTTGTAACAGGCGCCTCGGACTCTGTCGTTTTCCGAGGCTTCCCTTTTACAAAGGGGCGCTTTGGACTTAGTCATTTTTGTACAGGTCTTCCTTTAACAAAGGCCTCTCTGACTTAATTACTTTTATAGACTTTCTTTTATAAGGGCACTTTGGACTTTGTTATTTTTGCCGAGGCTTCCTTTATCTAATGGCCTCTCCGACTTAGTTATTTTACTAGATTCTCCTTTGTTCGGACTTTGTCATTCTTTTTAGAGATACGACTTAGATTATTAGTACTGTGCTGCGCTACTGTAGTAACATCTGAGTACATTGTGACCAGCAGAGAATATATTTTTCTCAAACGGCCTCATGCCGGGGCATTTGTTGTCGCTTTAGCCTTATTAGCCTGTACTGCAATATATATACGAAATGCGATCTTCGTTTCACATGTTTTATTGTAGTTAGTATCGAGTGCGAGTGACTGTGCTTGTGTGTGTGAACTTGGCATCCTGACACGAGCAAACATTTACATACACATTCACCGGTCACACAAACATTGCACACGGTCAGCGACGCTACAGATTTTGGTGTCGAAGGCTGGGGTGAGGCGACACTACATAATTTTGGTGTCAGAAGGGCGACATTACATAATTTGGTGTGCAGAAGTGGGATTAGGCTGGCGCATTGTACTTTCAGATCGAGCAGATAAGAGTAGCGTGATAGGTCTCTGGTACTTAGCGGTCCGCAGTATATTACTGACTACGTACGTTCTATTTTTTTGTATTGGTTGTTGATATTGTCTAACGTTATTGATAGCGGAGAAGTAAGATGATAGATTTTTATTTTTTTAGTAACCGCAGACCAGGGTATAGTAGGAAGGACGGCTAAAAGTAAAAGTCGACAGCGGCAGCAGCAAACCAGATCGAAGAGCCGAGTACCATTCTGAAGTGGATGGGAAAAGCAGCAGCGGACTCTGAACTGACATAGACTCGGTGGAGCATAAACCGCAGCGGAAAAGCTACATCACCCGTGACGAACTTCAGTGACAGTTGTTAGTTGGCGTCATGTCATCGGCGGATTCCGACGTGAAAGATTACGAGGCATACATTCCCGACAGTGAAGGGATCAGTATTTCCCATTCAGGCATGAGCGCAACAGATCACTGGCAAGTAGCAGGCGGGGTGATGGAGTAGCAGACGCTATTATATCAAGACATTGGAGTTGGGCGGTCGCACACAGGAGTGACCGCCAGCACGGCATGCGACAGACAGCGAGAATTAACGGAGCGAACTAGGAAACGACGACAAGAAATGGAAAAGCAGATCGCCGAGCTGAGTACCATCCTGGAGCGGATGGGAAAAGCGGCCACAGACACTACCGAGGGAACATACCCAGACAGACACTACCGAGACGCTGACGCTGTAGAATACGCAGCGAAACCGAAAACCTTCGGTGTGAGCAGACGTGCCAGCGGGCAGTTAATACGAGCAGATATTGAAGAACCGAAGCAAGACGTCATCCCATGTCACGAGGGCAGGGGAAGCTCTTTGCGCTGGGCAGGTAATCACGGGGAGATCGGCCGTCATCCCCGAGAGTTCGACTTGCCCAGGGCGGGTGATGAGAGTAGCGAGGAAGAAGGGGACTCGGTTTCAAGCCATTGGAGTAAAGGATCGGCGCGAAATGTAGGGAGCTCATCCCGAAGAATGAGGTCTTATACATTTTCCCGAACAGCGACTGGTACGATCGGGGGGAACACACCGCCTGTTCCACTTCGGGTTTCGAGGTCACCCGGGCGCGCAACTTTAGGCCCCAGGATAGGGGCCTGGGACCTCGGCAGTGGTGCGAGACGTATCGGGCCGTCGTCGGTAAGATCCACTGGTACAGTGGTGGGAGACGAAGGATATCTCCCGGAAAATTCCACTGGTGGCGGGGGTGCAGGGACGAGCCTGAGGACAGGCCGAGGCTGCACACTTAGTAACCGATGGCCACTTGCGAACTCCAATGATGCGAACCGAG
This sequence comes from Semisulcospira habei, assembly GCA_036245525.1. Classification (NCBI taxonomy): domain Eukaryota; kingdom Metazoa; phylum Mollusca; class Gastropoda; family Semisulcospiridae; genus Semisulcospira; species Semisulcospira habei. The sequence continues at coordinate 140,384,076 of BTPG01000001.1, forward strand.
TACGGCATCAGCCCCCTAAGAAAGCCAAGAAAGCCCCGGACTACAACGGAAAGTCAAGTTTCCATGACTTTCGAGTATAATTCGAGATGGTTGCCAAAACGAACCAGTGGGATGAGGAAGAGATGGCAACAGAGCCGGCGACGAGTCTAAGAGACCTGGCAGTGAGCGTATTAGCTGACTTCTGCCCGAAGAGCAGTAGTGTGACTACCAGGCCCTCGTTCAAGCTCTGAAGCCAGACACGGACCAGTTGATCAGACGGAAATTCACAGAGAAGAACTCAAAACTAGACTCAAGAAAAGGGGAGTGTCACTGACTGAACTCGCCCAGGATTGGAACTTAAGGACCGTACGCAAGGCATACCTCTGTGGGTCTATGCTACACTATGGGACCAGTTAACGCTAGAGGCGTTCTTTGACTCCATGAACGACACAGAGCTTGAGTGGAGCGTGCGGCAAGAATGGCGACATAGCAGCCACAGCGGCCAACTATCTCAGGCCGCTGTACACTCAGAAAAGCTGCCAGACAGGGAAGGACCTGACTACGAATGATGAAGAATGCGAGGAAACGGGCGTTGGTGGAGGCTGTCCGGACGCGGAACTGCCCCCATCCCCCTTTCTACGCCGGAGCAAGAGAGCAACTAAACTACCTCAGCGGTTTCTCGACTTAGCGGATCCGTGGTCGGTCATCATCACCGAATCGGCGACACAGGCGGACGGAGTGAGTTCCTGCTGCACAAGTCCGGGAGGCAGGGTATAGCCCGCGCCCGGCCGAAGAGGATTAGAAGCCGGGGAGGCAGGGTGGCCCGCGCCCCGCAAGACAACCAACGCTGCAGGACCAAGGACCTTCGTCGCAACGTCTTAGAACACGGAATTTGTTAGTGTAACTGTGTAGCGTAAGTGAGTTAAGTTAGAAAAAGAAACACTTTAGGACTGGTAAGATTAAGCAAGTGAATACTTTGGACAAGATTTGGAAAATATTTGGAAACAAGAAAAATCAACGTGAGTGACATGACTTTTTCAGTGAACAGTGTTAATTGAACTTCAAGATTATTCAAGAACTTTCGCCGACGTCCACGGATCGATCGATACGGGTAACCGCTTGCCGTATACACATCATTATTTTTTTAATTTTTTGTTTGCAGCCGGGCGAGTTTGGTTTTGCATGACGTGGTTGTTTTTATGCTGAATATTGATTTTTGTTGTTGCTTATATTGGTGATTAGGTAATCGTAGCTATCGAATCTATATTTGCAGGCTTAGTAGTGATGTAGTTTGGTTTTTTTGTTGATCTTATTTTGCTGGTCGAATTGTTTTCTCTCGACCGACACCTGTGTCAGACGACACACCTGAGGTTCGTCGACGATATTTTTTTTTTTTACCAGGTGTTTTGTTTTTACCTGGGTGGATTCTTTTGTGGTGACTGTCACCTTAAAATGGGGGTGTCGTGTTTTTTTTTTAAGCATTAATTTTTTTAATGATTGTTTTGGTGTGCTTTGTAACGGCATACGTTTTGTTGATGTAACCGTAGTTTTAGTTGATGTTTTGTGCATGAAGGTGCTTAGGTTTTGATTTTTGGTTTTGTTGTTTGTTTTGAAGTGTGAGATAGTGATTGATTGTGATCGTTTGCACTGAATACCTGAGGTACTATGGTATTGGAGTCAGTTGTAACACGTTAGTCAGGTGTCTTTTTGGTTATTGCAACGGCGATTTTTTTTTTAAAGTTGTGTTGCCGTATGACAATTCAAGTTGGTAAGAACTGTGTTTTGTTGCGCAGCGGCTTCTGAACCAGTACTTGAATTTATTTGTGTGTTTTTTTCTTTGCATGCCTTGGTTGTTTTTGTAGTCATTTTTACCACTGTGTTTATAGTATGTTTTTTTTTCCGATTGAGGACAATCGCTGAGGAAGCGGGGGGTAGTGTGGTAAAAATGCCTTGTACACGTTTTTTTTACATCTTATTATTTTCGTCTTTTTGGGTAAGTGTGCTCACTGAGGCTTACTGCATAGTTCAGCTATTTTTGTCTCCTGCACGCCTGGCTGGAATTTAATGTGTATTTACCGCCAGTAGTAAGAGGCGAGAATGTGTAGCACAGCGCAACGTTAAACAAAGGCCAGATGTTGTACTCAGTGACCGCACCTCGCCTAGGGTCGGTTTCTCCCTTCTTTTTAGAGCTCTGCTACGATGCCAGACAGCTGGTTACTGCGGAGTATTTTCCCTTGACAGGAGCTTTGATTTGGGTTGTTAACTACGTAGTCTTGTAAAAGTACGATTTTTCATCTGCAAGAGGTTTTTGCAACAATATAGTGTTTGAAGTGCTCTAAGTGTTGGTAATAGTTTCAGAATTTACCAAAGCGTATTTAGCTAGGAAAGTAATGTTCTATCCCATGGAAAAGTGCTTCACCATTTTGTAACACGTAATGATTTTGGTCGGGCGAGCGACTTTCCGCTTCCCGTCAGCTTTTCGGCTAGCGAAAAGCTCCCGCTGCTGTCGGCCTTTGGCTTAGACGGCGGTGTGGTACCTGTTCTGCGGAGATAGGTGGATTTGAGCGGTTGTTATCCACGATCGCTTCTACAGTTGCTGTTTCGACTTAGCCGTTTTTCCAGAGTTCTCTACAAACCAGCATTTTGGACTCTGTCATTTTTCTGAGCCCTCCTCTGAACGGGAATCCCGGAGTCTGTCGTTTTTTTGGAGTCTTCGGACTTTGCCATTTTTCTGGCGGCTCTCCTTTATAACGGGCGCTCCGGACTCTGCCGTTTTTTTTTGTAGTCTTCCTTTGTAACGGGCGCTTCGGACTTTGCCATTTTTCCGAGGTTTCCCTTCACAAAGGGCGCTTCTGACTGCCATTTTTTCCGAGGTTTCTCTTTTACAAAGGGCGCTCCGGACTTAGCCATTTTTGGGGAGTCTTCGGACTCTGCCATTTTTCCAGATAGTTAGTTATAACGGGCGCTTCGGACTTTGCCATTTTTTTGGAGTCTTCGGACTCTGCCATTTTTCTGTAGTCTTCCTTGGTAACGGGCGTCTCGGACTTTGTCGTTTTTCCGAGGCTTCCCAATACCAAAGGACGTTTTAGACTTAGCCATTTTTTTGGAGTCTTCAGACTCTGCCATTTTTCCGAGGTTTTCCTTTGTAGCGGGCGGCTCGGACTCTGTCGTTTTTCCGAAGCATCCCTCTACAAAGGACGTTTTGGACTCTGTTATTTTCTGGGCTCTTCTTTTGTAACAGGCGCCTCGGACTCTGTCGTTTTCCGAGGCTTCCCTTTTACAAAGGGGCGCTTTGGACTTAGTCATTTTTGTACAGGTCTTCCTTTAACAAAGGCCTCTCTGACTTAATTACTTTTATAGACTTTCTTTTATAAGGGCACTTTGGACTTTGTTATTTTTGCCGAGGCTTCCTTTATCTAATGGCCTCTCCGACTTAGTTATTTTACTAGATTCTCCTTTGTTCGGACTTTGTCATTCTTTTTAGAGATACGACTTAGATTATTAGTACTGTGCTGCGCTACTGTAGTAACATCTGAGTACATTGTGACCAGCAGAGAATATATTTTTCTCAAACGGCCTCATGCCGGGGCATTTGTTGTCGCTTTAGCCTTATTAGCCTGTACTGCAATATATATACGAAATGCGATCTTCGTTTCACATGTTTTATTGTAGTTAGTATCGAGTGCGAGTGACTGTGCTTGTGTGTGTGAACTTGGCATCCTGACACGAGCAAACATTTACATACACATTCACCGGTCACACAAACATTGCACACGGTCAGCGACGCTACAGATTTTGGTGTCGAAGGCTGGGGTGAGGCGACACTACATAATTTTGGTGTCAGAAGGGCGACATTACATAATTTCCACACCGCCGTCTAAGCCAAAGGCCGACAGCAGCGGGAGCTTTTCGCTAGCCGAAAAGCTGACGGGAAGCGGAAAGTCGCTCGCCCGACCAAAATCATTACGTGTTACAAAATGGTGAAGCACTTTTCCATGGGATAGAACATTACTTTCCTAGCTAAATACGCTTTGGTAAATTCTGAAACTATTACCAACACTTAGAGCACTTCAAACACTATATTGTTGCAAAAACCTCTTGCAGATGAAAAATCGTACTTTTACAAGACTACGTAGTTAACAACCCAAATCAAAGCTCCTGTCAAGGGAAAATACTCCGCAGTAACCAGCTGTCTGGCATCGTAGCAGAGCTCTAAAAAGAAGGGAGAAACCGACCCTAGGCGAGGTGCGGTCACTGAGTACAACATCTGGCCTTTGTTTAACGTTGCGCTGTGCTACACATTCTCGCCTCTTACTACTGGCGGTAAATACACATTAAATTCCAGCCAGGCGTGCAGGAGACAAAAATAGCTGAACTATGCAGTAAGCCTCAGTGAGCACACTTACCCAAAAAGACGAAAATAATAAGATGTAAAAAAAACGTGTACAAGGCATTTTTACCACACGGATTTATCCGTAATGGGCAGTCCTGAAACTGCATCCCTTCTTATTCTTCGGCTTGTAGTGGTTCCTAATTGGAACTGTTAGCTTTAGCCACTTCTTTGTTCTTCCTCATGTGCACGCGGCAAGTTTGGGCGGTTTTTCGAGCCTTTTTTTGCGGAATTTGTGTACTTTTCTTCGACAATGGCGAGGCGTTCCCGGACTTTGAATGCTAGTCAGGCTGCTGAGTTTATAATGAATTATGACAGCGAAGAAAATGATGAACTGATCGACTGTGAAGTGGACTTAGATGAGTCCACTGACTCAGAAAATGAATTGAATGTTTGGGGTGTATCTTAAAAGTCTGAAATATTTACTTTTAAAAATGTCTTTGTTTACAAGCAAATTGCAAAAATAAACATCTCTTAGTTCTTTCCGGTGTCAATAAACATAAAACACAGGACATGTACATTTTGTAAATTTATTTTTCTGTACTGTCCCAAAATTTGGTTGAGATAGGTTCAGTGGTTTCAAAGTTATAGCAGTTTTTGCGAGACACCCATATATTTAGCACTCAGCTCTCTGCATGGCTGGTCCAGAGGGCAAAGTTGCTGGCTGCACAGCTGGGGTAGAAAGAGCTAAGGTATCTCACACACGTCTGCCCATACTGACAGTAAAGCCCCGTACTGACGTTCCTACAGCTCTGTTCGCCTGAACTCACGCTAAAAACCACGTGCAGAACGTTTCTTTGTGCTCTCACGTGAGCCACGTGCCTCACGGAGTATCTGTCACAAAACAAACCGCTAACAAAACTATACCGTACTAAACCCTCTGTGTGAACCCTATACGTGAGCATAGCGTTTCATCACAGACGTGTACTTCCACGTGGTGCGTTTGTTTGGTGGCAGGTTCTAGAAAAACAAATTGAGTGGACCTACCTACACAGACTAAAATGTTTTTGGGTTCCGCACCACCGTTTGACCTTGCACGTACTCTAAGCTTTGTAACAGATCGAGATATCAGAGTCAGTTCTACTCAGAATTTTAACTAAACTAAGATCCAAACCAACAGACAGCTATTTAAGCGATTACTTGTCAATGTATGCAATAAATTGTTTCGACTGTAACAATGTCACAATCGTGACAGGAGAAAAAATAGAGGAATCTAAATGAACTTACCTTCCCTTGGAAGCGCCTTTTGTGAGAAAACTGATGATATAACATTCTCGCGCGATTTCAACTGACATTTTCATAACCATCTGGACTCCCATCTCGGTCATGTATGCAGATGCATACTTAAATTCTAATTACCCAAGAGGACAAAGTCAGGCCTACATCATCTTTTAAACAGTCTCATCCACGAATGGTTTTGCGGTTCTGTGATGTTTTGCGCGCATATGAATCATCGTTTCCCCCAACATTGAGCAGCCGACTCAAAGGGTGCACACAAACTGCACAGACTAAAGTAATGCACCCTCAGTTATCCTTGAGTGTCTGCAGGGGACAAAAATCATGTCACGATCGTATACACTTTTTTCGAAGTTGTGTTTTTACAGATTGAAGCATCCAAAACTGATTTCAAACGTTCAGATAAGCAAAGCAATCAGAAAAGGAACAAACAAAACAGGTACAGTTGCATCTGCCTTTTGTTTTTACTGTGATGTAACCTGACCAACAGTTTGCCTACCCAATGTCATGTCCCATTCTCCTGTTGGAAAATAATTATGCCTTATTTCCATCAATTTAAATATGCCTTATTTCCATCATTTTTCAGCATGGTTGTCTTTATAACCACTTTGTGCATGCTTTTACTGCGAAATATAGCTCTTTAGATTATACCAAATAAAATGATCCAAGATGACCTGTCAATTCGCTTCCAGTAAAGAAATATAGGAGCTGTGCATGACCACCCCTAGCAAACTTCACCTGTTAAGACAAGCTCATATGTTTTATCAGAGCGACACCACCTCCACTACCACTCCCCCCTCCCCACGGGCAGGCGCCCACCCACCCGCCCATCTCCGACTGCCGTGAGGGATTTTCATCAAACCGCCAACAGCCTAACGACTATGCCACGCCCACGTTTCCTCTACCCGTTGCGCGCGTTGTCGCTGACCTCCACTGAATCAGGACTCGTACACCGCAACGTGCAAGCCCCACCCATTACTGGTCGGGTCCTGTTCAGTCGTCTATGGTCAACTTATCTCGGCTCGTCTCTTTATTTTGAGGTTGCTGACTTGTCAAACAAATACTATTTCAAATCCGAGTTCCCGGCCATTCACTATACACAATGCGTTTAATGATTTCATTATCACCGTTGGAACATATTTTATGTCTTAACCCGTGAGGATATTTTTTTTTAAATTTGCTTATTGTCTTATGAAGATTAAATTACAGATTAAAAGATCAAAAATTTAGACCAAGGGTGGTGCCAGAATAGCTTGGCGCCTTTCAACCCTTGAACTATCATAGTCAAGTTTATTTGAAGCAATAGTGTATCAGGATAAAAAGGGTTAAAGCTGCGTATGAAATCTGGCATCTGCATCCATAGAATCCCAAATTTGACCTGTGACCTGCACAGATTTGTAGGACAGCTATTTTTTCACGGTGCAGTGGAATTTAGATTGACTGAATACTTGCAGATGCAAGTTAAATACTTTGTGGGCAAGCTCATGGTATTGACAGTGTGTCTTTAAACTGTACTCGGTTGAAACATGTTATTATAATTCAATTATTTATACACTCTCATGAATAATTAATTGTATTTTGTGCACACGTGCGCCTGTTTGATTTTTAACACTAAACACACTAGCTTGCCAGTTAACCCACATAGTCCCTAGTCCCTACAGCAGGAGATGGATTGACAATGATAATTCAAGGGTAGTGCCAGATTAGCTTGGTGCCTTCAGGCACCAAGCTAATCTGGCACTACCCTTGAATTATCATGGTCAATCCACCTCCTGCAACTGGTGCATAGTCATTCAGTAACACTTCCAACATTTGGGAACAGCACCCGTGGGGCTAAAAGGGTTAAACCAGCTCTAGAGGTGTACCAAACCCAAAGCTGAATCTTTGCTGAATGTTATGTCACAAGCCTCTGGTATTGGCAGCTGAAGTTAACTATGTGTCACGTGTTTTTAATGCTTACAGACATAATATATGACAACATGTATCTGGAATGTTGACCATGTTGTATGCCCATGATATAATGGCGCATTCACTGTCAGCACACCATTGTGAGAGATGGGTCGACCATGGGGTTTCAGGTTGGGGTGGGTGTAGTTTGGTGACTGGACAGGTGGCAGGCTGGGCTGACACTGCCCTTGTTTTGTTGTGGCCAGTCCATCTCCCTGGGCTCTTGCATGCGCGTGTAAATGCCTCACAGGGTTTTGAGTGTTGCTGCTGGGTCTGTGTCAACTGAAGGCGTGTTTCCATATAAAAGCACAACGCAAACGCGGTGGCAAAAGCGACGCGACAGTGGTGGCGACAGTAATGAAAAAGCAATGACGACAGCGACGCGAAAGCTGTGACAACAGCGACACGAATCAACAGCGGCGCTGCAAAATCATACTGCTCCATGAAGTGATTCAATGTCTTTCCATTAACTAGGGGCACAATGTTGCTTGTTGCGTCGCTTTATGGAAACACAAAGCGATTTACAGCCTGCTGCTCATCTACTTTTTGTCGTGTCGCCTACAAGAGTGTTTCCACATAGCGACAGCAACATGAAAGAAGTGGTGACAGTGATACAAATCGAGAACACAGTAATTAACAGAATGAGTGTTTCCATATGTACAACATAACCGTGGCTCAACTGTTGTGCGACTGGCAACACCTGTGCGACAAAATTGTGTCGGTCTATGGATTAATTCCATGGCGATTCCACTATGAAGAGAGCGCGGCTTTCGGTATAGGACAACAAATAATTCTAAACAACATAAATAGGGGCGTGATGTTGCCTGTCGTGCCGCTACATGGACACACACAAAGCAATTTCTGCCTGCTGCTCAGCTACTTACTTCCCGTGTCTTCTACCGCGCTGCTGTCGCGTAGCTATAAGTATGTTTTTTTCTCTCTTGGCTTGACTTCGCGAACGAAGATTGTATAGGGGTTGCCCACGACGTCTGCAAGCCTGTTCGTGGCTGCGGAGGCCAATCCGGGACAGACAGTTTCGACCGCAGTGGCTGCAGAGGGAGGTCTGGCCAGGGTTCTGAGTTGCGGCATCTCTGTCTTTTCTCCTGAGCCGCTTGTCCTTAAGGCTAGCTCTGCAAGAGTCCTCAAAGGAGACGGCTGCCTTGTAAATGGTGGAGCGCCAGGTGTCGCGGTCCGCAGCAAGCGAAGACCACTGGCGGTGGTCGATTTGGCAGGCACTAAGTGACTTCTTGAGACAGTCTTTGTATCTCTTCTTTGGTGCCCCTCTGTCTAGGTGTCCAGTGTGGACACAAGCCTTATATGGTTATGGTTATATGGAAACACGCCTTATGACTAGTACAGTTGTTTGAAGGAAACTAAGTTCAGCGCATGTTTGTTGTGAGTGTAGGAATGAAGAAACTACCAAGTAAGTAGGAAAAAGTACTGCGATCAGGGGAGAGAACAGTGCATTATAGACCAGCGATCATAGATCTAGTGTGGTCAAAGCACACAACAATCGGAAAGAGGGGGGAACTAAATAAGTGACAGGCAGCAATGAATATAAAGTAAGCAACAACAAACAAACGATAAATATATATTAGTAGGCCATATACCACAATACGTCATCTGTGTATACAAATTACCCAGCATCACAAAAAAAACATCATGGCGGACGACTGACAGGCTCACAAACAAAAATCTTCCCACTCCTGAATAACAAACTGACAAATTACTTCAGGTCATATTATACAGTCAAATTTGGCCAGTTTAGGCAGTGCAAGGACCAGTGTTTTTTAAAATAATTTTTGTCTTGTTTGAAAATTTATAGTAGGGCTGAATGTTGGAATTTGCTGGAAATTTCTGGTTAGCTGAGAGGAGACATGTTTGGTGCTTTAATTCATACCATCCTGAGCTTATCCAGTGGACAATTGTGGGCCTCTGTTGAGTTGCCATTGACGTAGTGATTTAAGGGGCACGCTGATTTCAGTTTTGCTTGGGTGTGGGGTTGGTAAGGAACCAGTTTCATAGCCAAGAAATGAGACGGGTGATGTGCTGGGTTTTTTTTTTTTTTTTTTTTTTTTTTTTTTTTTTTTGGTATTTTGTGCATGGCAAATGTGCAGCTGGTGGGCGGTAGTGTTTTTTTTAGGGAATTGAAAAATTAAGGGATGGCTGGGACTGACTAAGGCTAAGAGACTGGACAGTACGGAAACGGCACTGTAGTCCGTGACCTAAATCACCCAAAAGGCCCTTGCTGGTAAGGGCTAATAACTAGTACTGATAACAATCGTAGGTTGTCTTTCACTAATCGTAACCGCATGTGTTCTATTAGTTTTGTCCTAAACCTGGCCTGTGTCTGCCCCACAAGCGAGCGAAGGACGCTCATGAGGGTTTTACCGCAGGCCAGTGAATACGCTGAGGAGCTGGCGACAAGTGGACTTTGGAGGTACAGGGTACACTTTGCATGTGCTGAGCAGCCCTGCTTTCAGACTACTTTGTGTACGGTAGGAGCGATGTGCAATGGGTGAACACACTGGCACGCGCGCGCGCGCACGCACGCGCACACATACACACACACACACACACACACACACACACACACGCAAACACACACACACGCAAACATACACACAAACACACTGCCACACAAACACACACACTTGTCAGTGTGAACAAACACACTTATAACTCACGTGTTGCACTGATCAGATAAACACGTTATTGACCTCGTCCCAGTTTGTGTACAAGCAGAGTGTGTCAGTCGATCCTCTAGCGGGTCACCGTCACAGCAAAATAACGTTTGTTACTGTGACAGTCGCTGAGCACAACACTCTGTCGGCGTTCTATCTAGCTCTCCTTTACAGTTCCCCAAGCACATGATTAGATCCGTCTTCCTCTCACAGTTAGAAACTCTGTCTAGCGACAGTTCGCGAAATAAAGAGCTGTCCACTGTTTTCAAGAGCGATGTCAACTTCCTGGTACAACCGCCTTCCTGAGAAATGCCGAAATCCCAAAATTGATCACATGACCGAAACAGGACAAATCATGGCCTATTTATGAAATCTACTCATAGCGCGCGTTTCGTGTCTGAGATAAAAAGCTTGTGTACCTGTATTCATGATATCCTCGCTGGCGGGAACGTTGCACAGACCCGAACACGGCAGGTTGGCTGTGCTCAAGTACAGACGCACTCACAAGTACAGACGCACTCACAAGGACGGAAGAACTCAACTGCAACTTACATCATTTTATTCATAGTAGTGATGTTTTAAAAATGTTTATTTAAAAGTGTGTAGTCTTTTTATGTATCTGTTGGTATCACAACCTGAATTTAGTCAAAGACAAAAATGCGCTTTGTATGATCGTACTTACTTTACTTACTTACGCCTGTCACCCCTACCCGGGTATAGGCCGTCGACGAGAGACCTCCAGCAACTCCTGTCCTGTGCTTCTCCTTCGATTCTACTCCAGGTGGTTCCCAGTCTCTTGATGTCTGCTTGGAGGTCTCGACGCCAGGAGTTTCTCGGCCTACCTCTTTTCCTCTTTCCCTGGGGGTTCCATGACAATGCCTGCCTAGTGATACTGGAAGCTGGCTTTCTCAGACTGTGACCGATCCATCCCCATCTTCTTCGCCCAATTTCATTCTCTGCTGTTATCTGCTCTGTTCTCTCCCAGAGTCTGACGTTGCTGATCTTCTCTGGCCAGTGGATTTTCAAAATTCTTCTAAGGCAACTGTTCATGAAGGTCTGTACTCTGTTGACTGTGGTTTTTGTCAATCTCCATGTCTCTGCTCCATATAGGAGAACTGCTTTTACATTGGAGTTGAAAATCCGGACTTTGGTGTGTTGTGACAGCTCTCTGGAACTCCACACTTTTTTCAACTGGAGAAAGGCTGCTCTGGCTTTACCGATTCGTGCTCTGACATCTGCATCAGTGCCGCCTTTTTTGTCTATGATGCTCCCGAGATAGGTGAAGGACTCCACCTCCTCCAACGGGGTGCCAGCAAGCAAGACTGGTTCTTCCCTGGTTGCGTTCAGCCTCATTGTCTTTGTTTTCTGTTTGTGAATGGTGAGGCCCACTTGGGACGAGATGTCAGCAAGCCTCGTGGTCTTGTCCTGCATTTGTTGATGAGTGTGGGACAGTAATGCCAAGTCGTCTGCAAAATCGAGGTCGTCAAGCTGTGTCCACAGTGTCCACTGTATTCCACTTCGTCTGTGCTCTGTGGTCATCTTCATGACCCAGTCTATGGCCAGTAGGAAGAGGAACGGAGACAGCAGACACCCCTGCCTGACACCAGTTCTGACCTGGAGCTCTCTGGTGAACTGCCCTTCGTGGATCACGCGACATGTCATGCCATCATAGCTGCTCTTGATCAGGCGGACGAGCTTTGTGGGTACACCGTAGTGTCGTAGGAGTTTCCACAGAGTCTCTCGGTCCACGCTGTCAAATGCTTTCTCATAATCCACAAAGTTGACGTACAGCGGGGAGCTCCACTCCAGAGACTGTTCCACGATGATGCGGAGAGTGGCGATCTGGTCTGTACATGATCGGTTCTTCCTGAATCCTGCTTGCTGGTCTCTCAGCTGGGGGTCAACGGAGCTCTTCATTCTCTCTAGGATGATCCTGTTGAAGACCTTTCCTGGTACTGACAGCAAGGTGATTCCTCTGTAGTTGGAACACTTGCTGAGGTCGCCTTTCTTGGGGAGCTTGATTAGGTACCCCTCCTTCCAGTCAGCTGGCATCACCTCCTCTTCCCAGATCTTTCCAAACAGTGGGTACAGCATCTCAACTGTTGTCTCTAGGTCTGCTTTCAGAGACTCCGCTGGGATGCCATCTGGCCCTGCTGCTTTGCCATTCTTCAAAAATGCCACTGCTTTTCTGATCTCTTCCCGGCTGGGTCTGTCACAGCTGATGGGTAGGTCGGTCTCTGCCGGCTGGATGTCGGGGGGGTCGGGTGGGCTAGGTCTGTTCAGTAACTCTTCAAAATACTCGGCCCATCTGTCGAGTTGGTCTGCTCTGTCTGCAATAGGCTTGCCTTCTTTGTCTTTTACTGGTCTTTCTGTATGGCCATACTTACCCGACAATCTTCTGGTAATGTCGTAGAGCTGTTTCATGTTGCCGCTGCCTGCTGCCTTTTCTGCCTCTGCTGCCAGGCTGTCTGTGTAGGCCCTCTTGTCTGCCCTGATACTCCTCTTCACCTCGCGGTTGGCTTCCGAGTATTCCCCCTGTGCCCTTACTTTGGCTGCTCTCGTGCGACTGTTGTTGACCGCTGCTTTCTTCTGCTTCCTCGCTTCTATCTTCTTCAAGGTCTGTGCCGACAGCCAGTCCTTGTGGTGGTGTTTCCTGAACCCTACAGTGTCTTTGCAGGTTGAGTTCAGCGCCTCTCTAACTGCCTTCTACTGCTGCTCTGTGGTGACCGCCTCCTCTTCATTTACTAGCTCCTGTAGCGCTTGAAACCGGTTGGACAGCACCAGTTTGAACTCTTTTCTAACTCCAGTTTCTCTCAGGAGGCCTACATTATAGTGCTGTCTTCTTGTTGTCTCTGTGCGGCTTTTCTTTAGCTTGAGCTTCATTCTTAAGGTAAGCAGATGGTGGTCTGAGGCGACATCTGCTCCCCTCCTCACTCGAACATCTTGAAGGGATCTTCTAAATTTCTTGCTAATGCAGATATGGTCTATTTGGTTCTCTGTTGTATGGTCAGGTGAGACCCAAGTTGCTTTGTGTATTCTTCTGTGTGGGAAGATGCTGCCTCCAATGACAAGTCGGTTTAGAGCACAAAAGTCTACAAACCTCTCCCCGTTCTCACTCATCTCCGAGCCTAGTCCCTGTCTCCCCATCACCTCTTCGTATCCGGTGTTGTCCTCCCCTATTTTGGCATTAAAATCGCCCATGACGATGGTGATGTCTCGCTCCGCACATTTGTCCACGGCACTCTGGAGTCGGTCGTAGAACTCTTGTTTCTCTTCCTCGTCACTGTCATTGGTGGGCGCATAACACTGGATGACGTTCAGCTTGAGCTTTTTCTTGGTTCTAAAGGCTACTGTTATAATTCTTGGCCCAAGAGGTTCCCAGCCCATCAGCGCTCTCTGTGCCACTGGTGACAGCATGAGTGCTACTCCTTCTGTATGGGGGGCATTCTCCTCTTCATGACCTGAATACAGAATCATCTCCCCACTTAACAGCCTTTTCTGGCCAGACTGCGTCCATCTGGCTTCACTGATGCCTAGCAGGGAAAGGTTGTACTTTTGCATTTCCGCTGCTATCTGGGCGGCCTTGCCGCTCTGGTACATGGTCTTGACGTTCCATGTGCCCATGGTTGTATCCCTGGATAGAGAGAGGCGGCTCGGTCCTGTGGCTTCCGAAGACTTCCGGCTTTCACCACAGGACGTCATAAGTCTTCTAGTAGAAGAACCTTCCTCCTCCAGGAAAGGAATTACTGTTAGTCTTTTCGTCGGCGTTTTTGTAGCTATTTCCTTTTTTGCAGGGTGGGGAAGCTACCCCCACGCCCAACCCCCTTACTAGGAGGACCAGGGGTTTTCTGTCGGGGTCACCTTCCCTTAGACCATGTTGGTTCACGGCACCTTATTTCATTCGGTGCACCCCTCTCACGAGGGACCCCCTATCCACCACCCAGGGGACGCGCCTCAACGCCGTATGGTCCCAGCGCGAGGGTATGATCGTACGTGTAGCATCAAAAGTCAGTGGCGAAAGTTGGTAAACATGGTGTTTGGATGGAAGACAAATAATAAAAAAAGGCGTGCTGTATTATGGCAGCAATAATCATGTTCAGTTTCGAAAGCCGACTATGACGTCTCCCCTCACCCTAGGGTTTAGGTGCCCTGCACTGTGTGTGCCTGTGCGGCGTGTGCGTGTGCGTGTGTGTGTGTGCGTGTGTGTGTGTGTGTGTGTGTGCGTGATGGTGTGTGTGTGTGTGTGTGTGTGCGTGTGTGTGTGTGTGTGCGTGATGGTGTGTGTGTGTGCGTGTGTGTGTGTGTGTTCGTGTGTGTGTGTGTGTGCGTGTGTGTGTGTGTGTGTGTGTGTGTGTGTGTGTGTGTGTGTGCGTGATGGTGTGTGTGTGTGCGTGTGTGTGTGTGTGCGTGTGTGTGTGTGTGTGTGTGTGTGTGTGTGTGCGTGATGGTGTGTGTGTGTGTGTGTGTGTGTGTGTGTGTGTGTGTTTGAGTGTGTGTCAGTCGTGCGTGCGTGCGTGCGTACGTGTGTGTGTGTGTGTGTGTGTGTGTGTGTGTGTGTGTGTGTGTGTGTGTGTGTGTGTGTGTCAGTGTGTGCATGTGTGCGTGCGTACATTGCGGCTTCAGCCGTATGGTCTAAAATCTCAGAAAATCTAGACCGCCACGTATCCGTCACTGATGTGTCTCGGGCCGCAAGGTCATTCTGCTGAAAGAAAGACAACTGTTCTGTGCGGAGTGAAATGTACCTAATGAGTTTGGGTGCTCTCCCTTGAGTGTTGAATTTTATTGTCTAGTCTCTGACGTCATAAAGAGTTGGAACGAGAACCTGCAGTAGGGTCACCCTGTTCGCAACCAGAGTACAAACAACGTGGCAGAGTATAATGTACATTTTACATTGTCGTGCGGTCAGTCTATTTTCCGACACTGTGATTGGTCAGCACATACACATGGCAGGGAGTTAAATACCCCATTGCAAGGGCGCCCAGTCGTTCGAAAGATTAGTGCGACAAATGGAGAAAAAAAAAATAAAAAATAAAACATGAAACGTGTTTCTCATTTAAGGTATATATCAAGATCTAGACATGTAGCAAATAAATCAAATTTCAAATTTGACTTTTGTTTTAATCGACTTCACTCTCTCTCTCTCTCTCTCTCTCTCTCTCTCTCTCTCTCTCTCTCTCTCTCTCTCTCTCTCTCTCTCTCTCTCTCTCTCTCTCTCTCTCTCTCTCTCTCTCTCTCTCTCTCTCTTTCTCTCTCTTTTTGGCAGAATTATTTGTGCGACAAATTTCGCACCATCGTACCAAGGTGGGCGTCCGTGCATTGTCTACCTCCTAAGATCATTGCCTTACCTGTAATTGTTCATCAGCTGCTCAATCCGCAATTCTGTTATCGCCATGCGCACGAATCTAGGTCGGTCTTTGGTTTGAACGTTTAAATCAGGGCTACTCGGCGCCGTTTACTTCATAAATAGGCGAAACACACAAAGGTGGTAACGGTGGTAAACGATATGGAAATGAAAAATGTAACTTATTTCAACATGACTACCGGGGAGAGCACACACGCTACACAAATACTTCCCGCGGTGTCTTATTTCAAACTCTGAGCTGAGACAGTTCTGCCGGGCCTCCACAGTGCGTGCACAACGCGAGAAAGAGAACAAGATGGGCCAGGCATGTTATTTCCACCTCCGCCGCATCAGTCAGATCAGAAAATACCTCACTAACGAAGCTGCCACCAAACTTGCTGTCTCTCTCATCTTATCTCGCATCGACTACTGCAACTCTCTCCTTTCCGGCCTCCCTCACTCCACCATTTTCACTCTCCAACGCGTTCAGAACAATGCTGCCCGCCTCGTCCTCAGAAAGAAAAAAATCCGACCACGTCATACCCCTGCTCAAACTCCTTCACTGGCTTCCCATCCCCCAACGCATCCAATACAAAATTCTGTCTCTCTGCTACAAATCCCTGAACAACTGCGCTCCTGCCTATCTCTCCAACTTACTTCACCCCTACACACCGTCCCGCTCCCTCCGCTCTGCCTCTGACCCTCTCCGCCTCCACATCCCTTGCACCAAACTTAACACTTTCGGCCCCCGCTCCTTCTCCGTCTACGGTCCATCCACCTGGAACACTCTCCCACTCTCTCTCTCCGTCAGAAACACTCTCTCTCCTCCTTCCAGTCCGCCCTCAAAACTTACCTCTTTCAACAGTTTTAGCACTATATCACCACACTTCCCACCCCAAGCTGACCGTCGTAATGTATTCCACTGTTTGTGGTACGCAAGTCATTGTCTAAAGCGTGCGCATGCGTGCGCGAGTTGTGAGTGCGCGCTTAGAGTGATAATTATTATAAGATGAGCGCATTATAAATACCATAATTATTATTATTATTATATGAACAATAACCCACAAAGTCCCTTCTATGTGAGAGCTGTCCTCGCTGTCAATGGTCTGGAGGGCGCATGAGGATCTATTCCTCCTGGAGATGCGCGCATGTTTGTGTGTGTGTGTGTGTGTGTGTGTGTGTGTGTGTGTGTGTGTGTGTGTGTGTGTGTGTGTGTGAGAGAGAGAGAGAGAGAGAGAGAGAGAGAGAGAATGACGTCATATTTAGAGTATTATGTCACTGTCTGCATGGTGACGGAGTAGCCTCTTTTACGTTACCGCCACTGTCTGATTTTCTCTAGAAGAAAAGTGTTTTTTTTTTTTTTTTAAGTGTTTTAATTCTTTTCTGAAAAGAATTAATTTTTACTAAAGAAGTTGAAAGGATACAAAGTTGGCTAACGTACTCATCCAATGTCTTTCTCCAAACTAGCTATATCCAAAAGTTCATGTAAATATGGCAAAAATTACGGACTCTAATCTGGGTCAACCGACTTCTTATAAACGTTTGTTTATGTCTTCAATGAGACATCTAATTACAATATGCTCAGAGGCTCTCTTAGCCACCCACTTAAGAAAATATTTCGCCAAGTTTCAAACTTGTGTGTTTAGAAATATCGCAGATTCTCTTGTTTACATACATAAGCACACACACGCACACATACATACATTACATACATACATACATACATACATACATACACACACACACACACACACACAGACAGACAGACAGACAGACAGACACACAGACACACAGACACACAGACAGACAGACACACAGACACACAGACACACAGACACACAGACAGACAGACAGACAGACACACAGACAGACAGACAGACAGACGCACAGACAGACAGACACACAGACAGACACACAGACAGACAGACACACAGACAGACAGACACACACAGACAGACACACACACACAGACACACACACACAGACACACACACACAGACACACACACACAGACACACACACACAGACACACACACACAGACACACACACACAGACAGACAGACACACACACACACACACACACACACACACACATACACACACACATACACACACACATACACACACACATACATACATACATACGCACATACATACATACATACGCACATACGGCGCTTCGCGCCAAATGTACGTTCAGCAGCAAGGTTAGCGTAACTAGACATAACGTAATTTTTATCATTTTACTTCAATTGTTAGAGGTTTAGCCTGCCCGCCTTTGGCATCATGGGCATGCTATTAAATTCCTCCCACCGCGACCCGCCGTCCTAAAAAGTCCCTTCTATAAATAGAAGGGACTTAAAAACGCTTCATCCGAACGAAATCAGTCAGTTACCGTATCCAGTCGCTTGCCACGCAGCTCGCCCCGTGCTCACAATGTAGAAGTTCCATCCGCACTTGAGAGTCACGGAATCCACTTAGAAAATTCCGCACTACCTCGCTACAGATTCTGAAATTGTCAGTGGCTACTTAGATTTAGAAGCAGCACCCCTGGTAAAATTTGAAACTTCTAGCGGCAAAACTGAATCACGTGCATATGCACGACCGGGCAGTTGTTGTGCATGAAAGAGTCGGGCCCCCTCTGTGGCACATGTTGTCTGTCGTCAGAAATATTTGCCGTGTTACTCCTGACGTCAGAGACGATTTCGCTGCTTCAGTACTCAGTTCGTACACAGCGGACCCAGTAGACTCCTCCCCTGAAACACTTTGGGAACAACTGAAAACTGCTATTGCAAAATCCTCTGCAGAAGTCTTGGGTTTCGCCAGAAAGAAGAACAAAGACTGGTTTGACGAAAACGATGTAGAGATCCAGGAACACCTAGCAAAAAAAAGAGCCGCCCATCAGGCCCACCTAGCCCAGCCTTCCTGCCCTGTGAAGAAATCTGCCTTCCGCCTCGTCTGCAGCAGTCTCCAGCGCAAGCTCAGAGATCTCCAGAATGAGTGGTGGACCAGACTTGCACAGAGGACCCAGCTTTGTGCTGGCAATGGTGACTACAGGGGCTTCTACGAAGCACTGAAAGCAGTGTATGGCCCCAGGCACCTGGTACAAAGTCCCCTGCGAAGCGCGAATGGCCAGGCACTCCTCACAGATAATACTTCCATCTTGAACCGCTGGTCGGAATACTTTCAGAGCCTCTTCAGCGCTGAGCGCACTGTTCAAGAAGCAGTCGTCCTACAAATCCCACACCTCCCAGTAAAGGTTGAATTGGACGAACCGCCCACCGCTGAAGAGACCCTCACAGCCATCCACCAGCTCAAGAGTGGCAAAGCAGCAGGCATTGATGGAATACCGCCAGAGATCTGGAAACATGGAGGCACAGCACTGCACAACAAGCTCCATGACCTCTTTCTCTGCTGCTGGGAGGAAGGAACACTACCAAAAGATCTCCGTGATGCAGTCGTTATCACCCTGTACAAGAACAAAGGCGAGAAGTCTGACTGTTCCAACTATCGGGGAATTACCCTGCTGTCCATTGCTGGGAAAATCCTTGCAAGGCTGCTCCTGAATCGGCTGGTACCTGCCATCGCTGAAGACCAACTCCCAGAGGGCCAGTGTGGCTTCAGAGCAAACAGGAGCACCACCGATATGGTCTTTGTGCTGAGACAGCTACAGGAGAAGTGCCGCGAGCAGAACAAAGGGCTGTACGTAACATTTGTCGACCTAACAAAAGCGTTCGACACTGTGAGCAGGCAAGGCATGTGGCAGATCCTGGAGCGACTTGGCTGTCCCCCAAAGTTCCTCAACATGATTGTCCAGCTACACGAGGACCAGCAAGGCCAGGTCAGACTCAACAATGATCTCTCAGAACCATTCCCTATTCTCAACGGCGTAAAGCAGGGCTGCGTGCTGGCACCGACCCTCTTCACCATCTTTTTTAGCATGATGTTGAAGCAGGCCACAGTGGACCTCGATGATGACGATGCAGTGTACATCAGGTATCGTCTTGATGGCAGCCTGTTCAACCTTAGACGACTGCAGGCCCACACGAAAACCCTAGACCAACTGATTCGTGAGCTGCTTTTTGCTGATGATGCTGCCCTCGTTGCACACACAGAGAGAGCCCTGCAGCGCATCACATCTTGCTTCGCAGATGCTGCCCAGCTCTTTGGACTCGAGGTCAGTCTGAAAAAGACAGAGGTCCTCCATCAGCCGGCACCCAAGACAGTGTATCGCCCTCCTCACATCACCATTGGCGAGTCTGAACTAAAGTCAGTGCACCAGTTTACTTACCTTGGCTGCATTATCACGTCGGACGCCAAGCTGGACAAGGAGCTTGACAGCAGGCTGGCAAAAGCGAACAGTGCTTTCGGGCGACTTTTCAAGCGGGTGTGGCACAATCAACAGCTGAAAACAGGCACCAAGATCAGCGTGTACAGAGCTGTGGTCCTCACCACCCTGCTGTATGGTTCCGAGTCTTGGGCCCTCTACCGCAGCCAACTACGACTCCTCGAACGCTTCCACCAGCGCTGCCTGCGTACCATCCTGGGCATTCACTGGAGTGACTATGTCACCAACGTCGAGGTCCTTGAACAGGCTGAAACTGTGAGCATCGAGGCTTTGCTGCTGCGGACACAGCTCCGCTGGGCGGGGCATGTCTCCAGGATGGAGGATCATCGCCTACCAAAGATCACCCTGTTCGGCGAGCTTGCTACTGGACACCGTGACAGAGGGGCACCAAAGAAGAGATACAAAGACTGTCTCAAGAAGTCACTTAGTGCCTGCCAAATCGACCACCACCAGTGGTCTTCGCTTGCTGCGGACCGTGACACCTGGCGCTCCACCATTTACAAGGCAGCTGTCTCCTTTGAGGACTCTCACAGAGCTAGCCTTAAGGACAAGCGGCTCAGGAGAAAAAACAGAGATGCCGCAGCTCAGAACCCTGGCCATACCTTCCCCTGCAGCCACTGCGGTCGAACCTGCCTGTCTCGGATTGGCCTCCGCAGCCACGAACAAGCCTGCAGACGTCGTGGGCAACTCCTATAAAATCTTCGTTCGCGAAGTCAAGCCAAGAGACTCCTGACGTCAGAGACGATTTCGCTGCTTCAGATAGTTCGTACTCAGACAGCACGACAATGGCATTGGACCGCCTGTGTTGGGTTACTTCTCGGGTTACATCGTCGTTTGTAGTCCGATGTTGATTTAGTATCGGACCTCCGCGCCTCAAGTTCGACGCGTTAGTCTAATAATCATCTTCATCGGACTATAGTACCACGGATGAAACCCTTGAAGTAACCCAGCACAGACGGCTCAATGCCTAATTGTCTCTCTCTTGTTTAAATTGAATTCTATGCATTATTCGGAAGATTATTTGTTATCTGCTTGTCAAAGAAAGATAACATACACGAGGCAGACTACAAAGTTCTCTTTGAGTTCCGTTGTCTCCGTTTGCTGTACTGTTATTTTATGGATAAAGTGTTTCAATGTGTGTCCCAGCTAGTCAGCAACGCCGTCATTATCACCATCATCATTATCATCATCACCATCAACGTTATCACGTGACCATCGTAAAGATTGTTTTGAACTCCTATTGGTGTCTATTTGTTTGACCGTTGCAGTGGCAAACAGCAGTAAAACAACGTTTAACCCCTCTACTGCCGAGAAGAAGTGAACAGAATCAAACCGCGAGAGGCATAGATCCTCATGAGCCCCCGCAATTGCGTGTGTGTGTGTGTGTGTGTGTAGAGGCAATTAAGGGGGCTCATGAGGATCTATGCCTCTAGCAGACACCACGTTGTCTCCGCGTACTGTGGACGGCTGGGGCTCACGGTTAGCGTGGAATGAAGACAGATTTCAGACACACAAGAACCTGCGGGCAGTGGCAGTATAGGGGGTAACGTTTTATTTCATGTCTGTTACGATTGTGGTTGTGTTGTCCTGTGAAAGCATGCATGTGTTAATCGTAGAAAACGATCCGATATTTATTTGAGCTGTCATGGTTGCGAGTCACGTACCTTTTCGGTGGGATTTTCTTTTGTTCGCGCGTGGAGCGGAGATCAATTTGTTATGATACCCTAGGTGTGTTCCGGAAGTTTCTAGCGAAGTCGCACGGAGAAGAGCGGTCAATTTTTGTACTGTGTAGTTTCGCTGAGAACAGACCAGAACGTTCGAGCAAAATCGCGCTCTGTCTAGTGGCCTCGTATATGTAACTTCAAAGTGTCAGCAACCTTTTGAAGCTCGGTAGTAAAGTGTAAAGCCGCTCTTATAGTCATAGTTGTTTACTGTGCACGTGAAGTTGGCAGCCAATCAATGTGTTTTTGAAAGATTGTGAAACTTCTGGAAAGATTTCGGCTAGGTCGTGAACTGCCTTCCATACTTTTGTGTGACATCATTACACACTAGGATTTGGTGCTGAAATTAGTAGCCGAATTTATGTAGCCAATTGTAGTTATTCTAGAAAATTCTTTATTTATTAATATTTATGAGTTTCAGTTATGTGTTTCGTTCTGATTGGTTGCGTTGTATGATTTTCTTGGATTATTCTAGAAATGGGTGGTACTATAAAAGATTGATGTTGGGAAGCACGTTGATACATTGTCATGCATTGTCAGTTGTAGGAACACACAGTTTATCGTAGGTACGTGGCCCGTATAGGGTGTACTTTGTGAAAGACGCAGCGTAACGGTGGTGTACGTTGAAAGAGAAACTTTGTGTCGCCAGTGTGGACATTTACAGAAGAGACATTGTATCAGTGTTGGTGCATTTGGACATGCATTGTGTGCAGATCGCATCGCTGAATTAAAATATTGTTTAAAACTGTTACTCCAGTATTGTCTACATCATTAAGCCACGTGTGACGGGCTGCAGCTGAACGAAGTTTATTTAAAAGAACCTTACGTGCGTGCGTCTGGTGTGTTTATCATACTACGACTACGACTCAAACACGTAACAATGTCATCATCACAACCACGATCTTTCGTGTATAATCAGTGTGACTTTGGCCTGGTCAGACATACACACACAAACACACACACACACCGCACACACATCCACGCACGCACACACACACTAACGCACGCACGTACTAACGCACGCACGCACACACTGACAGACACACACTCTGGGAATCTTTGATGAAATTTTAATCACAGAATAAAACAACATTTTTGGCGTAGGAAGGTTTTCAGGGGACGTATGTTCCAACCTCACAAAAACAAGTGCTCCGCAGGTCAGCTGGGACTGAAGGATTCATGGCTCAAGTATCATGTTACATAGAAAAGTATGGCACGCGTAAAACTAGGAGACCAGGCCCAAAGGGTTAGGATTTAGTGACTTATCTTGCACACAGAAACAGACATTTATAAACTGTCCATGTTAGCGGTGCTAACAGGGAGAATGAACATGTTAACCCTTTGGCTGTCGGGAGCGCTTTCTGTCCACGTGACTCCTGCAGGACAGGTCTCACGTCGACAAAATGTGCTACCGACAGCCAAAGGGAGACTACAAATCCATAACAAAAATAAAGACTCGAACTAAACGACTCGGATTACGGTTCCTGTCCGCCATCGACGGTGTGCACAGCACGCATACTCATCAAGTGTAAACGTAGCAGATCCCATCGCTGAAAGTAGAAGGCATGGGCTGAAAAACAGACAAACAACTTGCAGGTTATCACATCTCCATAATCATCCTCAGTGTGTTAAAGCTGGTCGGTACACACCAACAAGAACCGCTCAGTCATGCTGCATACAATAAGATAAGAGATAAGACAGTTTATTGCCATATGTTTCCAAGGAAAAACAATTTAAAAATATTGGAATTTGTCTTGATGTTAGTTACAAAAACTAAAATAACACACACACACACACACACACACACACACACACACACACACACACACACACACAGGGAGACAAAACCATCAGAGTGGGTTACCTACCATTTCATGTGAAAATGGGTTCCCATATTTCTATTTATTCTAGGGCTCTGGAATTGATGCCAATGTTTAGAACTCACATTATAACTAAGCTCTATAACTTAAAATAAAATAGACTTTTTCTAGAAACAGAGCCACTAGATGCCGAAAAAATGGGTTTCTGCCAATAAAGTGGGTGGGTGTCTCTCTCACACAAAAAACTGACATTACAGTCAAAATGGATGTCTTCACAACAGTAGGCGTCTGTAATAAGGTCAAGTTCATGGAATACTTCTTTTTCACATTAAATTTTTTTCCCAACTTAATGTGTATGTGTGCTTTAACATTCTTTACATTGTATGGTGCAAAATTCAATAAACACTGGCCCGAAACCTTTCGATTATGATTTTTACAGAGGAAATCTTTTAAACATTGCTGCGTTTTGTCCTTCTGAAGCAAAACAGTTTATCATGGCATTGATGTGAGAATCAACATAATGAATTCTGGAAATTAAAGGACTTTTTTGTTTTGTTTTTGGGTACTCTGGAGTTTCAGACAAACAGCAACAGAGCATTTTGAATATTAACCCTTATCATTCGGAATACACCAGTGTGTGCAACTAGTGTGACTGAAATAGTCCAAGGGTTAGTGCCAGAATAGCTTGGTGCCTCTAGGCGCCAAGCTATTGTGGCACCACCCTTGAACTAAAGCCATTGGTCTATGTCCTCATCTGTAAGTACTGTAATGTAGCTTGCATAGAATTATGGCAGTGAACAAATTTGAAACCATTAGCCTCAGTATGACTATGATGCGGGTCAAAAAGTGTGGAAAAATATGAAA
The DNA here is from genome assembly GCA_036245525.1 of Semisulcospira habei. NCBI lineage: Eukaryota > Metazoa > Mollusca > Gastropoda > Semisulcospiridae > Semisulcospira > Semisulcospira habei. The sequence continues at coordinate 140,408,407 of BTPG01000001.1, forward strand.
GATAGAAAAAGACCCAGACGAAGAAACGAACACTTAACTTATTCTACCCCAGCAAAATTTAAGATCCACCACGATAGTTCAAGGGTGATGCCAGAATAGCTTGGCGCCTATGGGCGCCAAGCTATTCTGGCATCGCCCTTGAACTATCGTGGTGGATCTGTGTCCTGCACTGCAACGCAGTCTTCTGAAGACGACTTCAACATTTGGGGATTCCGGTCTTGGGGTAGAACGAGTTAAAATGACAGAACAGAACACTGACATTAATTAATTAAGTTCTGACAACATAAGAAATCAACTTGAAACTTCAGCCTTTATTAAACGTCTTTCGTCTCCAACAACCAACCATTCTTTCATTTGCAGAGTTTTTAAAATGGCATGCAGTATATTACAAAATGATCCGCCCCGCCCCCCCCTCCCCCCCCCCCCCCCCAAATAACACTCTTGTAATCAATCTTTACATTGTCAATGGTTTTCTTATCTTATTACTGTCTTTTGTCCCCAGCCGGCTGTTTCGTTTTGCAAATCCAAAGGTTATACAGTATATACAAAATGATCCAGGCGTCCATCAGATAAAAAAAAAGCAGGCTATACATGCTGAAACCACCCCAATAATAACACTCACGTAATAAATCTGTATGAAATCGAAAATGCCGCGAGTGGCGGGGAACATAAATTTATTTCTTTTGTAACTTTTTCAGTCTGTTGCGGACGTAATCCTTAATGTTTGTCCAGCGCCTATGTCTAAGTGCAGGCTCTTTTGTCATTGCGTACTGTATCTCGGCCTTTCCAGGAAGTTTGTTCATGACGAGGTGTGTCTTGAAACTAGTTTGAACAGCTTTCTCTTCAGCTTCCCCCCATGGTTTCCTTGTAAATCTAGCTTTCTTTCGAACAGGAGCTGACGCAGTACTGTCATCATCAAAACTATCTAGATTGTCATCAGGCTCTGGACGTCTTTTCTCCGTCATGCTCATCGATTCCTGTGTTGCTGACTTGCTACTTGCTTCATTCACAGGTACTGTTCCCCCCGAGACCTCTCTGCCAGTTTCTGATGGGTCTTCATTGTCAAAGTCAATCTCTTCATCATCGCCCAGCTCAGCTCTAATGCAACTCTCAAAATCTGTCATCCCATTGTTAACTGACAGAAGAATCTTTGCCACTTTTGCCTTTTGAAGGACGTCTTGAGGTTGGCGGTAGATATGGCGATGTATCCGAATATCATGGCCAAGGAAATCTGCCAGCTGATCCTGGTCTAACTCCGAGATGGCCATTGACTGAGCCAAAGTTGCAACCTGCTTCCGCAACTGAGTAAATGTGAACATGGCTGGGTATGACACCCCTGCTTCTAGGGCATGGGCCTTCAGAACATCATGGCCTCTGTAAGGCCTCTGACCAGAAGGTGTGGCAAAGATGTACTGGGAATCAGCGAGCGCTGGCACCGATTGCCTCATTTGAAGGATTCTGTCCACAGTTGTCATCATCTTCTTCGTCAGCAAAACGGGAACACTCCTATTAAACTTGCCTCTGATTTCCACTCGCTGAAAATGATTCACCATTTTCTTCTCAACCTCTGTGAGACCTTTCAAGATATCTTGATTGGTGATCGATCCAATCTTAGCATTCTGGAAGTCTGACACCTTCATTCTCTGAAATTCTCCCCCTCGTTTTCGGTTGAAAAGTGATACAGCACAAAGAGTTGCTTTAACCACTGTCGGATAATCTTCCGAAACCATCCTCGTCTCAAGAAGCTGTTGGACCTTCCTCACATCTTCACATGATGGGATCAGCTTGGGTTTGTTCATGGTCATTTTCCCGACCGACTGGGCTGCTGTAGCGGACACACAATCATACCAGTCCCCGTTGAAGACAGAGTCAAACCGCTGCGCCTCAGAGAGCTCCTGTCGCCACCTGTCGTCTGAACCCTGCCCAAGCTGTTTGGATGCCTGTGACTGTTTGATCTGTGAACACTTTTTCAAAGCATGGCCTATGCGCATTGCGAGATTGCCTTTTTTGAACTGATGTGTGTCCTCATCAAAATCTGCTAGCTCTTTTACAGCCAGGACAACATGATCAAAGCTAGCTGAATTGATCACAGCATTTAAACTTGCGATTTTCATTTCTGACCTCACTCTGATAATCTTTAATAGTCTCCCTAACTCCCGCATCCTGGAGCTGATTTGTCCAGCCGTGTGTTCTTCAATGTCCCTGCGGTCAAATAATCTCTTTCCATACTCAAGAAGCAAGGGGTCAGTTCTGATGAGACGGCTTATCTCATCACCTCTCTGGCTGGCCAAGACCTTGTGATAGAATGAAAATTCAACGTCTAAGGGTATTGGAAGCATTAGGCGACCACGGCGCGCCGCGTCTCCTCGCCGAGTGATCTGAAACCCTCCTGGCTTCTGACAGCAACGTTTTGAGTGTACAGAGATCAGCTTTTTTTATAGAGCCCTTTGCAATGGCTACAGGCGAGAAGGTCGTCTACCTTACTAGTTTTGGTGCGATACTTAGGAATCAAACATCCGGATTTGTTTTCAAGAACAGCAACGCTATGCATGTAATCACCCTCATCTTGTAGTCTGATCCATGCTCGACGTCTCTGCTTGGTCCCTTTTTTCATCGACAAAATTTTAGCAACGTCTGCCTCATCTGCATGGACATCTTGTAAGTGCGTGCTCATTTTCAAGACAAGCTTGCCACACAATTTGCATGCATGTTTCTTGTCCCATTTGTATTTTCCTTTCCCTCTCTGCGACACGTGCACACCTGTTTCTTCTGTAAGCGCTCTTTCCCCACTCTTTCCAGCATCATGTTCCTCCTGCCTATCCACATTCTCATTGCCACCCCCTAAGGCACACTGCACCTTGCTGGTACTAGCGTCACCAACACCTGGCCACCCCGAACCTGCCACTTTGATGAAATCTAACATAGTCGATACAATACTGTCTATGTCAGAGATCCCAGCAATTGATGCCGACACACCCTCTGAATCCGGTGAGCTCGAGCCAGGAACAAACTCCTCGTCATCACTGCCCTCGTATTGCAATGCGCTGGCACTACTCTCAGTCTCGGGTCCATCCCAGGCGCCATTTGCCAACTGGAGAAAGAAAGAAAGATTGAAACCAAAGCTGCATTAGAAACAGAAACAGCCCAATTTTGGTTTAAGGGGCTTTGCACAAGAATAAAAAGAGTAATCCCGTGTATGACCGATTTACATATGTGTGACCTCGGTGACGAGGGCTGGCTTCTGCAGCAGTCAAAATCCACGTTTTCTGAAAATGCAAGCAGTTTTCACACATTAATTTGTCAACCCTGCGTGACCCTTTGAGAGAGGTCACTCAAATTGGCATGTTTAAAAAGGTCTTGCCACGTATCCTTGGGCCAAGCTTGAAGAATGTGGCTTGAACAGTCTCCGAGAAAATGCCACCGTTAACTCATTCTACCCCCAGACACACCACAGCAGGATAACAGGGGTGGGATTCTAGTAACAAAGAAAACGCGGAAAATCAAACGACGGGGGGGGGGGGGGGGGGGGGATAGGCGCGTGTCCACCGTTCGCCAAAGTATTCAAAAACCGACAGGGGGAGCGAGACCAAACAAATGGACTTTGTTATGACACTCCTGATCTGCAGTATAAAAAAGGAATGTGCGTACCAGTTTATGTTCAGATGCACACTAAACGGCACTCTGTCTTGGACAATATCCTTTTTCACCGACATTTTCCACTGCGACCTAAAGCTACCGGAAGTGTCGGGCGATAGTGAACCAAACTACATACAAATCCAACCCATTTGAGATTTTTTTGCCATTTAAGAAGTTTTTTTTTCGTCTTTTTCGTTGTTATTAGACGCGGAAAATAAATATGCTTCAGCGGAATTGTGAAAGAATTTCCGCGGAAATCCGCGGAAGAATCCAACCCCTGGGATAAGGATCGACCATGATAGTTCAAAGGTGATGCCAGAACAGCTTGGCGCCTACGGGCGCCAAGCTATTCTGGCATCACCCTTGAACTATCATGGTCGCTCTGTGTCCTGCGCTGCAATGCGTCTTGAGAGGACAGGGGCAAAATTTAAGGATTTTGGTGTTGGGGTAGAATGAATTAAAGTTTACCATGGACGACGGACGACCAGTGGCCCAGAACATAAACTCACTTTTGCTTCGCACGCACGCCAGCCAATAAAATGAAGATGATCATAGAATCACTTTACTTACCAGTTTGTAATTGGGAGCATTCGCTGCCGTCCATGCACCCTCCTACCAGACGCACCCTCTGTGGCAGTGGCTGGGGGGCCATGATTCTGCAGCATAGATCCCGATGGGTTTGGAATCCTGCTGCCATCCGGCGCTGGGTGTGTGCAGAAAGTCCTGAGCCGGTGTGACCAAAACGGTGTTGCTGAGAACATGTCCAATACAACCATGTAAACCAACTGACATTTTGAATCAGATTGATTGTACATTGCTTAACGCGACAGCCACAAGGCTTTCTCAGGACGTGCCTGCACTGCTTGTGAAAAAAAAACCCACCTAAACAGAACATTGCCATGTATGTCGCCTGCCGGTCAAATACGTTAACTCATTCTACCCCAACACCAAAATCCTTAAATTTTGCCCCTGTCCTCTCAAGACTGCATTGCAGTGCAGGGCACAGATCGACCATGATAGTTCAAGGGAGATGCCAAGCTATTCTGGCATCACCCTTGAACTATCATGGTGGATCCTTATCCTGCCGTGGTGTGTCTGGGGTAGAATGAGTTAAATAAACCTAACACATGGGGCCAAGACATAAAGCTAAGACCATTTAGCAACACATATCCAATATCAAGAACTACAGGCAGTGCAGACAGTAGGGAAAGTTTTAAAAAAGGCAAATACAGGTGAATGGACAAAGGGTAGACAGAAACACATGCCCCAGAATAGAGAGAAAAACCCACCCTGTGAGGCTGACCAGGGTGACCCTGAGAACTAAAAACTGGCAGTACAGTAAAAAGCGACACTTCAGTTGCACATTATTAAAGACCTGTTTGTGGACGTTTGTTCTTCGAATCGCGAGGCAGTTTTGCGAACGAGGATTGAAATCTGGCGCCATTTTTGTTTTTAAAAAAAAAAAAAACTGATACTGTGCATGCATGTGGCAAGTTAACACATGTCAGAAGAAAAAAAAAAAGAAGAAACAAAATCGCGTGGCAGATTGACCTTGTAATGGGGTTATTGAACGAATTCCTTTCATTGAAGAAGAAAGCTTTTGTTAAAATCGTGGGGTTCTATTATCATTTACTATGCAAGACTCAACGGTCAGAGCGGAGAGGAAGACACGGACCGAGCCACGGTTGAAGCAGACGCCTTATTTTTCTGGGCCAAACGGGTATCGGGGATTGGAGGCATCTCTCAGTTAAATAACTGCACTGAACAAGTACATTTGGGCGTGCTCTTAACTAAGAAATATTGCATAAAGTACCTCTGCAAACGCGAAAGAATAGCCGGTGACCGTTGGAGACGAAAGACGTTTAAGCAAGGGAAACAACTCCGTTCATCGGTGTTGGACCAATCAAATTGATCTGAAAACACTCCGGCCGCTTCCGTGTCCACACACAGGCCCAGGGCATCCCTGAAACACAACCATGAAGTAAATCTGTTAAAATGGGGACATCGTATTTTGATATTTTTTTCTGACTTTTGAATGAAAGATAATACAGAAACAACCCTCAGAAAAAATGGGTGTCTGACTCGGTCACCCAGAATTTCACACACCCCCAGTTCAAATAAGGATGGTAAAGAAAGTAACCCATTTCAGTGATTTGGTGTACGCGCGCACACACACACACACACACACACACACACACACACACACACACACACAGAATAAACTCTAAAATATGATTTTCATGCAAAATGCTAAGCAAATACTGGTATTAAACACGGCGAACGGGCACGCCTCACTGATTCAATTCAGTATAAGCTGACTGTACATATTCCGACAAGTTCTCACCCGCCGCTCGCGAGATGAGTTCATACACTAGATGAGTTCATCACACACATTGAGCACTTCGATAAGGTCATGGCGGTGCCGACAGGATGTGACGACAGAGGTAGCGCTGTACGCACGTCTTGATGACACACTGAGCCATCAGGTCTTCATTACGAGTTGTCCTCTCAAGACTACATTAAAATTGAGGAGACAGCTCGACCATGATAGTATAAGGCCGGTGCCTGAATAGTTTGGCACCTAGGCGCCAAGCTATTCATGCACCACTCGTGTACTTTTTCAACTATTTTCTGTACTCTTTTGGATTCAAGAATTCCGACTATTCCTTTCATTTTTGGAACCAAGCTATTCCGGCACAACGCTTGAACTTTTCTGGCACTATGCTAATCCGACAATACTCTTGCACTTTCTTGGCACTAAGCTACCCGGCACCACCCTTGTATGTTTTGCCGGGAACCAAGTATTCAGAATATTCTCTGTACTTTTTGAGCACCAATTAGGCTATTCAGACTATTTCCCGCACTTTTGGGCACTAAACTATTCCGGCACCACTAACATCATTAAAACATCAGTGACCATCACATCTGCACATGTTCAGTGTTAACATTTCCATCTGCTGCAAATTCATACAGTCAATGTTCTCAGCTCCGCTAAAACCTCTCAAGACGCTCAATGAACTTTCACATCTCCACGTGTTCAATGTTAACGTTTCCATCTGCTCAATGTTCACACACTCAATGATTAGACCTCCACCATCACCAGCGCTCTCAAACCCCTGGGTGAACGTTCACATCTCCACATGTTCAGTGTTGACATTTCGGTCTCTTCAATTGTAAACAAACCAAGGTGAATCACAGCGCTGGACAGACAAACAGTTAGATCCCCTGCCCCCGCCTATCAGACACCCAATCGCCAGCCCACAGAGAAATACGCAGGTATAGAACAAGACGATTATTTCCATCCTCTAAAAGAATGGATCAGGTCTCTTATATAACCCATGTCTTTCTCCGGAACTTAGGAAGTAGGCAGGAGAAACATACATACACAAACATGAAGGTGCGCTACTATATATATATATACATACAATTCTGCCAGCGCTAGCCTCACCTATCTGGTTTGTGAGAGTCTCCTCAATGTTTAAACACGTAATGTTCACACCTCCACTAGCACCATTCAAACCGCTTAGTGAACGTCTTTGAGAATGTTCACATCACCACAATACTCACGCCTCCAGTGTGCAAAGAATGTTGACATTCAATGAATGTCAGTTCATGACTCCACACGCCTGACGACACATGGCACGTGACAACTGATATATCTGCACCCACTCGGTGAATGTTCACATGAGAACTAAGGGGTATTCACCATTCAGTGACTGCTCTTGTGAAAATTAAAGCGTCTTCACCATTCAGTGACTGTTCACGTTCCAAACTGACGCATCTCCAACCAACGCAGTGATTGTTCACGTCACAGTTACAGTGAGTGTCGGCCTAACTGTAATAGCACGACCGACTCCGTGCCTGAAATGTCAATCAAATTGCGCGCTAAAGCCCCTCGACCAATCAGGGCACTGTAGAACCATGTGCTTTTGGATGCCACTCCGATCTCCGAAAAAAATAACCGGATTCGTTGGCCGGACGCGTCACTAATANTGTCCTTTTAGCCGATTTCGACGGTATTGGAGTTGCATGGAAAGCACTTTTGCTAAGATACGTAACTACATTCTAATTCTGGTTTCCTTGTTTGACGTGGGCTCTATGCACACGCTCGCGCGCGCGCGCACACACACACACACACACACACACACACACGCACGCACGCACGCACGCACGCACGCACGCACGCACACACACACACACACACACACACACACACACACACACACACACACTGAAACAACATTCAGTTAAACTTCATCACACGATGTTTACTCTTTAAATTGGCGCCTCTCGGGTTTAAGACATTTTCAGTTTCTGTGGCAACGTGGTTGAAACAAGCAGATCAACTGCACACCGTTCTCGCTACCTGATCAAGGAAGGGAGATGTACATGGCGTATCATAGACACACATACATCGGGACATGTTAACCCACAAAGCACTGACATTGCTACGACAGGATGTAGTCTGATCATGATAGTCCAAGGGTAGTGTCAGGATAGCTTGGCGCCTGTAGGCGCCAAGCTATTCTGACACAACCCTTGAACTATCATGGTCGATCTGTCTCTAAAATTGTGAAGCAGACCTCAAAGGACAACTAAAAAATGACAATTTCGTCTCAGGACAAGTTAACAGATTTCTCTGTTCCGTAATTATTAGCATCAGTCATTACGTCATTTCTACAACAATGTTCGCATTTTCACTACTGTGGGTTTATATACATGGACTTAAAACAAAAATCCGTGTGTGTGATGGTATGTGATTTCGGACCCTGCAGCTGGAAGCCGTAAGGTCCAAAATCACGGACCGCCACACATTAATCGGTACATTTTCCTTTCCATCGCCGACTGCTAGACAATAATCGACCAAAGTATGTTAAATGTACAATCTTATTAACTTCACACTTTTCAATACGCCAAGTTAATCAAGAACTACCTTTGCGATACCATGATCGATCCATCCCTCGCAACCTGAACTGTAAACCTGTGGCTGAGGAAGTGAAAAGTGTACTAAAGATCAACTGCGCGTGAGCACTGTCCTGATTACATAATTTCTTCTGACAATGCACGTCTCAACAGTCATCAGATGACTACTTACCCCTCCAACACATGCAGCCGCCGGGACTGTTCACAATACCACTGTCCTGATCACTGTCCTGATTACATCATTTCTTCTGACAATGCACGTCTCAACAGTCATCAGATGACTGCTTAACCCACCAACACATGCAGCCGCCGGGACTGTTCACAGTACCAGTGTCCGTATGCGCAAAAGGGTTAACCTACCACTCATCCAACTAACATTTTAAAACATTCTGCCGCCTTGTTCTGTTAGTTATAATGGTTTTACGCCGAGCAGACCACTACTGCCATATCACGGCGGACATTTTGTTCTGGTTTGCTGTGCATTCTTTACTTTAAAATAAATACTTATTCTTCTTTCCTTTAACGCATTCTACCCCAGAAACACCACAGCAAGATAAGGGTCGAGCATGATAGTTCGAGTCAAGGGTGATGCCAGAATAGCTTGGCGCCTATGGGCGCCAAGCTATTCTGACATCACCCTTGAACTGTCATGGTCGATGCAGTCTTCAGAAGACAACGGCAACATTTGGGGATTTCGGTCTTGGGGTACAATGAGTTAAGAAATATTCAGCCTTTAACCCCATTGTGCTTGCAGCCACCGGTACCGTGAACGGCATCGGAGACCTCATGCGCCCCCTTGCGTAATGAAAAAAAAAACCCTCATCTCTCTAAAGTGTTAGAAGCACACTCATCCAAAAAAAAGAGACATTTCATCTCAATGGTAACTACACTCATGTTAGTACGTACACCACAAAGCGACGTTGTCTCACTGCCGTGGTATAAATAGCAAATTTTCTGCCGTGGTATAAATGACATTTTCTACCATGGTACATTATAAGTTATTGGTCAAAGGGGTTTGCTACACGGACCCGTGTACGCCTGAGGGAGGTCAAAGGAATCATTGTATTCTGAAGCCGAAGGCCTGAGGGGTACAATTGTTCCTTTGACCTCCCGAAGGCCTACAAAGGTCCGTGCAGCAAGCCCCTGCTACTAATAACATAATTTATTTGTTTTTATTTCTCCACTATTTTTGTAAAAGAAATCAAGAAGACATCTTCCGACCTGGATCACGCCAGAAATGACTGTCTCATTGCTTTGCCTAGGGTCATAGGTACCTGAATTATTACGTTTTGAAGCTGTAACTGTTATCGACTGGCCTTGCCCTTAGGCAGATGAGATAATCTATACTTCCTCACGCGCATAAAGTGGTGTCCAGTCCTTCGTGCGATAACTCTACCCAGCTGCAAGAGACATAACCCTCAGGAGCCCCCGCAGTCACCAGAGCTCATGAGGATTTATGTCTCTTGTTAGTCCTATGTTCTTGGGGCCTAATTTGGTCTCATTTAGATCAACGTTCTTCACGCGAATATAGGTCAGTGTGCAGTCGCGTCAGACGTGAAACGTGATCACTGGAAGCGACTGATGAGTTAACGCATTCGAGACGTGCCGTCTCCGAATACGCGGCTTTAAGCCGACTGTTAACTCATACAGGACGTGTGGCTTTAAGCCGCGTATTTGGAGGCGGCACGTCTCGAATGAGTTACGGCAGAGTAGTGAATTCCATCAAACCAAGACAGTGTTATTAGTTGTATCATGTTTTGTTGTTTATTGTGTACGACAACCCTTTCTATACGGTCGAAGCTGGCTCTATCTCATTTTCTCAGCTAGAGCTCACCATTTCTCGGTCGAACTGTGCACACGTCATCTATATTACGTGAGGGGAGATTATCCGCAATTCAACCTCTATGTAAAATTGTAAGCGTCGCGAGAGATGGGTGGACCAAGCCGACCCGGACAGTATACAAAATGAACACACTGACTTGTAACCCGGAAAAATGAATTTGTGTGACTTGCCCAGGGTAGGAATATTTGCTATTTATTTATTTATTTATTTATTTATTTCTTTATTTACTTTTTATTTATTTATTTATTTATTTATTTATTTTTATTTATTTATTTATTTATTTATTTATTTGTTTGTTTGTTTATTTATAAATTTTGTATACCTACGTCTATATACCAAAAGCGTGTCCCTAGAAGCTGGACAAAACGCGTTAACCATATTATGCACTGCCATATGCAAGCTACATTAGGATAAGGATACAGACCAATGGCCTTATTTCAAGGGTGGTACCAGAATAGCTTGGCGCCTAGAGGCGCCAAGCTATTCTGGCACTGCCCTTGACCTATTTTAGTTAAACTTACTTCACACACTGGTGTATTCCGAATGATAAGGGTTAACACATAGTTAAAGGGACCTAACTGTTTTTTAATATGTGTGACAAGCTCTGAGTGATTCCCCTTGGTGCGTATTGTAATGCCATTCGTGGCACGAATGTCAGGGGTTTGTGAATAGTGGCACAGGGGGAATGGTGGAGTGGGGAGTGGTGGGGATGGTGAAGGGTGGGGGCGGATTTTTTTCTTGCAAAGGCATGAAATAATGTGTGTAAATATAATGTCTTTATTATTATTTTTTTAATGTTTTATTTATATATAAATATTTTTTAACCTATTTTATGTTATAGATGTTAGCAACGGCAAGTTTGTAAAATGACGATTTCTTTCTGTCAAGACGTTTTACGTTGATAAATAAAGTTTCATCATCATCATCATCATCATCATCATCCCTCCGGCGGGTCCCGAACGCGTGACGTCATACGATCTTAGCGACACAAGACGGATCCCTTGAGAAATATGTAGTGACTGACAAAGCGCGGTATTCAATTTATACGATGTTATATAAGACTGTGTTCGGTATCATATTAAGTCCATTCCTAACCGTGCAATGAAAGAGAAAAGGATGCAGTACGTTATAGTATGGTGCCCTCGGTTTCTTTTGCGAGGAATTTTTTTTAAATATTATACATGACTAAAACTTTGCCGTGTTTTGTTGTGGTGTTGTTGGGTTTTTTTTAATGTTAGCTAAATATAATGTAATAGTGATACACACATTTGACTGACAAGTAATTATTATATTGTCCAACATACAGTCCTGTAACAAACGCACCGTACTAGGACACACCCATCGCTACGACCAATCAGATGGTATTAAATGAGGTGAAGGTCAAAAGACAGAATTGAGTTGTGCTCTGAAGCGGTTCAGTGTTGGCCATTTTAAAACAAAGCATCGAATGTTACATACTGTCCAGACAGAGACAGTTAAAGTAGTGTAATACACTATACACATCTTATTTTTAGTAATTCAGCAGAAAAAAATGACTGACCTAAAAATGTAACAGAAGGAATTACTGATGTGACTCAAAGACAAGGTTAGCACAACATGCCATCCAAAACATATATCACTTCCAAATTCAACACTGACACACTAAACTAATTGCAAAAGTAGATTTCATATGTGATTGAATGATTGATTGATTGATTGATTGATTGATTGATTGATTGATTGATTGATTGATTGATTGATTGATTGATTGTACATTGCTTAACGTCCCGACAGCAACAAGACTTTCTCAGAGATTTCATATGTGAAACTTATTCAGTGAGACCTCAATAATGCACGGCCAGATGGTTTCCTTCCAAGTCTGGGCGCTGTTGTTGTCACTAATTACAAGTAAAATTGCAAGTTGTCAGAAAATGTATGATCCTTTGTGTTGCTTCATTAACCCAATCAGCCCTGACGCACTACAGCAGGAGACGGGTCGACCGTGATAATTCAAGGGTAGTGCCAGATTAGCTTGGCGCCTGTCGGCGCCAAGCTAATCTGGCACTGCCCTTGAATTATCATGGTCGATCCATCTCCTGCAACTGGTGCATAGTCATTAGATGACGCCTCCGAAATTTGTGAAATACGGCCGTCGGGCTGAATGAGTTAAGCTCATTTCAAATCACTTTCAAATCAAAACATTGAATTGTGTCGCAAAACGGTCCAGCAAGCAAAATAAGCTGAAGACGCTCTGGCAATACTGTACTGTCAGGCTGTGTTTCCATATAACTACGCGACATTGGCGTGGTAAGCGAGACAGCAAAAAATGTAGCTGAGCAGCAGGCAACAGATCACTTCATGTGTTTCCACATAGTGGCACGAGTCGACAGGTGGCATCGGGCCCCTTTTTATGTTGTGTAAAATTGTTGTGATTTGCTTTTGCCTACAGAAAAGTACGTTTCCTTCACAGCGGAATTGCGGTGGAATCACCGTTGAATAGCTTCATGAGATGATACCATTTTTTTTACATTGCTGTCACCTGTTGCACCGCAAAATCTCTCTCTCTCTCTCTCTCTCTCTCTCTCTCTCTCTCTCTCTCTCTCTCTCTCTCTCTCTCTCTCTCTCTCTCTCTCACTCTCTCTCTCTCTCTCTCACACACACACACACACACACACACACACAAACACACACACACACACACACACACACACACACACACACACACACACACACACACATTTCAAAGCCAAATATTCCATTTTGAGAAAAAGGATCTTTATTGGAACATTTTAATGTAAATGTACAGCTGTATTAACTATTTAAAACAACAAATATAGCATTTTGAGTAGCAAGTTGAATCTTCTTAGTGTACGTGAACAAAATCAGTATTATGGAAGTGACAGTCGCGATCGGCCATGCGGAAGTCGCCGAGCCGAAGATAGGTGTGGTTCGGAAGTACTCGGAAACAGTCGGAGTGAGCCGAAGGTAGCGTGCTATGTCACTGCTTTTGCATTAAAAAAATCCCCCCCCCCCCCCCTTTTTTTTTTTTTTTTGCTGCACCCTTAACTCATTCGTGACGCGCCGCATCCGGATACGTGACATTCGCCGCCAATCCGGATGCGGCACGACTCAAATGTGTTAATGTTTTGGCAGTTCTCCAGGAAGAGAGGTCATTCTGCTTAGGTCAAACTTAGCAGACAAAATCCAGAACGTCCTTTTTTTTTTTTTAGAAAAGCGAGACTGTATAACAGACTCAGTGAACATCTCGCTATTCTCATACTATGGCTTTTGCCATATAACCGCTGAGATGGGCGGGTATGGAGAAAGGGGACGTGAGCGGGGCGGCTCAGTCGGACAGTAAACTGACGCATTTTACCGTTTGGCTGTCAGTAGCGCTTCTTGTCAGGATGATTCATGGCGACAAAAGGCGCTACCAACAGCCAAAGGGTTAATTCTATCCAAGCAATACATTCATCATTAACATGTGTCATTCATACAACTCGCACGATTTTCCCGACACGTGTTTGACGCCTCTCTCAGTGCATGAATAAACCGGGCTTGAGAGATCTCCGTCGTACTTTCGACTGTTTTGTTTCAGTGCCACATAACGCACATCGTTGTGGCGGAGAATCAGTTGGCAAGGCAAACATCACCCGTGCTCACTTCTACCGATAAAATGCTAGCTTTCCGAAAATACTTCACCCGGGCTCAGTTTGATCGATAAAAGGCGAGATTTAGCTCGCCTTTTTTCAGTCGAACAGAGCACTCGTGATTCATTTTGCCTAACCCTTTGCATGTCCGTAGCGGTTTTAGTCGCGATGAGTCCTGAAGGACGTCAGGATGTTGTTATTCCTGAAGGACGTCAGGATGATGTTATTCCTGAAGGACGTCAGGATGTTGTTATTCCTGAAGGAATCATCGCGACTAAAACCGCTACGGACACGCAAAGGGTTAACGGCAGATCAGACATAACTTAATCACACACGCGATGAATATACATTAACAATCACGTGGGTCAAACACTTTTGCATGAAACATCAGGAAGAAGAAACATGGTTGGAAAGTCACATGCCATTATAGAACCTTTTAAGACCACGTTTACATAGGAAGCATCCCGACACCATAATGTCCTAGTCTTAACGCGCTAGGCTCTCTGGGATCGCATGGTGAACCAATAGGCAGTTCGCAAGCTAGGGTGTGTGACTGTTCGAGACCACTTTTACATAGGAAGCATCCCGACACCATAATGTCCTAGTCTTCGGCTAGGCTCTCTGGGATCGCATGGTGAACCAATAGGCAGTTCGCAAGCTAGGGTGTGTGACTGTTCGAGACCACTTTTACATAGGAAGCATCCCCACACCATAATGTCCTAGTCTTAACGCGCTAGGCTCTCTGGGATCGCATGGTGAACCAATAGGCAGTTCGCAAGCTAGGGTGTGTGACTGTTCGAGACCACTTTTACATAGGAAGCATCCCCACACCATAATGTCCTAGTCTTAACGCGCTAGGCTCTCTGGGATCGCATGGTGAACCAATAGGCAGTTCGCAAGCTAGGGTGTGTGACTGTTCACAAAAACCTCACATATTCCACATTTGAATGGCTAAAGCTCACATCGTACTCACAGAAAGGCCACGCACACTCAGAAAATATACTCATTTTCCCATTATTTATTTTGAATTAAGAAGTTTAGATCGCGAGGAGCATGTGCGTGGTCTACATACCGAAATACAACAAGAATGTGATCGGATAGTAACAAGTAAAACATTTGCATTGTAATGTAGATTACGGTTTATAGATACGGCGTTCAAAACAGTTTCGTGTTACACATTGTTGTTTCTTATGTTGCAAGTGAAATTTCATCCAATTTTTGTTCTTGTGCAAAATGGACATTTGTTATGAATTTTATTTGTAGATTAAACTGTTCAGTTGGTGTATTGTTTACGAAAATAATTGCGTCGCTACTGTTCAACAAAGATGGCTTCGACCTATATTGCTATTCTGCGGTTGTGGAGGGTTCTGTTAAACATAGAAGTGCAGTGTTCGTACACTAGCATTTTCAGAATGACCGAGCGGCTGACATTTCTGCAGCTGTTTGATCCATAGTCACTGAGCGCGAAACGCGCTCGGTGACTATGGATCAAACAGTTGCAAAAGTGTCAGCCTCTCGGTCTGTCTTGAAACGATAGCCTGGTACACAAACACTCCAGTTCTATACTATAATAGGGTAGCAGACATCACAAGACTTCAGTCCAGGGGATATAATGCTCACCCCATACACCGTTGAACTGTGTTACATCAAGTTGCCGGGGGGACAAAGTGTTCCTCTTGTTATATCTGGCGCTTGTTGTACATGGAAAATGCGTGGAGCGATCGGAACTGACGTTGAAATAGTGTTGCTTTATCCGACTTTTGTGTCCGACCTTAATTGTTGTGAGCGACTCAAAGTCAGCTATAGCACATTACGAGACTGATACAGGAGAAGAGAAGTAAATCAGTGCAGCAAGCATCCTAGAGGTCTACAGTGAGGTTATCAGATGACACACGAGGATTCAACACAGACATTACGTACAGTTACGTGTGTGCGTAATATTCGACAGCTCACAACATTCGAAAATATACTTTATTAATTTTATTTACAGATGACCATTCATGCATAGCTACTTATAAAGATTACATCATTCAAGTAGACAATTCTGACATACTTTCAGCATACAAACACTTGGTCACTCACACCGATGTTATTTGTGTGCTGGTCTGTGATTTTCGACATTATGGCTCAAGGCCGTAAGATCCAATATCACAGACCAGGAGTACATTTGCATAGCTCACAAACACGTCATTGTACCACAGTGACGGATTGGAGTTCTCTCCCTTATGGTGCTTTTTTCTCTCTACTATGACCCACTGTTCATTCGTCAGTTTGCAAACACACGTCACAGTGTCACGTGACACATTTATATCAGTTCCCCAAGGGAACTAAGGCACATGAAAATGATGCTTTCAGTACTGCTGAAGATTGTCAATGATCACAGTGACTCACTACATGGGGTAATGTATGTCCGTTTCACTTCTCATTAGCGGGTGATGATGATGCTACATAATTCTCCGACCCCGTCACTGTTTAATACACTTTTCTTAATATCCCCAAACTGCAAGAGGCACAGACCCTCGAACCCCTGCAGGTGCGATGATTCATGAGGATCTATGACTCATGGGTCCCTTACACAGAACTTGTCGGGTACTTCAGTTCATTCTGTCTTGGTGACGTTGGAGGGGTTAAGGTAATGGCAGAGGAAAGATGTTGATAACGTTGTGGAGATGGACGTTCCAGGGGTTCTGGAGGAGGAAGTTGTCCGGTTACTGAAGGTGCACTCTGGTGACCTTGACACGACCAGGACCACGCGCTTCTTGGTGTGGATGTAACTGATGGGGGTTGATGCAACTGCTGGGTTGGTTGTGGCTCTGCTGTCGGTGGTTGTATAACTGCTGTGGATGGTAATAGCGCTGCTGGGGGTGTTTGTGGCTATGCTGGGGGTGGTTGTGGCGCTGTTGGCGGTGATTGTGGCTCTGGTGAGGGAGGTTTTAGGGGTGTACATGGTGTTGTTGGCCTAACCCGAACATTCAGCTCCAGCAGGAAGTGCTCAGGCGTGTGGGGCACGCTGGCCGGCCACTCTGGAAAGTCACATGGTTCTGTTGGCATGGCGGTTGACTGTCAAACCTGTAAATGATATAGTGATAGTTCATGACTGTGTTATGTGTATTGGCTGATCATAGTTCTAAAACAACTATACTATGAAATACTTTAATAAGCAATGTGATTAACAGTCAGCTACATCATCAGTATTTTGTGGCAACAGCAAAGGCATTTAAAGCGAGCTACATCTGCCATGCAGCATAGTTGCAGCAAAACCTGACAGTCATTACATATATATGTACTGTATGACTACATCTACAGTGCAGTAAATCAGTGTATACACCTGTCCAACTGCCAATTCTATAGCATAGAAGTGGAGTGTTCGAGTAGGCCTACTTTCATTTCTTGACCGACCGAGCGACTCCTATGCAAACTGTTTAAATCAAGGTCACTGAGAGCGCAGCTGGATGTGACCGTTAATCAAACAGTTTGAGAATGGGAGAATGTACGGGGTCTGTACAGAAATGATAGTATACAAACACTCTGCTTCTCTGTTTTATAGATCCTTTCACAACATAAATTCAGTCACCAAAAAGTAAACAACGCAGACGACAGTTTTGCTTTAGTCTGCTTGTCGGCTGCGCGGGTCTAAGCCGCTCACCGCTGATTGTGTTGAGTTTTGCTGCTTTGTGGAAAAGCATGGTAAAAGTTGGATATCTACAGCAGTGACGATGAACCGTAAAGGTCTGTCTGTTTCACTTGCAAATGTTTTTATCGCTTTCGTGAGAAGCGCGATCGATGTCACTGATTTTGGTGTAGAGGTAGGCATGTTTTTTATACACTCACCCTTGAACTGTCATGTTTGGTTACATGTTGTAAAGGGCAGAACGGGATAAACACAGACCTAGTTTTCAGCAAAGTAACAGCTAAGATACAGCTATGCAGTATTAGAACAGCAAACCAACAGCAATTCTACAGCAAAACCACCGCAACGCTACCGCAATCTCACAGCAACATTACAGCAACACTACACCAATCACACAGTAACATTACAGCAACACTACAGCAATCCCACAGCAACACTACAGCAATCTCACAGTAACATTACAGCAACACTACAGCAATCACACAGCAACATTATAGCAACACTACAGCAATCCCACAGTAACATTACAGCAACACTATATCAATCCCACGGTAACATTACAGCAACACTACAGCAATCCCACAGTAACATTACAGCAACAGCACAGCAATTCCACAGTAACACTACAGCAACACTACAGCAATCTCACAATAACATTACAGCAACACTACAGCAATCACACAGCAACACTACAGCAATCACACAGCAACATTACAGCAACACTATATCAATCCCACGGTAACATTACAGCAACACTACAGCAATCCCACAGTAACATTACAGCAACAGCACAGCAATTCCACAGTAACACTACAGCAACACTACAGCAATCTCACAGTAACATTACAGCAACACTACAGCAATCACACAGCAACACTACAGCAATCACACAGCAATTCCACAGTAACACTACAGCAACACTACAGCAATCTCACAGTAACATTACAGCAACACTACAGCAATCACACAGCAACACTACATCAATCCCACAGCAACACTACACCAATCCCACAGTAACATTACAGCAACACTACAGCAATCCCACAGTAACATTACAGCAACAGTACAGCAGTCCCACAGTAACATTACAGCAACACTACAGTAATCCCACAGCAACATTATAGCAACGCTACAGCAATCCCACAGCAACATTATAGCAACACTACAGCAATCCCACAGCAACATTATAGCAACACTACAGCAATCCCACAGCAACATTATAGCAAAACCTCGGTAACACGTCAGCAGAACTACACCAAAAATGTCATCAAGACTACGACTCGGGAAATGGGAACACAGTTGTGCCACTATGTCCATGTACACCACATGATCTAACACCAAGTGATGTGCACTGTTACTGATCGGAGACGACGCTGACTCTCTATCCCTTTCTACGTCAAGGAACGAAATCCTGTAAAATGAAATCCGTTGAAAATCCTGTCACAAATGCGCTATTTTTTTAGCGCCACGTGATGGGCCAAATCCACTCTTTCGGCAAAATTACAGCAAAACTACAGCAAACAGTCAGAACTTTTCAGCAATATGACAGCAACTTTGCATAATATTTTACTGTGTGGCTTAACCCTCTGCGTGTCGGTATCGGTTTTAGTCGCGATGATTCCTGTAGGAAACCACTACCGACAGCCAGGGGTTGTGCGCCCCTTTCACAGGTAACCTCTACAGCACTACTGTTACACGGATTCAACTAGACTTCAGTGGAGTTCTCAAAAACAAATAAACCATGAAACTGCCCGCTGTTCAGTAAACCGTCACTTTAAAGTGTTCAGGAAATTCAAAAGCACAATTTAAAGCAAGTCTACTAGAGTACTTTGGAAGGAGAGTGGGTGGAGGGGAGGGGGTGGGAGATTGCACGGTAGGATCCTCTGCACTTGGAGTATGACGTCTGTCTTGGACAGCTGTACTCTACAGCAACGCTTCAGCAAGTTAACAACTATAATACAGCACTACTAGAGCACGACTACTATATATTGTCTCCTTCTTGCTTATCAGTCGATTGGTTGACTGGTTTTACTTGTTCCGGATGTTTAATTTATACAGAAAAATTAATTTGTTAATCCATTTGCACTTTAGCAAAGTAACGGCTAAGATACAGTAATGCAGTATCAGAACAGCAAACCAACAGCAACACTACAGCAACACTACATCAATGCTACACCAGCACTACAGCAACACTACAGCAAAACCACAGCAACACTACATCAATACTACATCAATGCTACACCAGCACTACAGCAACACTACAGCAAAATCACAGCAACACTACATCAGCGCTACAGCAATGGTGCAAAAAGCGGACAGCAACACTACAGCAATACAGGAATCCCACAGAAACAGTGTGGCAAAATGTTAGCAAACCGTATGCAGAACTACACCAAAACATCATCCGAACGACAACACGCAGGAACTACGGACAACAGACCAGGCTAGAAGCAGATTCTATCAACATCACGGCACGAATAGTGTGACGGTTTACTGAAGAGCGGATAGGTTCAGGATTTATTTTGTACGACATTTTATACATCTTTATTATTTTATGAACATCAACAGCATTCACTAACTTGTTTAACTGTGTATCCACTCACATTTTTACTTGTTTATCTTTCTTACTTGCTAACTTACTTACATGCTTGTACTCGTACTCTGGGTTACAGAGAATTCCACAAGTGCTGTTTTACAATGGTGCCGTAATCAAAAGAAGGACCAAATAAACAATACTATTTTACAGACTTATTAGAAAGTGTGTTTCAGAAATAAGGAAGGGAACCTACAAAGTTGAATGCCGCGTACTTATGAAATTACGCAAACAAGATACATTTTCCGTTTAAATTTGTTTGGTTTTTTAAGTCAATGGAAACGTGACGTACCTTACGAAAATTTGTTCCTCTCCAATCTTCAACACCGATTAATGTTTAAAGCTGCCATTTATTGTGACTGCAAATCTGAGCCAAACTGAGGGCGAAGCAATCGAGTACGGATGCTATTTTTAGTGCCACGTGGCTTGCAAAATACAAAATCACAGCAACTTTTCAGCAAAACTTTCCAGCAAATACTCCAGCAAACACTCCAGCTAACCTACAGCAATATTATACCATCTTTACAGTTATAAAATACAGCGCTGCCACAACAAAGATATTTAAACGAGATTTCAGCTGGCAAAAGAGGGTTAATTAGTTAGTTAGTTATTTGGGTTTAACGCCGAGCAAGCAACTAAGGTCATCTCACGGCGGGGCAAAAGAGGGCATGTCCAATATAACATTGAAAATCAAGCTTTTCGCAAATGTGGACAAATTGTTAATCCATTTGTAACGAAGTTAGTTCAAGCATCACTAAGAAACGCCCTAATTTATTTTGATTGATTGACTGACTGGTACTGGCTGGTACTGACTGACTGGTACTGGCTGGTACTGACTGGCTGGTACTGACTAACTGGTATTGGCTGGCACTAACTGGTACTGGCTGGTACTGACTGGGTGGTACTGACCGGCTGGTACTGACTGATACTGACTGACTGGTACTGGCTGGCACTGACTGGTACTGGCTGATACTGACTGGTACTGGCTGGTTCTAACTGACTGGTATTGGCTGGTACTGACTGACTGGTACTGGCTTGTACTGACTGACTGGTACTGGCTGGTAATGACTGACTGGTACTGACTGGTATTGTCAGGTACTGACTGAATGGTACTGGCTGGTAGCGACTGACTGGTAGCGGCTGGTACTGACTGACTGGTACTGGCTCGTACTGACTGATTGGTACTGGCTGGTACTGACGGACTGGTACTGGCTAATACTGACTGACTGGTACTAGCTGGTACTGACTGGCTGGTACTGGCTGATACTGACTGACTAGCACTGGCTGGTACTGACTGGTACTGACTGAATGGTACAGGCTGGTACTTGACTGCCTGGTACCGACAGACTGGTATCGACGGACTGGGACCGACGGACTGGGACCGACGGACTGGGACCGGGGCCGACTGGGACCGGGGCTGCTGTAACGAGGGCCGACTGGGGCCGACTGGGACCGGGGCTGACTGTGACGAGGGCCGACTGGGGCCGACTGGGACCGGGGCTGACTGTGACGAGGGCCGACTGGGGCCGACTGGGACCGGGGCTGACTGTGACGAGGGCCGACTGGGGCCGACTGAGACCGGGACTGAATGTGACGAGGGCCTACAGGGACCGGGGCCGACTGGGACCGGGGCCGACTAGGACCGGGGCCGACTGGGACCGGGGCTGACTGTGACGAGGGCCGACTGGGACCGGGGCTGACTGTGACGAGGGCCGACTGGGACCGGGGCTGACTGTGACGAGGGCCGACTGGGACCGGGGCTGACTGTGACGAGGGCCGACTGGGACCGACTGGGACCGGGGCTGACTGTGACGAGGGCCGAATGGGACCGACTGGGACCGGCGCTGAC
Organism: Semisulcospira habei; assembly: GCA_036245525.1. NCBI lineage: Eukaryota > Metazoa > Mollusca > Gastropoda > Semisulcospiridae > Semisulcospira > Semisulcospira habei. The sequence goes on from BTPG01000001.1 coordinate 140,430,511, forward strand.
TGTGACGAGGGCCGACTGGGGCCGACTGGGACCGGGGCTGACTGTGACGAGGGCCGACTGGGGCCGACTGGGACCGGGGCTGACTGTGACGAGGGCCGACTGGGGCCGACTGGGACCGGGGCCGACTGGGACCGGGGCTGACTGGGACCGGGGCCGACTGGGACCGGGGCTGACTGTGACGAGGGCCGACTGGGGCCGACTGGGACCGGGGCCGACTGGGACCGGGGCTGACTGTGACGAGGGCCGACTGGAACCGACTGGGATCGGGGCTGACTGTGAAAAGGGTTGACTGAAACCGACTGGGACCGGGGCTGACTGTGAAAAGGGCCGACTAGGACCGACCGGGACCGGGGCTGACCGAGACCGGGGCCGACTGTGACGAGGGCCGACTGGGATCGGGGCTGACTGTGACGAGGGCCGACTGGGGCCGACTGGGACCGGGGCTGACGGTGACGAGGGCCGACTGGGACCGACTGGGTCCGGGGCTGACTGTGAAAAGGGCAGACTGGGACCGACCAAGACCGGGGCTAACCGAGACCGGGGCCGACCAGACAGGGACCGACCAGGACCAACAGAGACCAACTGTGACCGGGACTGACCGGGACCGGGACTGGGACCAACTGGGACCGGCATGGACAGGGCCCGGCTAGGACCGGGACCGGGACCGATCATGACAAGGACTGACCGGGACCGACCGAGACCGGGACCAGCTGGGACCGTGACCGCCTAGGACCGACCCACTGACCGACCGACTGAGTTCAATGTCACGTACTTATGAAATTACACAAGAAGATACATTTTTCATTTAAATTTGTATGTTTTTTTTTAAGTCAAAGGAAACGTGACGTCCCTTACGGAAATTTGTTCCTCTCCAATCTTCAACACCGATTGTTTGAAGTTGCCTTTTATGTTGACTGAAAATCTGTACACGACCTTTCCGTTAGCGAGGTGTGCACACACCACTACGGTGTAAGTTCAAATAGTGTTAGTTCAAGCATCACTACAAAACGCCCATAAAATGGCTGGCTGGTGCTGACTGACTGTTACTGGCTGGTACCGACTGGGACTGGGACACACCGGGACCAGGACCGATTGGGACCGGGACAGACCGGGACCGGGATCGATGGGGACTGGGATCGACCGGGACCGGGATTTACCGGAACCAGGACCGACTGTAACCGAGACTGACCGGGACCGGCCAGTCCCGGGACCGACTAGGACCGGGACCGACCGGAACTGGGACTTACCGGGACCGACCAGGACTGGGACTTACCGGGACCGACCGGGACTGGGGCCCATGGGGACCGGGATCGACCAGGACCGGGTTCGACCGGAACCGGTACTTACTGGGACCATGACCGACCAGGACTGGCCGGGAATGGGACCGACTGGGAGCGGGACTTACTGGGATCAGGACCGACCATATTTATAATGATTGACTGACTTGACTGGCTGGTACTGACTGACTGGTACTGTCCGGCTGGTACCGGGACCGACGCGGGACTGAAACCGATCGGGACCGGGACCGATTGGGACTGGGATCAACCGGGACCGGGAATTACTGGGTCCAGGACCGACTAGGACCGGGACTGACCGGGCCGTGGACCAATGGGGACCGGGATCCAACGAGAGCATCTGGGACTAGGACTTACCGGGACCGGGACTGAACGGGACCGACCGGAACCGGGACTGGCCTGGACCGGGAATTACCGGGACTAGGACTTACTGGGACCGTGACCGACCGGGACCGGAACCGACCGGGACCGCTATCGCCCGGGACCAGGACCGACCGTTGCCGGGACCGACCAACCGAGTTGAATGCCGCGTACGTTTGAAATTATGGAAACAAGCTACATTTTCCATTTAATTTTGTGTGGTTTTTAAAGAAAATGAAAATGTGACGTACCTTACGGAAATTTCCTCTCCAACCTTCAACACTGATTGTTTAAAGCTGCCTTTTATGTTGACTGCAATTAAGAACACTACTTTTCCGTTAGCGAGGTGTGCACACACCACTACGGTGTAAGTTCAAATAATGTGAGTGTAAGCATCACTACGAAACGCCATATTTATAGTGTTTTTACTAGATAGCGCCCATCCCCGAAAGATCAGGCTCAGAAGGCTTTACAAAGAAAAACATTCAGCTGACAGAAATAGAGGGCACACAAAGACCTCACAATATGTCAAATGAAACACAACCCAAACCTATACAATAAATCAACTCTAAAGACCGTGCGTTCAGTGCCAGTCATACTTAAAGCCGCCACACATGCCCAATTTTGAGGCCGATTCCCAAGCAGTTTCGAATCGGTAGGTGATCGGGCCGGACTATAAAAACGTATGCACTGCCACACATTTCCACATTCGACTCGCAGCAGCCGAAGAGAACGGACCTCCGCTCTTCGCAAGCAATACAGTCAAGTCAAGAAACCAGCGCCACGCCGCAAGCCCCCAGGGAGAACGGACACCGCTCCTTGTGCAGTAACACGAGACACAAGCTTCGCCCCAAGCCACAAGCCACAGAATACAGCACAGATGGCCTCCAAAAGGAACCAGCCACTCGCCCTTTTGAGCTTCGCCCCAAGCCACAAGCCACAGAATATAGTACAGATGGCCTCCAAAAAGAACCAGCCACCCGCCCTTTTGAGCTTCGCCCCAAGCCACAAGCCACAGAATACAGCACAGATGGCCTCCAAAAAGAACCAGCCACCCGCCCTTTTGAGCTTCGCCCCAAGCCACAAGCCACAGAATACAGCATAGATGGCCTCCAAAAAGAACCAGCCCCCCCCCCCCCCCCCCCCCCCCCGCCCTTTTGAGCTTCGCCACAAGCCACAGAATACAGCACAGATGGCCTCCAAAAAGAACCAGCCACCCGCCCTTTTGAGCTTCGCCCCAAGCCACAAGCCACAGAATACAGCACAGATGACCTCCAAAAAGAACCAGCCCTTGTTAGGGCGAACAGCCGGCGAACCATTAAAGAGCAAGTGCAGGATTATACCTCTAGCCTCCCCCAGGCGCCTCGACAACAGCCCACGGCCACAAGAGAGACAAGGAGCTACCGGTCACCTTTGTCCCACCTATACGGAGACCAGAACAAACAACGCGGGGGCCTTCGACCCCGCAGCAAACGGTCTACACGCCACAGCGGCCCGACAGCCAAACCCATTGGAGGAGATATTCCAAAGGTTCCACCCACCACCGGACATCAGAAAAGTTTTCCAGGAGCACAGAGAGATGCTCACCACCCAGGTACCACCCCCTCAACAAGAAGAGGAGACCCAGGACTCGGCGGAGCCATCGTCGGGGCCGGACTTCCCGCCCTCCCCACCGCCGGTCGACATCCCCGAGTTACTAACTCAGGAACGGCCGGCATCGATTGAGGAGGAGGGGACCCGGCTCCGGGAAATGAGTTTCGGCGACCTGGTGCTTCTGCTTCAGGACGTCATTCCAGCCCTACTGTCAACAGATGGCGACATCTACCACCGGGCACTAGTCACCTCCCGGTGGCTAGTGCACACAGGAGCACTCCGGGACCTCCAAACCCCCACGACAGAGAACAGCCACCCAAGCGACAGTCGCGACAACCAAGGGGAATGCCAGGCTACAACTGCCGCCCCCCCCCCCCCCCCAAACAACGAAGAAGACCGGCACCGTACCCACTGCCACCAAACACAGAGGTTGCGGAAACACCGCCCCGCAGACTCAAGAGACAGGCACAGTCCCAACCAGTGAGTCTAAAAGCACGGCGACCGACCCAGCGCAGCAAGAGGTCACTACCCCACGCCCACCAGCCAACAAACCGGCCAACGGCAGCGCCATCGACCACCCAAGCGCTTCCGGAACCGATGCCCGGCACTACTCCCCACGCCGCCACCACACCTCGCCTGCCACCCCAACACCGCCACCCATCCCGCCCAACCCAACGCCAGACTCCCAAGCCAAAGCTCCACTGGCCACCACCACCGCCACCCCAACTCACTAGACCCTTCCACAGCCAGCGACGGTACCTCCGGCCAGCACCATTACCGCCACCACTCATACAAGACTTCCTAGAGTGGCTGGCCTATCAACACTCACCAGCCTGGCACTAAAGCGACGGTCTACCGGCCACACCACCCGCCTCCTCCATCACCAACCGCCCGGCCCCGGCAACAACACCAGCCGCTGCGCGACGGAGCGACAGACAGACAGCGAGATGACCCCCCCCCCCCTGCCCCCCTCCCCCCCTTTGGACGAAATCAGCGAGAGCTGGAAGTCCCCATCCCTTTAAACTTGCAACTTGCAACACATTTCCCGACTTTTTTAGCCGACCGGTTTGAACCAAAGATCAAAGTCATACTTGTTCTGCAAAATGGCTGCTAGTTTTGACAGTGATGATGATGTGCTTGCATTATCAGCAGTTTGCATCATATTCGGGAAGAGGCGGGCGAGACATCGGCAACGAAGGTGGTACTGATCTTCCGCCATTTTCAAACTTAAACAACGTGCTTTGCGAGACGCGCTCTGATTGATTGAAGCTTACAATCGGAGCGGATTCGGATCGGACAAATAGAGCAGGTTCAAGACACCCGATTCCCAGCCGATTGGGAACGGATCGGATATATGACGTCATCCGATCGGAATCGGCTTCAAAATCGGGGCACAACCGGCATGTGTGGCGGGGCCTTAACTCATTCAGCCCCGACACACACAGCAAGACATGGATCGAGCATGATAGGTCAAGGGTGGTGCCAGAATAGTTTGGCGCCCATAGGCGCCAAGCTATTCTGGCACCACCCTTGAACTATCATGCTCGATCTGTCTCTAGAGTTGTAATACAGTCCTTCAGAGGCAGTTTCAACATCTGGGGATTTCGGTCCTGGGATAGAGTGTGTTAAGACACTTTCTGCCGGCCATGTTGGATCTCAGGTTCCCGCTGTACCGGCCGCTGACCAAGGACTGTAAGAACATGAGACAACCTGACTTACCTGGAGTTTCGTCCGAGATTATAGAGTTTGAATGCCCTCCCCTGGACCTGCCAACATCTTGCGTGTTGTCTCCCTTCTGCGTGCTCTTTCTCGTGTGGTGCATGTGCTCCTGTTCTGGTGCTTTCTGCGTGCCTCTTCCAGTTCTGTGTTCTTGTCTTTGTACCGTCCGTGTTCTTCTTCAAGTTTCCTAACCTGCCTTTGGTGCTTTATGTATTCCCCTTTAACCTCACTTGACCTGTGTTTTTATTTCATCATTTCCTCTTCAAGGCCTTTGATTTTCCTCTTCAGTCTTCTTTGTTCACTTTGGAGATGCTTTGTGCCCTCTTCCAGTCGCTTCATTCTCTCCTTGTCTTGCGTTCTCTGTTCTTTAAGTTTCTGGTGTCTAACCTGTGCTTTTCTTTCCTCACCTTCCAGGTGTCTGATTCTGTTCTTGTCGTGTTCATGCTTTTCTTCCAGCTCTAAGTTTCTGTCCTGCAGCCTATTCACTTCCTCCTCGTACTGCCTGAGTCTCTCCTCTAATTCTTTGTTTCTGTTCTCGAGTTCTCTGTACTGGTCCTGCATGTTTCTCTGCTCGTTGGCGCTGAAATCCACATTGGTTGATTCCTGCAGCAAGAAACATAATGTGCAAGATTAACGAAATAAGACTTGGACAAAAACCGCTTGCTATTACATTCAGTTAGTGTAATGAAGTTTACATCTGTGGACATTTTATTGAAGGAATTAACCAACAAAGACGAAACATGCTTGAAAATGACAGAGAGAAAACAATGTTTTTTATGTATAACAGTGACCACTTCTGGTCAGAATTTCCAGAAAATAAAAGAATGTCACATTTCAACGCTGTACCAATAAACTAGGCGGGGAAGTGGCGCAGTGGTTAAGGCGTCTGCCTCCAATGCCAAAGGTGCGAGGTTCGATACCGGGTTCCGGCATTGGATTTTTCTCCTCTGGTAAGTGTCACCGTCTGGGCAGTGGGCAGATGTTCACATCTGCACGGGACATAGACGACCCCGGCCCCCACGAGTCCCCTGCTGCCTTGCAGGCTTGGCCGCTTGGCTGCGGAAAGGCTAAGGGAGGAAACCCCTGAAATCAAAGCCCCCGTGTCTCCGGGGAAGGCTTTTGAGCCAGAGACTAAGACAAGGACAGTCTGATATAAAACCTACGACCCGAGGACCTCGATGCCACCGTCCCAGCTTGCTAGGCCATGGCAAACGAACCAAGGGTTTAAAGGGTGGGGCCAGTACTGCGCACACTGCACTCCACCAAAAAGCTCCACCGCGCAGGCTTTAGGAAACGCCCACGGACTATGACACTGAACTTTCCAAGTCCTGTAGCGATGGGCAAGGGGCAAAACGGCAGGTGAAAGATGTCACTGGAAGCCGCAGTCTCAAACCTGCATGCAGGCGGTTCAGGATATTGGTCGCCTGATGTTGACCTGGGGATGACAACGTCACTCGGCACACCCTGAACGACCAAGCAGCCTTCTCTAGGGACAGCACTGCTTGCTCCACACGGAGAGGGGCCTAGAAAAGGTGGCCTAACCAAAGCTTATCCCCTCGTAACCCATTTGGCTAGCCGCGGTCAACGGGCATCTTCTCATGCGGTCAGAAAACAAGAAAAAACAATGGATCCACTCTCATGACGACCACGACCGGACTCAACGTAGCATGCTGGAACATCCGAACCATGCTCGACACAGCAGACAGCGGACGCCCTGAACGTCGCTCCGCCCTCATTGCCCATGAATTGCGGAGGTTAAACATCGACATCGCCGCGCTCAGCGAAGTACGCCTTCCGGACGAAGGCAGCCTCCAAGAACTTGGCGCCGGCTACACCCTCTACTGGTCAGGCAGGCCTGCATCAGAAAGACGGCTCTCAGGCGTGGGCTTCATGGTGAAGACCCACATTGCGACTAAGTTGGAAAACCTACCAACGGGTCACTCCGACCGCATCATGTCCATGCGCCTCCCACTGAGACACCAGCAATACGTCACCCTTCTCAGTGTGTACTCCCCAACCCTCCTGGCAGAGCCTGCAGAAAAAGACAAGTTCCACTCTGACCTGCGCAGACTCCTGCAGAGCACCCCTGCAGACGACAAAGTCATCATCCTTGGCGACTTCAACGCCAGAGTGGGCCAAGACTCTGAAGCCTGGAAAGGAGTCCTCGGCAAGCATGGCGTTGGGAACTGCAATGACAATGGTCGCCTACTGTTGGAGCTCTGTGCAGAGCAGCAACTTGTCATCACCAACACTACTTTCCAGCAAAAGGACAGTCGAAAGACCACCTGGATGCATCCTCGCTCCAAGCACTGGCACCTTATCGACTATGTCCTAGTGCGTCAGAGGGACCGCAGTGACGTCCTCCTCACCAGAGTGATGCCCAGCGCAGAGTGCCACACTGACCACCGCCTTGTTCGCTGCAAACTCAGGCTCCGCCTCAAGCTGAAACCCAAGAAATGGGCCCCCCCCCCCCCCCCCCACGAAAAAGCTTCATGTTGCCAGCCTTCAGCGTGACGACAAGAAAGCTGCCCTTCAGGCCGATTTACAGCGCATGCTCAAAGACACAGTTGATCCAGCAGACTCCTCCCCTGAAACACTCTGGGAACAACTGAAAACTGCTATTGTAAAATCTTCTGTGGAAGTCTTGGGCTTTGCTAGAAAGAGGAACAAAGACTGGTTTGACGAAAACGACGTAGAGATCCAGGAACTTATAGCAAAAAAAAAAGAGCCGCCCACCAGGCCCACCTAGCCCAGCCTTCCTGCCCTGTGAAGAAGTCTGCCTTCCGCCTCATCTGCAGCAGTCTCCAGCTCAAGCTTAGAGAGCTCCAGAACGAGTGGTGGTCCAGACTCGCACAGAGGACCCAGCTCTGCGCTGACAACGGTGACTACAGGGGCTTCTACGAAGCACTGAAAGCAGTGTATGGCCCTAGGCACCTGGTACAAAGTCCCTTGCGAAGCGCTGATGGGCAGGCACTCCTCACAGATAATACCTCCATCTTGAACCGCTGGTCGGAATACTTTCAGGACCTCTTCGGCGTTGAGCGCACTGTTCAAGAAACAGTCATCCTCCAAATCCCACACCTTCCACTAAAGGTTGAATTGGACGAACCGCCCACCGCCGAAGAGACCCTCCCAGCCATCCACCAGCTCAAGAGTGGCAAAGCAGCAGGCATTGACGGAATCCCGCCAGAGATCTGGAAACATGGAGGCCCAGCACTGCACAACAAGCTCCACGACCTCTTTCTCTGATGCTGGGAGAAAGGAACACTACCAAAGGATCTCCGTGATGCAGTCATCATCACCCTGTACAAGAACAAAGGAGAGAAGTCTGCCTGCTCTAATTATCGTGGAATTACCCTGCTGTCCATTGCCGGGAAAATTCTCGCAAGGTTGCTCCTGAATCGGCTGGTACCTGCCATCGCTGAAGACCACCTCCCAGAGGGCCAGTGTGGCTTCAGAGCCAACAGGAGTACCACCGACATGGTCTTTGTGCTGAGACAGCTTCAGGAGAAGTGCCGCGAGCAGAACAAAGGGCTGTACGTAACGTTTGTCGACCTAACAAAAGCGTTTGACACTGTGAGCAGGCAAGGTATGTGGCAGATCCTGGAGCGACTAGGCTGTCCCCCAAAGTTCCTCAACATGATCGTCCAGCTCCACGAGGACCAGCAAGGCCAGGTCAGACTAAACAGTGACCTCTCAGAACCATTCCCCATTCGCAACGGCGTGAAGCAAGGCTGCGTGCTGGCACCGACCCTCTTCACCATCTTCTTCAGCATGATGTTGAAGCAGGCCACAGTGGACCTCGACGATGACGACGCAGTGTACATCAGGTATCGTCTCGATGGCAGCCTGTTCAACCTCAGACGACTGCAGGCCCACACGAAAACCCTAGACCAACTGATTCGTGAGCTGCTCTTTGCTGATGACGCTGCCCTCGTTGCACACACAGAGAGAGCCTTGCAGCGCATTACGTCCTGCTTCGCAGATGCCGCCCAGCTCTTTGGACTTGAGGTCAGTCTGAAAAAGACAGAGGTCCTTCATCAGCCGGCACCCAAGGAAGAGCATCGCCCTCCCCACATCACCATCGGCGAGTCCGAACTGAAGTCTGTACACCAGTTTACCTACCTTGGCTGCATCATCACGTCAGACGCCAAGCTGGACAAGGAGCTGGACAACAGGCTGGCAAAAGCGAACAGTGCTTTCGGGCGACTATTCAAGCGGGTGTGGCACAATCAACAGCTGAAAAAAGGCACCAAGATCAGCGTGTAGAGAGCTGTCGTCCTCACCACCCTGCTGTACGGTTCCGAGTCCTGGGCCCTCTACCGCAGCCAACTACGACTCCTCGAACGCTTTCACCAGCGCTGCCTGCGTACCATCCTCAGCATTCACTGGAGTGACTATGTCACCAACGTCGAGGTCCTTGAACAGGCGGAAACTGTGAGCATCGAGGCTTTGCTGCTGCGGACACAGCTTCGCTGGGCGGGGCACGTCTCCAGGATGGAGGATCATCGCCTACCCAAGATCACTCTGTTCGGCGAGCTCGCCACTGGACACCGAGACAGAGGGGCACCAAAGAAGAGATACAAAGACTGTCTCAAGAAGTCACTTAGTGCCTGCCAAATCGACCACCACCAATGGTCTTCGCTTGCTGCGGACCGTGACACCTGGCGCTCCACCATTCACAAGGCAGCCGTCTCCTTTGAGGACTCTCGCAGAGCTAACCTTAAAGACAAGCGGCTCAGAAGAAAAAACAGAGCTGTCGTAACTCAGAACCCTGACCAGACCTTCCCCTGCAGCCACTGCGGTCGAACCTGCCTGTCCCGGATTGGCCTCCGCAGCCACGAAAATGCCTGCAGACGACGTGGGCAAGCCCTATAGAATCTTCGTTCGCGAAGTCAAGCCAAGAGAGACCAATAAACTACAAGACCGCCGTGAGATGGTCTTATTCGCCTGCTCGGTGTTAAACCCAAATAAACAAATAAATAATTAAATACAAACACTAGATCATCGCTCCTGAAAAGGTCATAAAAGTTAACCCTTTGGCTGTCAGTAGCGCGTTTGGTCGCGGCGATTCCTGCAGGAATAACAACACCCTGACATCCTGCAGGAATAACAACACCCTGACATCCTGCAGGAATAACAACACCCTGACATCCTGCAGGAATAACAACACCCTGACATCCTGCAGGAATAACAACACCCTGACATCCTGCAGGAATAACAACACCCTGACATCCTGCAGGAATAACAACACCCTGACACCCTGCAGGAATAACGGCACCCTGACATCCTGCAGGAATAACAACACCCCGACATCCTGCAGGAATAACAACACCCTGACATCCTGCAGGAATCACCGCGACCAAAAGCGCTACCGACAGCCAAAGGGTTACTAATAAGATAATTAACTGTTTGCTTTTTCATAAAAACTGTTCACCGATAAACAACTTGATAAAACAAAAGAAGTCACAACAACGAAAACTACCTAACTCTCCAGTTCGCTACAAGTGTTAGGGTTAGGGTTAGGTTCTGTTTACGCCGGCCGACACCCAACAACTAACGATTGCGAAGTCACGACGGCGGATAACCAGTGTGCTATACGCTTAGACCAAGCATCTCCAAGAGGCAAAGATACTCATAAACCCGGGGGTTCCTGAGGATCTACGCCTCTTGGAGATGTTTGGAGTGTTGTCTACGCTTATTATGCAAACTGGCCCGGGGGTTCCTTAGGATCTACGCCTCTTGGAGATGTTTGGAGTGTTGTCTACGCTTATTATGCAAACTGGCCTGACATCGCTCTCGTTTGTAGTTGGAAGTCGTTTGGCGTAAACGGAACCTCCCTGCTGCTTGATGAGGAACAGAATGTGATGTTCGCAACCACCCGCCGGCCTTTAGCTCACTTGGACAGCGGGTCGTCAAGACGAAAATTAAGGCGTCAAGACATACAGACGTACAGACGACCGGCTATCCGCGCAAGTGAAGGACGGGCGGGTGGTTGCGAATCCGCCACCCACCCCCACCCCCACCCCTCACCCCCCACGGCCACCACTCCCTCCGGATCCCCGGTAAAACACACGCGTGTACTCACAACATTGGGATCGTCATCAAAAGGTACAGGCTCTGCAAACTGCTGACCTCTCCAACAAACGCCGAGTCCGGATCTGTTGTACCGGGGGGGGGGGGCGGTGTTGTAGGGGAGACTGGGGTATGTAGTGTACCGGTAACCTAATTTTGTGGAGAAGGTTGGCCTGGGGTTTGCGGTGAAGGGGAGGCGAGGCAGCTTGCAGTAGGGGCGGGTGAGTTGCCGGGTGTCAAGGAGAGTGCGTGAGATCCTACAGCGCGAGGTTCGTGATCGTAGGGCCCAGGCGATGAGGTCAGATTCACCACCATGGGCGAGGGGGATGTTACTTCCATGGCGGAGGCTGTGGTGACTGCTACCTCTGGCTGGTCCCTGCACAGAGTTGTCTGCCTTTTGGGTGATGCAGAACGGTGGAGGACTCGGTGGAGAGATCACTTTCTGTGGCGTTTAGGTCTGAAGTCGTCTGCTGAAAACAGATGAATACAATTGAAAGTTATTTTCGCCATATTTGTCTAATTCTGACGTTTGAAATTCGCCAAAGCGACGGCTCATGAGGATCTATACCTCTTGCTGAAACGTCTCTGTACCCATTATCCTTTGACGGCTGTGGATCTTTGACGTTGAATTTACAATGATTTCAAAAACACAGTCAGCGTCCTCAGGCAGTGAGGGGTTAACACGTGTCTGCGCTACTTCTTTTTCGCAACACAGGAGAGTTCTCCGATGTGCGGGGGGCAGTAACGACACCTTTGTTACTACTTTGTCATCTGCGTCTACTTTTTCAACTGCGTCTACTTTGTCATGTGCGTCCACTTTGTCACCTGCGTCTACATTGTGATCTGCGTCTACTTTATCAACTGCATCTACTTTGTCATCTGCGTCTACTTTGTCATCTGCGTCTACTTTGTCATCTGCGTCTACTTTGTCATCTGTGTCTACTTTGTCATCTGCGTCTACTTTGTCACCTGCGTCTACTTTGTCAACTGCGTCTACTTTGTCACCTGCGTCTACTTTGTCATCTGCGTCTACTTTGTCAACTGCGTCTACTTTGTCACCTGCGTCTATTTTGTCATCTGTGTCTACTTTGTCATCTGCGTCTACTTTGTCATCTGCGTCTACTTTGTCACCTGCGTCTATTTTGTCATCTGTGTCTACTTTGTCATCTGCGTCTACTTTGTCATCTGCGTCTACTTTGTCATCTGCGTCTACTTTGTCACATGCGTCTATTTTGTCATCTGTGTCTACTTTGTCATCTGTGTCTACTTTGTCATCTGCGTCTACTCATATGAACAGTTATACAAAACGTGTAGGGAAGTCGAAGCTGACGCGCGCTTAAGACTGGTTACACTCTTCCACAAACCTTAGTAGTCTTTGTAGTCAATAATAGTCTTTTTGGAGAATGTCTTATACTGAAAGCACAGGCAAAACGGCACCCGACATCTGCAAAAAGCTTACACCCTGATGAGAATCTACAATTTGCAGGTGATCATGAGGATCTATGTCTCTGGCAGATGTTGGGCGTTTAGCCTGCGCTTTGTCTGCAGACATGACCACGGAGTAACCGAGCATAAGACGCAATCTGTATAAACACGACAACATAGAGGTGACTCCAGTCATCAAGAGATATAGATTCTCATGACCCACCTCACTGCGACGTTTCATGAAGCTATATGCCTGTTGCACATGTTGGGAGATGTGTCTGTGCTTAGGTACACGTGAATCTACCGACACGGCACTCTGTGAGCTTCTGACTTCAATATGACTTCCTGTTCATTATTTTCACACACACACACACACACACACACACACACACACACACACACACACACACACACACACGCACACACACACACACACACACCACACACACACACACACACACACACACACACACACGCACGCATGCACAATGCACGCGCGCACACACACACACGCGAGCACGCACCATGACTAGCAAAAAACATAAATACTCATGAGCCCCCGCAACTGCAGATTACATGGGACCAGAAGAGTACTTTATTATCTCAAGGAGAGAACATAAATAACATATGACTAGCAAGAGACATCAATCCTCACGAGCCCCCGCAACTGCAGATTACATGGGACCAGAAGAGTACTTTATTATCTCAAAGAGAGAACATATGACTAGCAAGAGACATCAATCCTCATGGGCCCCGCAACTGCATGGTTAGATGTTATGCAACTGCGGGGCTCATGAGGATTTATGTCCCTTGCAGCTGGGTAGCGCTCGCCTTTCCCCAGCAGTTAAGGGGTTAAAATGGTGGACGTGAGCTAGCGACTAGGCAAGTCATCACGTGACACGCCCTCACCTGGCCAGCATGTTGATGTAGACATCCCGTGTCATGGCCGGGTCCACAGTTCCCGACACCCGCCTCGTGAACCACCCAGACAGCGGCGTCATCGTTTGAGGCGTCATGTGGTGTGGCGTGGTCTTGTGGGAAAGCTGGTCAGCACACAGACAGTACGGCAGTCGTCACGTCTGGCGCGCCGAGTGTAGCGCACAGGGCCTGGAGACAAGTCAAACATGCACTTTAACAGCAGTTATGACGTCTGGCGCGCCCAGTGTAGCACACACGGCCTGGGGACAAGTCAAACATACACTTTCACAGCAGTCGTCACGTCTGGAGCGCCCATTGTAGCACACAGGGTCTGGGGACAAGTCAAACATACACTTTCACAGCAGTCGTCACGTCTGGCGCGTACAGTGAGCTTAACCCCTTCATTTTTAGCCGCTTGACCCGTCTCGCCTAAAGCGCCCTACCCATAAACACAAATCCGATACGAACCCGATCCGAATCTGAAGCGGGTCCGAAACAGGAAGGTTCGTGCGAGTCCTTTTCATGTTTGTGTGTTTCCGTATGCCCGACGCGGGAGCGAATTTGCATCCAGCTTCGAACGAAAATGGCGCAATTTTTTAAAGGAAAACTGCATCGCAGCATCGGGTTCGGATCGTATTCGTGCTGACGGAAACGGAGCTTAAGGCTTACAGATATGAAAGAAACCAGCAAGAGGAATAGATCCTCATGAGCCCCCGCATATGGCCCCGATCATGAGGATCTGTCTTGAATTTGGTGTTGTTTCTTGTGCACCGACAGTGAAGGGATTAACAAAAGGATTCTTCAGTTCACTTTCATGTTCTTTCTTCAAGAACGACGAATGCTAAGAAAGAAGAGACGACATCAAGACACTCCTCACTGAGGAAAAGCATCTCATGCCCCCCCCCCAACACCCCCACGCCCACCCCCTCCCCTCCACCCCCACCCCCTTGTCAATTTATTTTCACCGACAATTGCCGACCCGCAGACCCTTAAAACAGCAAAACAACAAAATCTTACACAGAGAAGAGGAACAAGGAAAGGTAAACGTGAACCGGGAAAAAATACTTGACTGAAGAGATTTGGCGTCGCGGAAGCGTCAAAGAATATCTCACGATACAGAAAGAAACAAAGCGTCCATTGATTACCTGTTGTAAGTTCCTGTCATCTATAATGCCTTGCTGCATCTGATGATTTGTGACGTAGGGGAATATCAGGGTGTTGGTGATACGAACTCCATGGGCCATGTCCTGTGTTATGTGAAGAACCACTCGCTCCGACTTGTTCAGTTGATTCAACGCCTGCTCAGCTTTTTTTGAAACCACGGCGTCAGTCGGGACCCTAGTCAGTCCCACAGACTTAATTTCTCCAATTAAAATCCCATAATAAATAAAATTATGGGGGATCAAGATGTTAAAGTCGCCGCCAAATCCGGGTAATGTGTCTCTATGGCTTGGCGCCAGTCGTCCATGGCGGCCTGCTGTGTGGCCTGGCCTGCACTCTCCTAACCCCGTCCAGGGCCTAAGTTATTTAGGGGGGGGGGGGGCTCTAGAACCGAGGCCCCGAATCCAACCGCAACAAAAATACTTGAAGCAGTAACCTACCGGATGATCTGTTGGTGACGCATAAGATATTTTGTATCCTCGCGCTATCGGAACGCCTAAGTTACATTTAGATATCATGGCGGACAATTAATTTGAGCGGATACGTTGCTTGTGGTAGATTGTTTTCGCCGTTGGACCGAAAAAAATCTCCAGTTTTGAATACGGGATTTTTTTTTATCTCCGTCGCAGACTTGTCTTGCTAAACGTATTAGCTGGTGTTGCAGAATTACGGAGTATTTTTCTTTTTCTTCCCGTAAAGAAGGTTCTCAAGAATCATATGTACTGCAAGAATGAGGCGTCAGAGAAAATGTGAACTGCAAGACTATGACGTCATCTTGCTGTCGAGTGACTAAAATATTTTCTTGTTACCATCATTATATACGAATGACGTGGAATCTATTATCCCAAAGTCTTCAATTTCTTGTGGACAATAGCAGTAGCCGACAGTGGTTTGTGCATTGACTAGTACCTTCTACATGAGTTTATGGTGGCATAGGAGGCTGCTTTTGTTGTTTTTCCTTTCGTTTTAATATTTCTGTCGTTTAGCGCCGCACCACGACTACACGTTTTAACATAGCGGTGACTCCGTGCGCTGTTCCTTGATATGCGCTTGGTCTGCGAGCTAGCACTCCCCCCGTGCGCCATCTGCAACATCAACATCAGTCATGTTCACTAGTACGTCCCTTTGGGTTTCTCTTTCGTTAATCGTAATCAATCAATCAACTGATCGATCGATCGCGCAAGCAGTCAACCAGTCAGTATCAATCACACGATCCTGCAGGACTGTGTGGTAAAGAAAAGGGTGTTGCGGCCCTGTAGGACTGTGGTAAAGAAAAGGGTGGAGAGGGCCCTATAGGACTGTGGTAAAACAAAGGGTGGAGATGGGCCGGTAGGACTGCGTGGTAAAAAAAAGGGGGAGCCATCTAGGACTGTGGTAAAGAAAAGGGTGAAGGCAGCCCTGTACGACTGTAGTAAAGAACAGGGTGGAGGTGGTCCTGGAGGACTGTGGATACGAAAAGGGTGGATGCGGCCCTGGAGGGCTGTGATAAAGACAAGGGTGGAGGCGGCCCCGTAGTATTGTGGTAAAGAAAAGGGTGCAGGCGCCCTGGAGGACTGTGGTAAAGACAAGGGTGGAGTCGGCCCTGTAGGACTGTGGTAAAATAGAGGGTGGAGTCGGCCCTGTAGGACTGTGGTAAAATAAAGGGTGGAGTCGGCCCTGTAGGACTGTGGTAAAATAAAGGGTGGAGGTGGCCCTGTAGGACTGTGGTAAAATAAAGGGTGGAGGTGGCCCTGTAGGACTGTGGTAAAATAAAGGGTGGAGGCGGCCATGTAGGACTGTGGTAAAATAAAGGGTGGAGACGGCCCTGTAGGACTGTGGTAAAATAAAGGGTGGAGTCGGCCCTGTAGGACTGTGGTAAAATAAAGAGTGGAGGTGGCCCTGTAGGACTTTGGTAAAATAAAAGGGTGGAGGCGGCCCTGCAGGACTGTGGTAAAATAAAGTGGAGGCGGCCCTGTAGGACTGTGGTAAAATAAAGAGTGGCGGTGGCCCTGTAGGACTGTAGTAAAATAAAGGGTGGAGGCGGCCCTGTAGGACTGTGGTAAAATAAAGAGTGGAGGTGGCCCTGTAGGGCTGTGGTAAAATAAAGGGTGGAGGCGGCCCTGTAGGACTGTGGTAAAATAAAGAGTGGAGGTGGCCCTGTAGGACTGTGGTAAAATAAAGGGTGGAGGCGGCCCTGTAGGACTGTGGTAAAATAAAGGGTGGAGGTGGTCCTGTAGGACTGTGGTAAAATAAAGGTTGGAGGCGGCCGTGTTGATTGCCGGGAAGAGAAAACAGACGTGATTTTGATGTAAATACCCAATCATTTGCATCATTACCTCGATAGTGTGATCTAGGCGCAAAGGTCTATGTGTTCTTTAGAAAAGCATACTGGCAGGCAGTAATCTTCAGTCCAAGTCGTTTGTTGGTAAATAAATAAATTAGTAAATAATTAAATTAATTTAATTATTTAAAATGTATGTATGTATATGTATGTATGTATGTATGTATGTATGTATGTATGTATGTATGTATGTATGTATGTATGTATGCATGCATGTATGTATATGTATGTATGTATGTATGTATGTATGTTCCCACGTCGATGATATGTAAACTTCGCTTATTACAAGTTCGGCAATACTCGTAACGAAAAAAGCAATCTAGTTTACAGATCTTGCCGGAAGTTTTCTGATGTAAAGAAACTTGGGTCTCTTGCCTGTTTGTTAAGGTCAAAGTTCACTACAGCGTGTAGTGAACACAGTTATCAGTAAGACAGCGAACGCATCGCAACCGTGTTACACTGGATCGAACTTGAATGTCTGTTGTAAGTGTCAAGACGTAAATACGAGGACAGCCATGTTTCCTGAATGTATTCGATCCCTCCACCCCCATCTTCATCGCCACCACGTACGACTACAACAACAACGGCATTTCTGTACTCACGGTTTTTTTCTCGCTTGTTTCCAAGTGGACATCTGTTGGAATGATGGAAATATCCAGGGCGGAAACGTCAGCACCCGCTAAGGTGACACCCTCTTCGCTGACAAGGCTGACAACAGTTCGGTGTTACATAGTGTGACAGGGCAGACTACACCACCCTGTGCTGACAAAGCCTACAGCAGTACAGTGTTATATAGAGTGACAGGACAGGCTGAAAAAAAAAAAAAATCTTTGTGTCAAGTGATGATATCACCGGTTAGCTTTCGTCACACCGTGCACGTGATGATCACCATTGGATGCTGGTGTCATTTTTGATAAAAGACTTGTATTGCTGATAGACGATATTACATATCTTTGTGTCAGGTGATGATATCTCTGGTTAGCTCACACCACACTGTGCACGCGATGGTGACCAGTGCTATTCTTGATAAAACACTTGTATTGCTAATAGACAATTATGAGAGTCCGAAATAGCTCAGGCGGTTAAACGTCCGAGCAGGAGAGCGAAGGGAATCGCCGGGTCGTGGGCTCGAATCCCGTCCAGGCCCCGGTAGCTGGACTCACAATCCAGGGGAAAAAAACGGATTTGTTCAATAGCATGTCCGTTGAAAGGTCCTGGTAAATCAAAGTGGCACAGTTGGAGTGCGCCTGAGTTGATCAGTGTTCAGGTCGTACTCCATAGGCAATAGATCTCTCTGTCCCCCATAACCCGCCCGTCAGGGCCGTCCACGATCACCTCGGTGCTGTGGTTGTTAAACCCGAACTGACCAACCACAGACAATATTACATATCTTTGTGTCAGGTGATGATATCGCCGGTTAGCTTACGTCACACCGTGCACGTGATGGTCACTATTGGATACAGGTGGTGTGACGGGTCAGCTCAGAAGAGGGGGAGGGGTGGGGGAGATAGAGAGAGCCGCAGTCACCCGGAGAAAGAACCCCCGAAGGTTCGCCTGAATTAATGGTGACACTTACTTGAGGAGAAAAGTCCGACGCCGGAACCGAGTATCGAACCTCACTCTAGCACTGGTGGCAGACACTTTACCGCTGCCGCCACGGACAGCCCCAACAACCGCGCTTCCAAAAAGGCCGCTTATCCGAATGCTGCAGGCCACGAATAAGTCATTAACTCATTCAAGGTCCCTCCATCGATAGCTGCGGAAGTGTCGTATAGCGTTGCCGCCGGCAACGCTATACGACACTTCCGCAGCTATTGATGCGTGGCGCCTTGAATGAGTTAATGTGCGAAAGGGGTGGGGTTGCTGTTGACTAGACCGGCTGTTGGATTGAGAACAAGTTGTATGTCGCAGTGCTGTAGTCTGTGAAGACAAGGATGTACCGTGTCACGTGGACAACGAGCGCGGGTTGTCACTGGTCTATCGGTGTTCGCGTAACTCGTGATTCTTGGGATTTTACCGGGTTTGTTTTTTTAAGGCAAATAACGTATAGGAAAGTAAAACCTGTACACGGCATCAGCCACCTGTGCCGCCACCTTGCCCACTCCCATCCCCAGCTCCGCCTTCACTACAAACACCATTTTGAACGCGTCACCCACCTCCAGCAGTCCATCTTCGCTGTTGTCACTCGTGCCAATCAGTTCCTGCCAATCAGTTCGTGCTGTCACGTTCCAATCAGTTCGTACTACCACTTGAAATCAGTTCGAACTTCCACGTGCCAATCAGTTCGCGCTTCCAGGTGCCAATAAGTTCGAGCTGCCACGTCCCAATCAGTTCGTGCTGCCACGTCCCAATCAGTTCGTGCTGCCACGTCCCAATCAGTTCGTGCTATCAAGTCCCAATCAGTTCGTGCTGCCACGTCCCAATCAGTTCGTGCTATCAAGTCCCAATCAGTTCGTGCTGCCACGTCCCAATCAGTTCGTGCTGCCACGTCCCAATCAGTTCGTGCTGCCACGTCCCAATCAGTTCGTGCTATCAAGTCCCAATCAGTTCGTGCTGCCACGTCCCAATCAGTTCGTGCTATCAAGTCCCAATTAGTTCGTGCTGCCACGTCCCAATCAGTTCGTGCTATCAAGTCCCAATCAGTTCGTGCTGCCACGTCCCAATCAGTTCGTGCTATCAAGTCCCAATCAGTTCGTGCTGCCACGTCCCAATCAGTTCGTGCTATCAAGTCCCAATCAGTTCGTGCTGCCACGTCCCAATCAGTTCGTGCTATCAAGTCCCAATCAGTTCGTGCTATCAAGTCCCAATCAGTTCGTGCTGCCACGTCCCAATCAGTTCGTGCTATCAAGTCCCAATCAGTTCGTGCTGCCACGTGTCAATCAGTTCGTGCTATCACGCCCCAATAATTATAATAATAATAATAATAATAATAATAATAATAATAATAATAATAATAATACCCTTATCATATAGGCGCTTTTTCTCAATTTTGAGGTGAATCGATTCAAAGCGCCGAGGAACTGAAACCCAACACGCACACTCACGTAACAGACACGGATTTACGCCATTTAAGACAAACACAGTACAAGACAGACGAAGGGCCAGTTCAGCTACTGAAGTTACAGAGATTTTTGATCGCTTGTATTTGAAATTTGTAAAGTGGCCTGAAACCGGTACCAAAGTGTGGAGGGGGGGGGGTGGTGGAAGAACCGGAGTACCCGGAGAAAGAACCCCCGACGGTTCGCCCGAATTAACGGTGACACTTACCAGAGGAGAAAAGTCCGACGACGGAACCCGGTATCAAACCTCGCACCTTTGGCATTGGTGGCAGGCGCCTTAACCACTGCGCCACGAACCGCCCCAATCAATTCGTGCTGCCACGTCCCAGTCAATTCGTGCTGCTACGCAAACAGAAGCAGAATCGCTGTTAACCCCTTCACTGCCAGTGGAAGCAAACTGTGTTTCCAAAATCTTGGTCAGTTCAACGCCACAGAGCCCCAGCCGTCCAACGCCACAGAGCCCCAGCCGTCCAAGGACTGTGGATACAAAGTGGTGTCAGCAAGAGGCATAGATCCTCATGCGTCTCCAGCACTGCGGGGACTCATGAGGGTCTATGTCTCTTGCAGTTGTATTGTGTTCACCTTTTCTCTGCAGTGACGGTAGTGCTGTTTATCACAATGATTCATGTAGAAGTCATCGCGACAACAATCGCTACCGACAGCCAAAGGGTTAAATACAGTCTATATTACTGATAACAAGGTCAAATATAAAGGTATTGTCACTTCATGCACGATGGGTTGAGAGTCCAAGCTCAGGCAGTTAAGCATCGGGGCAGGAAAGCGAAGGGAATCGCCGGGTCGTGGGTTCGAATCCCCGTCTCGGCCCCGGTAGCTGAACTCGCAATCCAGGGGGGGAAAGACGGATTTGTTCAATAGCATGTCCATTGAAAGGTCCTGGTAAATCAAAGTGGCACAGCTGGAGTGCGCCTGAGTTGATCAGTGTTCAGGTCGTACCCCATAGGCAATAGATTTCCCTGTCCCACATAACCCGCCCATCAGGGCCGTCCATTATTACTTCGGTGCCGTGGACGTTAAACCAGGAACTAATCGATGTACGATGGTTCGTCTCCCTTGTACTTTCAAAGGCCTCTTTCACTTCTCCTCATCCACACGTTTCACGCCAGTCGCTGCCATTGTCAGCGTTTTTGTCACGGGCACGGTACTTCTCATACGCTGCCATCAGCTCTCGAATCAACCTCGCCATCACCACTGCAAGTTCCTGTTGTAGGCCGCCATAAACTGTCTGATCATCAGCGCCTGGTGGATCAGTTCACGAACAGCAGCAGGTGGCACGTCCACCGCCATCACCAGCTGGCTGCTACATCAGGACACGGCTAACAACTTGTCAGTCTCCTTATCGCTCAGCTTTTCATCATAACCCAGCGCTCTGTCCGCCTTTCTCCCCAGTCCGTTTGTATTTGAAATGTTTGCCACGTTCACTTGGTCAGTCCGCGCCGCCGACATGTCAGTTACTACAGGTTGTCTATCGATTGCATCACTAATGAAGCCAACCGGTATGCCCGCACCACGAAGGCCTGTCACAAAGCCACTAGCTGGTGTGACCGCGTTACCCTCGTTATCTCTGACATCATCAGAGGCGGGGGGGGGGGCGGGGGGGGGTTGGGGGGGGGCTTGTGGTTATGCTTCCGCTGGTGACCGGACCTGCCGACAAACGACGATAATAATTATCCCGTTGGCTGTCTGTAGCGGTTTTTTGTCGCGATGATTCCATCAGGAAGCCGTTACCGACAGCGAAAGGGTTAATACCTTAAACCCCATCACGGCCGAGTAAAAGTGAACGAGATCCAACTGCAAGAGACATAGATCCCCATGAGCCCCCGCGATTGCGGTGACTCATAAGGATCTATGCCTCTTGCTGTGTCGATGTTTCCTGCATGAACTGGGCTCTTTGGCGTTGAGTTAAAAATGATTGCTTTCATCCCTACGTCACACGACCAAATTGAATTTGAATCCCTTTAGCGAAAACCGTAGCATGCTACGAAACCCCTTGTTTCGACTTATGGCGGACTTCTTGTAGCCCGCTGTATGACGCGTTTTGGCCGCATTTTCGACTCTGGAGTACCATCTTTGTTGGACAAGAAGAGAAAACACACGCCAAACAACGAAGCTTGTAAGCAAAGTTCGTGTTACGTGGTAGTCGTAGTCGTAGTCGTAGTATGCTATCACACAAGACGCACGCACGTAGAGTTCTTGTAAAGAAACTTCACTCAGCTGCAACTCGTCACACGTGGCACAAGGTTGTAGACCACTCGGGAGTAACAATTTCAAGAATATTTTATTGCAGCGATGCTATCTCCACACAAATGCACCAACACTGATAAACTGTCTCCTCTACGATGCATCAACACATCTGACACACTGCGTCTCTTATAAGATGTTCACACATACTTCCTCACACAGTCTATAATACTATTACAGAGTTCCAAAATAATCTAGCAAATTCGCACATCACAGCCAATCAAAAAAAAAAAAAAAAAAAAAAAAAAAAACATAACCAAAACTTACTAATATTCATAAAAATGAACACTGGAGAAATTTATACTACTATCTAAGCGCTTTTAATACAATGTTACGAAATGTTGCTGACAACTTTGACGTCACATCTGAGGTCACTAGAAAGATCGCGACCCTGCTCAAACATTCCAGTCTAATGTAGGCGAAACCACGCGTCACAACAAAGTTTGATCGCAACTCCCCGTGCAAAAGCAAATGAATCATGCTAAAAAGATATGCCTTATCCAAAATAACTGAAATAAATATCGGATCTTTCCTATGATTAACACACCCATGCTCTCAAAGAATAACACAACCACAAACGTAACATTACCCCGCCCCCCCCCCCCCCCCCCTCCACCCTGCCTTCGCAAATTTTCTTCTCAAATCTCAAAACACGATTGTGGCTGTGTCAAACATCACAGAATAAGAAACACTAACAATCTCACATCAAAACTTAAAACAAATAAACTGCTCTGAAATAAATGTCTAACAGCTCCTTTAACTGTCCTGAACAAAGAGATACTCATTTTAACTGCTCTGCTCAGATAATCCGCTCCAAATTTTATGAACCCTTGATAGACTGCAACTTAATGTCAAAGTTCTGCAAGAACATCGCCAAAACATGAGATGGGCAGTTCAGATAGTTCAAGGGTAGAGGGTCCTGGATCAAATACTCTCCTCTTAATGAGTGTGCGATAGTCCACACACACCAGATTGGATTCATCTGGTTTCTTGACGATGACCACTGCCGACTTGGACTCCCTGATGACTCCCAGGTCCGGTGTCTCCTTGCTGTCTTTCTTCAGTTCTTCCTTGTGTTCAAAGGTAGATGATACGGCTTGCCGCCAACCGGCTCGTTTGACGTCAAATTAACTTCATACTGGATGATGTCTGTTGTCTCCGGGTCAGGCGTAAACCGATGCTTGAACTCCGTAGTTAGGACTCTCAGCTCTTCTTGTTGTACCTGAGTCAAGTTCTGACCGAACTGGATGTCTTCTACACCTTCCTGGTGGCGGAGTTCATTAAAGTCGAAGAGATTCTTGTCGTCTAGTCTCTCGTCAGCAGTCAGACGCACCGATGCCGTGTGTTGTGGTTTGTCCTGACGAACTCTCTCGATGTATTGACTATGACTCTGTAGTCGTTGATGCCAACCACTGTGTCAACCACGTAGGTCCCTTCCACTGCATCAGGAACTTGTTGTTGCCGGTGGGGAAAAGAACCAATACCTGGTCACCTGGCTGGAATCGTCGAGGTTTGGCTTTACGGTCATAGTAATGCTTCCCGTTGTTCTGCGCCTTCTCCAGTTTTTCTCGATCCATCCTGAGGGCATCCTCCAGCTTCTCTCTCAGGTCGACGACATACTGGTAGCTGATCTTCACCTCAGGTGAATCGATGTCCTTGGTCCACAGCTTCTTCATGATGTGCAGTCCTGCCGTACAATAATTTACATAACCCTGTCGAGTCTTGGGGAACTTCACGGTATGCGAAGAGCAAGACATTGTTGTATCTATGCCATAACATTGGCTGCTCAGCACACAGTTTCGTCATCATAGCCTTCAATGTTCCGTTAAATTTTTTAACCAACCTGTTACACACGGGGTGGTAAGGGGTCGTAGTGGGATGTCGGACGCTCAACAGACGATTGACTTCCTCCATGCAGTCGGAGACAAACTGGGTCCCTAGATCACTCAGGATCTCCACAAGAATCCCCAGACGTCTGAACATTTCCACGAGGGCCTCTGCCACTCTTGGTGTGTCGATCTACTTCAGTGGTATGGCCTCAGGGTATCTTGTAGCGTCAGTGTCAGAATGTAGCGATGACCATCTTCACTTGGAGGAGATATTGGTCCCACGAGATCCACGCTACCCGCTTAAAAAGCATATCGATCAGTGGTATTTTATCTACTGGAACCTTGGGCACCTTACTCTTGGAGATGATGATGATGAAACGTTTTTATTCAGGATAAAGTTTTAGGCATGCAAATGCTCTCTTACAAACTGTTTTGATAATCTATACACATATATATACATCGAGCAACACAAAAAAAAATATTTAAAAAACAAAAACAAACAAACAAACAAAAACATAGTATCAAGAACATTCAAGTGTACGAAAAGCATAAAAGGAAAAGAAAAAAACACAAAAAACAACAAAAAAAAACAACATTATAACAGCGACATAAACCGAAGGTCATCTTATAATTGTCTTCTGGCATATGTCACACGAGAGAGAAGGAGCTAGCTCAGCTGGTGGAAAAGCTGGATAGTACAGCCATTGCATATGGGATGGAAATCAGTGCAGAGAAGACCAAACTGGTGACCAATAACGCCAGTGGCATTGGCACTGAAATCATGGTTGGAGGCCAAAAACTGGAAACAGTTAATTAAGAAATTCAAATACTTAGGAGCCATTGTGACAGATGAGGGATCAAAACCAGAAATACTGTCCAGGATTGCGCAGACAAAACAACAGCACTGACCATATGGAAGGACAGAAACATCACACTCTGCTCCAAGATTAGACTGATGCGCTCCTTAGTCATCTCAGTGTTCCTGTATGCCTGCGAGTCATGGACCCTCACAGCAGACCTTGAAAGGAGGATACAAGCCACTGAAATGAGATGTTTTCGAAGGCTGCTTGGCATTTCATACAGAGATCACATCACAAACGAGGAAGTGGGAAGCAGAATCAGGCAAGCCATTGGGCCCTATGAAGACTTATTAGCCATTGTGAGAAAACGCAAACTAAAGGGGTATGGGCATGTCACGCGTTCAGCAGGGCTTGCCATAACGATCCTGCAAGGCACTGTGCAATGAGGACGAAGGAGAGGAAGACGGAGGAAAAGATGGGAGGACAATATCTCAGAGTGGACAGGACTGAAGCTGGGCGATAGGCTGAGAATGGCAGAGAACAGAGAGGAATGGAGGGAGCTGGTTGCCAAGTCATCAGTGGTGCCCCAACGGTCGGCATGACTACGGGATATAGATAGACAGACAGACAGACAGACAGACAGACAGACAGACAGATAGATATGTCACACGATCTGCAAAAACGGGTGACGTCGACGCCCTTAGCAGGCCAGTAGAAAACCGCTTGGATTCTGTTCCAAGGTGTCCTCCTAAGATAGAATCGTAAGCCAGTTTCACAGTTTCATCAACTGCATCCTCAGGTGTTCAGGAACCACCACTTGACCGACAAACTTGCCCGGGACTCGCTCGGCATAAGCCACAGACGGTCGAAGTTTGATCAGCTTGACTACTTTTACGAATATAGCGGAGGAATGAAAACATACGTTAGGGGTTTGCTGCACGGACCTTCAGGAGGTCAGAGTAACCACTGTACCCCTCAGGTCTTCGGGGTACAATGGTTACTTGACCTCCCCTAGGCTCACAAAGGTCTGTGTAAGAAAACCCTGCTACCAATAACTATACTGAAGAAAGACAGTGTGCGACCACTGGCGGTGAAGGGGTTAAACAAAGCACCATTGTTCGTTTGACATATGAGAAATACCTAATAATTGTTTGTTTATAAATGTTGAGTGTCAATCATTTCGACAGACCCAGTGTGCACAGGGAGGCAACTAATGTATAACTACAGTCCACTTCGCTCATAACAGGGGGTTGTTACACGGACCCTTTAGGCCCGAGGGAGGTCATAGTAATCATTGTACCCCATAGGCGGCAGGCCTGAGGCGTACAATGGTAACCACGCCTCTTGAAGGCGTACAAGGGTCCGTGTAGATAACCCCTGTTGCCAATAACGTATTTGTTTTCATTCCTCCGCTATATTCGTAAAAGTAGTCAAGCTGATTAAACTTGGAACGTCTGTTGCGTCTGCTATAGTTGACCTAAATACATGTTCTGAGCGAGCCCCTGCAGTAGGCTACTTTGTTCGCTTCCAAATAACCGTGCCATTTCTCAACTTATTGAAAGACAAATGACGTCGGTGGAAGTTGACCTAGTTCATATGACCCGGAAAGTCAATGCGCACCATTTATTTATAAACATGATGTTTACAATGGTAACCACGCCTCTTGAAGGCGTACAAGGGTCCGTGTAGATAACCCCTGTTGCCAATAACGTATTTGTTTTCATTCCTCCGCTATATTCGTAAAAGTAGTCAAGCTGATTAAACTTGGAACGTCTGTTGCGTCTGCTATAGTTGACCTAAATACATGTTCTGAGCGAGCCCCTGCAGTAGGCTACTTTGTTCGCTTCCAAATAACCGTGCCATTTCTCAACTTATTGAAAGACAAATGACGTCGGTGGAAGTTGACCTAGTTCATATGACCCGGAAAGTCAATGCGCACCATTTATTTATAAACATGATGTCACGACACGGGTTTTTTTCGTCTAATTTTGTAGGGGAGTAAGTTTAGAGGGGTGACAGGGTTCAGGTAGTTACCGGGTAACGATAGCGTAGGTGTGTGGTATTTGGCCTATACACGAGTATTTGCTGCCGTGTGGGAGTTTGTTGGTCGGCGTGCAGCCACGTGGCCGCCCAGTCTGAACGCCATCACATGGTACCTGTTTCACGTGAATTTTCATCACGTGATATAGTGAGCAGTTTTTCGCCAACCTAAAGTTATCCAAATTACTAGTCAGTCGCATTCCACCAGCGAACGAAAACAGTCGTCTTTTCAACGTAGTCTCTGAAGGGGGTTTGTGCGGGCGTGGGTTTCCATTAGCAGCCGCCTCAAGTAGCTGTGTCGTCCCACCTGTGGCGTCCCTACGAAACGGCCCTGGTCGAGCCCGGGAGTCAGTGTCCTAGAAAGAGAAGAAGAGCTGCGACGACTTTACCCCTGGCTTGTCTTGTCTTGTCTGTCTTCGTCCTAGCTGGGGCGTCTTCACGGATGACAGTGAGTACACGTAACAATTCTCTAGTGGCCATTTGCTCGGGGGGGGGGGGGGGGGGGTTGTGTGTTTGCTTGTTCCGTTATTATTATTTTGGCTAGTGTATTTGGGGGCAGGTGTAGAATACGAGAGAAGAGAATGTAGAAGTGAATGCCGTTTGTTGTATGTTGTAATTTCTAGAGTAGCTAGCGGCGAAGTAGTTATTGGGGTTAACGCCCAGCAGGCGACTAAGGTCATTTCTCTATTTAGCGTAGGAGTGTAAATATCGGAAGTGAGTCACAGGGTGACGTGTAAATATGTATTCTGTCAAGTTTGAATCTATTGATGCGGGAAGCGTGATGCGATTGTAAATATGTATTTTGTCGAGGTTAAATTTGCCATGAGGGAAAGAGGTGAAGGGAATATGTTGAGATTGAATCTACCGTCGTGGGAGAGAAGTGATGGGAATATAAAAGACGGCAATTAAGGTTGCGGGAAGGGTGATGTGATTATCTTATCCTCTTTTGTTAGTTGTTTATTTGTGTGTATTTTTGCACCTGTGTTTTAGTGCATCCTATTCCAGATCTGGTTCCTAATCTAATGCTGTACTGAGAGTGGAGGCTGTGTCACTCCGCCTTGTGGGGCTACGACGCCGAACCTGGGTGCCTTTGCGAGTGTCGCGGCGCGCCTCGTTTAGTCAGGTCGGGTTGTCCCGTTTAATTACTTGTAACTTGGTTATGTACAATTTCCGTGTATAATCTTGTACAGAACGTCATACATTGTGAGATTTATTTCATCTCCTCGTAGTGACTGTATTGTAAGAGGAGCTTTATCACAGTGACATTTTGAGTTATTGTATTATTTAAAAGCAGCCTGTGTTACGGAAGACCTTATCGCGGAAGCAAGAGCGTCGAGTCAGTTGAGCTGCACTTAACGGTTGTGCTTCCGGCGAGAAGGTCCCGTGACGTGAAATATATTGTTTATTCAACTTTCAGTTATATTATTTTAAAGACATTTGCTCCATTTGCCTATGTGATATTGTTTAATCCCTAGTTGCATATGTGATATTGTTTGTTCTAAAACGTTGCTAGTAAAAGGAGCCTTGTGTATCATGAGACGTGCTAGTTAAAAGAGCCTTGTGCTGTTAATGTCTAGTTTGCTAGAACATTAGTTTAATTCGAACTTGGTGTTCGTGCTCCCGCTGAGGTGTAGTAGCTTTTGAACAATATTCTTTTTTCTCGATCTTCGCTTGTTCTGGTAGGCTTATTTGGTTCATTTAGTTGATATTGTGCTATGTGAACTATTCTATTACTTAAGGAGCCACGTGCTGTGATAGACTCTCCGCGGAAGCAAAGGCGTTGGTATAACTGGCGCTAGCGCTTGACGCTTGTGCTTCCGGCGGGGTCTAGTGGCGTATGGCTTAAGCCTTTCAGCCTGTTTTCTTTTATATTATTAGTAAGGAGTAGTTTATTTATATATTGTTCGTTTGTATTTATTAGGGATATTTATTTTATTATATATTTTGTTATTTTGTATGGTGTACAGTGGCTAATCGGTTTGGGGAGTTTGGACGTATGCGTGTGTGAATGTGACGTGTGAGCGTGTGATTAGGATTGAATGAGGGTATAGTTGGTTATTGTTAGGGTTTTATTGTAATAAATGTCGTCGTTATTGTTCCTCTGGTGTTTGTGTTAGGTTTGTGTTAGTGTGGGTTGGGTGTGTCTCGAGTGTCAGCACTCATAGTTCGCACCCCGGGAGCGGGGTCGTGACACATGACTTGTCTATGAAGTTATTTATTGTGAACGCGTGAGACATAAACACAATAGCAATGAACATTATCAAATGAAAAAAAAAAGTTTGTAATTAGGTCAACTTTGACCTGCTGGACTATTTTTAGCCATTAAGCTTTCCCGGCTTGACAGTTCTCATCAAAAATCGTGTATCACGGTTTATTTCAAACATTGTCTGTAAATATTCTTTGTTCTCGCACAACTCTGGGGAAAGTGACGTATTTTGTTTCTTGTTACAAATAGCCCTTAGCTTTCTGTCCAGTCATCGAAGACACAAGGGATAGCGTTTGACAGGCCTAGTAGGTCTGTAGGGATCGAGCCTAGCCCCTGCAGGTGTAAAGGGTCATGGTCATGCGTAAACACCGTTCTTGCTGGCAGCTTATCAATCTCAGTTTGACTTTAGAAAAGCTTTACGAACCGTACTGTCTGTATATTGTCAGAGTAATGCGATTTAACAATCAGTCCGTGGTTTTACCGATAGTTGTTCGCTAAACAAACAGTTTGCGGACGACATTGATGGCCTTGCAGGAACAGAGAAGGAGCTAGCTCAGCTGGTGGGAAAGCTGGATAGTACAGCCCTTGCGTATGGGATGGAAATCAGTGCAGAGAAGACCAAACTGGTGACCAATAACGCCAGTGGCATTGGCACTGAAATCATGGTTGGAGGCCAAAAACTGGAAACGGTTAAGAAATTCAAATACTTAGGAGCCATTGTGACAGATGAGGGATCAAAATCAGAAATACTGTCCAGGATTGCGCAGACAACAACAGCACTGACAAGATTGAAGACCATATGGAAGGACAGAAACATCACACTCTGCTCCAAGATCAGACTGGTGCGCTCCTTAGTCATCTCAGTGTTCTTGTATGCCTGCGAGTCATGGACCCTCACAGCAGACCTCGAAAGGAGGATACAAGCCACTGAAATGAGATGTTTTCGAAGGCTGCTTGGCATCTCATACAGAGATCACATCACGAACGAGGAAGTGGGAAGCAGAATCAGGCAAGCCGTCGGGCCCTATGAAGACTTATTAGCCATTGTGAAAAAACGCAAACTGAAGTCGTATGGGCATGTCACGCGTTCAGCAGGGCTTGCCAAAACAATCCTGCAAGGCACTGTGCAAGGAGGACGAAGGAGAGGAAGACAGAGGAAAAGATGGGAGGACAATATCTCAGATTGGACAGGACTGAAGCTGGGCGATACGCTAAGAATGGCAGAGCACAGAGAGGAATGGAGGGAACTGGTTGCCAAGTCGTCAGTGGTGCCCCAACGGTCGGCAAGACTACGGGATATAGATAGATAGAGATAGAAACAAATAGTTCAAAATGTAACGCGTCAGCCCCGACACACGACAGCAAGATACGGATCGACAATGATAGCCGAAGGGTTGTGCCAGAATGGCTTAATTGGCGCCCACACTAAACAAATAGTTCAGAATTTAACTCATTAAGCCCCGACACATAACAGCAAGATACGGATCGACAATGATAGTGGAACGGTGTTGCCAGAATAGCTTTGCGCCCACAGGCGCCAAGCTATTCTGGCAACACCCTTCAAATATCATTGTCGATTTATCTCCTGAATTGTAATTCTGTATTCAGAGTCTGGGGATTATGGCTTTGGGTCACAATGGGTTAATATTTGGCATTAAAGCTACAATCGTATGGCACTGACCTTGGTGCGCCATTCTTGATCGGAGGAAGGCCTGCTCTGTTTTTAGTCTCGCGCGTTTCGGCGGAAAATGCTGTTGAAAATTGGATGCTGTCGTCTTAAAAACAACTCCAGAGTGCGTATTGTTTCGAACTATGCTAAGAAGCTTCGTTGTCTGGCGAGTGTTTTTCTCTTTTTGTCGAACAAAGCTGGTACTTGAGAGTCGAAAATGAGGTCATAACGCGTCAAACAGCGGGCTACAAAAAGTCCGCCATTAGCCTCTGCAAGGTTTTTTTTTTTTTTTTTTTTTTTTTTCGATTTCACGTGCAACAAATTGCCCTAATGCGATTGGTCACGTGACGTATGGATGAAAACAAAGTCGGTTATAACAGTGCCGGATAGAACAAAAGTCGGATATAACACGGCTTTTTACAGGTCACGACCCCAGTTTTTCTATGTAACTTACTTTGCTTAAAACAACATTAGAATATAACAATAGCAAAACAATAATTATGTTGCCTGGCATGTTGTTACATCTGAAGTTCACTGTTATAAGTTCATTCCTTTATCGCGGAGTGATCGGCAGCGGGATGACGTCATCGCGTATAATCTGCTACTTGATGTATCGGTGCACTTTGCGATGCATTATGTGGTCAAAGCATCGGTAGGAGCTTATTTAACCCTTTGCGCGTCGGTATCGGTTTTTGTCGCGATGATTCCTGCAGGATGTCCATGTTGTAGTTCCTGCAGAATGTCCGTGTTGTAATTCCTGCAGGATGTCCGTGTTGTAATTCCTGCAGGATGTCCATGTTGTAATTCCTGTAGGAATCATCGCGACAAAACCCGCTACCGACACTCAAAGGGTTAAAGCGTGGGACACTGCATTCGCTTTCTACCGCATGTGAGCCTTGTTACCTAGAAGCATGCTGACTGATTCACACTCTGACAAGATAAACTGTTTTAGTTGTGAATTAGTCCGTAGCTCAAGCATGTCCCCAGTCAACACCTACCGGTGACGCCGACACGGAGCTGATGCCTCAACACCTGGGCCACCTCCCGTCCGGACTGATGACAGTCTATCGGCCAGCGGTCTGCGTGTTGTCCCCATGGTGATGTAGCCTGATGATTGCCGGGCCGTTACTGACGAAGGGGATTGGGCTTGCCGTGTAGCCGTGGATGCCGCATGATAAGATGTCGAATGCCCGCCCCACCTCCCTCACAATCACTGGCGCCGATCTTAATGGCTCTGTCAGCGGCTCCGCATGCAGGCCTGGCGGTACTTCTGTATGTCACATTGTGGCGGCCCGCAGAGACAGACCGGGGACACGGCGGTAAAGCTCAGCTACCATCTGTCGATAGCGAGGACGGGCCACCCTGTAAGAGAGATGGCGATGATGATGAAACGTTTTTATTCAGGATAAATTTTTGACACGCGGATGCCTCTCTTACAAACTGTCCTGAGAAGGGAAAGGAAAGACATGGCATCAGGTGGAAGCTACAAAGCGGCCACACAAAGATCACCGACTGTGGTATTAACGGTCATAACAAGCAGTTCAATGGAAAGAATGAGAACCATGCACATTAACCCCTTCACTGCCAACGGCTGGAGCTTAGTAAACGTACCCCCCAAAAAAAACTGCCCTTGGGCCATATGTATATGTTCGTGTTGAATGATGGGGTATTACAACTACACTGCACTGGTTTTCTGCTAGGAACGCGTCACACTGAAGTAGTTTCACAACATGCCCACATTACGCAGACTTGCTGCGGCAGCAGTGGCATGGCGTGAGGCCGAACTGTCTGTCAGTACTTGGAATAGTAATGTTGTTATCCGATTCTCGGCACTCCATCAGATTGTTGCACTGTTATTTATCGGACGTATACTGTTAGTATTATCACGCCCACATTCCGCTAGTCCTCATTCCATCATGATGTGTCCTAGGCAGGCTCAGTCTCAAGCTGATTCAGTATCAGACCGGCCCCGCGCCTTCGACGCGTCAATACACAGCGTACACGACTACAATAGCACGATGTAACCCTCGAACTCACCCAACACAGACGGCTCAAAGCCTAATTGTCTTTCTCTTGTTTAAATTGTGTTGTATGCATTATTCGGAAGATATTAGTAGTAGATTGCTGCTTCTCAAAGAAAGATAACATGCACGTGGCAGACTACAAAGATCTCTTGAGAGTTCGGTTGTCTCCCTTTGTTGTACTGTTTTTATTTATGGATATTGTGTTTCAGGGCGTATCCCCCAGTTATTCAGCAACGCCGTCATTATCATCATCATCATCATCATCATCATCATCATCACGCCACTACCGTAAAGATTTTACTGAACTTCTGTTGGTGTCTATTTCTTTAGATCACCTTTGCAGTGGCAAAAATCAGTAAAACGTTTAACCCCTCTACTGCCGAGAAGAAGTGAACAGGATCAAACTGCGAGAGGCATAGATCCTCATGAGCCCCCGCAAAAGCGTGTGTGTGTGTGTGTGTGTGTGTGTGTGTGTGTGTGTGTGTGTGTGTGTGTGTGTGTGTGTGTGTGTCTGTGTGTGTGTGTGTAGGGGCCACTGCGGGGGCTCATGAGGATCTACGTCTCTAGCAGACACCACGTTGTCTCCGCGTACTGTGGACGTCTGGGGCTCACGGTTAGCGTGGAATGAAGACAGATTTCAGACACACAAGAACCTGCGGGCAGTGGCGGTACAGGGGTAACTTTTTATTTCATGTCATCATCACAACCACGATCCTTCGTGTATAATCGGTGTGACTGTGGCCTGGTCAGACAGACACACACACGTTACACACACCCCACATACACGCACGCACACACACGCACACACACACACACACACACACACACACACACACACACACACACACACACACACACACACACACACACACACTGGGAATCTTTGATGACATTTTAATCACAGTATAAACCAACATTATTGGCGTAGGAAGATGTTTCAGGGGAGGCATGTTCCATCGTCACAGAAACAAGTGCTCCGCTGGACAGCTAGCTGGGCCTGGAGGATTATGACTCAAGTATCATGTTACAAAGGTAGGGCCCACGTCAAACATGGAACCAGGTGTAGGGTCCCAACCTCGGCGTGGACCCAACCTCGGCCAGAGGACAAGAATGCTCAAATGCTAAGTTCTCAGAATGGGTATAATAACGGTTATATCAGTGATTAGCCATCCCATTGGCCTCCAAGTTCACAACATTAGTGTGACATATAGTGCTCACAAAAAGTAAGAGCATTATATGTCATGCCAATGTTGTGAAATTGTAGGCTAGTGGGATCGATTTCTCTCTTCGAGATTATAAAGTATTCTTATCCTTATTCTTATTCTTACTCTTATTCTTATGAATAATCACTGATATACCCGTGATTATACCGATTCTGAGAACTTTTAGTAATTCAAGCTGAAAAGTTAATGTACCCGACTATTTGTGAGCAGCATATGCCACATTGGCCGCGGTTGGGTTAACTCCGAGGTTGGGATCCAACCCTAGGCCCAAAGGATTAGATTGAAGTTCCTTATCTTGCACGCAGAAAAGTATGGCACGCGTCAAACTAGGAGGCCAGGCCCAAAGTGTTAGGATTTAGTTCCTTATTTTGCACACAGAAACAGACATGTATAAACTGTCCATGATTACTGCCGTCACAGCGGTGCTAACAGAGAGAATGAACAACATGTTAACCCTTTGGCTGTCGGTAGCGCTCTCTGTCCACGTGATTCCTGCATGAGTAATGTACGTCCTGCAGGACTCGCGTCGACAAAAAGGGCTACAGCCACCAAAAAGGAGAGAACAAATCCATGACAAGGGATAAAGACTCGAACTAAACGACTTGGATTACGGTTCTTGGCCATACATATAATCATCAAGTGTAAACGTAACAGATCCCAAACTCATCAAGTGTAAACGTAACAGATCCCATACTCATCAGGTGTAAACGAAACAGATCCCATAATCATCAAGTGTAAACGTAACAGATCCCATACTCATCAAGTGTAAACGCAACAAATCCCATACTCATCAAGTGTGAACGTAACAGATCCCATACTCATCAAGTGTAAACGCAACAGATCCCGTACTCATCAAGTGTAAACGTAACAGATCCCAGCACTGAAAGTAGAAGGCGTGTTAGGGCCGGTGGGCTGGGAAACAGACAAACAACGTGCACGTTATCACATATCCACATATGGCACTATGCTAATCCGATAATACCCTTGCATCTTTTTGGCACTAAGCTACCTGCCACCACCCTTGTACATTTTGCCGGGCACCAAGTATTCCGACTATTCCCTGTACTTGTTGGGCACAAATTAAGCTATTCAGACTGTTTTCCGCACATTTGGGCACTAAACTATTCCGGCACCACTAACATCATTACAACATCAGTGAACATCACATCTGCACATGTTCATTTTAACATTTCCATCTGATGAAAATTCATACAGTCAATGTTCTCAGCTCCGATAAAACCTCTCAAGACGTTCAATGAACGTTCACATCTCCACGTGTTCAATGTTAATGTTTCCATCTGCTCAATCTTCACACAGTCAATGATTAGACCCCCACCATCACCAGCGCTCTCAAATCCCTGGATGAACGTTCACATCTCCACATGTTCAGTGTGGACATTTCTGTCTCCTCAATGTTTGAACACTTAATGTTCACACCTCCACTAGCACCATTCAAACCGCTGAGTGAACGTCTTTGAGAATGTTCACATCACCACAATGCTCACACCTCCAGTCGTTCAACGAATGTTGACATTCAATGAATGTTCATAAATCCAAACGCCTTGAGACACATGGCACGTGACAACTGATGTATATGCACCCACTCTGTGAATGTTCATATGACAACACAGGGGTATTCACCACATAGTGGCTGCTCACGTGACAATTAAAGTGTCTTCAGCATTCAGTAACTGTTCACATTCCAAACTGATGTATCATCAACTTACTCAGTGATTGTTCACATCTTCATCCGCTGGGAGATCGTGCGTAAGGACAACGTGCACATCTCCACCAAGCGCTAACATCTCCTTAACGCACCAACAGCTCAGTGAACGTTGTAATCGCCATCTAACCCTCCCTGCTCTTGTGTAGGAAAGCGTGCTGGCATTGGTGGTTGTGGTGGTGGTGGTGGTGTTGGTGGTTGGTGTGGTGGTGGTGGGGGAGGTAAAATTCTGACTGTAACATTCAACTCTGTGAGAAACTGGGCGGGCGTCATGGCTTGTGTCTGGGCCAGCAATGGTGTTGTCGGCGTATCTGCCGTAGGAGGCATGTTGGCGTCGTCTGTATTGCCGATGCTGTAGTCGTTGATGTTGCCGCTGTTACTGCTGCTACTGTTGGTGACGTCATACGATCAAAACGATGCGTGCGAGACCCCGAGATGTCCTCCGCCAGAACCCAGACGATGCGCCACTGTAATGGTTTGTACTGCCGCCAGGGTGGGGTGTGTGGAGGTTTAGAGAGTTTAGGGAGGTGTAGGGGTGCCGAGAGGTGTAGGAAGGTGTAGAGAAGGTAGGCGGGGTAAGGAGGGGCAAAGAGGTGTGGCCGGGAAGGTGTGGAGAGGAAATCTGAATCTGGCTGGTTTCGGGCCACTGTCAAAACAGAAACAAGGATAGTGGATCAGATTCGGGTCGTGCACAAACACCGGCAGCAAGCGCCTTCACTAACACAAGCACCGTTAACCCTTTGGCTGTCGGTAGCGCTTTTTGTCAAGGTGATTCCTACCGGCATCACCTCGACAAAAAGCGCTACCGACAGCCAAAGGGTTAACCCCATCGCTTCCAGCGCCTTGACATGAAAGCACCGCGGAGTTTCTGGTGGATCTTGTCGTCTGCCTTGGACACAGGGCCATGATACAGCCGGCAAGAGACATTGGTCCTCATGAGCTCCAGTAACTGCAGGGGCTGATGAAGATCTTTGTCTCTTGTAACAAACTGTCACAGAACTTGTGGAGACTTCGCCAGCTGTGTAATAAATTGTCAAGGAGTTTGTCGGGTGTGTTTTTGTGGCGACCCACGAAATCTTAAAAAATAATGTCACATGGCTAGTCGTGTGTTTTATTAAGGAGTCTCCACAAACTGTGTCACAAATTGTCACTAGACTAATGGCGTGTGTTTTGTGACGACCCACGAACAATGTTAAACAAATTGTCACATAGCTGGCCATGTGTGTGTGTGTGTGGAGACCCCTGTAGCGTTGTGACAGATTGTTGCATTGTACCAACGCTCATTGCACCACCCGCTCAATCTAATTGTGCATTTTGTCCCGTTACCAGTCACAGAAACTAAGATGACCAGCGTAAGATGGCCAGTGTCAGATGACCAGTGTTCGCGGATCTGACAAGCCTGTGGCCATCACATGAGAACGTACGGCACCTGGTCACCGGGCTACCAGAGACAATTCACAGTACAATACGAGGGGCACACGCATCTGAAAATAAGCGAATTCTCAGCGTGGCGAGCACTGTAGCTGATATTGGACAACACCCGACACTTCGGAACATTAGTAACTCATTTAGCCCAGACAACCCACAGCAAGACATGGATCGAGCATGATAGTTCAAGGGTGGTGCCAAAATAGCTTGGCGCCCACAGGCGCCAAGCTATTTTGGCACAACCTTAAACTATCATGCTCGATCTGTCTCTAGAATTGAAATACAGTCCTTCAGAGGGCAACTTCAAACTCGGGAGATTTTGGTCCTTGGGTAGAATGTGTTAAACAGTGGAATCTCGTCTTACCTTGTATTCAGTCAAATGCAGTCTCGTCGAAGGTCTGTCACAAACTGTTGCGTTGAAACTAGTCACAATCTTCCAATTACAATTTCTCAAGCTGTTGATCGGACACTGAGCGTTGACACACACAGTTTCAAAGTCTTTTGCGAAATGGGAGCTCAAAGAGGCTTGTCTTCTCATTTATAGTCGTCACCACCCTACATGATACATTCCGTAAACCAAACAAGACAAATTTTCTGCCCTGACATCCTATTTCGCTCCATATATATGGAACACGGCCTTCAGCACAATGTCGGCAGAGGACCAGTACAGCAGTACCCAGGCACACAATCAGCAGACTTCCAGCAGAAGTCTCAAGGCGAGACCAGCATAAATAGCAAGCAGAACGCTTAACACAATCGGATTTTCCCGAAAACGTAGACTAAGGTCGATCGTTGCGTACGTGAATGAATCATGACACAATAACCGCTGTAAATAGTACAGGCAGAGTGTGTGAAGGTCAGAAAGTGAGTGTCGGCTTATAATATCGCACGGCAGAGTTTCAGCAGACTGGGCACAGTAATATTATCGTGTGCTTGTCATCGATGCCGCCTCAGTGTTTACGGTACGGTCACTGCCGAACTTTTCGATAGACGTCGCTTAGTGAACGCAATCCAACCCCAAGAGGAATACATCCTCATGAGCCCCCGCAGTTGCGGGGGCTCATGAGGATCTATGCCTCTTGCTCACACCACTATGTGTTTATGTTCCTTAACCCGCAGAGGGGTTTTGGCGTTGAATTTCAAAACACAATAAGCGTTCGCTGGCACGGAAGGGGATCAAACGGGTATTAAAACGCATCAAGATAACTAATCATATAAACATTCCTGACCAGTCAAATATAAAATCATCTCGCTATACACAGGACACATATTGGCTACGGTCGAGGACCCGTGGTTGGGACAGACATTGTCATCTCAGATATCTAGGGTCTAAGTCAAACAGGCGAAGAAACGGCTAATCATCAATGCTTATCTCTCCGTGGTTAGGACAGTCATTGCCATCTCAGATATCCAGGGTCTAAGTCAAACACTCGGCAGACGAAGAAACGACTGATGTTAATCTCTATTGGACATAGGCCTGTATCGTTACATGTACCGCGTCTATGAATGTCGCGCCCAGGCCGAGAGCGTGACTGTAAGTCTGTAATATGGCACCCATGCAGGCCGAGAGAGTGACTGTAAGTCTGTAATATGGCACCCAAGCAGGCCAAGCGAGTGACTGTAATTCTGTAATATGGCACCCATGCAGGCCGAAAGAGTGACTGTAAGTCTGTAATATGGCACCCAAGCAGGCCGAGAGAGTGACTGTAAGTCTGTAATATGGCACCCATGCAGGCCGAGCAGAATCGGTAATAAGGGTGTTATGTGCTGACGTTACGGTACTCTGTAAATTAGTCGGGCAGAGCAGTTCATAACTCTTTGAAGTTTATCAAGAAGATTGTTTGTTGTTGTGGTTGGTTTTGTTTGTTTGTTGTTGTTGGGTTTGTTTATTATTTTTTATTATTATTATTATTTTGGTGGGGGGGGAGGGTGGGGGGGGGGTGTTGTCTGCCGTATTGAAAATATACGGTGGGCATTGAAATGAGGCTGGTTGATGATGTTGTCAAATTAAAGTTTAAGTCCATTCCTAAGCGTTCAATGAAAAAGAAACGGATGCAGTACGTTATATTATGGTGTGCTCAGTTCCATTTGCGAGTAATTTATAAATAATTATACATGACTAAAACTTTGCAGTGTTTTTATTTTTATTTTTTGGGGTTGGTTTTTTAAATGTTAGCCAAATTTAATGTGACTGACAAGTAATTATTATATTGTCCAACATACAATCCTGTAACAAACGCTCCGCACTAGGACACACCCAGCGCTTCGACCAATCAGACTGTATTAGATGAGGTGAAGGTCAAAAGAAAGACCTGAGTTGTGCTCTGTAGTGGTTCAGTGTTGGGCACTTTAAAATAAAGCATCGAATGTTACATACTGTACAGAAAGTAAAAGTAGTATAATACACTATAAACATCTTATTTTTAGTAATTCCGCACAATAAAGACTGACCTAAAAATGTAACAGAAGGAATGACTGGCGTGACTCAAAGACAAGGTTATCAAAACGTGCCATCAAAAACATCACTTCCAAATTCAACACTGACACACTAACTAATTGCAAAAGTAGATTCCATATGTGAAACTTATTCAGTGAGTCTTCAATACTGCACGTCCAGGTGGTTTCCCTCCAAGTCTGGGGGCTGTTGTTGTCACTAATTACAAGTAAAATTGCAAGTTGTCAGAAAATGTTTGATCCTTTGTGTTGCTTCAGAGACATCTATATTAACCCATTCAGCCCTGACGCACTACAGCAGGAGACGGGTCGACCGTGATAATTCAAGGGTAGTGCCAGATTAGGTTGGCGCCTTTCGGCGCCAAGCTAATCTGGCACTGCCCTTGAATTATCATGGTCGATCCATCTCCTGCAACTGGTGCATAGTCATTAGATGACGCCTCCAAAATTTGGGAAATAGGGCCGTCGGGCTGAATGAGTTAAGCTCATTTTAATTCATTTTCAAATCAAAACATTGAATTATGTCGCAAAACGGTCCAGCAAGCAAACTAAAATGAAGACGCTCTGGCAATACTGTACTGTAAGGCTGTGTTTCCATATAGCTACGCGACATTGGCGTGGTAGGCGAGACAGCAAAAAATGTAGCTGAGCAGCAGGCAACAGATCACTTCATGTGTTTCCACATATTGGCACGAGTCAACAGGTGGCGTCGGGCACCTTTTTATGTTGTTTAAAATTATTGTGATTTGCTTTTGCCTACAGAAAACTACATTTCCTTCACAGCGGAATTGCGGTAGAATCACAGTTGAATAGCTTCATGAGATGATATAATTTGTTTCACATCGCTGTCACCTGTTGCACCGCAAAATCTCTCTCTCTCTCTCTCTCTCTCTCTCTCTCTCTCTCTCTCTCTCTCTCTCTCTCTCTCTCTCTCTCTCTCTCTCTCTCTCTCTCTCTCTCTCTCTCTCTCTCTCTCTCTCTCTCTCTCTCTCACACACATACACACCAACACACACACACATACACACACAAACACACACACACACACACACACACACACACACACACACACACACATTTCAAAGCCAAAATAAAAAATATTCTATTTTTAGGAAAACGATCTTTTTTGAAACATTTTAATGTAAATTACAGCTTTATTTACTATTCAAAACAACAGACAAAGCATTTTGAGGAGTAAGTTGAATCTTCTTAGTGTATGTGAACAAAATCAGTATTATGGAAGTGTCAGTCGCGATCGCGGGCCATGCGGAAGTCGACGAGCCGAAGATAGGTGTGGTTCGGATGTACTCGGAAACAGTGGGAGTGAGCCGAAGGTAGCGCGCTATGTCACTGCTTTTGCATGAAAAAAAAAAATCAGCAGGCCTTGTTGCACCCTTAACTCATTTGAGACGCGCCGCATCTGGATACGCGGCATTCGCCGAACAATCCGGATGCGGCAAGACTCGAATGTGTTAATATTTTTGCAGTTCTCCAGGAAGCGAAGTCGTTCTCCTTAGGTCGAACTTAGCAGGCAAAAATAGGAACGTTCATTTTTGGGAAAAGCGAGACTGTATAACAGACTCATTGAACATCTCGCTATTCTCGAACTCTGGCTTTTGCCATATAACCGCTGAGATGGGCGGGTATGGAGAAAGGGGAAGTAAGCGGGGCGGCTCGTGCAGTAAACTGACAGCATTTTACCGTTTGGCGGTCAGTAGCGCTTCTTGTCAGGATGATTCATGGCGACAAAAGGCGCTACCAATAGCCAAAGAGTTAATTCTATCCAAGCAATACATTGATCATAAACATGTGTCATTTATACAACTCGCACGATTTTCCTGACACGTGTTTGACGCCTCTCTCAGTGCACGAATAGTGATACGGGTTGAGCTCCGCCGTACTTTCGACTGTTTTGTTTCAGTGCCACGTAGCGATCAGCATTGTCTCTTGGCTTGACTTCGCGAACGAAGATTCTATAGGGCTTGCCCACGTCGTCTGCAGGCATTTTCGTGGCTGCGGAGGCCAATCCGGGACAGGCAGGTACGACCGCAGTGGCTGCAGGGGAAGGTCTGTTCAGGGTTCTGAGTTACGACAGCTCTGTTTTTTCTTCTGAGCCGCTTGTCCTTAAGGTTAGCTCTGCGAGAGTCCTCAAAGGAGACGGCTGCCTTGTGAATGGTGGAGCGCCAGGTGTCACGGTCCGCAGCAAGCGAAGACTACTGGCGGTGGTCGATTTGGCAGGCACTAAGTGACTTCTTGAGACCGTCTTTGTATCTCTTCTTTGGTGCCCCTCTGTCTCGGTGTCCAGTGGCGAGCTCGCCGAACAGAGTGATCTTGGGTAGGCGATGATCCTCCATCCTGGAGACGTGCCCCGCCCAGCGAAGCTGTGTCCGCAGCAGCAAAGCCTCGATGCTCACAGTTTCCGCCTGTTCAAGGACCTCGACGTTGGTGACATAGTCACTCCAGTGAATGCTGAGGATGGTACGCAGGCAGCGCTGGTGAAAGCGTTCGAGGAGTCGTAGTTGGCTGCGGTAGAGGGCCCAGGACTCGGAACCGTACAGCAGGGTGGTGAGGACGACAGCTCTGTACACGCTGATCTTGGTGCCTTTTTTCAGCTGTTGATTGTGCCACACCCGCTTGAATAGTCGCCCGAAAGCACTGTTCGCTTTTGCCAGCCTGTTGTCCAGCTCCTTGTCCAGCTTGGCGTCTGACGTGATGATGCAGCCAAGGTAGGTAAACTGGTGTACAGACTTCAGTTCGGACTCGCCGATGGTGATGTGGGGAGGGCGATGCTCTTCCTTGGGTGCCGGCTGATGAAGGACCTCTGTCTTTTTCAGACTGACCTCAAGTCCAAAGAGCTGGGCGGCATCTGCGAAGCAGGACGTAATGCGCTGCAAGGCTCTCTCTGTGTGTGAATCAGCATTGTGGCGGAGAATCAGTTGGCAAGGCAAGTGGCGGCCGGGCGCGCCGTTCTGAAGGTCTTTTAATAGAAAATAAATATGTCTATTAAAGACAACAAAGACACTTTCAAAAGAAGTTGCATATTAATAAATTATATCATTATGCCTGACCTCCCCAGAATAAATCACACGTACTCAGTTCGACCGATAAAATGCGAGCTTTGTCAAAATACATCACGCATGCTCAGTTCTATCGATGAAATGCGAGCTCCGAAAATACTTCACCCGTGCTCAGTTCGCGAGATTTGCTCGCCTTTTTTCGGTCGAACCGAGCACGTGATTTATTTTGCTTAAAGGGAGATCACGCATAACTTAATCACACTCGCGAAGAATATATATGATAAATACATTAACAAACACGTTGGCCAAACACTTTTGCATGAAACATTAGGGAAAAACGTTGGGGGGAAAGTCACGTGCCATTATAGAACATTTTAAGACCACTTTTACGTAGGAAGCTTCCCCACACCATAACATGTCTTAGTCTTTACGCGCGAGGCTCTCTGGAATCGCATGGTGAACCAATAGGCAGTTCGCAAGCTAGAGTGTGTGACTGTTCGCAACAACAACAAAAAATACATATGCGACATTTGAATGGCTAAAGCTCACTTCCTACCCATAGAAAGGCCACGAACAATCAGAAAATATACTCTTTTTCCCATTATTTATTTTGAAATAAGAAGTTTAGATCGCGCAGAGTAGCTACGTGGTCTACATACGGAAATGCCACACATTTGAGCAGTTAGCAACACGTGAAACATTTGCATTGTAATGTAGATTACGGGTTTTAGATACGAGTTTTAAAAGATTTTCCTACTGATTACACATTGTTGTTTCATATGTAACAAATGAAATTTCATCTTCTTTTTTGTTTTTTTTTTTTCGTTCTTGTGCAAAATGGACATTGGTTATGAATTTTATTTGTAGATTAAACTGTTGAGTTGGAGTTAGCGTGTACTGTTTACGAAAATAATTGCGTCGCTACTGTTTAACAATGATGGCTTCGACCTACATCACTATTCTGCGGATGTGGAGGGTTCTGTAAAACATAGAAGTGGAGTGTTCGTACACTATCATTTTTAGACTGACCGAGCGGCTGACACTTCTGCAACTGTTTTTATCCAAAGTCACCGAGCGCGGAACGCGGAACGCGCTCGGTGACTGTAGATCATACAGTTGCATAAGTGTCAGCCGCTCGGTCCGTCTAGAAACGATAGCATACAAACACTCCAGTTCCATACTATATTAGGGTAGCAGACATCACACCACTTCAGTCCAGGCGATATAATGCTCACCCCATACACCATGGAACTGTGTTACATCAAGTTGCCAGGGGACAAAGTGTTCCTCTTGTTATATCTGGAGCTTGTTGTACATGGAAAATGCGTGGAGCGATCGGAACTGACGTTGTTATATCTGGAGCTTGTTGTACATGGAAAATGCGTGGAGCGATCGGAACTGACGTTGAAATATCTGGAGCTTGTTGTACATGGACAATGCGTGGAGCGATCGGAACTGACGTTGAAATATCTGGAGCTTGTTGTACATGGACAATGCGTGGAGCGATCGGAACTGACGTTGAAATATCTGGAGCTTGTTGTACATGGACAATGCGTGGAGCGATCGGAACTGACGTTGAAATATCTGGAGCTTGTTGTACATGG
Organism: Semisulcospira habei; assembly: GCA_036245525.1. Taxonomy (NCBI): domain Eukaryota; kingdom Metazoa; phylum Mollusca; class Gastropoda; family Semisulcospiridae; genus Semisulcospira; species Semisulcospira habei. The sequence goes on from BTPG01000001.1 coordinate 140,474,712, forward strand.
ACAATGCGTGGAGCGATCGGAACTGACGTTGTTATATCTGGAGCTTGTTGTACATGGACAATGCGTGGAGCGATCGGAACTGACGTTGTTATATCTGGAGCTTGTTGTACATGGACAATGCGTGGAGCGATCGGAACTGACGTTGTTATATCTGGAGCTTGTTGTACATGGACAGTGCGTGGAGCGATCGGAACTGACGTTGAAATATCTGGAGCTTGTTGTACATGGACAATGCGTGGAGCGATCGGAACTGACGTTGTTATATCTGGAGCTTGTTGTACATGGACAATGTGTGGAGCGATCGGAACTGACGTTGTTATATCTGGAGCTTGTTGTACATGGACAATGCGTGGAGCGATCGGAACTGACGTTGAAATATCCGACTTTTGTGTCCGACCTTACTGATTGTTGCCAGCGACTCAAACAGCTGTAGCACATTACGAGACTGATACAGGAGAAGAGAAGTAAATCACCATGTGCAGCAAGCACCCTAGAGGTCTACAGTTATAGGTTATCAGATGACACACGAGGATTCAACACAGACATTACGTACAGTTACGAGTGTGCGTAAGATTCGACAGCTCACAACATTCCACAATATACATTATTAATTTTATTTACAGATGACCATTCATACATAGCTTCTTAATAAAGATTAGATCATTAAAGAAATAAATTCTCACATACTTTCAGCATACAAACACTTGGTCACTCACACCGATGTTATTTGTGTGCTGGTCTGTGATTTTCCACATTATGGCTCAAGGTCGTATGATCCAAAATCACAGACCAGCACACATTTGCACAGCTCACAAACACGTCATTGTACCAAAGTGACGGATTGGAGTTCTCTCCCTTATGGTGCTCTTCTCTCTCTACTATGACTGACTGGATAGGTCACGAGTGCAAAGAAATGAAAAGGAGTGTATTGTAGTGTACTGAAGGAGGCAACCAGTGTGGATAGGTCACGAGTGCAAAGGAATGAAAAGGAGTGTATTGTAGTGTACTGAAGGAGGCAACCAGTGTGGATAGGTCACGAGTGCAAAGGAATGAAAAGGAGTGTTCATTCATCAGTTCGCAAACACACGTCACAGTGTCACGTGGAACATGACGCATTTATATCAGTTCTCCAAGGGAACCAAGGCACATGAAAATGATGTCCAAGCAGACATCAAGAAACTGGGAACCACCTGGAGTAGAATCGAAGGAGAAGCACAGGACAGGAGTTGCTGGAGGTCTCTCGTCGACGGCCTATACCCGGGTAGGGGTGACAGGCTTAAGTAAGTAAGTAGTAAGTAAGTGTTTGAATCACACCTGGACTTTCTAACGCTTTCAGTACACTACAATACACTCCTTTTCATTCCTTTGCACTCGTGACCTATCCACACTGGTTGCCTCCTTCAGTACACTACAATACACTCCTTTTCATTCCTTTGCACTCGTGACCTATCCACACTGGTTGCCTCCTTCGATTCGCTACAGTGATCGAACGAGGCAACCGAATCGAACGAGGCAACCGGTGTGTGATTTACCGCTATATCTCGCTGTCTTTTGTATTCAAAGTTTGTGTAGCGAATCGAACGAGGCAACCGGTGTGTGATTTACCGCTATATCTCGCTGTCTTTTGTATTCAAAGTTTGTGTAGAGACTTATTCTAAAGGCTTGTACACGTAGTGCGTATTTTGTTTAGCACTGTCTGTTTTGAAGGGCGTGGGTATGCTATGCTCACATAGTCCTGCCGTAATGAAGTTGCCGGGATAAATTGAAAATGGTGTACTGCAGCTCGCAAAGATAGTTTTGCCGTGTCAAAATCCAGAACTATATCCATTATAATTCTTTTCTTTAACCCTTTTCATCCTGATACACCCACTGCTTGAAACACACGTGACTATGATAGTTCAAGGGTGGTGCCAGAATAGCTTGGCGCCTCAGCCGCTCAGCTATTCTGGCAGCACCCTTGAACTAAAATGCTTGACCTATCTCCTAATCTGTAACACAGCCTTCATAGGACAGTAAAAAAAAATTTAATCAGCTTCAGGATGTAATGGGTTAAGGCGAGATTTTCATTGTTAATTGTCTTCATTCTTCGTTAACTCATTTAGCCCCGACGTCCTTCAGCAGGAGATGGATTGACCATCGTAATTCAAGGGTAGTGAGAGATTAGCTTGGCGCCTTTAGGCGCCAAGCTAATCTGTCACTACCCTTGAATTTCGATGGTCAGTCAGAGTCCATCTCCTGCAACTGGTACGTAGTCGTTAGGTTACACCTCCAAAATAATCGACAAGTGGGCCTGGGGTTAAATGGGTTAAAGAAAATCTCGCTTTTATTTTAAAAAAACGGGCATACTTTTTTGTCAAATGACGTCAAAACTATCTTTATGCGCTGCTCGAGGCCATTTTCAATTGACACCTTCACTGTCGAGACAACGTAATGCACCACAACACTCATCTGCACGACTAAGGCCTCGATCCACATGGGCCCCAGCAGTCGCGGGTACTCATGAAGCTCTGTGCATGCCACAAGCTGGCTCCATGATATATCGCAATATCCCCACATGAAAGGCTCAGAGCGCTTTGCATGTAGATAAGCTAACTATCTAGTTTTAACTAACTAAGATACCGACAACATACAAATACACTCATTCATAAGTTTAAATTCACATTCACGCAATACTAAAATAATAAACAAAACATGTTTCAAGAACCTGATCAGATATATATAGATGTGAAAACGGAGGGTTTATCAATCCATTTCAAAGGTCAGACGACGTGGGCAAGCCCTATAGAATCTTCGTTCGCGAAGCCAAGCCATGACTGAGATGAAGTGAACAGGATCAAACTGCAAGAGGCCTAGATCCTCATGAGCCCCCACAAAAGCGGGGGCTCATGAGGATCTAGGCCCCTAGCAGACACCTTGTTATCTCCGCGTACTGTGGACGGCTGGGGCTGACGGTTAGCGTTGAATGAAGACAGATTTCAGACACACAAGAACCTGCGGGCAGTGGCAGTATAGGGGGTCACTTTATATTTCATGTCATCATCACAAACACGATCCTTCGTGTATAATCGGTGTGACTGTGGCCTGGTCAGACAGACACACACACTCCAAGAGACACGCAGGCAGGCTGGCACACACCCACACACACGCAACCACACACACACACACACACACACACACACACACACACACACACACACACACACACACACACACACACACACACACACACACACACACACACTGGAAATCTTTGATGACATTTTAATTACAGTATAAAACAACATTATTGGCGTAGGAAGGTTTTCAGGGGAGGTATGTTCCAACCTCACAAAAACAAGTGCTCCGCTGGACAGCTGGGCCTGGAGGATCCATGGCTCAAGTGTCATGTTACAAAGGTAGGGCCCACGTCAAACATGGAACCAGGTGTTGGGTCCCAACCTCGGCGTCGACCCAACCTCGGCCAGAGGACATATAATGCTCACATACTAAGTTCTCAGAATGGGTATAGTAACGGTTATATCAGTGATTGGCCATCCCATTGGCCTCCAGGTTCACAACATTAGTGTGATATATAGTGCTCACAGAAATGGGTATAATAACGGTTATATCAGTGATTAGCCATCCCATTGGCCTCCAAGTTCACAACATTAGTGTGACATATAGTGCTCACAGAAATGGGTATAGTAACGGTTATATCAGTGATTAGCCATCCCATTGGCCTCCAAGTTCACAACAAGAGTGTGATATATAGTGCTCACAAAAAGTAAGAACATTATATGTCACACCAATGTTGTGAAACTGTAGGCCAGTGGGATGGCTAACCACTGATATACCCGTGATTATACCGTTTTTGAGGACTTTTAGTAATTTAAGCTGAAAAGTTAATGTACCTTACTATTTGTGAGCGGTATATATCACTTTGGCCGAGGCTGGGTCGACGCCGAGGTTGGGATCCAACACTAGGCCCAAAGGGTTAAACTGTAGTTCCTTATCTTGCACACAGAAAAGTATGTCACGCGTCAAACTAGGAGGCCAGGCCCAAAGGGTTAGGATTTAATGACTTATCTTGCACACAGAAAAGTATGGCACGCGTCAAACTAGGAGGCCAGGCCCAAAGGGTTAAACTGTAGTTCCTTATCTTGCACACAGAAAAATATGGCACGCGTCAAACTAGGAGGCCAGGCCCAAAGGGTTAGGATTTAATGACTTATCTTGCACACAGAAAAGTATGGCACGCGTCAAACTAGGAGGCCAGGCCCAAAGGGTTAGGATTTAATGACTTATCTTGCACACAGAAAAGTATGACACGCGTCAAACTAGGAGGCCAGGCCCAAAGGGTTAGGATTTAATGACTTATCTTGCACACAGAAAAGTATGGCACGCATCAAACTAGGAGGCCAGGCCCAAAGGGTTAGGATTTAATGACTTATCTTACACACAGAAAAGTATGGCACGCGTCAAACTAGGAGGCCAGGCAAAAAGGGTTAGCATTTAATGACTTATCTTGCACACAGAAAAGTATGACACGCGTCAAACTAGGAGGCCAGGCCCAAAGGTTTAGGATTTAGTGACTTATCTTGCACACAGAAAAGTATGACACGCGTCAAACTAGGAGGCCAGGCCCAAAGGGTTAGGATTTAATGAATTATCTTGCTCACAGAAAAGTATGACACGCGTCAAACTAGGAGGCCAGGCCCAAAGGGTTAGGATTTAATGACTTATCTTGCACACAGAAAAGTATGGCACGCGTCAAACTAGGAGGCCAGGCCCAAAGGGTTAGGATTTAATGACTTATCTTGCACACAGAAAAGTATGACACGCGTCAAACTAGGAGGCCAGGCCCAAAGGGTTAGGATTTAATGACTTATCTTGCACGCAGAAACAGACATTTATAAACTGTCCATGTCACAGCGGTGCTAACAGGGAGAATGATCATGTTAACTCTTTGGCTGTCGGTAGCGCTTTCTGTCCGCTGGAAAACAGAGAACGTGCACGGTATCACATCTCCACAATAATCCTCATTGTGTGAAAGCTGGTGGGCACACACCAGCAAGAACCGGTCAAGCACGCTGCATACAATACACTAGATGAGTTCGTCACAAACATTAAGCACTTCGATAAGGTCATGGCGGTGCTGACAAGATGTGACGAGGGAGGTGGAGCTGTACGCAAGTCCTGATGACTCACTTAGGCTGAGTTGGTATACCTCGCCCTGTACCTAGATTAAACGCACCAGCGGCGCCATTGCCTATTTTCGCAGCAGTCCGGTCGCTCGGACAGGTCACGTGCACCAGAACTGCGCACCAGTTTTGTGTAGACTTGGAGATGGCGGAGGCTCGTGTCACGCCCCACGCCCCTGAATCAAGTCCATTGTACTTGTAGTGTGATCATCTCTCGTTGTGTAGACTTGGAGATGGCGGAGGCTTGTGTCACGCCCCACGCCCCTGAATCAAGTCCATTGTACTTGTAGTGTGATCATCTCTCGTTGTGTAGACTTGGAGATGGCGGAGGCTTGTGTCACGCCCCACGCCCCTGAATCAAGTCCATTGTATTTGTAGTGTGATCATCTCTCGTACTTCAACTACGACGGTGTAACAATGGCGCCGCTGGTGCGTTTAACCTAGGCACAGGGCGAAGTATACCAACTCAGCCTCACTTAGCCATCAGGTCTTCACTACATGATGCCCTCTCAAGACTACATTAAAATTCAAGAGACAGATCGTCTATGATAGTGCAAGGCTGGTGCCTGAATTGCTTGGCGCCGAGGCGCCAAGCTACTCAAACACCACCCTTGTACTTTTCAACTATTCCCTGTACTCTTTGGGCATCAAATATTCCGACTATTCATTCCATTTTTGCAACCAAGCAATTCCGGCATCACCCTTGAACTTTTTCGGGCATTCTGCTCATCCGACAATACCTTTGCACTTTTTGGGCACTAAGCTACGTCACCTTCCTTGTACATTTTGCCGGGCACCAAGTATTCCGTTTATTCCCAGTACTTGTTGGGCACCAATTAAGCTATTCAGACTGTTTCCCGCACTTTTGGGCACTAAACTATTCCAACACCACTAACATCATTAAAACACCACTTAACATCACATCTGCACATGTTCAGTGCTAACATTTCCATCTGCTGAAAATTCATACAGTCAATGTTCTCAGCTCCGCTAAAACCTCTCAAGACGCTCAATGAACGTTCACAAGTCCACGTGTTCAATGTTAACGTTTCCATCTGCTCAATGTTCACGCACTCAATGTTTAGATCTCCACCATCACCAGCGCTCTCAAACCCCTGGGTGAACGTTAACATCTCCACATGTTCAGTGTTGACATTAATTATCTGTCTCCTCAATGTTTAAACACTTAATATTCACACCTCCACTTGTACCATTCAAACCGCTGATTGAACGTCTTTGAGAATGTTCACCTCACTACAATGCTCACGCCTCCAGTCGTTGAAAATATGTTGCCATTTAATGAATGTTCATAACTCCAAACGTCTGGAGACACGTGACACGTGACAACTGATATATCTGCACCCACTCGGTGAATGTTCACATGACGTCTAAGGGGTATTCACCACCCAGTGACTGCTCACTTGACAATTAAAGTCTTCATCACTCAGCGACTGTTCACGTGATAACTGATACATCTCCAACCAACTCTGTGACTGTTCACAAATTCATCCGCTGGGAGATCGTGTGTAAAGACAACGTGCACATCTCCACCAACTTCAGTCAGCGCTAACATTTTCTTAACACACCAACAGCTCCTTGGCTTGACTTCGCGAACGAAGATTTTATAGGAGTTGCCCACGACGTCTGCAGGCTTGTTCGTGGCTGCGGAGGCCAATCCGGGACAGGCAGGTTCGACCGCAGTGGCTGCAGGGGGAGGTATGGCCAGGGTTCTGAGTTGCGGCATCTCTGTTTTTTCTCCTGAGCCGCTTGTCCTTGAGGCTAGCTCTGCGAGAGTCCTCAAAGGAGACAGCTGCCTTGTAAATGGTGGAGCGCCAGGTGTCACGGTCCACAGCAAGCGAAGACCACTGGTGGTGGTCGAATTGGCAGGCACTAAGTGACTTTTTGAGACAGTCTTTGTATCTCTTCTTTGGTGCCCCTCTGTCACGGTGTCCAGTAGCAAGCTCGCCGAACAGGGTGATCTTTGGTAGGCGATGATCCTCCATCCTGGAGACATGCCCCGCCCAGCGGAGCTGTGTCCGCAGCAGCAAAGCCTCGATGCTCACAGTTTTAGCCTGTTCAAGGACCTCGACGTTGGTGACATAGTCACTCCAGTGAATGCCCAGGATGGTGCGCAGGCAGCGCTGGTGAAAGCGTTCGAGGAGTCGCAGTTGGCTGCGGTAGAGGGCCCAGGACTCGGAACCATACAGCAGGGTGGTGAGGACCACAGCTCTGTACACGCTGATCTTGGTGCCTGTTTTCAGCTGTTGATTGTGCCACACCCGCTTGAAAAGTCGCCCGAAAGCGCTGTTCGCTTTTGCCAGCCTGCTGTCAAGCTCCTTGTCCAGCTTGGCGTCCGAGGTGATAATGCAGCCAAGGTACTGGTGCACTGACTTTAGTTCAGACTCGCCAATGGTGATGTGAGGAGGGCGATACACTGTCTTGGGTGCCGGCTGATGGAGGACCTCTGTCTTTTTCAGACTGACCTCGAGTCCAAAGAGCTGGGCAGCGTCTGCGAAGCAGGACGTGATGCGCTGCAGGGCTCTCTCTGTGTGTGCAACGAGGGCAGCGTCATCAGCAAAAAGCAGCTCACGAATCAGTTGGTCTAGGGTTTCATGTGGGCCTGCAGTCGTCTGAGGTTGAACAGGCTGCCGTCGAGACGATACCTGATGTACACTGCAGCGTCATCATCGAGGTCCACTGTGGCCTGCTTCAACATCATGCTAAAAAAGATGGTGAAGAGGGTCGGTGCCAGCACGCAGCCCTGCTTTACGCCGTTGAGAATAGGGAATGGTTCTGAGAGGTCATTGTTGAGTCTGACCTGGCCTTGCTGGTCCTCGTGTAGCTGGACAATCATGCTGAGGAACTTTGGGGGACAGCCAAGTCGCTCCAGGATCTGCCACATGCCTTGCCTGCTCACAGTGTCGAACGCTTTTGTTAGGTCGACAAACGTTACGTACAGCCCTTTGTTCTGCTCGCGGCACTTCTCCTTAAGCTGTCTCAGCACAAAGACCATATCGATGGTGCTCCTGTTTGCTCTGAAGCCAGACTTGCCCTCTGGGAGGTGGTCTTCAGCGATGGCAGGTACCAGCCGATTCAGGAGCAGCCTTGCAAGAATTTTCCCAGCAATGGACAGCAGGGCATTTTCTTAACACACCAACAGCTCAGTGAACGTTGAAATCGCCATCTAACCCTCCCAGCTCTTGTGTTGGAAAACCTGCTGGCAGTGGTGGTTGTGGTGGTGGTGGTGATAGTGGTTGGTGTGGTGGTGGCGGAGGAGGTAAACTTCTGACTGTAATATTCAACTCTGTGAGAAACTGGGTGGGGGTCATTGCTTGTGTCAGGACCAGTAATTGTGTTGTCGGCGTATCTGCCGTAGGAGGCATGTTGGTGTCGTCTGTAATGCCGCTCCTGTAATGTTGTTCCTGCTGCTACTGCTGCTACTGTTGGTGACGTTATATGGTCACAATCGATGCATGTTCGACTACGAGATGTCCTCCGCCGGAACCCTGACGATGCGGACTGTAATGGTTTGTACTGCCGCCATGGTGGGGTGTGTGTGGGTTTAGAGAGGTTAGGGAGGTGTAGGGGGTGAAGGGGTGCCGAGAGGTGTAGGAAGTGTATAGGGGTAGGCGGTGTGGGGAGGGGCAAAGAGATGTGGCCGTTGAAGATGTGTGGAGGAAATCTGAATCTGGCTGGTTCCGGGCCACTGTCAGAACAGAAACAAGGATAATGGATCAGGTTCGAGTCGTGCACAAACACCGGCAGCAAGCGCCTTCACTAACGCAAGTACCATTAACCCTTTGGCTGTCGGTAGCGCTTTTGTCGAGGTGATTCCGACAGACAAAGGGTTAACCCCACGGCTTCCAGCGCCTTGACATGAAAGCACCGCGAAGTTTCTGGTGGATCTTGTCGTCTGCCTAGGACACAGGGCCAAGAAACAACCGGCAAGAGACATTGATCCTCATGAGCTCCAGGAACTGCGGGGCTGATGAGGATCTTCGTCTCTTGTAACAAACTGTCACAAACCTTGTGGAGGCTTCGCCAACTGTGTAACAAATTGTCAAGGAGCTTGTCGAGTGTGTTTTTGTGGCGACCCATGAACTCTGTTTAAAAAAAAAAAAAAAGATTATCACAAAGCTGTGTGTTTTGTGGGGTCTCCACGAACTGTGTAACACATTGTCACGAGGCTGATGAAATGTGTTTTTGTGGCGACCTGCATACTGTGTAGCACATTGTCACTTAGCTGACCGTGTGTGTTTCTGTGGAGGCCCCTTTAGCATTGTGACAGATTGTTACATTGTACCAACGCTTGTGCACTACCCGCTCAACTAAATCCTGCATTTTGTTCCGTTACTAATCACAGGAACTAAGATGACCAGTGTCAGATGACCATTGTTCGTGGACCTGACAAGCGTGTGGCCATCACACGAGAACATACGGCACATGACCGAGTCACTAGGATACAATTCATAATAAATAAAACAGTTGCACACATATCTAGAAACTAAATGAATTCTAGATGTGGTGAAGAATTTACAACACCCTGCTCTTCTACATAATTATTATTATACAATAAAATCTCGTCTTACCTCGTATTCCACTGTAGTTAATTGAAGATACATCACATACTATTGTGCATACACTGGTCACGTCCTCTCTTCTGTTAGTCGGAAACTGAGCATTGACACATACTGTTACAACTTACTTACTTACTTACGCCTGTCACCCCTACCCGGGTATAGGCCGTCGACGAGAGACCTCCAGCAACTCCTGTCCTGTGCTTCTCCTTCGATTCTACTCCAGGTGGTTCCCAGTCTCTTGATGTCTGCTTGGAGGTCTCGACGCCAGGAGTTTCTCGGCCTACCTCTTTTCCTCTTTCCCTGGGGGTTCCATGACAATGCCTGCCTAGTGATACTGGAAGCTGGCTTTCTCAGACTGTGACCGATCCATCCCCATCTTCTTCGCCCAATTTCATTCTCTGCTGTTATCTGCTCTGTTCTCTCCCAGAGTCTGACGTTGCTGATCTTCTCTGGCCAGTGGATTTTCAAAATTCTTCTAAGGCAACTGTTCATGAAGGTCTGTACTCTGTTGACTGTGGTTTTTGTCAATCTCCATGTCTCTGCTCCATATAGGAGAACTGCTTTTACATTGGAGTTGAAAATCCGGACTTTGGTGTGTTGTGACAGCTCTCTGGAACTCCACACTTTTTTCAACTGGAGAAAGGCTGCTCTGGCTTTACCGATTCGTGCTCTGACATCTGCATCAGTGCCGCCTTTTTTGTCTATGATGCTCCCGAGATAGGTGAAGGACTCCACCTCCTCCAACGGGGTGCCAGCAAGCAAGACTGGTTCTTCCCTGGTTGCGTTCAGCCTCATTGTCTTTGTTTTCTGTTTGTGAATGGTGAGGCCCACTTGGGACGAGATGTCAGCAAGCCTCGTGGTCTTGTCCTGCATTTGTTGATGAGTGTGGGACAGTAATGCCAAGTCGTCTGCAAAATCGAGGTCGTCAAGCTGTGTCCACAGTGTCCACTGTATTCCACTTTGTCTGTGCTCTGTGGTCATCTTCATGACCCAGTCTATGGCCAGTAGGAAGAGGAACGGAGACAGCAGACACCCCTGCCTGACACCAGTTCTGACCTGGAGCTCTCTGGTGAACTGCCCTTCGTGGATCACACGACATGTCATGCCCTCATAGCTGCTCTTGATCAGGCGGACGAGCTTTGTGGGTACACCGTAGTGTCGTAGGAGTTTCCACAGAGTCTCTCGGTCCACGCTGTCAAATGCTTTCTCATAATCCACAAAGTTGACGTACAGCGGGGAGCTCCACTCCAGAGACTGTTCCACGATGATGCGGAGAGTGGCGATCTGGTCTGTACATGATCGGTTCTTCCTGAATCCTGCTTGCTGGTCTCTCAGCTGGGGGTCAACGGAGCTCTTCATTCTCTCTAGGATGATCCTGTTGAAGACCTTTCCTGGTACTGACAGCAAGGTGATTCCTCTGTAGTTGGAACACTTGCTGAGGTCGCCTTTCTTGGGAAGCTTGATTAGGTACCCCTCCTTCCAGTCAGCTGGCATCACCTCCTCTTCCCAGATCTTTCCAAACAGTGGGTACAGCATCTCAACTGTTGTCTCTAGGTCTGCTTTCAGAGACTCCGCTGGGATGCCATCTGGCCCTGCTGCTTTGCCATTCTTCAAAAATGCCACTGCTTTTCTGATCTCTTCCCGGCTGGGTCTGTCACAGCTGATGGGTAGGTCGGTCTCTGCCGGCTGGATGTCGGGGGGGTCGGGTGGGCTAGGTCTGTTCAGTAACTCTTCAAAATACTCGGCCCATCTGTCGAGTTGGTCTGCTCTGTCTGCAATAGGCTTGCCTTCTTTGTCTTTTACTGGTCTTTCTGTATGGCCATACTTACCCGACAATCTTCTGGTAATGTCGTAGAGCTGTTTCATGTTGCCGTTGCCTGCTGCCTTTTCTGCCTCTGCTGCCAGGCTGTCTGTGTAGGCCCTCTTGTCTGCCCTGATACTCCTCTTCACCTTGCGGTTGGCTTCCGAGTATTCCCCCTGTGCCCTTACTTTGGCTGCTCTCGTGCGACTGTTGTTGACCGCTGCTTTCTTCTGCTTCCTCGCTTCTATCTTGCTCAAGGTCTGTGCCGACAGCCAGTCCTTGTGGTGGTGTTTCCTGAGCCCTACAGTGTCTTTGCAGGTTGAGTTCAGCGCCTCTCTAACTGCCTTCCACTGCTGCTCTGTGGTGACCGCCTCCTCTTCATTTACTAGCTCCTGTAGCGCTTGAAACCGGTTGGACAGCACCAGTTTGAACTCTTCTCTAACTCCAGTTTCTCTCAGGAGGCCTACATTATAGCGCTGTCTTCTTGTTGTCTCTGTGCGGCTTTTCTTTAGCTTGAGCTTCATTCTTAAGGTAAGCAGATGGTGGTCTGAGGCGACATCTGCTCCCCTCCTCACTCGAACATCTTGAAGGGATCTTCTAAATTTCTTGCTAATGCAGATATGGTCTATTTGGTTCTCTGTTGTATGGTCAGGTGAGACCCAAGTTGCTTTGTGTATTCTTCTGTGTGGGAAGATGCTGCCTCCAATGACAAGTCGGTTTAGAGCACAAAAGTCTACAAACCTCTCCCCGTTCTCACTCATCTCCGAGCCTAGTCCCTGTCTCCCCATCACCTCTTCGTATCCGGTGTTGTCCTCCCCTATTTTGGCATTAAAATCGCCCATGACGATGGTGATGTCTCGCTCCGCACATTTGTCCACGGCACTCTGGAGTCGGTCGTAGAACTCTTGTTTCTCTTCCTCGTCACCGTCATTGGTGGGCGCATAACACTGGATGACGTTCAGCTTGAGCTTTTTCTTGGTTCTAAAGGCTGCTGTTATAATTCTTGGCCCAAGAGGTTCCCAGCCCATCAGCGCTCTCTGTGCCCCTGGTGACAGCATGAGTGCTACTCCTTCTGTATGGGGGGCATTCTCCTCTTCATGACCTGAATACAGAATCATCTCCCCACTTAACAGCCTTTTCTGGCCAGACTGCGTCCATCTGGCTTCACTGATGCCTAGCAGGGAAAGGTTGTACTTTTGCATTTCCGCTGCTATCTGGGCGGCCTTGCCGCTCTGGTACATGGTCTTGACGTTCCATGTGCCCATGGTTGTATCCCTGGATAGAGAGAGGCGGCTCGGTCCTGTGGCTTCCGAAGACTTCCGGCTTTCACCACAGGACGTCATAAGTCTTCTAGTAGAAGAACCTTCCTCCTCCAGGAAAGGAATTACTGTTAGTCTTTTCGTCGGCGTTTTTGTAGCTATTTCCTTTTTTGCAGGGTGGGGAAGCTACCCCCACGCCCAACCCCCTTACTAGGAGGACCAGGGGTTTTCTGTCGGGGTCACCTTCCCTTAGACCATGTTGGTTCACGGCACCTTATTTCATTCGGTGCACCCCTCTCACGAGGGACCCCCTATCCACCACCCAGGGGACGCGCCTCAACGCCGTATGGTCCCAGCGCGAGGATACTGTTACAAAGTCTTTTGGAAAATGTGCGCTAGAAGTCTTGTTTGGCGATTTATATAGCGATCACCACCGCGTCAGGTATGAGAAAACTGGCTGCCCTGACATCTTTATTCACGCCACATATATGGAACATAGCCTTCAGCAGAGTGTCGGCAGAGGACCAGTACAGCAGTACCCAGGTACACAGTCAGCAGACTTCCAGCAGAAGTCGCAAGGTGAGACCAGCATAAATAGTAAGCAGGGCGTGCAACACAATCGGATTTTCCCGAAAACATAGGCTAAGTTCAATCGTTGCGTAGAATGAATCATGAGACAATAACCGTTGTAAATAGTGCAGGCTCAGTGTGTAAATGTCAGCCTACCTGTAACAGACCGAACGACTCCGTGCCTGAAATGTCAATCAAATTGCGCGCTAAAGCCCCTCGACCAATCAGCGCGCTGTACAACCATATGCTTCTGGATGCCGCTCCGAACCGGCTCCGGCCGCAAAACAAATAGATTTGTTTGCTGAACGCGTCAATAATGTCTGTCTGTCCTTTTAGCCGATTTCGATGGTACTGGAGATGCATGGAAAGCACTTTTGCTAAGATATGTAACTACATTCTAATTCTGGTTTCCTTGTTTGACGTGGGTCCTATGCACACGCTCGCGCGCGCGCACACACACACACACACACACACACACACACACACACACACACACACACACGCACGCACGCACGCACGCACACACACACACACACACACACACACACACAGTGAAACAACACCCAGTTAAACTTCATCACACTGTGTTTACTTTAAATTGGCGCCTCTCGGGTTAAGACATTTTCAGTTTCTGTGTCAACGTGGTTGGAACAAGCTGATCACCTGCACACCGTTCTCGCTACCTGATCAATGAAGGGAGATGTACACGGCTTATCATAGCTTAATGGGGAAAAGACACACATACATCGGGACATGTTAACCCACAAAGCACTGACATTGCTCCCACAGGATATAGACTGATCATGATAGTCCAAGGCCAAGCTATTCTGACACAACCCTTGAACTATCATGGTCGATCTGTCTCTAAAACTGTGAAGCAGACCTCAAAGGACAGCTAAAAAATGATTAATTTCGTCTCAAGACAAGTTAACAGATTTCTCTGTTCCGTAATTATTAGCATCAGTCATTACGTCATTTCTTCAACAATGTTCGCATTTTCACTACTGTGGGTTTATATACATGGACTTAAAACAAAAATCCGTGTTTGTGACGGTATGTGATTTCGGACCCTGCAGCTGGAAGCCGTAAGGTTCAAAGTCACGGACCGCCACACATTAATTGGTACATTTTCCTTTCCAACACCAACTGCTAGACAATAATCGACCAAAGTATGTCAAATGTACAATCTCATTAACTTCACACTTTTCAATGCGCCAAGTTAATCAAGAACTACCCTTGTGATACCATGATCGATCCATCCCTCGCAACCTGAACTGTAAACCTGTGGCTGAGGAAGTGAAAAGTGTATTAAAGAACAATTGCGCGTGCGCACTGTCCTGATCACTGTCCTGATTACATCATTTCTTCTGACAATGCACGTCTCAACAGTCATCAGATGACTGCTTAACCCTCCAACACATGCAGCCGCCGGACTGATCACAGTACCAGTGACCGTATGCGCAAAAGGGTTAACCTACCACTCATCCAACTAGCATTTTAAAACATTCTGCCACTTTGTTCGGTTAGTTATAATGGTTTAACGCCGAACAGGCCACTACGGCCATTTCACGGCGGGCATTTTGTTCTGGTTTGCTGTGCATTCTTTACTTTTAAATAAATACTTATTCTTCTTTCCTGTAACTCATTCTATCCCAGACACACCACAGCAAGATGAGGATCGACCATGATAGTTCAAGGGTGATGCCAGAATAGCTTGTCGCCTATGGGCGCCTAGCTATTCTGGCATCACCCTTGAACTATCATGGTTGATCTGTGTCGTGCACTGCAGTGCATTCTTCAGAGGACAAGGGCAACATTTGAGGATTTCGGTCTTGGGGTACAATGAGTTAAGAAATATTCAGCCTTTAACCCCATTGTGCATGCAGCCACGGGTACCGTGAACGGCATCGGTGACCTCATGCGCTCCCTTGCATAATGAAAAAACTCATCGCTCTAAGGTGTTAGAAGCACACCAGGCTCGTCCTAAAAAAGAGACATTTCATCTCAATGGAAACTAGACATGTTAGTACCGGCGTACACCTCAAAGCGACGTTGTCTACCGTGGTATAAATAGCAATTTTCTACCGTGATATAAATGGCATTTTCTACCGTGGTATATTATAAGTTATTGGTCAAAGGACTTTGCCACACGGGCCCTTGTACGCCTGAGGGAGGTCAAAGGAACCATTGTATCCCGAATCCTGAAGGCCTGAGGGGTACAATTGTTCCTTTTACCTCTCGAAGGCTTACAAGGGTCCGTGCAGCAAGCACCTGCTACTAATAACGTATTTGTTTCCATTCCTCCACTCTTTTCGTAAAAGAAATCAAGAAGACATCTTCCGACCTGGATCATGCCAGACATGACTAACGTCAAAGGAATATACATTTATACATAATAGACTGATGACGTAATTTAAAATAATTCATGACGTTGCCGTCTCCAGTACTGAGTGTGCTTGTTGTTTCGAACAACACTATGCACCTTTTTACTTTAGAACGTTTTGGTGATCTTTTTTAGAACAAAACTCACATCCAAGATGCGTCACAAAGAGGGCTACAAGAAGTCCGCCATATGTCGCTACAAGGGTTTTTGTATCACGGTCACATGGTACGGTTTGCGCTAAAGCGACTGGTCGTGTGACGTAGGGATGAAAACAAATACCATTTGTCTACCGTGGAATAAATACCATTGTTTTTATCCCTACGTCACACGATCAGTCGCTTTAGCACAATCCGTAGCGATAAATGGCGGACTTTTTGTAGCCCTCTTTCTGACGCGTCTTGGATGCCAGCTTTGTTCTAAAGAAGATCACCACACGTTCCAAAGTACAAAGTTACTTAGTGTTGTTCGAAACCACAGGCACACTACTGGAGACAGCAACGTCATGAAAGATTTTAAAATACGACGTAAGTCTATTACGTATAATTATATATTCCTTTTACGTCTGTCATGTCTGGCGCGATCCAGGTCGGAAGATTTTTTCTTAATTTCTTTACGAACATAGTGGAGGAATGAAAACAAACACATTATTGCTAGCAGGTGCTTGCTGCACGTACCCTTGTAGGCCTTCGGGAGGTCAAAGGAACCATTGTACCCCTCAGGCCTTCGGGGTACAAAGGTTCCTTTGACCTCCCTCAGGCCTACAAGGGTCCGTGTAGCAAACCCCTGCGACCAATAACTTATATTGTCTACCGTGGTATAGATGGCATTGTCTAATACCTATCCGTCATATTTAAACGTTGTCTGTAATCTACAGTATATTATCACACTGCACTCTATAACTTCCTTCGTTAAATATATCACATACAAAGATAAGGTCAAGTCAACCGATAACAAATTGCACTTTTCGTCGTATCGCAAACAAAAACATACAAATTGTCCAGAGAAACGTGGAAAAATTCACGCTTGCTCTTTAAACAAATGCAAACTATGCGGGAAATTTCTCCATTAAGGCACAAACAGAAAAAGGGACGCAAAAATGAACTGTATTCTTGACGGCGCTTCTAATACACAGTCGGTATACTCATAGTTTGACGTTCTGCAAACTGTATTCTTGACGGCGCTTCTAACACACAGTCGGTATACTCATAGTTTGACGTTCTGCAGAGATTGTTTTTCTTTTCGGCTGCTTAAGTTTTGATTACTGCTACAAGTGTTTCAGACGTTACAGCTGACAGCGGCTTTAAGTGTTTCAGACGTTACAGCTGACAGCGGCTTTAAGTGTTTCAGACGTTACAGCTGACAGCGGCTTTAAGTGTTTCAGACGTTACAGCTGACAGCGGCTTTAAGTGTTTCAGACGTTACAGCTGACAGCGGCTTTAAGTGTTTCAGACGTTACAGCTGACAGCGGCTTTAAGTGTTTCAGACGTTACAGCTGACAGCGGCTTTAAGTGTTTCAGACGTTACAGCTGACAGCGGCTTTAAGTGTTTCAGACGTTACAGCTGACAGCGGCTTTAACTCATTCAGCCCCACTGCCGTATTTCCCAAATTGTGGAGGCGTTGGATAACGACTATGCACGCAGGAGATGGACCGACCATGATAATTCAAGGGTAGTGCCAGATTAGCTTGGCGCCTGTCGGCGCCAAGCTAATCTGGCACTACCCTTGAATTATCATGTTCGATTCATCTCGTGCAGTAGTGCGTCGGGGCTGAATGGGTTTAAAAAAATTGATGCGACATTGGGTCAGACGTGCCGCTTTTAAAGAACCATTACGCGTAAATTTGGAGACACGTTTCAGCACTATTTGTGTTTACTATGCCTTGTCGACACACCTAATGAACTTTAACAGCTGTTGGGACAAGCAAGCAACAAAAGCGCACGCGCAATCGCACTTATTTATTCTGCGCAGCTGTTAGCGTGTCAATCTATTTTTAGCTGTTTCTCATACTGAAATCGTATTTATAGAACCGAGTGCAGTCATTGTCAAGTTACTTGATATAAAGACGACGTGTGCTGAACTGGATTGTCCTGAGTCTAAATGAACCATAGCTAGACCTGGGTGGAGCGTTTCGTAACCATCTGTTACAGAAGTGTATCATTGAACAGTTACGGCGGTAGTGGGCCTTTAAGCGGCGTTGAATACAAGTCATGGATTGCGTCCCTTTGGTCTGCGATTCGAACAGGGAAGACATGGGAATGCTAAACAGAAAGACACCAGGATACATGTAAATTGTGAGAAATAATTTAAATTAACTGATGCAACTGAGGTGTTTGTAAGAAGGCACACCGGTGCCAGCAGTCAAATAAATAGACTTTCGAGACCTACTATCTTATGTACAACTTTTGTAAGACACTTCAGTGGTGATCGAACTCGGAAGGCAAAATAAGATGTGGGCTGGTCTGTGATTTTGTACCTTACGGCCGTTGGCCGTAAGGTCCAAAATCACAGACCAGCACACAATGACATAATAAATGCGCGCACACCTAATTCGTGTGTATATTGTATATAATACAAAATAATCAGTTGGCACTAAATAATAACATCCGTACTGTATATATGAAGGCACGTTTTTGTCGAGAAGGCAGCCGTCTATGACTGAGGTGTGCGATTTGTCACTCACATTTTGAAGTCACATCTGGGACATAAAGCGAGTCTTAATACATCGTTTGCTTTGATTTGGTTAGCCAGGGAGGACGTTGAGGAGGGGAGGGGGGAGGGCGGAGGGAGCGGTGGAGGAAAAGGGGAAAAATCAACATCCTAACCTAATTCCTATTAACGTCCCATTGCACAGTGGTGATACGGGGCATTGTCATAGCGCTGTTCTTTTTGTATGGCCCGAGTCACACTTGAGCTGTGTATGCTGGTCTGCGGCCTTAAGGTCCAAAATCACAGACCAGAACACAGGCAAACTGTCCTCCGAAGACCACATCGTCAAATGTTCGGTGGCTTTGGCTGAGAAAAAAACATTCTTCCAATGCTGCAGGTGCAAAGAAAAAACAATTGACTAACATCGACACAATCCTGCCATGTTAAAGAAACGTTGCTCGGTTTCCAGTCTGACAACAGCTCACAAGGCCAGAGTCAAAGTTCACACATTTGTATCTAGTGAAATGGGTTTGCTGGTCTGTGATTCTGGACATGCGGCTAAAGCCGCAAGGTCCAGAATGACAGACCAGCACACATATCTTCGTCAAACACAAGAGATAGAAACGCACTCTCTTGCGATAAAGCAAAACTGTCAAGTCCCTGGTATTGGCGCCACATTTTAAAAATTAAACAAAATCCTCTTCTGACGCGACATCGAAACAGAAATGACATCATCCCAATTGTGACGTCAGACTGGAGTTTCGCTGAACTGCCAGACCTGGGCGGGTCGGATGACGTCAGTGTGAACCAGAAGAGGACGAGTGGCGCGGTCCGCGGATTGTGAGCGCCATCTTGTGTCACGTGCCTCCACACGTGACTCACGTTTCATTTCCTGTCGTCTGCCGCCTCGAACACGTGACTCCTGCAGAATGGAACAGACAGCAAATTTTAAAAGTTAATCAGCAGACCCAGAATATATTTACAAGTTTCGTTGTGTTATCATTTGTTGTTGGTGATGATAATTGTATTACTATTATTATTATTATTATTATTATCATCATCATCATCATCGTTGTCGTCATCATTATTATCATCATCGTCGTCGTCATTGTTGTTATTGTTAACGATAATGATGATGATGATGATACTGCTGATATTACTGTACTGAATGTTTTGCGTGTTTGTTGCTGTCACTATTGATAATTTTGTTTATTCCTTTTTTGTAATTTCAGTAATCGTACTGCATAAATACATGTATAAATTATTTGGCTGTCCTGTACTTTCGTCAGAATGTGACAGTTTTCTTCAAAGAAAGTTTGAAATCCGCGCAAGGGATGAGCCGTTGGTATTATAGCTGATCAATCCGACATTTTTGCACGCACGTACACGCACGCGCGCGCATACACACACACACACACACACACACACACACACACACACACACACACACACACACACACACACACACCACTGACAAATAAGATTACCCACCGACTTGTGAAGGACCTACCTGAGCAGACGACAGATCACGTGACGTGAGGTCCCCACCCTCCGCCCCAAGATCTGCGAAGTGGGGAATTGTGAGGGGGGAGGAGGTGGTGGTGGCGGAACTTGGTCGCAAGGGAATGTCGGGAACGGTGGTGGGGATGAAGAGAGGGGAAGGGGGTCGTGGCTGCATCTGACCTTGGTCGTCCTTTCCGCTTTTCCTGCAAAATGCATGGTCGAGGCCATCAACATAATTATACGCACTATAAAATAGAAACATCCGACCTACATTACGGCGTGCTGAATGTCAGCAGTGGTGTTTCTGAAGGCCCAGTGTCAGTGTCATTCTGCCGACCAGTGTCAAAACACAAACAGTGCACTCCTATCACTGCCGAGAACAAAGTGAACTAAATCAAACTGCAAGAGACATAGATGTTCATGAGCCCCCGCAAATGCGGGGGCTCATGAGGATCTATGCCTCTTGCTGACACCACTCTGAATACATGCTCCCGGATTTGTTTGTTTGTTTGTTATTGTTTGTTTTGTGGGTTTGTTTTGGTGTTGTTGTTTTGTTTTTTTGTTGGGGGGAGGGGGGGGGGGGAATTTTTTTTTTGGGTGGAATTAACGAATATAGCAGAAACACAATATCCGTAAAATGGCCATTGCGGGGCTCATGAGGATCTCTGCCTCTTGCTGACAACACTTTGAATCCATGTTCTTGGGACGGCTCGGGCAGTCATTTGCAGAAATACAGACTTTGGCTGGTCACGAGTCAAGTCAAGCGGCAGTGACAGGTTACATTTCACTGTTACTCTCACTTCCATAGCATGTGACCACGCTACTGGGGGCAATACACAGAAATACAGACTTTGGCTGGTCACGAGTCAAGTCAAGCGGCAGTGACAGGTTACATTTCACTGTTACTCTCACTTCCATAGCATGTGACTACGCTACTGGGGGCAATACACAGAAATACAGACTTTGGCTGGTCACGAGTCAAGTCAAGCGGCAGTGACAGGTTACATTTTACTGTTACTCTCACTTCCATAGCATGTGACCACGCTACTGGGGGCAATACACAGAAATACAGACTTTGGCTGGTCACGAGTCCAGTCAGGCGGCAGTGACAGGTTACATTTTACTGTTACTCTCACTTCCATAGCATGTGACCACGCTACTGGGGGCAATACACATCAGATAACAGTCAAAGCAATATATGTAATAAAAACAATAACAACATTATTATTATTATTATTATTATTATTATTATTATTATTATTATTATTGCTGCTGCTGTTGCTGTTGTTGTTTTTCTTATAACAATAAAACACAGTAAACATCGAAACAAATCGTCAGGGGATTATTATTATTATTATTATTATTATTATTATTATTATTATTATCATACCACCATCATCATCATTATCATCATCATCATCATTATTATCATCATCATCCAAGCGATTGCGTTAACCAATTAACTGCCGGCACACAGTCACAGGCAAAACCAGTCACGCGGGGATCATGCTCATGCCTCTTTCTGGTCTCAATTGTATCTATGTTCCTGAAATAAGGGCGATGGTTTGACCGACTATCTCAAAAGCACTGTCAGTTAACCACCTTCCACATGAGGCCATCGCCACTGTAAACAGTATGAGGATTAGGGTACTGTAAACAGTACGAGGCGTAGGGTACTGAAAACAGTATACAGGTTAGGGTCACGGTCAGGGCGCTGTAAACAGTGTGAGGGTTAGGTGCTGAAAACAGTACGAGACGCAGGGTACTGCTAGCAGCATGAGGGTTAGGGTCATGGTACAGTAAGCAGCATCAGGGTTAAGACACTGTAAACAGTTCGATTGAAGATTGAGGTACTGTAACAGTATCTGGGTCAGGGTATTGTAAACAGTATTAGTTCAGGGTACAGTAAACCGTATGCTGATTAGGGTACTATAAAGAGTATGAGGGTTGGGCTACTGTAACAATAAGAGGGGCAGGGTACTGTAAGCAGCGTGAGGGTACTGTTAATAGTATGAGGGTCAGGGAACTGTAAACAGTATGAGGGTTGGGTACTGTGGACAGTGTCATTGGATGCATACACAAAAGGGGAGAGAGAGAGAGAGAGAGAGAGAGAGAGAGAGAGAGAGAGAGAGAGAGAGAGAGAGAGAGAGAGTAACTGAACACATTCAAGGCTTTCCGCATCAATAGTTGCGTAAAGGTCGTGTAGCGTTGCCGGCGGCAACGCTACACGACATTTCTGCAGCTATTGATGCGGGGAACCTTGAATGAATGAATACTTTACTAACCTGCCAAAAACTGGCGCCAGCTTGCTTTTCACGGCCGCCAGCAGGTCGGAGGGAGGGGGGAAGGCTGCAGGAACAGCCGGTGCCACGGTCTGCATGCCTGCGCGTGCGATGCACGAACCAACGCTGGAGTCGAGGCTGCTGGACTTCTTCCACAGCTTCCGGCGCTCCTTGGCGCTGGATTGACCTGGACCCTGACTTTGGATGTGACCTTGAGCGGAAACGGATGTGGGAATTTCCCAAGGCAAAGGCACTTCGTGCGTCTCTTTCTTAGCGGCCGTGCCCGTGGGGGATGGGCTGGCTTCCGTGGGCGTGGTCACGACGCGGTGATGCATCTTCTCATCCCAGGAGGTGGAGGTGCGCATGGCAGGGGTGGAGAAGGAGGGCACGTCCACCACACGCGACAGCAACCACTCGTGCTCCTCCTCCGCCACGCGCCGCACCTCCCCAGGGTCCACACCCGGCACGTGCAGAGCGCGTGGTGCTACGGTCTGACTCCGCCCCCTCTCCGGCCACGACAGAAACCCGACCTGACTCGCCGGCTGCTGCTCAAAGAACTTCCTGCGTGCCGTGCGCGGCGAGAGACCGCCTATTGAGCGGCTGGATGCCGTCAGGTTGCCTTGTGTCGTCAGATTGCCTGTTGACGTGGAGGTGAGAGCGGAGGGGGGCTGGGGTTGGGTGGGGGTGGTGCTGGCAGACAAACTCCGCCCAGTGACTGTGGGCGCGGTCGTGGTAGGTGTCCAGGCCGGGGTGGAATCCACAGACAGACTTTTCGTCAGCGTACGGGGGCGCTGGTTGGCTTTCTTACCCGTATTGTCCGCTGCCGTGGATGCACTCCCAGACGCTGAGGTCGCGGTGCTAGTTGTGACGGAGGTTCCGGCTGTTGAAACTGTCGTATGTTCAGCCGACGTCCGCCTCTTTGTATGAGGCGCGTGGAGACCAGAGTCGGTACTAGACGCACGAACTGGATACATCTGTCTCGTGGCTGGTCCCTCGCGCCCTGAAGCACTTGGTCTCAGTGTCACTTCTGAAAACTGTGGACTCACAGAAGGCAGCAGGTTTCCTGCTGCTTTAACTGACGGCGAAATATCAGGCGAGATTATGTGCCCCACGTCAGCGGGTGACGTGGCACGCGAATTCTGCGCGCTTCGCGAACCGGAAGCGTACGCTGGGGTCCTCGTGCGCAACCGCGAGGTGGGAAAAGAGCGGAGGATGTTGGGAAGAGTGCCGTCACTGGGCGAAGCGTGACTGTCCAGTGACACACTCTTCTGCAGCGATGACTGCCCTGCCGGAGGTGACGTCTTGGTGACGTCGTCGGCCGGAAATACGTCGCCGCCCTCCTGGCGCATGTCTTCCAGTTCCTCCCTGAGCAGCTCCAGCTCAGAACTTGAGAGACTCCTGGTGGGGAAAATATTCAACAGAAATGGGTGATGGTTTGTGATTTTGGACCTTACGGCCGAGGGCCGTAAGTTCCAGAATCACAGACCAGCACACAATGGGGAATCAAATGTAAGTGACCAAAACAGCATACTAACAAATTACACCCACCCCCTTCCCCCCTTCTTCCATCCCCCTGCCCCCCCCCCCCAACCACCGCTTCCCCCCTCCCACCCCCCCACCCCCTCCCCCCCCCAAAAAAAAAAAAAATCAAGAAAGCAAAGGCCATTATACATACATATATACAGAAATATTATGATAAACAAATTTCCTATGGTTAACGTCCAAAGTCACAGAACAGAACACATAAATTGAAATTCTTTTATAATAATAATAATAATAATAATAATAATAATAATAATAATAATAATAATAATAATAGATTAATAAATAATTAGATAAAGCGACCTGCTCCAGGGCGGAACACATTTGCCAGTACAACGGAGTTTCAAGGTTCTCTAGACTTTCTAATCCTTGTGTTCTCAAGCTGCGTGAGCAAGTAAGCCCATTAACAGAGGTCTTCTGCCGACCTGGTGCGAGTCGGCGGAATTCTCCAATGTACAAAGGAGTAGTCTTTCACCTTATGACGTTCAAACTTCAATAGTGAACTTATGCCTTTCGTCAAGCATTACCGTGTGATGAAACAGAACATTTCCAAAGGAGACATTGCGAACTGTTAACTCTATGATGCCTGGAGTGGGTCGCCTCAATCTTCATAAATGTGCGCAGCTCTGCAATGCTGGAGCTCACAGCTCTACATTCCAAGGTTCAAAATCATAGACAAGCTCATACAAGTATATTTCTATTTGAAATTGTGAAATGTGCTAAAGCGACATTGCATTCAAAGATTACAAAATAAAAAGAATGTGTTTAACTCATTAAGCCCGACGGCCATATTTCCCACATTTGTCAACTAATGACTATACACCAGTCGCAGGAGATGGATCGACCATGATAATTCAAGGCCAGTGCCAGATTAGCTTGTCGCCGACATGTCGATCCATCTCCTGCTGTAGTGCGTCAGGGCTGAATGGGTTAAAAGTGTTGACACTTTGGCTGTCGGTGGCGCTTTTTGTCGCGATGATTCCTGCAGGATGTCAGGCTGTTGTTATTCCTGCAGTATGTCTGGATGTTGTTATTACTGCAGGATGTCAGGCTGTTGTTATTCCTGCAGGATGTCAGGGTGTTGTTATTCCTGCAGGACGTCAGGCTGTTGTTATTCCTGTAGGACGTCAGGCTGTTGTTATTCCTGCATGACGTCAGGCTGTTGTTATTCCTGCAGCACGTCAGGCTGTTGTTTTTCCTGCAGCACGTCAGGCTGTTGTTTTTCATGCAGGACGTCAGGCTGTTGTTATTCCTGCAGGACGTCAGGCTGTTGTTATTCCTGCAGCACGTCAGGCTGTTGTTTTTCCTGCAGGACGTCAGGCTGTTGTTATTCCTGCAGGACGTCAGGCTGTTGTTATTCCTGTAGGACGTCAGGCTGTTGTTATTCCTGCAGGACGTCAGGCTGTTGTTATTCCTGCAGCACGTCAGGCTGTTGTTTTTCCTGCAGGACGTCAGGCTGTTGTTATTCCTGCAGGACGTCAGGCTGTTGTTATTCCTGCAGGACGTCATGCTGTTGTTATTCCTGCAGGACGTCAGGCTGTTGTTATTCCTGCAGCACGTCAGGCTGTTGTTTCTCCTGTAGGACGTCAGGCTGTTGTTATTCCTGCAGGACGTCAGGCTGTTGTTTTTCCTGCAGCACGTCAGGCTGTTGTTATTCCTGCAGGACGTCAGGCTGTTGTTATTCCTGTAGGACGTCAGGCTGTTGTTATTCCTGCAGGACGTCAGGCTGTTGTTATTCCTGCAGGACGTCAGGCTGTTGTTATTCCTGCAGGACGTCAGGCTGTTGTTATTCCTGCAGGACGTCAGGCTGTTGTTATTCCTGCAGCACGTCAGGCTGTTGTTTTTCCTGTAGGACGTCAGGCTGTTGTTATTCCTGTAGGACGTCAGGCTGTTGTTATTCCTGCAGGACGTCAGGCTGTTGTTATTCCTGCAGCACGTCAGGCTGTTGTTTTTCCTGCAGGACGTCAGGCTGTTGTTATTCCTGCAGGACGTCAGGCTGTTGTTATTCCTGCAGCACGTCAGGCTGTTGTTATTCCTGCAGCACGTCATGCTGTTGTTTTTCCTGCAGGACGTCAGGCTGTTGTTATTCCTGCAGGACGTCAGGCTGTTGTTATTCCTGCAGGACGTCAGGCTGTTGTTATTCCTGCAGCACGTCAGGCTGTTGTTTTTCCTGCAGGACGTCAGGCTGTTGTTATTCCTGCAGGACGTCAGGCTGTTGTTATTCCTGCAGGACGTCAGGCTGTTGTTATTCCTGCAGCACGTCAGGCTGTTGTTTTTCCTGCATGACGTCAGGCTGTTGTTATTCCTGCAGGACGTCAGGCTGTTGCAATTCCTGCAGGACGTCAGGCTGTTGTTATTCCTACAGGACGTCAGGCTGTTGTTTTTCCTGCAAGATGTCAGGCTGTTGTTATTCCTGCAGGACGTCAGGCTGTTGCTATTCCTGCAGAAATCATCGCGACAAAAAGCGCCACCGACAGCCAAAGGGTTAAGAAAATAGAATGAAGAAGATTCGCGAACAAAAGCAAGTTAAATACTGTTTTCTGAATGTAACATTGGAGTGGATAGAGTTGCTACCTTCTTATATGTCCGTTTCCACGTGACCCCCGCTTGGACAGCTCGTCAGCCGCCTTGCTGATTTGAACTACTGCCTGTGTAGATCATTTGCAAGTAAAAATAAATCTTACTAATAATACTTACAATAGAAATAATACGAATGATACTGCTAATAAAATAAAATAAAATAAACAATAAATGGCAACAACTGATACAATAATACAACAATATTAATGATTTAAATGCTAACAACAAATGTAATACTGAGTAGTAGTATTAGTTGTTGTTGTAGCAGTAGTAGTAGTGTTCTGTCATTATTATTATTATTATTATTATTATTATTATTATTATTATTATTATTATTATGTGTGCTGTTCTGTGACTCGGGCCTTACGTAAGGTCCAAAATCACAGACCAGCACACTATTACAGTACCACTGGTTATCACCGAATGCTCATGTTGACGAACTGCATGGTCGCCATACAATATACTGACGAGCAAAGGAAATGCAACCTCGTTCGAGTCAACGGAAACACTTCAGTGCTTCCGATGACTCGCATTTCTTTTGTTCGTCAGTATACTTCAAAGTGCGGAAGTTAAACGACTATTACAGCTCAAAGTAGTAGCAAGAAAACTGAATAGAATCATCTAGTCCGTTTTATTCATGTATAGTACTCTGACTAATTGCCACGTTCTCGATGATTTTTTTTTCTCTCGTTGTTCAAGACGTCATGGAAAGTTCAATGAATCAGTTGCAATCAACACGAGCTTAATTCGTGGACAGCTACTCACATGTACTGTATAAATCATGACAGAACCCCCGTCGGGGGTTCTTTCTCCGGGTACTCCGGTTCTTCCACACACCCCCCCCCCCCCCACCCCCCACACTTTGGTACCGGTCTCAGGCCACTTTACAAATTTCAAATACAAGCGATCAAAAATCTCTGTAACTTCAGTAGCTGACTGGCCCTTCGTTTGTCTTGTACTGTGTTTGTACTGTGTTTGTCTTAAATGGCGTAAATCCGTGTCTGTTTCGTGAGTGTGTGTGTTGGGTTTCAGGCGCGGCGCTTTGAGTCGATTTCCCCAAAATTGAGAAAAAGCGCCTATATAATAACGGTATTATTATTATTATTAGAAATGTTACTGACCTCTCGAATGTACTTGATAATATCCTGAAATGAACACAGAAAAGCGTAAGATTAATAGTGCAGCCAACAAATCAATGATGGAATCTGTTTTAAGCGACCACCTTTATGAGAAGGCAGTCACCCGTCATGAAAAGGACGTCATGTAGGTGCGTGTAGCCACATAAAGTATGGTCACTAATCACAGGATACACTGTCTGCCCTTCAAGACTTCTTTTCAGAGAGCAGCTTCTTTTATTTTAAAACCACGTTTTTCTGGGGGAGAGGTGGAAAAAGGGGGGGGGGGTGAGGGGGCATATGCAGCGCACGTACCAAGGGGAATTAGTGCTGGACAGACAAACGGTTTGGTCCCCTGCCCCTTCATGTTTGTATCAGGCACGCGCGGGCTGGCGATTGGGTGCCTGATACGAAAGGGGCAGGAGACCTAACCGTTTGTCTGTCCAACGCTGAGTAATTCCCCTTGGTACGTCAGCGTGCTGTAGAATAAACGGAAATGAACGAACAGACTTCAAGGAGGAAAAGTATAGCGTTAGCTCACTTTGTTCAGATCGCCAGAGGCGGTGTCTGGCGTGTGTTTGGCGTGGGCCTCCTCTGCCGCAATCATGGCGCCCAGCTCCCGGAGTCGCACCAGCTGGAACCAGACCACAATCAAGAGCACACTGCTCTCAAGGTCCAAAATCGCCGACTAACGCAGGATGCAAACGGTCCTCGGGCCCACTTCGACCTCAGTGGGCACGCGCACTGCTCCGTTAGAGTAATCCACAGCCCTGCGCGTGCCCACTGCGGCCCGTCGTCGACCGGAGGACCTTTGCTTACTAGTACACAAACCAAGGGGAATCACTCAGCGCTGGACAGACAAACAGTTAGATCCCCTGAATGCAAATGATCGTCTTGTTCTATACCTGCGTATTTCTCTGTGGGCTGGCGATTGGGTGCCTGATAGGCGGGGGCAGGGCATCTCTGTCCAGCGCTGAGTGATTCCCCTTGGCTTGTGTACAATTCTGCCAGCGCTAGCTTCACCTATCTGGCTTGTGAGTACTTTGCTTACTGGGCATATTATTAACTCATTCTACCCCAGACACACCACAGGAAGATAAGAATCGACCATGATAGTTCAAGGGTGGTGCCAGAATAGCTTGGCGCCTAGGGGCGCCAAGCTATTCTGGCATCACCCTTGAACTATCATGGTCGATCTGTGTCCTGCACTGCAATGCAGTCTTCAGAGGACAACGGCAAAATGTGGCCATTTCGGTCTTGGGGTAGAATGAGTTAAGGTAGTTTTTTTTTTTGCTAGACTGTTCCAGCAACTTGACGGCTTGTTTGATAGTTGGTTGTTTTAGTGGTTGCTTGCTTGCTTGCTTGATTCGGACGGTTGGTCTGTTGGCACGTTCGTTGTTTTTGGCATTACTGACCACCGCCATCGGTAACTGTTCTTATGATTTTTTTTAAAGTCTGCAGACAAGTAGCTTAACTCATTCTACCCGCGACACACCACAGCAAGATATGGCTCGACCAAGGGTGGTGGCAGACAGTAATAGTT
>BTPG01000001.1:140508696-140516196 GCA_036245525.1 Semisulcospira habei
TGTTCGTAAGCAGGTTGCTTTCAAGTTTCCGTCGGTATTGTCTTGTTGATGTCTTAATACACTTCTGTATCTCATATTTAGCTTTTTATACTGTTCTTTGCCATCACCTAACGGAAACTCGATGGGGTGGTTTTTTTTTCTTCTTACAGGATTGAAATGACTACCCAAAAGCCCGGGCTCGATGTTCGATGGGTTCACTTAGAAGAGAGTCCGTAGCTATGATAAGCACAAGTCTGTTTCGTAGATTTTTGAAGGTGAAAATGAGGTGTGGGGTTGGGTGTGGTGGTGGAAGTGGGAATGGGGGGGGGAGGGGGGGGATTGGCTACGTACACGTAGGTTTCGAATTTACTCTCTGGGCACACAGAACTTCTAACCATAGACACAACATTTGGATCTGAAGCCTGTGGCTCAATGTACACAATGCTCAGCAAAAGGCTCTTAGCCAACATCGGCCCACGGACTTTCTTTTTTTATTCGGGGTGTGAGAGGGGGCATTTTATATCTTTGCAATGTTTTGCATGAAACAATCGTAGCAAAATAAAAATCATGTAAAAATAACTGTCCTCTAAAGACTGGAATACAATACAGAAGAGCGATCGACCATGACAGCTGAAGGGTGTGCCAGAACAGCTTGGCGCCTGGAGGTGCCAAGCTGTTCTGGCACCACCCTTCAACCGTCAAGATCCAGACGCTAAGTTGTCCTGGCACCACCATTGATTCTATCATGGTCGACTCATGATTTATTGCGGTGAGCCTATTCTATTCGAGTTCTTTGGAATATTCATGAGTTTAAGGTCACAGCAACCCTCGCTTTCGATTTGTGAATCACAAATCGAAAGCGAGGCATAGTTGATATATTTGACTCTATTTTGAGTTTCACATCATAGCAGGCCACGAATCCAAGCGAGATATCGCACTTTTACCACGCACACACAATTTTTTTTTTTTTCATGCAAAGAATAACGTAGAAAGAATATTGTTGGTCGTGGTGACCAAAACAAGCCTGGCTTTCGCTCGCTAAGACTAAAAAATGACCTGTGACCTACTTCTTTCAGCTGATTGTCCAATCGCGCTTTCTCTTCCTCCCAGCGCATTTGGTCCTGCTCATGCGCGCCTCGGATCAAGGTCATGGCTTTTTGAACTCCCGCCACCAACTCCCTGTCCGCCTGGCGTTCTTTTTGCAGACGATCCACCGTCACTAGAAGTTTGCTGTTGACGATAAAAAGGCAGGTGGAAAAAATGAAAAGATGAGATCAAATAAAAAGCAGGGGCGGATACCTTTATCCCGGGATCCCGCGGGGGGGGGGGGAGGTGTGGGGGGAGGGGGGGTGTTATAATCCTGCTTGTTGGTTGGAACCTTCAGACTGACATAAAGGCCTCCTAAAGATAGACATTGTTTCCAAGAGGTCGACAAATTAAAAGGTGGGAGGCGTGGGGGCGGGGGGAGGTGGGGGGGGGGGGGGTAAGCAGACAGGCGCACCAAGCGTGTGTGACAACCTCTTGCACCTCCTCAACACTCACCGAAACACGCAAAGCGGGGGGGGGGGGGAGGAGGGGGGCAGCGGGTGGAAGGAGACCTACAACCTAAAACAAAAGAGAGAAAACCCCAACGGAGAAAGAACCACGCTTTGAAAAGACAGTTACAACACAACTGTGTTGTAACTGTCTTTGCTAATAGGGCGTGTTTCTTTCTCCGTTGGGGTCTTCTCTGCATGTTACACGTGTTCACTCACTGTTTTCGCCTGGATTCTGGACGGGAAAAAAGGCCTCCGGACGGCAGACCGAAAAATCAAAAACAGCAGGGCGGACGGGGAGATGGGGGAGGAGGGGGGGCGGAGAAAGAGAGAGAGAGTGGGGGGGGCTAAGCAAACAGTCGCACTAAGCGAGTGTAACGAACTCTTGCACCTTCTCAATAGCCGCCAAAATCTTGAAAAGCGGAGGGGAGACCACGGGAGTGGGGCGGGGAGGGCGTATGTCCATCAGTATATGCATTTTTTTTTTTTTTTTTTTTTTTTTTTTTTTTTTTTTTTTTTTAGAAAAGTGAGATTTTTATTCCCCAGCCACTGTATGTACATTTTAGTTTCTGAAATCTGTCTCCAGTCAGCGACCAAAGGTCAAACGGTCCAAGACTAGTTTCTGAAATCTGTCTTCTGTCAGCGACCAAAGGCCAAACGGTCCAAGACACTTTAGTTTCTGAAATTTGTCTTCAGTCAGCGACCAAAGGCCAAAACGGTCCAAGAAACATGGATACTCACATCATTGGTCTCAGCAAGAGACATAGATCCTCATGAGCCCCCGCAGTCGCGGGGGCTCATGAGGATCTATGTTTCTTGCAGTTGGATCGTGTTCACTTTTTCTCGGCAGTGAGGGGGGTGGGGGGGGGGTTAAGAAAAGAGGAGGGAAAGAAACGACGCAGATGTCATGTCATGCCAAAATTCCCCTCGGGGATAATGAAGTATTATTGTATTATATTGTGTTGTGTTGTGTTGTATTGTATGTATTGTATTGTATTGTATTGTATTGTATTGTATTGTATTGTATTGTATTGTATTGTATGTGAAGATTAAAGTCAGCAGATCCATTTTTGTCAATACTGAGTTGTTCTTATGTTACAATGAAACCTCGCTTTTCGCCAGAATGTACACGCGGTCGCGTGTCGTCACAGCCATTAATACCTGTATTCCTGTGAGAGTTTTTCCTGCCTGGTTTCGTAGCGAACCTTCATGGCCTGGTGTTCCGCCCTCAATAGACGCTCTTCCTGCTGCACGCGGTATGCACGTTCGTTCTGCACGTACAAACACGAAGTCATAAACGCGGTATGGCCATTTTAGAATCGTATGCAAACATGATATCACGTATAAAATTTGGCAAATTTAGGAAAATCTTTAAACATCACGACACGCATGTATTTTAGTCGTCATCATCATCGTCGTCGTCATCTTTGTTTGACTTTTCGGCGACCGTCGCATACACACACACACACACACACACACACACACACACACACACACACACACACACACACTCACACACACACACACACACACACACACACACACACACACACACACACACACACACACACACACACACACACACACACACACACACACACACACATACACGTGTTCTTCTTCTTCTTCTTCTTCTTCTTTCGGCGACTGGGAAGCAAGGTCTGAAATCGCGAGGCCTTGCCTGTCCGGTTGAGGGTCCAAACAAAAAGTTGAAACCTCCCCCCCCCCCCTCCCTCGAGGTAACTGATCCGCCCCTGATTCTATAATTACTATACAGGGGTTTCAACTTGCTGCCTTTGGGCTGATTTTACTTTAGGATTAACTCCTGTTCTCTTTCAGAGATTTCTGGCGGGCGATCCCTTCATGAATTTTAACAGACGAAGCTGCCACAAATACGACTTTTCTGACGATTTTGCTCCGAAGGACCTTTCCGGTGGGAGAGGTAAAACTCATTTAAAGATGCATTTAGTTCTGCGGATAAAATACACCCCCCCCCCCCCCCCCCCACCACCACCACCACCACCACCACCACCACCACCCCACCACCCTCCCCCCAAAATGAGAATTGTCCTCTGAAGACTGGAATATAGTTCAGAAGAGCGATCGAACATGACATCTGAAGGGTAGTGCCAGAAGGACCCTTACCTGTGTCCTTAGCCGCTGCACCTCCGCCATCAGACGTTGGTTGGTTTCAGCCTCCTCCCTCAGCTGCTGGAGTTTGTGGTTCAAATCCTGCTGCAGACGTAACGCCGTCTCACGCGCGCTCTTCTCGAACGTCATCAGCTGGTGACTAAGTGACGTCACTTGAGCCTTCAGACATTCCTTCTCTTCAAAGTACTTGATGCTCTCTTTCTGTGACGTCATAAGACAGAGAACAGAGAACGGCGCTTGAGCAAATCTACGGAATATATGCAAAGAAGTACCCAACGGAGAAAGAAACACGCTTAGAAAAGACGGGAACAACACAATTTATTAATATTTCGGGTAAATACCCTTTGTCAAAATAGACAAACAAACAAACAGAGAGATTAGCCGCTACTTATCTTCATTCGCAGAAGGAATGTGGCAACTGAAGGAGGTGACGTAAAATAAAATAAAAGAAAAGGAAGAACAAAAGTGCGCAAAAAGTAAAAATGACGTCAACGAAAAAAATCATAAGAGAGAGACTCGGAGAGAAATTGAACACGAGAGACAAGAGTGTGAGTAAGCACCCGCAGGAGCGAGCAAAAGTAAATGCGTGTATGTGAGGCCAGAGAGAGAGAGAGAGAGAGAGAGAGAGAGAGAGAGAGAGAGAGAGAGAGAGAGAGAGAGAGAGAAAGAGAGAGAGAGATGATGATGAAACTTTATTTATCAACGGTAAAAAGTTTTGACAGAAACAAATCGTCATTTTACAAACTTGCCGTTGCTAACATCTACAACATAAAATAGATTAAAAGATAATAATAATAATAAAGAATTATATTTACACATATTATTTCATGCAACAATAAAAAAAAATTTCAAATGACACAAAATAATAATAACACTTAACATTCATCTTATACCATACACACACACACACACACACACACACACACACACACACACACACACACACACACACACCAACAATATAGATAAATGCATAATTATATTACATAAAAGTATTAACCATCAGGGTTTGTTTAAATGCCCAGTGTTGTTATGTTTGGCTCGTCAGGTAATCGAAAAGTTTCGTTTTAAAGAGAGAGAGAGAGAGAGAGAGAGAGAGAGAGAGAGAGAGAGAGAGAGAGAGAGAGAGAGAGAGAGAGAGAGAGAGAGAGAGAGAGACAGCGAGAGAGACAGCGAGAGAGACAGCGAGAGGGAGAGAGAGACAGAGAGAGAGAAACAAACGGGGAGTGCTCTTGGGCACGAAGTAGGCTGAGTGTCTAATACACAAAGCCTGCTAAACACCAACCCGAAGGCAAACTTTATATCACTTTCAAGTTGTGGACTACCTCGTGGAAAAACGGGAGGACCCCGGGGAAAAAAAAACCAGCATTTTGCACGGTACACAAGTAATAAGTCATTTGAAAGCATATAATCAAATTCAGTAAGAGACTATTGGTATAAGTGGAGAGTAGGTAGTTGTGAAACCGTCTTCAAGGGTAACTCACCAAACAAAAATAGGGGGGGGGGGGAGAGAGAGAGAGAGAGAGAGAGAGAGACGGGGGCGGGGGCGGGGAGGGGGGAGGGGGGAGGGGTGGAAGGAGGAAGGGGAAGAAGGGTAAAGGAAAAAGCGTAAAGAGAGAAAGAGGCTAGCGAAAAGTGTTAAGGGGGGTAGCGGGGGGGGGGGGGGGGAGGAAGAGAGAGAAAGAGGGAGAGAGAGAGAGAGAGAGAGAGAAGGGGAAAGAAAAAAAAAAAAGGGGGGGGGGGGGGCGGGGAAGACAACCAGCCAGAGCCACCAGCCCCACCCAACAAGCACCCACCAGCCCACAGAAAAACACACAGGCACGCAACAAGACGACCACATACATCCCCAAGGGATGCACCCGATCGCCCCGCCCCACAACCGCGCATCACTCCGTGGGCCGGAGACCAGGCGCCCGACAGGGAAGGGCAAAGGATCCAACTAAACGTTCGGCCAGC
Organism: Semisulcospira habei; assembly: GCA_036245525.1. NCBI lineage: Eukaryota > Metazoa > Mollusca > Gastropoda > Semisulcospiridae > Semisulcospira > Semisulcospira habei. The sequence continues at coordinate 140,514,318 of BTPG01000001.1, forward strand.
GCTGAGAAAGTCCCCAAGGGAAGTGTACATATCAACCAGCGCCAGCCTCACCTATCTGGTAAGTGAGTAGTCAAACAGAAGCGACACAGTGAGGTAAAGGTACAGTTAGCAGACACAAGCAAGGTAAAAAATGTTAATCTTTCATATTCATCCCTATTGGCGCGCGTGGGGGGGGGGGGAGGAGGGGGAGGGGGGGGGGCCAAACTTCCAAAACAGGAAAACTACACATTAACAAATATCCTGGGAGCCGTGCACCTTGGAACACCCCTCTCCCCCTGAATTTGTTTCTGAATATACACATAAACCTGTGTCGATAATGCTAGCTTTATCAGGTTTTACTTCTGAGGTGGAAAAACTAAATAGAGTAGCTTTTATTCCCCCATACATAGAACATTTTCAACACACTTGCTGACATGCCTGCCCTTTGACCTTTGGAAGGAGACAAAAAAAATTAATATGCATGGACAGTGTAACAAAACATTTCTACTTGGGTCTTACTGCAAAGTTCACATACGAACTATCTGTAATAACAGCAACCTAAAATAAAAGCCTTCTTACTTCCTGTGACCTTTGACCTTAACGAGAGGTTAATTTAGTAGAGCTGCAAACAAAACTTGTATGATCAGTTTTCTCTTTGGCAAGTTTTAAAATAAGATTATAACTAGTTTCTTTTTTTTTTTAATCGCCCGTTTATTGACCTTTGCAACCTTGACCTTTCATGGAGGTCAACGCAAGTGACAATCAACGCTGTTGTCAAATAGGATCAGTGTGCCAAATTAGAAATCTGTGGCTCTGATGGTCTCTCAGAAATTCAAAATGATAAAATCTGTCATAATTGGATATACACGATGGATGGATGGACCAACATTGGACCAGTGGTGGATGACTCATTATATTTAACTCACTTTCAATGTTAAATGAGCTTTTAATGTGTGCTAACCACCTCTCATGCCTTAAGTTTACAACAATATCTAACTGAAACTTGTAAAAGGACATATTCACACTGTTTTATAATAGGAGACTTAGTGTTTGTGATGAAGCTCTATGCTTGTGCATAGTGCTCGCACAGTAGGATTAGTACGGTACGGTTTTTGTTAACGAGTAGGATTAGTAGGTAGGGGTTTTGTTAACGGTTTGTTTGTGGTGGCATTAGACGCACGGGAAATCTGTAAGACATGATTAGCACGGGATTTTTAGTGAGTTCTGTTTAGTGAGTTCTAGGCGGAAGCTGTGACTGTCAGAGGTCTAGATCGGGAGTGCGGGCTGTTTTGTCGTATGGAACGGTTGTGTTTGAGTTACCTAGCCCGCATTCCAAGACTCTGAAGCCTAGATTTCAGGTATGTTTCTATAAACATAGTATTGATAGTTGTTTAGTTAAAGACAGTATGCGTGGTAAGATTAATGTGGTTGTATAGCGGTGTTCCGGTTTGGTTTAGTATAGTATGTTTAGAATTCGGTGAAGTAACCGGTGTTTTTGTATACAGTTGTTTACCGAGTTAGATGACTAAAGGAATTTCGAATATGAAGTGTGTATGTCTAAGCCGCTATGAAGATAGTACGTGGTTGGCTAAGCATAGTCTTTTCCAGGATATAGAGTAAGGTATAGCAAGAGTGTCAGTTAGGCTATAGTCTGTTTCAAGATAGTGACAGAGATATGGGGGTGATACGAAAATAGTTTATGAAGCACGTGTGTGTGTGTGAATGAACGTGTGAGTTATTTGTATCAGCCAGGTTACGTGACGTTTCTCATTGATCCAATATTTTGTGTGTTTAGCAAGTGTTACGTTGGGACTTTTGTTGTCTATTCAGAGTTCTTGTAACGAGCGTGGAAAGACGGACGCCGAGACGTCGAGTCGCAGGTGGGACCTACGTGAGGTCA
>BTPG01000001.1:140521196-140533696 GCA_036245525.1 Semisulcospira habei
GCGTGCGTGCGTGCGCGCGCGCGCGCGTGTGTGTGTGTGTGTGTGTGTGTGTGTGTGTGTGTGTGTGTGTGTGTGTGTGTGTGTGTGTGTGTGTGTGTGTGTGTGTGTGTGTGTGTGTGTGTCCCGCGCCGAGTTATTATTATTTATAATTCAATATGTGTGATGCTAGAATAATTAAGTTTGTATTCGTTTTTCATTTCTACCCACATTGTTATGTCTTATTATATTTAAGTCTTTAAGAAACAACAGAGGACATGGAACCTACAGACAAATTTCTGTTTTATTTATTTTAAAACAGACAATACAGTTTTCCTGAATCGTGAATCTTGAAGTGCCGGAAACAAAGACAGCAAAACAAGAGTTGTCTGTGGATCAAAAACAAAGAAACATGGGGACAGAGCTAGGCCGTATACATAATATTGTCCGTCGTTTTCTTCCTGGCCAGGGTCCGGAGGGGTGGGGAGGGGGGGGGGGAGGCAGTGTCTGCCCACATCCTGGCACGTCTTCCTCTTTTCCAGACGCCATTTGCCCTGCTGGCTTCGTCTGCTCTCCCCTCTTCCCTTCGTTCTTCGGGCCGTCTCTTCAGCCTTCCGTTTCACCCACCCTACTTTCCCCTGGTCTTCTTCTGCTCGGGACAAGTCTTAACTCATGCAGCCACGACACGCCACAACAAACATGGATCGAGCCTGATAGTTCACGGGTGGTGCCAGAATAGCTTGGCGCCCATCGGCGCCAAGCTGTTCTGGCTCCGCCCTTGAACTATCATGCTCGATCTGTCTCTAGAATTGTAATACAGTACTTCAGCGGTCAACTTCAAAATTCGGGGATTTCTGTCCTGGGGAAGAATGTGTTAACGTAGCTAGAAGTAATGAGATAAATCATATCACTTCAAAACGTCCTTGTACCGGCCAAGTTCGAATTTGCGTTTTGTTTTATATAATGTTTTTAATCATATTCAGGAAAGGGAGATACACTGCCACAACACAGAGTTACTAAAAAGCGCAATTAACCAAAAAAAAAAAACCATGGCACATTTCGACAGGATGTGGATCCGGCGACCATGATATTTCAAGGGAGGCGTCAGAATAGCGTGGCGCCTGTAGGCGCCACGCTATTCCGACACCACCCTTGAACTATCTTTCTCTAGGACTGTGATGCAGACCTCAAAGGACATCAATCCGGGATGTACCCCCCCGGACAAGATCGTCAGCTTTCTGAGAGAGTGCAATATTTTTAATAAGAATTGAGCATTCATAGACTATGATAATTCTATTATTTTGACCTGTTTGAGAGTCTGTAGATGTTTCCTATAAAAACCTGTGCGACATATTAGCATGAAATATTTTAAAGATATATTTACATCTTGTCTTAAGACCTTTCTTATAGTCTGGCTGGCCAGATTTTTACCCATCCCGCCGTGAGATGGCCTTAGTTGCCTGCTCGGCGTTAAACCCAAATAACAAACTCGAAGGACATCAACGGAAGATTTGATATTATCGTCCTCAGGGCTTCATCAGTTAAAAATCAAAATCAGAATCATAAATTGTATTTATTTTTTCTTCTCGCATCTTCGTGATACTGAACAGCGCAAAGTAGATGTTTCGATATCAGAACGTTAAAAAAAATAAAAAATTTAAAAAAATTAAAAATAAATTTACCAAAAAAAATCATATTTTTGAAACCATCACATATTGGAACAATTTCTCAAAAAAGAGAAGGTATGAACATCAAAAATTCACACACGGTTGAAGTCTGCTTTCAAAGAAGCATTAGTATACAGTCTTAAATGTCCACGAGAATTTTGCATACATCGGAAATCCTGCCCGCGTTACAATATCGGAGCCCAGACTCCAATAACAGTGAGGTTTTGTTTGAACGAACGACTCCCATACAGCAAACGAGAGCGAAGTCAATGGGGATAGACAGCTTGCACCAGCAGCACAGACAACACTCCAAACATCTCCAAGAGGCATAGATCCTCATGAGCTCTGAGCCCGCAGGGCTCATGAGGATCTATGCCTCTTGGAGTTGCTTGGAGTGTTTTCTATGCTAACAGACTTACAGTACAAGCTGGTTATCCTTCTTGAATTCGCTTTCGCTCGTTGTTGGGAGTCGTTCGGCGAAAACGTAACCTCACTACTGGAAAGTTGAACGCTTGAGTTCCGGTCTCGGGACGCGTGCATTCTGATTCAGTGTGACCAGGTTGTGCTGAGTTGATACTGGAACGTTCAGGCTTTTGCACCTTGTGCCCACTGCATAAGAATGCGTCTCACCTTCAGCTCTTGTTGAAGGCGCTGGACGGCCTCGCTGAGCTGCGAGATCTCCTGAGACTTGTCTTTCAGCTGGAGTTCCAGCCCCTGTTTCTCCCTCTCCGTCGCCGCGCTTTTCGACCGCCAGATGTCGCTGATCTGTGACGTACAACATCAAAATAGGAACATACTTCTTGAAACCACTTGACTGTTAACTCTAACAGGTAAAAAATAATTAATGGTCCATCTATTCATTGATTCTTTCCGTTTTTTTAATATTATTTTCATTATTATTATTGTTATTACTATTATTATTATTATTATTATTATTATTATTATTATTATTATTACATTGTCGAGCAAAACAATTTTTTTTTTCGGAACTATCAGAAATACTAAAATATTTCCGACGGTTCCGAATAGCTCGTCAACATCATCATGATCATCATCATCATCATCATCATCATCATCGTCATCATCATCATCGTCATCATTTGTTAACTGAGATAATGAGTTAACTGCATCATGTTCGAAAGAAAATCGACAAAGCAGAACCTTGGATCAACCAGACAAATACTCGCATGTCGTCCTTTGATTAAAAATTTATTTAATAACAAAAATATTTGACTTAATAGTTTTATTAAAATAACTCTCTCTCTCTCTCTCTCTCTCTCTCTCTCTCTCTCTCTCTCTCTCTCTCTCTCTCTCTCTCTCTCTCTCTCTCTCTCTCTCTCTCTCTCTCTCTGTGTGTAATCCTCCCACTCAAAGCCCACGTACCTCCTCCACTTTGTACTCGAGCTGCTCCGACTTGAGCTTGTAGCGAGCTATATCGTGTTGCAGCGCTCTGACGTCATCCGTCGTCACGGCAACGCCCTGGTTTTTCAGTGAGTCAGTTTTTGTCCGTGTGTTGTCCTTCTGTTCAGTGGACACAGATGTGAGGTTATAATGAAGTGTGAGGTAACAGTTAATCCCTGGACTGCGCCTGACAATACCGCCCGGCGGAAAAGACGCGTAATACGCCGAACGGTATCGTCAGTATAGCACTCAAGGAGTTAACAGATGTTTAATTAGCCAACGCATCAATACATCAAAAACTAAACAAACTAGGCGTTGCGAAAGTATTCGTGTGCTTCCACTGTTATGTCATCTCATCTCATGACATTTCATCTCAGCTCGGGTCTGCTCAACTCAGCTCAGCTCAGCTCAAATCAGCTCAGCTCAAACCAACTCAAGCCAGCTCACCTCAACGCAGCTCATCTGATCTGATCTGATCTGATAATATCATCTGATCTGATCTCCCAGTAAGCAGAGGCCCTCGGGCCCACGACGGCCTCAGTGGGCCCGAAGACGTTTTGCTACTGGGGCTCATCTCATCCCATTCCATCTCATCTCATCCCGTCATCTAACCTCATCCCATTCCATCTCATCTCATCCCGTCATCTAACCTCATCCCATTCCATCTCATCTCATCCCGTCATCTAACCTCATCCCATTCCATCTCATCTCATCCCGTCATCTAACCTCATCCCATTCTATCTCATCTCATCCCGTCATCTAACCTCATCCCATTCCATCTCATCTCATCCCGTCATCTAACCTCATCCCATTCCATCTCATCTCATCCCGTCATCTAACCTCATCCCTTTCCATCTCATCTCATCCCGTCATCTAACCTCATCCCATTCCATCTCATCTCATCCCGTCATCTAACCTCACCCCATTCCATCTCATCTCATCCCGTCATCTAACCTCATCCCATTCCATCTCATCTCATCCGGTCATCTAACCTCATCCCATTCCATCTCATCTCATCCCATCGTCTAACCTCATCCCATTCCATCTCATCTCATCCCGTCATCTAACCTCATCCCGTCCCATCTCATCTCATCCCGTCATCTAACCTCATCCCGTCCCATCTCATCTCATCCCGTCATCTAACCTCATCCCATCCCATCTCGTCCCGTCTCGTCCCATCTCATCTCATCTCATCTTATCTCATTCCATATCATCCCGTCTCATCTCATCTTATCTCATCCCATCTCATCTCATCCAGTCTCATCTCATCTTATCTTATCAGATCTCATCTCATCTCATCCCATCTCATTCCGTCTCATCTCATCTTATCTCATCCCATCTCATCCCGTCTCATTTTATCTTATCTCATCCCATCCCATCTCATCCAGTCTCATCTCATCTCATTCCATTCCATCTCATCCCGTTTCGTCTCATCCCATCCCATTCCGACCCATCCCATCCCATCTCGTCTCATCCCGTCCCGTCTCATCTCGTCTTGTCTCGTCCCGTCCCATTCCCGTCTCATCCCGTCACATCCGGTGTCATTCCGTCCCGTCCCGTCCCGTCTCTCATCTCATCTCAACCCATTTTGTCCCATATCATCTCAACTCCAATCACTCAGCGACTCATTTTGTCATATCTTATTTCCGTGTAAGAAGCTAATTTCTTGTTACCGTAGTTGCGGGCCTTGCCGGGTGTGGCGGCGCTGCAGTCTGCTGGAGTGAGGCGGCGCGGAGAGAGACGAGCTCCGGCTCCGGCTCCACGCTGTTCTCCGGCGTCTTGTCGGAGTCGCTGGTCGTGTGGTCCGACTCCCACTCTCTTTGCTCCCTGTCGGAATCCACGTCTCCATGCTCTCCACGGTCCAGCTGCAAGAAAGGCTGATGATGTCATGAAGGCCATCGGACCGACGTCGGCCGCCGTTGGCCCTCGCACGACCGTGCTCGGGCCAACGGCGGCCGACGTCGGCCCGATGGCCTTTGCGCATTGGGTAGCTACGGTGTAAAATTTAACGCGGAACACTTCAGCAAGAACAGACCCAGAAAATACCAGACAATGAAAGTCGGGATGAGTGATTTTCAGTGGAGCATAATGACGTCATTACTAAAAAGATGTCTTGTTCTTCTTGTAGTTCGATATCTGCTTCGCGTCATGACTTTGTTCCGCACGTACATATGCTTCCGACTGCTGCAAAACGACGTCATTATGAGCTTCACCACAGTAAAATAACGCCATTTTGAACCTCGCGTCACAATAGTCTTCTTAAAATGACGTCATTATGAGTATATTAAAAGCCCAGACAAAAATGGTTATGAATGGATGAATGGATGGATGTGTCATCGGCAGGTGGGTGGGTGGGTGGGTGTATGGATGGACAGATGGATGGATGGATGGATGGATGGATGGATGGATGGATGGGATGGATGGATGGGAGGGAGGGATGAATGGGTGGAGGGAGGGGTGGCTGGACGGAGGGACGGACGAAAGAACGAACAAATTATCGGACGGATGGACGGACGAAAGGGCAAATGAATAAAGAGATAATTGGTTGCCACATTCTTTCTGCCAATGAAGATAAGTAGCGGCTAATCTCTCTGTTTGTTTGTTTGTCTATTTTGACAAAGGGTATTTACCCGAAATATTAATAAATTGTGTTGTACCCGTCTTTTCTAAGCGTGTTTCTTTCTCCGTTGGGTACTTCTTTGCATATTACACGCTTGGCAGTCACCTTTTTGGTCTGGATTGAATAAAGAGATGGATTGATAGATTGACGGTGTGATTGATGACTTTTTTTTCTTTTTCTTTTTTTTTTTCTTTTTTTTTGGGGGGGGTGGAGGGAATCTCAGATGGATACCTGATTACTTGCCCCTTGACCACTATCTCTGCTTAACCCCTTCCCGGCCACTGCACGTACATAGCTGTTTCTGAAATCTTGGTTCATTCAACGACCAGAAGCCAACACCGCCCAAGAAGCATGGATACAACTTTGTCTCAGCAAGAGGCATAGATCTTCATGAGGCCCCGCAGTCGCGGGGGCTCATGAGGATCTATGTCTCATGCAGTTGGATCGCGTCCACTTTGTGGTCATTTTTGCTTCTGAAGTCGTTATGCATTTCACGACCAAAAGCCAAAACAGTCAAAAAAGCATGAGTACAAACTGGTCTCAGCAAGAGGCATAGATCCTCATGAGCCCCCGCAGTCGCGGGGACTCATGAGGATCTATGCCTCTTGCGACATACCTCAGTACACAGCTTGCCGTAGTCCACCTTCAGCCTGTGATGCTCTTCCTCCAAGGCGTGCAGTCGCTCTCTCATGCCCCGCACCTGGTCGGTGGCCAGTCGCAGGTGATGCTGGCTCTCCGACAGCTGGAAGTAAAGGGAGATGACAAGAAACGTCACTGATCATTGTGACTAATTATCAAGTATTGTCTTGACGCCATTCTGATTCAGAACCTTCAGGGTTGTCGGCGTGCCAGTCTGCGTGACAAACACGTGGGAATATCGTGAGAACGAAAGACAATGCAGTTTTTTGTTGTTGTTTATTTTGCTGTGTTTTTTGTGTTTTTGTTTGTTGCTATTTGTTTGTTTGTTTATTTGTTTGTTTGTTGGTTGGGTTTTTTGGGGGGATTGTTTGGTTTTTTTAAGTATACTACAGTACGCGATAAGATACCGTTATTAATGGGAGGATGTTTGTTTGTTTGTTTGTTTGTTTGGTTGTTTGTTTGTTTGTTTGTTTGGTTGTTTGATTGTTTGTTTGTTTGTTTGGTTGGTTGGTTGGTTGTTTGTTTGGTTGGTTGTTTGTTTGTTTGTTTGGGGTTTTGTTGGTTTGTTTGGTTTTTTTGTTTTGTTTGTTTGTTTGTTTTTTGAGGGGTTGGGGGTGGGGGGATTTGTTGTGTTTGTTTGTTTTGTTGGTTTGTTTGTTTGTTTGGGTTTTTTGTTTTTGTTGTTTGTTTGTTTGTTTTGTTTGGGGTTTTTTGTTGTTGTTATTGTGTTTGTCTTGTTTCTTTGATTGTTTTTGGGGGGTGGAGTTATTTGTTTTGAGGTTGTTGTTGTTTTTTTTGTTTGTTGTGTTGTTGTTTTTTTGGTTGTTTTTTTTTTTTTTTTTTTTTTTGGGGGGGGGTGTTTGTTTTTTTAAGCATGCTACAGTACGTGATAAGATACCTTTAGTAATGGGAGGCTACCTATATTTGCTTCCCCTGAAAAATGCGAAAGAGAAAAACTGCTCAAAGTGTTGAGTTTCGCGCGGGACTACATAGATTGAGCACAAACACAGCGTATCAAGCAAGACACACATTCGTCAAATAAAAAAGGCCTGGAATCATTGTATACACCCGTAGTGTCATGCTCACTTTGCTAAAGCTATTCTGTTGGTAACGTCAGACTTCTCGTAGTTGCACTCAGTATCATATGAAGTGACCTGGATGTTTCTTTCATACTCAATGTTTTAGGCATTTTGAAAGTGTTCTTGGTAACGGCTGTTTCTGTTTTGGTGTGTGTGTGTGTGTGTGTGTGTGTGTGTGTGTGTGTGTGTGTGTGTGTGTGTGTGTGTGTGAGTGTGTTTTGGGGGTTTATGTTCTTGTTCTTGCTGTTGTTGTTGATGATGTTGTTCTCGTTTTGTTTGTTTTTGTCATTTTTTTTTTCATTTTTATGTTCTTGTTTGTTTGTTTGCTTTGGTGTTTGTTTGTTTGTTGTTTGTTGGAATTTTTTGTTGGTTTTTGTTAGTTTGTTTGTTTGTATGTCGTTTGTTTGTTTGTTTGTTTGTTTTTTGGGGGGTTGTGTTTTGTTTGGCTTTTGTTTTCTTTTGTTGTGGGTTTGGGTTTGTTTGTTTGTTTGTTTGTTTGGGGTTTTTTGTTTGTTGTTGTTGTTTTGGTCGGTTTTATTTTTGTTGTGTTTTTTTGTTTTTTGTGGGGTTTTTTGTTTTGTTTATGGGGTTTTTTTTTGGGGGGGGTGTTTGTTTGGGTTTTGTTGTTGTTGTTGTTGTTGTTTTTGGGGGAGTCTGAGACCGGTGGCTGAAACAAATGGCAAAATATGCTTATGACCATGTATCGGTCGGGCTCTTAGTAGCCTCTAGACTCAACAATAAACTCACTGAGAACATAACCACGTTTTCATCATCTTTACGTATATTTTTTTGCTATTTGTGTCCCTCTTGCACATGTAGTGATCGGGGACAATGTATGATGATCCATCCACCTTAAGAGCGCGAGGTGTGACCGCACCGCCAAGATTGCTAGTAGAAGGAACGACGGTGGGTATATCAGGGCGCGAGGTATGCCCGCGCTATAACTATTCACCTTTAATATTTTTAGAAGAAATGACACCGGTGCATTGAGGGCGAGTGGTATGCCCAGCTTGCTGACAAGATATTCACCTTTACTATTTTTAGAATGAATGACTCTGGGCCTTTGAGGGCTTCAGGTGTGCCTCATACTCACCTTTAATATTATAAGGTGCAATGACATTGCGGCTCTGACCGTCGTGAGAGTATTGGCGAGGTTACGTTTTTAACGAATGACTCCCGACAACGAGTGAGAACGAAATGGAAATGGATAATGTAGGTTGTGCCGTAAGCATAGGCAACACTGCAGTCAGCGCGGATGTTCCAGGGGGAAACAGTTCAGTACAATCAGTCCTGAGGGGATAGAACGACGTCTGCAAAAGGAATAGATTCTCACGCGTCCTGGCTTGGGGTTAACAAGCTGCATAGATCCTCATGAGCCCCCGCAATTGCGGGGGCTCATGAGTATCTATGCCGCTTGTTACAGTTCGCAGTGTAGTTAGCGCGGATGTTCCTCACGAAAAGGTACGGAGGGCTCATGAGACTCGATGCCTCCTGGAGATGTTTGGAGTGCTGTCTGTGTTTATGGTACAAGCTGGCTAGATTTCTCTCTCGTTCGATGCTGGGAGTCGTTCGTTGTAAACGCAACCTCGCTAATCGCCTAGAGGGAATGACTGACAGTGAAGCTTTTGGGGTGCCACGTATGTCGGACCTATTTATTTAACTATTCACCTTTTGATATTACTATTGTTAGAGGGGGGGGGGTGACACCAAGGTATTAGGGCGCGTTGTTTGCCCGCTCCCAAGCAGCTGACTGTCAGACATCAGTGATTCGACGCAGGCACTGGTATACCACGACAAGGGAAACAACCCACCTCCTCTTGCAAGAGTTCCTTTTCGCGAAGCCTGAGTTTGACGTCATCGGAAACAGAGGGCGCCACCGTCTGATCACCTGACACGAGTAGTTTCTTTTCCGCCATGCTGACTTTGTGCCGTTCCTCTGCTAGCAGTCTTTCTAATGAATCTATTCTGTTCTTTAGCTTGGCCTGCACAGGGGGAAACATAATATAATGTGGTAGAAGTATCAGTATGTTTGCGTGAAATATCGAATATTTTCGCCTTTTTCCCCCCTTTTTTTAAGTGACAACAAAAAACTGAAACGACTGACTCGAGACGCCTGCATAATACGAATCAAATACTAATATTCCTTGCTATGAACACTCAAAGAAAAGTATATAGCATGCAGTAATGACGTCCAGTCCAGACCTAAAACATATGACTGCCAAGGGTGTATCTTTTCTGTAATGAGGCCCGCAAGTTTGTTAGTTGGTTTTTACTGGTTCGTTGGTCGTTTGCTTGCTTGCTTGATTGCTTGGATAGGTGGATGGTTGACGGCGGTTTCAACAGAGACAGTAGTACAAAAATTACCTCCCAGTCCCTGTGAATGACCTGCCCTTTGTCGCCGATCACGCCGCTAGGGGGGAGCAGGAACACTTCGTCACTTCCGCAACTTGCGTCACTCAGGGCAGAAATGGCCGACACGGCACTAGCACTGCGCGTGCTTGGTGACGAGTGCTCCTAAAAATAAAAATTAAACAGTACAGTAAATAATTCAATGATTGTCAGTCCAGGAAACGCCCTCTCACCTACCATACCCTCCGCTACCTGCCTCCCACCTCCACCCCCATCCCCCACCCCCATCCCCCACCCCATCCCCCACCCAGACCCCCACACAGACACACCCCAATCCCCATCCCCACCCCTGCATCACATGCTTTGTGCCATGTAGGTCTATTATTTGACGTGTGCTGGCGAGTTGGTGCCAGAACGTGAAGCTGGGGTCAAGGGATCTAACTGTTGGTTTGTCCAGCGTTGGGTGATCCCCCATAGCCAATGTTTAATGGTAGAGGTGTGAAGCACGTCATGCACTTAATGTGTGCCATGTACACGTATTTGCAGTCGTGTGCCGGCCATTTGGTGCCAAAAAGCAAGGGTCAGTCAGGGGATCTAACTGTTGGTTTGTCCAACGTCGGGTGATCCTCCCTTAGTCAACATAATTATAATGCGGGGAGAAACCTGATGTGGAGCAAGTGGCACGCAGAGTTGCAGCGCGGCCGAATTGATCAGTGTTCAGGTCGTACTCCATAGGCAATAGCTGTCCCCCCCCTCCCCCCCATAACCCGCCCGCTAGGGCCGTCCGTTGTCACTCCGGTGCCGAGGACGTTATGACGTTCTGCCCGAGGACCGAAATCCAAAAAAAAAATTGAAGTTGCCCCTCAGAAAACTGTTTACACTTCTGGAGACAGATCGAGCGTGCTAGTTCAAGGGTGGTGCCAGAATAGCTTGGCGCCTAAGGGCGCCAAGCTATTCTGGCACCACCCTTGAACTAGCACGCTCGATCCCTGTTTTGCTGTGGTGTGTCGGGGCTGAATGAGTTAAACCCCGAACTAACCGACTGTAGCACGTCGTGCACTTTGTGTTTGTGCAGGCCTAGCTATTTGTTAGGGGCTGTCGATTCGATACAACAACAACAACAAAAAAAAGGAGGTGGTGGATGTGGGAAGGGGGAGAGGGGTGGGGGGTCTAGTGGTCTAACTCTTTCTTTGTCCGGCGTCGAGTGATTTCCTTGGTACGTGCAATGGATAATTAGCCCCCCCCCCCCCTCAACTGCCCCCCCCCCCCTCCTCTGGGTCACAGATTTGGTCACAGATTACATTGCTGGAACCTTTGCTTAATGTTTAATTCGACGCCAAAGAGCTTATACGCCTAAGAAACGTGGATACAAGCGTGGTGTCAGCAAGAGGCATAGATCCTCATGAACCCCCGCGAATGCGGGGGCTCATGAGGATCTATGCCTCTTGCAGATGGACAGTGTTCACGGCGTTTTCCTCAGCGGCAGCGAAGGAGTTATAAAAAAAAAAACTGACCACGACGAATTTCTCCAGCTCGGCCTCCGCCTCGTCACACCGCTCCTGCACGATGTCCAGCAAGTTGGACAGCACCGTGTTCTTGTCGTGCAGCATGTCCAGCTCCTTCAACAGCTGCAGTTCCATCCTCCTCCCCACGTCGCGCGCGTCCTGCAGCTCCTCGCGCAGCGTCGTCAGCTCACGTGACTGTGACGCAGTTGCCTCGTCCCGCTTTTTGGCCGCGGCAAGTAGGTCGTCTGCAATGAAGGTAATAACGATGATGATAGGAGTAATACTACATGATAATATTTGTTAATCATCATCATCATCATCATCATCATCAACAACAACAGCAACAACAACAACAACAACAACTGCACATAATTATGATAATGATTTTGATAATGGAATGTTCGTGATTATCTATGACAGTAATGACTTGACTTTGATAGAATTGCACTTGTGTAGTGATTCTGATCATGATTGTGACAGTGATTTTCATCATTATTTTCATAGTTTTTTTTTATTATTGTTATTGTTATTGTTGTTATCATTAATATCATTATCATCATTTTCGTCGTCTCAGCTTCATTATTTTTATTATAATTTATTATTATTATTATTATTATTATTATTACAACGACAAACAAATATGATAATAGTAATGACATCCATACTATTTGTAGGTTGGTTTGTTTTGTTTTGGTTTTGTTTTCCAAAACTTTTTATTACATGACCCTATTTTTTTCATTTTTCTAGTCATTAATTTTGACGTCGCCCGACAACCCCGCCTCACCCCCACCCCCCCACCCCGACCCCCCTCAAATCCCACATCCATCTCCTAACCTATACATCCTGCATCCTTCCTGTTTTCATCAGTTCTATGCTTGCACCTTAACAACGTTGCCGCCAAATGCGGGCCGCGAATCGCGCGGCTCATGAGTGTTTATGTCTCTTGGGGGGAGGAGGGGGGGGGGGGAAATGGGGGGAGGGGGGCGTTCGTCCGGCAGTGAAGTGGTTAAATCACACACTCTCTCTCTCTCTCTCTCTCTCTCTCTCTCTCTCTCTCTCTCTCTCTCTCTCTCTCTCTCTCTCTCTCTCTCTCTCTCTCTCTCTCTCTCTCTCTCTCTCTCTCTCTCTCTCTCTCTCTCTCTCTCTCTCTCTCTCTCTCTCTCTCTCTCTCTCTCTCTCTCTCTCTCTCTGCTGTCCAAAAACTTGTTCCTTTTGTCTAAGCTCAGCCGTATAGTTAATCCTAACGTTTGCGAACTTTTCTTCC
>BTPG01000001.1:140543696-140561196 GCA_036245525.1 Semisulcospira habei
TTCAAAACAGGTTCCAAAGCGTTATGGCCGCTATCTGAGTTCAACGCCTTTGCTGTGACCACTCATTTCGCGTCCTTTAAACACTCTACGCTGACCGAGGCTATTGTAAAGAAGGCAGGGTAACTAGGGTTGACCAAAATCTCGGTTAACCCATTTAGCCCCGAGTCCCTACAGCAGGCGATGGATTGACTATGATAAGTCAAGCGTAGTGCCAGATTAGCTTGGCCAATCCATCTCCAGTGGTGTCAGCAAGAGGCATAGATCCTCAGGCTCACCCGAAACTGAGGGGGCTCATGAGGAGGCTATGCCTCTTGCAGCTGGGTGATGAGTACGAAATTTCCTGGCACTGAACAGGTTAAAGCGAGTATGCTTGTACAGACAGTCCAGCAACTGGTAGATAGTCATTAAGCCGGCAACACCTCTAAAACTATTTGAGAAATAGGACCTTGGGGCTGAAAGCGTTCAGTCAGTAAAGAACACAGGACTCATGAGGGTTTACGTTTCTTGCAGATGGGTAACGTTCGCCTTTGCCCCGGCAGTTATGGGGTTAAAGACGCGAGTCTCGCAGCCGACATATTTTATATCAGCTCAGTAATCCACGCGGAATGCGCTACACAAGGCTTGTCAGTCAGTACTGCTGTATCGGACAAAACTTACTGCCGACTCACGACTCGTCGCTGCAGCTGATTATACCGTTAGGAAACAAGTGTATCGTGTGTGCTAGTCTGTGATTCTGGACCTTACGGCTCCTAGCTGTAAGGTCCAAACTCACAGACCAGCACAACAACGTCCTCTTCGGTTTCCATTCTAAGGCTTGCATGTCCGCAAACGACAGATGAATGGCAAAAGAAGTGCGACTGGAAAATGAAACGGAACGAACGAACGAACAGAAAGAATGAAAGAATGAAATGAGAAGTAAGTGAATGAATGAATGAATGAATGAATGAATGAACGAACGACTGAGCAAACAAACGCACGAAGGGGACGGACGGATGGACTGTTGTTGGATGAATGAATGAATGAATGAATGAATGAATGAATGAACGAACAACTGAACAAACAAACGCACGAAGGGGACGGACGGATGGACTGTTGTTGGATGAATGAATGAATGAATGAATGAATGAATGAACGAACAACTGAACAAACAAACGCACGAAGGGGACGGACGGATGGACTGTTGTTGGATGAATGAATGAATGAATGAATGAATGAATGAATGAATGAATGAATGAACGAACAACTGAACAAACAAACGCACGAAGGGGACGGACGGATGGACTGTTGTTGGATGAATGAATGAATAAACGAACGGCTGAACAAACGACTGAACAAACGAACGCTTGAACGGACGGACGGATGGACTGTTGTTGAATGAATGAATGAATGAACGAACGACTGAACAAACTAACGCATGAGCGGACGGACGGATGGACTGTTGAATTAATTAATTAATTAATTAATTAATTAATTAACGAACGAACGACTGAACAAACAAACGCACGAACGGATGGATGGATGGATGGACTGTTGTTGAATGAATGAATAAATTCAATGAACGAACGAACCGGCGAATGATGTAAATGACTGACGGTCGGACGAACAAACAAACACAGAAACAAATTAACGAGCGAACCCATGAATAACGTTCACGAGTAGCATTAAAATTGACAGTGACAAATCACGACCAAAATCAACACCATGAAGAATTACACAATAACACATAATGTCCGGTGACTGAGTTCACATTTTCACTACTATAAAGCGATAACATTACATTTACTGCTGTGAGGCTGACAACCTCGTTCACTGCAAGAGGCATAGATCCTCGTGAGCTCCTGCGAACGCAGGAGCTCACGAGGATGTATGCCTGTTGCTGGTAGGTTTTACATCTGTGCTACCCTGAAAGTCAGAAATGATAGGGGTTCAGTACTGTGGCTAGTGATAAAACAATAATTGTGCTACTCACTGATTTCATCTTCCAAATCCAGAATCTTGTCCATCAGAGCTTCCTTGCTTTCGTTCTCGCCCACCGTCACCACCCTTTTTTCCACGACAGACATCTTCTTCTTCTTCCCCGCGTCGTCGCCTGCCGCCGTAGTCTTGCCCACTTCGGACACTAGGGCCTGAAGGCGAGCATTGGCCTCTTCCAGCTCGGCCATCTTTCGCGCCAGCACGCGCTTCTGTTCTTCGGCTTCTCTCAGTTGCTCGTGCACATCGTGTGTAGTTTTCGGCACGCGCGGAATGTTACTAGCAGGCTCGGCCGCATCTGCGGGGGCGGGGGTAGTGCGGGTGGCGGGGGAGGTGGAGGGGGGTAGTTTAGGTGTAGCGGCAGCAACAGGCCTCGTGCCAGATTCGTCAGAAACACATGTCTGGGGGGCAAAGAAGGCGGACGGTGAAGAGAGAGGGGAGGGGGTGGAGCCCGCACTGCTGCCCAGGCGCGGCGAGGCAGCGCGCGACAGCGCGTGCAGTTTGTCTGTGAGCGCGCGCACCTGTTCCCGCAAGCTGCGCAACTCTTCCTCCCCCCGTTTCACTTGGTCGCGCAGTTCTATGTTCTCTATCGCGGCATCGTCTGCCTTCACGCTAGGCACTGGCAGCGGCGCTGTCGGGGACGACACAGGGGTTGCCTGACCTGGTGGCCGCTGTTCCTTCACTTGCTCCGGCCGCTGTTCCAACCTTTGCTGTGCCTCCTGCAACTGGAGACGCAGGCGTGACGTTTCCTTGTCCGCCTCCTCGCGCTGTTCTCGAGCCATGGTCACCTGATGCCTGAAACAGTAAGTGACGTGACAAATCTACTACAAGGGATTGGCGCCGGCAACGGACTGACACGTGACTGATCAGTGTACTAGCCCATGACAACTATAGGGTCAAGGTCAAATTACAATGAAGTAATAAATAATTACGGTATTTATAATGCGCTTATCTTATAATAATTATAACTCTAAGCGCGCACTCACAACTTGCACACGCATGCGCACGCTTTAGACAATGACTCACGTACCACAAAATAATAGTGAAAAAACTTGACTTGACATTACGACGGTCAGCGGCTTGGGGTGGGGAGCCCGGTGTGGTGATATAGTGCTAGAAAGAAGTACCCAGCTCAGACCGCCAGCATAGCCTTCTATGTACGTGTGTGTCTATGTCTAGTCATGTCATGATCGCTTCGCACTTACAGTCACTTACAGAGAGCATTACTACTAACTACTATGACCTGCATGTCCTTAGCGAACCCGGCGGCAGAGACTGACTGAGGTGCCATTAAAAATCAACCCTGATACCGCCTTTAAGGCCGGGTCGTGCGGCCAAGCATTAGCTTGGCGCCAGCCATGAAGCGCCAAGCTAATCTGGCACTACCCTTCAACTACCATAGTGCCAGGCGCAAATCTGATAGGGGAACATTCTGCAGACATCACGATCGACCTCGCTTATTAATCCATGACATCCATGAGGCTGATTTTGTAAAACTGATTTGCTAGTTGTCCTATGAAGGCTAAATCAGTTACAGTTTAGGAGGTAGATCAACTGTATTAGTTCAAGGGTGGTGGCAAAATAGCTTGGCGCCTGAGGCCTGAGGCGCCAAGCTATTCTGACACCATCCTTGAACTATCGGACAAATTGATTTCAGTCAAGCAATGGGTGTATCAGCCGGAATGAAAAGGGTTAAGGTGAAGTAGTTAAAACGACCTACTCCAAGCAGTGGAGGGTTAACAGTTTAAAACTGTATTCCCTTTATATATCTTCGTTAACCCATTCAGCCCTGACGCACTACAGCAGGAGATGGGTCGACCATGATAATTCAAGGGTAGTGTCAGATTAGCTTGGCGCCTGTCGGCGCCAAGCTAATCTGGCACTACCCTTGAATTATCATGGTCGACCCATCTCCTGCAACAGGTTCATAGTCGTTGGATGACGCCTCCAAAATGTGGGGAATACGTGCGTCGAGGTGAATGAGTTAATCCTTAGTCCATCGGCTTACGATAATGTTTAGTTAGTTATTTCGGTTTAGCGCCGGGCAGGCAACTAAGGCCATCTCACGGCGGTGGATAATGCTGGACTGACACGAGGGCTAATTCATATGATATAGTTTGAATGTCGCAAAATGGAGATATCTGCGCTAATTTTCCTGGGTACCCATGTGAGCTCCTACCCTTTGTACCCGATGTGAGTTCCTACCCATTGTACCCATGTGAATCCATATCCTTTGTATCCGTAAGAGTTCCTATCTTTGTACCGGTGAGTGCCTACCCATTGTACCCATGTGAATTCCTATCCTTTGTACCCGTGAGAGTTCCTACCCTTTGTACCCGGTGTGAGTTCCTACCCATTGTACCCATGTGAATTCCTATCTTTTGTACCCGTGAGAGTTCGTACCCTTTGTACCCATGTGAGTTTCTACCCTTACGCTTTTAAAATGGCTGTGGAAAAGCCTCTGTTACGACGTGGGCCTATTCGAATTGATTGAGAAAAGAAGGGCAGAGCAGGGTTAGCTGAGGCAAAGACAACATTATGAAACCGTTGCTATATTGGCGAGGTTTGGCGAGCAAGGCCTGACACGGAGCATATCGTTTTAACCCTTTTAGCCCCACGGGTGCTTTTCTCAAATTTTGGAAGTGTTACTGAACGACTATGTATCAGTTGCAGGGGGTGGATTGACCATGATAACTCAGGAGGTGGACTGGCCATGATAATTCAAGGGTAGTGCCAGACTAGCTTGGCGCCTGAAGGCGCCAAGCTAGTCTGGCACTACCCTTGAATTATCATGGTCAATCCATCTTCTGCTGTAGAGACTCGGGGCTAAATGGGTGTAAAATCAGACAATATCACGTATCTGTTTGTATAGTCTACACTCAGCTATGTTGAGCGTGATGTCATTGATTCCAGCTTAGAGTAAGCCGTGCTTGTAGTGATCCCAGAAAGCACCGCGCGGTAAGACTAGGGTATATGGTGTGGGGTTAGCTGCTACGTAAAAGTGGTCTTTAAAGGTTCTATAATGGCTATGCCCGTCCAGGCCCCGGTAGCTGGACTCGCAATCCAGGAGGAAAAGACTACGGGCTTGTTCAATAGCATGTCCGTTGAAAGGTCCTGGTAAATCAAAGTGGCACAGTTGGAGTGAGCCTGAGTTGATCAGTGTTCAGGTCGTACTCCATAGGCAATAGATTTCCCTGTTCTCCATAACCCGCCCGTCAGGGCCGTCCATGATCACCTCGGTGCTGTGGACGTTAAACCCCAAACTAACCAACCATCTATAATGGATGTAAAACGGAAAAAGTAGGGGGGAGAGGAGTGAGTGTGAAGGAGTTAGATAGTTAGTCAGTCAGTCAGTCAGTTAGTTAGTTAGTTAGTCAGTCAGTCAGTCAGTCAGTCAGTCAGGCAGTCAGTCAGTCAGTCAATCAATCAATCTGTCAGTCAGTCAGTCAGTCAGTCAGTCAGTAAGTTAGTTAGTTAGTTAGTTAGTTAGTTAGTTAGTTGGGTTTAACGCCGAGCATGGCTGAAGGGTGAAAGAGCTGTACATAGTTAGTAAAACTTCATCAGGCAGACATCATCATCATTAGTCGGCCCATGCTATCAGAATGTTGGGAAGAACATTCCAACGGCTTTCTTGAACACGCTAGAGAAAATAAAATGACAGTTACAACACAATTTATTGATATTTCGGGTTGAAACACTTTTTGGGAATAGACATACAAACAAACACACAGTCAGCAACTTATCTTTTCGTTACGGGAAGATGCACGAGTCGAAATATTAATACACTCTGTTGTCCGGCAGTATCCAAATGCGCAAAAGGACATCGGGCTGAAGTCGGCCGGCGTTGGCCCGCGCACGTCCGTGCGCCGGCGGGCCAACGCCGGCCGACTTCAGCCCGATGTCCTTTGCGCACTGGGATGCTATCGTATCATCTTGGGCATGTTATCTGCATTTTACACGCTTGGCGGTCACCTTTCCGGTCTAGATTGTCTTATGAGAATTTTGTCTCACCCTGTCTCAGACAGACCTCAATACACGGAGAGCCCTCACTACTACAACAGCCTCCATCACCACCACCAACAACTTATGTAAACTATTTACTATTTACTGAGAAAAATAAAAACTGCCAAACTGCTCATGATTCAACTCAGCTAATCTCAGCTCAGGTCAGCTGTGCCGAGCTAAGTAGAACTGAACTCAACTGAACCGAGCCGAGCCGAGCCGAGCCGAACGGGGAAGAACCGAGCCGAGCCGAACCGAACCGAACCTGAACCGAACCGAACCGAGCTGATCTGAACTGATACAAGCTGAACCGAACTGAATTGAACTGAACTGCTGTGTCGGCACCCCCATTGCCTGGGGCTAACAATCGTGTGCTTGGGCTAGAACTGAACTTCTTGCATCAGTCCAGGTACAGCCACCAGAGGCATAGAGCCCCACGCGTCCCTGCATCTTTAGCTGTAGGGGCTCATGAGGCTCTATGCCTCTTGCTGTTGGGAGACTGGCGCCAACCGCTCCGTACCTGAGACTAGCGATCTCGTGCTGGGCGGCCTCCAGTTGCCGGCGCAGATCCTCAATGATGGGGTCGCTGTCCAAGGACTTGCTCTTCTTCAGCATCCCTTGCCGTTCAGCACGTGACCCGTGGCCATGGTGACCGTGGTGGTCGTGGTGCACGTGCCGCGCGTGCGCCATGGAGGCTGTGGACAGCCGCTCGATCTCGCGGTCCTTCTCGATGATTCGCCAGCGGAGCTCGTCGGCCTGCGCCGTTAGGTCGCGCACCTGCACAAAACGAGGGGGCGGGGAGGGGGGGGGGGGCGAGGTGAAAGGTCAAGGTCATCCAAAGGTCAAAGTCGGGGACTTGGCGCTGATGGTCAGTAATTCAAAGCAAGCGTGTTTGTTTGTTTGTTTGTGTGTTTGCTTGTTTGTTTGTTTGTTTGTTGAACTATTGTTGTAATAATGCTGTCATTGAGACTGATGTTTGTTGTTTTGTTGTTGATGTTGTTGAGGTTGATAATGATGACGATGACGATATCGATGGTGATGATGATGATAACTGTTTGTTTCTTTGCGCTTTTCAATCCCTTCATTGACAGGAACACAATCAGCAGATCCCAAATGCAAGAGACATAGATCCTCATGAGCCCCCGCAGCTGCGGGGGCTCATGTGGATCTATGCCTCTTGCTGGCGCCACTCTGTGTCCATGTTCCTCAGACGGAAGAAGTTCTCTGGCGCTGAGTTGACACATTACAGAAACACACTCTGCAACCCGTGGCAGGGAATGCGATCACGCTCCACGCTATGCAAGATACGTGTACACTGACGACCAAAAGAAACGCGACCGTCTTCTCATCAACAAAAACACGAAAGCATACAGACGAGCAAAAGAAATGCGACATTTTTGCAATCATCGGAAACACATTAGTGTTTCCGGTGATTCCAAACAGGTCACATTTCTTTTGCTCGTCTGTGTACATTTCACATTTCTTTTGCTCGTTGGTGTACATACCTTCTCTTCATAGTAAGCACTGGGCGTGGGTGGCGCTTCCTGCTCCCGCCGCAAGACCAGCTCATGCTCTCGCCCTCTCAGCTGCTCCTGCAGTGACGTCACTTCCTCTCGCAGCTTGTCAGCCTCCTTTTCGGACTCGGCCTGCGTGCGATGCGACGTCATCAGCTCCTGTTCCAAGAGGGCCATCTGCAGTTTGAGCGTCATGATGTTCGCTTCGTCATCGCTGGAGTCCAGACGCTCCCGCTCCTTGTCGCTACCTTGACCTTCGCCGTCGTCCTTGCCCTGACCTTGATTGAGGACAAGATTTGAAACGACCTTAAGTCCATCGATCAAGGTCTAACATCGTGGGAAAATAACCAGTTATAGTCTCTGAATTATGTGGAATTGTCAATCCATACATATATGTGCACCTAATTTAACCCTTTACAAACAAACTTAAGCAGCGCGTTCCTGTTCACCTCTTCAGTGCCCGAGAAAATGTGAGCATCACCCAACTGCAAGAGGCGTAGATCCTCATGAGCCCCCGCAGTTGCGGGGGCTCATGAGGATCTACGCCTCTTGCTGACACCAATTTGGATCCGTGCTCCTGGGACATGTAAGTGTTTGTTGGGGGGGTCGTCTTGAATGAACGAGGATTTCAGAAACGCAGTCCGCATCGGCTGGCTCAGTACGGGTTTTGGCAAATGAAAATCAAGTCCTTTTTTGTGAAAAGCAACATTTTCAATGTGATACATTTGTAGGCTGACTGTGAATTGTATTTGATTTTCGAGAAAAGTACGATTTTGATTTTTCTTTGCTGCCTCTGGGCGGAAAAGCTGTATCACACACGTGGGTGATGTAGCCGTGTTGCGTGAGCGGCCAAGCGTGCACAACGTTGTCCTGTGCAAAGTCTGGTCAACAAAAAGGTATGGGCACACGCGATATTGATACTTGACCTACTTTCAGCTCACGCGCAATGACATCATTTCACAGTGACGACTGGCACTCTGGCGTCATGTACTGCTCTATTAGGAACATTTGCCTGACCAACTAAAATATTGACATCACATTACAAAGTAAATTACGTCAACGGCGACCGTGTTGTGACTAGGTGTGTACCGAAGAGCAGCTGACGTCTGATTTGTGCCAAGAAAAATGTGAGTAAAAAATTGATTCTTACATCGGAGTTTAGGTGATACTGAGAATCTCACTCGAGTGGTCTTAAAACCTTATCCTACTCGCTTTCGCTCGTAGGATAAGGTTTTAAAAGCACTCGAGTGAGGTTCTCAGTATCACCTAAACACCGATGTAAGACTCTATATTCCTTACACTCCTCCTTCTTTGCTGACTTTGAGCGGAAAAGTTGTATCACACGCGAGTGATGCAGCGTCAGTGGCTGTATGACACGTGTGTGATACAGCCCTGGTGCGCGAACGGACATGTGTGCACACAATTGTCTTGTAGGAAATCTGGTCAACAAAAAGGTACGGGCACAAACGATATTGAAACTTGACCTACTTTCAGCTCACGCGTAATGATGCCAGTTCATAGTGACGACTGGCACTCTGGCGTCATGTATTGCGCTATTACGTGATCCTGTAGGAACAATTTCTGGCATCCAAAATACTCACGTCACATTACAAAGTAAATGAGGTCACGTTCTTCGCCAAAGACGCAATAGCGGCTGTGTTACGGTTAGACGTGTGCCAAAAACCATCTCATATCTGATTTATGCCAAGAAAACGGTGAGTAAGAAATAGATTCTTACATCAGTGTATATGTGATACTCGTGGTCTTAAAACCTTACCCTACTCCCTTTTACTCGTAGGATAAGGTTTTAAAACCACTCGAGTGAGATTCTCAGTATCACCTAAACACCGATGTAAGAATGCATATGTGCTACAAGTTTGTGTACGTTGTTCATTGCTTTTGCTTTTTTGCCAACAGCAAGCTTTTCACTGTATTATGATGAAATTCTGCTTTTCAGAAGAAAAAAAAATGGGCTTCTTGTGTTTTTGTCTTTACGGGACAGAGCAGTTCTGACCAATCGCTTTTTTATATAAAAGAAATAAAAAAGAACATACTAGAACACCCATGCGACCAAAAACTAAACCAGGAGGTGAGCTCTACCGTCTAAATTCACAACTAAACCAGGAGGTGAGCTCTACCGTCTAAATTCACAACTAAACCAGGAGGTGAGCTCTACCGTCTGAATTCACAACTAAACCAGGAGGTGAGCTCTACCGTCTAAATTCACAACTAAACCAGGAGGTGAGCTCTACCGTCTAAATTGACAACTAAACCAGGAGGTGAGCTCTACCGTCTGAATTCACAACTAAACCATGAGGTGAGCTCTACCGTCTGAATTCACAACTAAACCAGGAGGTGAGCTCTACCGTCTAAATTCACAACTAAACCAGGAGGTGAGCTCTACCGTCTAAATTGACAACTAAACCAGGAGGTGAGCTCTACCGTCTGAATTCACAACTAAACCAGGAGGTGAGCTCTACCGTCTAAATTGACAACTAAACCAGGAGGTGAGCTCTACCGTCTAAATTCACAACTAAACCCGGAGGTGAGCTCTACCGTCTAAATTCACAACTAAACCAGGAGGTGAGCTCTACCGTCTAAATTGACAACTAAACCAGGAGGTGAGCTCTACCGTCTAAATTCACAACTAAACCAGGAGGTGAGCTCTACCGTCTAAATTGACAACTAAACCAGGAGGTGAGCTCTACCGTCTAAATTGACAACTAAACCAGGAGGTGAGCTCTACCGTCTGAATTGACAACTAAACCAGGAGGTGAGCTCTACCGTCTAAATTGACAACTAAACCAGGAGGTGAGCTCTACCGTCTGAATTCACAACTAAACCAGGAGGTGAGCTCTACCGTCTAAATTGACAACTAAACCAGGAGGTGAGCTCTACCGTCTGAATTCACAACTAAACCAGGAGGTGAGCTCTACCGTCTAAATTGACAACTAAACCAGGAGGTGAGCTCTACCGTCTGAATTCACAACTAAACCAGGAGGTGAGCTCTACCGTCTAAATTCACAACTAAACCAGGAGGTGAGCTCTACCGTCTGAATTCACAACTAAACCAGGAGGTGAGCTCTACCGTCTAAATTCACAACTAAACCAGGAGGTGAGCTCTACCGTCTAAATTGACAACTAAACCAGGAGGTGAGCTCTACCGTCTGAATTCACAACTAAACCAGGAGGTGAGCTCTACGGTCTAAATTGACAACTAAACCAGGAGGTGAGCTCTACCGTCTGAATTCACAACTAAACCAGGAGGTGAGCTCTACCGTCTAAATTCACAACTAAACCAGGAGGTGAGCTCTACCGTCTGAATTCACAACTAAACCAGGAGGTGAGCTCTACCGTCTAAATTGACAACTAAACCAGGAGGTGAGCTCTACCGTCTGAATTCACAACTAAACCAGGAGGTGAGCTCTACCGTCTGAATTCACAACTAAACCAGGAGGTGAGCTCTACCGTTCTAAACGAGTTCAGTCAATCAACTAAACCAGGAGGTGAGCTCTACCGTCTAAATTCACAACTAAACCAGGAGGTGAGCTCTACCGTCTAAATTCACAACTAAACCAGGAGGTGAGCTCTACCGTCTAAATTCACAACTAAACCAGGAGGTGAGCTCTACCGTCTAAATTGACAACTAAACCAGGAGGTGAGCTCTACCGTCTAAATTCACAACTAAACCAGGAGGTGAGCTCTACCGTCTAAATTCACAACTAAACCAGGAGGTGAGCTCTACCGTCTAAATTCACAAAATTAAAACTTGTTTTGAAAAGTCTGCGACACGTAACAGGGGCTCGTTCGTCTATGAAAGTTCAAGGTTGGTGCCAGGATAGCTTGGCGCCAAGAGGCGCCAAGCTATCCTGGCGCCACCCTTGAACTGCAGTAGCCGATCCATAGCTGATTCTGGGCTGAAAGGGTTAAAATGCCTCGGACAGCAGATCGTGTGAGCAGAGGCAAACGACAGCAAGTCCATTTTTGAGAAAAGCGAGATTTTCATTGTAAAACTGGACATCCTGCCCACAGAGTGTGGTTCAACACCCCATATTATGAGATTAACCCAACCCCCCCCCCCCCCCCACTTTTTTCAAACACTCTTCTCTCTTAGCCTCTTGCAACACAAAGCTATGAACGACGAACCTTTCTGCCCGCACGAAAATGCCACGCGGAGCGGCATATCACAGGAGAAACATTACCAGCAATTCTTGAACAGATTGTCTGTTAGCGTTTTCCGCAACACTCCAATGCACTAATTACCCCTTGACAAGACTGTCGTCTGCAAGACTGCATACAACTGTGCACATGCCCCATATAAAGCTCCCATGAACACACTATGTTGACTAAATTTACCCAAATTTTGATTGATTTTTTTTACACCACCAGTCATGCCTTTTGCTGCTCAAAACGCATAAAAGGGCAAAACAAAATTGATGTTTTACACCCAAAAACAATTGGAAAATAGGAGGACATTTTTAAAACTATTTCTTGCGGAAAAAAATTACCACATGCACCGGAAGAAATAGCCCTGTGAGGCGTGCGTCAGGAGAGAGCGTACCTTGTTTCCGGTCTGAGCTCTGAGCTCGTCCCACGCTCTCCTCCTTCCAGCGGCTGGCCTTCAAGGAAAGCTTTTTCAGCTGCACCCGAAGAGCCTCGTTTTCGTCCTCCATTTCCGCTAGCTTGCGTCGCATCATTCTGGACTCTTCCTCCAGAAACTTCAGCTGCTCCTTCAAGTCCGTCTCCCGTTCCACACTGTCGCACAGGTCGCGCATGAGTTGCGCGCTGTCGTACTCTTGGCTGCCTTGCCGACCTAGGACATCCTGAAACAGAGGAAAAAAGGGTCAGGTCTTGTCTGAGTATCCACCCGTGAACTCATCCATCCATACACGCATTTAACTCATAGTGTCCCAGGTACGAAATACCCATATTCTGGAGATGTCCTCTGAGGACTGTATTACAGTTTAGGAGAGTGATCGACCTTGACAGGTCAAGGATGGTGGCAGAATAGCTTGGCGCCTACCTTGAACTGTCATGGTCGAGCTATATCTTGCTGTGGTGTGTCGGGAGTGAATAAGCATATCAGTCAGTCAGTCCAATCAATCAATCAACCAATCAATCAGTCAATCAATCAATCGATTGATGGACCGCCCGATCGACTGACTGATTCGTTGGCTGGTTGGCTCGATGTTTCGTTCATTCGTTTATGTCGTTCGCTCCTTCGTTCTTTCCTTTTGTTCGTTCGTTCCTTCATTCATTCATTCATTCATTCATTCATTCATTCATTCATTTATTTGTTTGTTCATCAGAAAAGAACTTGAGCCCATTATTTTTGTTTCAGATGCAAATGGGATACACTTAATAGAGAAGCCAGCAAGGGAAAAAATCTTAACAAAAAGACAGGGATCGGCAACTCTCCAAAAGGGATTCAGTGCAATGACGTCACCGATGCAACTAAGTGTGATAGTCAAAGCAAAGATACCCGCCTCAGTGGAGACAAAAAATACACATTCGGTACCACAGGCGCCAGATGACCGGCTGTGACTGAACCTGAAGCATGCTTTAGGTTTCATCTGACTCGCGTGTACAGATCAGACTCAGCACTACGCTCAAAGGTACACTAGATCCTGGGTTTTTTTGTGGGGTTGTTTTTTTTTTTTAGAAAGCACTGGTCTCAAAAGGCAGGTCGTCTCCCAAAAGACGTCTAGAAGGAAAACACGTCACCTGTCATTAAAGACCATCATTTAGGTGGCTACAGCCACAGTCACAGCTACAGCCACAGTCACAGCTACAGCCACAGTCACAGCTACAGCCATGGTCACAGCTACAGTCACCTAAATGATGGTCTTTAATGACAGGTGATGTCTTAAAAGCGGCCTTTCAAGACAGATACTCTCTCAAAAGATATCTTGAAGGAAAACGTGTCACCTTTGATTAAAGACCATCATTTAGGTGTGTACAGCCACAGTCCCAGCTACAGCCACAGTCACAGCTACAGTCACAGCTACAGCCACAGTCACAGCTACAACCACCTAAATGATGGTCTTCACTGAATGACAGGTGATGTCATAAAAGTGGTCTTAATACTAGACAGAAGATCTCCCAAGATAAGTCATGAAGGGAAAAAGACGTCACCTGTCATTAAAGACCACCATTTAAGTGGCTACAGCCAGCCAGATGATGGTCTTTAACCACACGTGGTCTCTCATAAGAGTGGGCCCTCAAATCATTTTTTTCCCCCTGCACATCGTTGGCAATCGGTTAATCGTTGAGGGCATAACGTCTTTTGGCCACCACGGAGTTGATTTCACAGACAGAGCACCGAACAGGGTCTGAACAAAGTTTGACTCTAGCTGGATCGGTTAGTTCGGGGTTTAACGTCCACGGCACCGAAGTGATAAAGGACGGCCCTGACTCTAGTTGGATTCGAACCCGCGGACTTTGTGTAGGCCGAGAGTCGACTGAACTCTCTACCACCGAGCCACCCAGCTCCCCGGCGGGTCATCGAGAGTACAAGTCATTCTGCAAAACATAGAGGTAAATCGAGCCACAAAAGAGAAATAGATCCTCATGAGCCCCCGCGCACAGCGGGGGCTCATGAGGACCTATGCCTCTTGCGCGTGTTGGGCGCTTTGCTCGTGCTGTCGGTACCGTGGTCCTCCGCTGTGATAGACGCAGGCAGGTCTAAGCAAAGGTTTCTTGGCCGACGTCAGTCGCTGGGTGCCCGCGCACGGCCGTGCGCGGGCACACAGCGACTGACGCCGGCCCTGGAGTCTTTTGCTTCATGGATAAGCGAACCCTCCTCCGGCCAACATCTGTACACAACTAGAGCCCCTAAGGAAAGTGAAAAATATACGTTTAAGGGGTTTAAAAAAAAAATCAACTATTCGCCGGACCAACAAAAAAAAATTGTTGGAAGCGATATGTTTACGAACGAAAACCAACGCTACGACCCAAAATAAAGTATTCATCTCTTTTGATCTTGTATCATTCATTAAAACTCACAAAAGCAGCACGTTTTGTAAATAATATTGTGCCAGCTTGAAAAAAAAATCGAAAAGATATGAGAGTTTGGCGAATTACCCGACTGACGTCAGTACAAAATCGATAGGAACTCTGTCGATGCTTCTAATAGGAGCAGCCGTTTTTTTTCCCAGAGCGAAGCTTAACTAGTGACGTACCATTTGAAACTAAGTGAACTGCACTGAACTGGACTTAGCTGAAAACTGCACTGAACTGAACTGAACTAAACTGGATCTTACTGAAAACTGAACTCAACTCAACTCAACTGAAAACTAAACTGAACCGAATAGACACAGGAATGTGAAGCCCAGACTGGCTAATATGCAACTCCGTAGACTTTTGTGGGTCTACTGCCCAAGGACATGCTGGAGTCCAGGGCAATGATCGAGCGGACACCCTCGCTGGCAAGGCAGAGGCCACACAGGGGCTACGCACTGGCAGATCAGACGTGGTGAAAAACAGAAAGAAATTTCAGGAACAAAGCCAAGGGCACCAAACAATCGATCGCCTCCGGAAAAAAAAAGATGTGGAGAGGGGCAGCGGGGGTTGGACAGACTTGCAAAGACGCGAGAGATCCACGGTAAACCGGAACACTACGACATCGAAAGGAACTCTGGGAAGACTTCTGATGGGTGGGGTGGAGCGCGCATGGACCTTTCCGAGCGCAGCGATCCCATCTTGATAGAACTAACCTGTACTGACAGAATATTGACTATCCCCACAGTGTCTTTAAAAACCTTTGGACAGTGGTCCTTTCAGAACTAACCTGTACTGACAGAATATTGACTATCCCCACAGTATCCTTAAAAACCTTTGGACAGCGGTCCTTTTAGAACTAACCTGTACTGACAGAATATTGACTATCCCCAGAGTGTCCTTAAAAAACCTTTGGACAGCGGTCCTTTTAGCACTAACCTGTACTGACAGAATATTGACTATCCCCACAGTGTCCTTAAAAACCTTTGGACAGCGGTCCTTTTAGAACTAACCTGTACTGACAGAATATTGATTATCCCCAGAGTGTCCTTAAAAACCTTTGGACAGCGCTCCTTTTCTGTCCAATGGTCTTCCCCATGATATTCGCCATGCGCCATCTTTGACCATTTTCAGGGCTAGATTGAAAACATTTTTTTTTTCAATCTGGCCTTTGAAAGGGATTGATCAACCCTACGTTTTCCCATCAACATGTATATAATTATCTGATCAGGCTCTTCTCATGTTATGTTTGTTATTTTAGTACTGTGTCAGTGTGCATGAATGATTGTGTTTTTGTACGTTGTCGGTACCTTAGTTAATTTCAATTAGTTAGATTATCTAGATGTAAACCGCTCTGAACCTTTCTATTGTGGGGATATTGCGCTATAGAAGAATTATATATTATTATTACTGTACTGTACTGAACTGAACTGAACTAAAGGACTCCCCAAGAAGCAACACGCATTCGGGCCTACGACGGCCGCAGTGAGCCCGCGCACATCCGTGCGTGGGCCCACTGCAGCCGTCGTAGGCCCGATGATATTTTGCTTAGTGGGCAAGGACGGGCGTATTCTAAGTATTTCGTTTGGGAAGCAATTTTGAAACACTTCAGCCTCATCAACGAAAACGAAAAACGTTCCCAGAGGCATTATTCGGCAGTTTTCCGCCGCCTCAAAGGAAAGTCACGCTGCAACAGACGCCAATCGCGAGGTGCGCGTGTAATAACGCCTTTAAAGGCCCACTACCGCCGTCACTGCTCCAAGATAATCTTCTGTAACAGATGGTGACGAAACGCTACGTACAGGTCTAGCTATGGTTCATTTAGACACAGGGCAATCCAGTTCAGCACGCGTCGTGTTTATATCAAATAACCTGACGACTCCACTCCGTTCTAGAAATACAACGCTATCAGTGAAAAAATGAAAAAAAAATGAAAAAAAAAAACAGCTAAAAATAGACTGACACGCTAACGGCAGCGCAGAATAAATGAGTGCGCATGTGCTCTTGCTGCGTGTCCCAACTGCTGTTAAACTTCATTACATAACACATAACAAACACAACTGGGGCTGAAAATAATGTGTCTTCAGATTTATGGGTAATGGTACTTTAACTTGAAGAGCAACAGACGACAATGATTCCTGTGGCATGAGGCAAAGATTCTCAAGAGCCCTTGCGGCTTCACGGACACACGATAATCTATGCCTGTCGCAGATGGAAAGGCCCCCGGACGAAGGGATCGCTTTCTTTCGGAAAGGGCATTGAGTTCCCTTGAGTGTACGTGGGCGGGCAGTGCAAGGGCTTTGCGACACGTGCCATTGAATGATGTCTGGGGGTGTATGGAATGGAGCCCAGTTAACTCGTTCGAGACGTGCCGCCTCCGGATACGCGGCTTAAGCCGCGTATCCGGAGGGGGCGCGTCTCGAATGAGTTAACCCCTTCGAGCTTCCAGGCCAGCGTACACCGCAGAGTGTGTGTCCCGAGCTCTGAGCTAATTTTACGCCAGAGAGCCCCAGACGTTCGAGGAACGCGGCTTCAAAGTGGTTCCAGCAAGAGGCAAAAATCCTGACGAGCTGGGGCTCCGCGTGAGGTTCTATGCCTCTTGCCGAGTTGGGTTGCCCTCGCATTTTTGTCCGACAATGAAGGGGTTAATGTTTGTCTACTGGCAGGTGGCATGGATGGATGTGAATCAGACTGCGGGGGCGGGGGGGGGGGGGGGGGGGATTGCCCGCAGTTCATCAGTAAAACCCCACAATCGAGTTAGCGGCCAGCCAAGCCCAACGGTAAAAACGGATGCCGCAGCAATTGAATGGGAAATGGCGCTCACTTTAGGCCGTTTCCGCGTTTGGCCGGCTTCTCGTACAGCGCCGTGGTAACGCGCTAGCGTGTGTACGGTTATGTCACGAAACTAGCAATGATAGGCCGGCCGTCGCCCGTTTAAATTTGAAACTTGCTCCATAGCAGTTTTAGCCGTTCTTTTTATGTAGACGCTCAATTATAGTGTTAATCGTTCTTTA
>BTPG01000001.1:140563696-140968792 GCA_036245525.1 Semisulcospira habei
TGGTCGTCCCTAATGCGAATGCGAATACGATACGAATACCTTTATTGTCGGTCCCAAGATGGGAAATTTGTTTGCAGCGGAGCTGTTTTAAAAAGCAGTTGTAAAAACAACAAATGTGAACATAAAACAAATAAATACATTTGACTGACTAGAACACACCGACCTATTACAGTGAGTATGTGCACATATATATTTAAAAAAATCGTAACCATCTGTAATGTTAATATCCACCAATGAGAAAACGTTCTTAAAAACTAACTGAGACGACACTACCTTATACAACTGAGACGACACTACTTTATACAACTGAGACGACACAACCTTATACAACTGATACGACACTACCTTATACAACTGAGACGACACTACCTTATACAACTGAGACGACACTACCTTATACCTAATACTTGTAGCCATTAACCTGTTTATGAAAATTGTTGTCTAATGTATAGGTCTGGCTGCCATAACTGTTAAAAAAATAAATTTAAAAAAAAAACAGGATTGGGTATTGATTTTTTTGTAATGATGAATCGGCTTCGCCAGACGTTTGTTGTGTTGTTGTTTTCTTTGGGGGGAGGGGGGGGGGGGTTATGGTCTTTGTTTTGGTTGTTTGTTTGTTTTTTTGTGGGGTGGGGGAGCGGGAGAGATTTTGTTTGGGGTTTTTTGTTTTGTTTTATTTTGGGGCATTTTTTTTATTTTTGGTGTTTTTTTGTTGTTGTTTTTTGTGTTTTTTGTTGTTTTTTTGGGGAGTTTTTTCTTTGTTTCTTTTGTATAGTTTTTTTTGGGGGGTTGGGGTGTGTGTGTGTGTGTGTGTGTGTGTGTGTGTGTGTGTGTGTGTGTGTGTGTGTGTGTGTGTGTGTGTGTGTGTGTGTGTGTGTGTGTGTGTCTTTGTGGGGGATATACTAAATGTCTTTCTTTCTTTAAACATGGAGGCTTGTAACAAGCTCATAAAAACAAATTTTGTTATTTATTTTATTTAATGTTAAAAATGAATTTAATTTTTTTTTCTTAAATTCACACATTTCTCTGTTTTAAATGTACGTCCAAGTAGCAGGCCACGCGTCCACGGCCAGGCGACGCACAGCGTTTTTCCGAAAATCTCCGAAATCTTCCGAAATCTCTGTTGATTAATCACCAAACACAACCCAGCGTCCAAGGCACGAGGACACAAAGTGGAGTCAGCAAGAGGCCTCTTGCAGTTGGATCGCGTCCAGCTTTTTTCGGCTCCCAAGGGGTTAACGGTTCCAAACGTGTCAGCGGCTGCTTCTGTAGAGAAGCTTGGTGTGCGGAGACTCGGGCCTGACTAAACAACATATGTTGTACACGGTGTATCTAGCTATGTTCAGGCCGGGTGCACTCGCCCACGCTAGGTACAGACTGTTTGTGTGCAGGCAGATGTGCTGAGATAAGGGTCTGGGTTTCTACGTGCGTGCGTGCGTGTGTACGTGTGTGAGTGTGTGTGTGTGTGTGTGTGTGTGTGTGTGTGTGTGTGTGTGTGTGTGCGTGAGTGCGTGCGTGCGTGCGTGCCCGCGCGCGTGTGTGTGTGTGTGTGTGTGTGTGTGTGTGTGTGTGTGTGTGTGTGTGTGTGTGTGTGTGTGCAGGCGGGCGGGTTGGTAGGTGTTTGGTGAGGAGGGGGGGGGGGGGGGAGAGAGTGTGAGGGCGGTGTGCTTTGCTTGCGTGTGTCCCAGGTTAGCTTGTTTTACATGTTTGTGTGTGTGCGCGAGCACGCACACACACACACACACACACACACACACACACACACACACACACACGCGCACACACACACACATATTTTTCTAGCGTAGGCCAACATTCAGCCTCTAATTACTCTTCATGTAATGTCTACTGTGCAAATTGGAAACAGGCCTTGCCAAGGTACACAACATTTGATACACTCTCGTAGGCAAACACGAACCAATGTTTATGAGAGAGAGAGAGAGAGAGAGAGAGAGAGAGAGAGAGAGAGAGAGAGAGAGAGAGAGAGAGAGAGAGAGAGAGACACACACACACACACACACACACACACACACACACACACACACACGCACACACAAACCAAAAACTGAGGTAAGTATGACGAACACACACACACACACACGCACGCACTCACGCACACACACACACACACACACGCGCGCGCGCACTCACGCACTCACACGCGCGCGCGCGCACGCACACACATTGACAGACTGACAGACGGAACAAGACAGATATCCTCGGTCTGGCGCGTGCGAATGACGTCAACGCGCGTGCCTTAGGGATCTATTATCATCAATGATGGCATCTCTCCTCAACCCCCCACCCCCACCCCCTCCTTCCCGGCATCAGCTCGCCCTCCCCAACCCCCCAACCCCCATCCCCGTCTCCCTCACCCCGTACTCTCACCTCTCACCCATTACCTGTGACTACCTGGCTCGATGCCCAGTATGTACAGAATACCTCTGATAAAAAGTGCCAGACTGTGCAGTCGCGAGAGCCAGAGGCATAGATCCTCATGAGACCCTGCGGCCACGGCCGCAGGGGCTCATGAGGATCTATGCCTCTTACGTGCAGAGATCGGACCTATCAGGTTTTACTTTAGGACGGTAGGAGTTCGTAAGAACCTAAAGCCAGTCACAACAAGAAAATCGGTTTCATATATGCGGTTTTCTGATCAATTGTAATATCGCCTAATGCGGCGTCAGCTTCGACTGACCAATCTTCTACAGCCGTCTCTTCCAGCAGTCAAGAAAGCGGCAATTCTTTCAGATGTGTCTGAGGAACGACACCGCATTGGCAGCATGAAAGGTCAACAACCCAGTCACAGCAGTGAAAAAAGTGAACTTAACACAATCACACTGCAGGAGACATAGATCCTCATGAGCCCCCGAGACTGCGGGGTGCTCATGTGATGAGTATCTGTGCCTGTTGCAGCATCCAGGTTTCTGGAGGAGCGGGGGGTGGGGGGGGGGTTCGCTTTTGGGGCTGAAACGGTTAAGCAAATATACGTCAATCAGTGAGGCGGTATAGGCCGTTTATCATCGGAGCGTACAACGTGTTTGGCCAAATATCTCCGTAAAGAAACACTTTTCTGTACCGCTTTAAGAACAAGTATCATTTAGTGCCAGTTGACCTAATATAGAATATTTTTACTAAACTCCTATGATTTGTCGATTTGTCCATTTTGCTCTACAGTCGTAAAAATTTGGTGAAAAGACGAGAACAAGCCATTTTCTATACCCCAAGTAGAGCCCCGGCAGATTTCAATATCTAGGTCAAGCACGCAGACTTCATGCCGTATACCTGTGCTATTTCAGGTTTTAAACTTTGCTAATTCACGTGAAAATAGATCTTTGTCATACTGGGCATAATATATCTGGGGCACATTTAGGCATGTAAAATCATTTATTTAATGAAAAAAAAATCCGAATGTTTGAGACTGTACAGCACAACGGACACATTGTTTGATTTTCTTAAAGTAAATCGTATTGGGTCAACTGTCACTGAATGATATTTGTTCTAAGATTCGTATAGAAAATTGGCTCTTTGCAGAGATATTGGCTGAAAAAAAAACGTTGTGCGCTCCAGTGTCAAAGGACCTATATTTGGAGCTGAATACAATACAATACAATACAATACAATCCTATACAATACAATACAATCCTATACAATACAATACAATACAACACAATCCTATACAATACAATACAATACAATCCTATACAATACAATACAATCCTATACAATACAATACAATACAACACAATCCTATACAATACAATACAATACAATACAATCCTATACAATACAATACAGTATAGTACAATATAGTACAGTACTGTACAGTACAATACAGTACAATACAATACAATAAAGTACAATACAATACAAAACAGTACAGTATAATACAATACAATACAGTACAGTACAGTACAGTACAATACATAACAGTACAGTACGATAAATACAATACAATACAAAACAGTACAGTATAATACAATACAATACAGTACAATACAATACAATACAAAGCAGTACAGTACGATAAATACAATACAACACAATACAAAACAGTACAGTACAACACAATGCAAAACAGTACAGTACAAAACAATACAATACAATAAAATACAATACAACACAACACAACACAATACAATACAAAACAGTACAGTACAAAACAGTACAATACAATACAGTTTATTGTCCACACTGTGGAAAGCGGTCTGTGATTCTCTGACCATGACCAAGCATGACCCCCCAGGGGCTCGTGAGGATCTATACCACATGTTGGCCAGGAGAGAATGTTCCCACATGACCGACGCTCAACTCAAACCGTAGGAATTAAATCTCCACTCAGTGAAACTTGATCTAGTATCATCATCGAGGTAAAACCGCCTGCTTACACAGTCAGAGCGGCAAGAGGCATAGATCCTCATAAGGCCCTGCAAGAGGCATAGATTCTCGTGAGCCCCTGCATTCGCAGGGGCTCATGAGAATCTATGCCTTTTGCTAGACCTCAGTGTTTTACATCTATGCGCCTCAGTTGTAGGAAGTCAAAGGGTGTTCAGCCTGCGAACTCACAGACGGTGCAGGTGCGAAAAGAGCGGGATGGAGTCGTTATGGGAACGCTTTGGGGGTCCTTTTCGCTCTGTTTTCAGATTGATGATACTCGTTAACATTCCTCTACCCTGACACGGGGTAACATCAAAGCGCGATTCTGTACAAATTAAAGTGTGTTGTTGTTGCTGATGTTTGGTTGTTTGTTCCTTCATTTGTTTGTTCTTTCGTTCCCCATTCATTTCGTCTTCGTACATGCGTTCTTTCGTTTGTACAACAAACCAAGGGGAATTACTCCGCGCTGGACAACAGTTAGATCCCCTGCCTCCGCCTATCAGGTACCCAATCGCCAGCCCACAGAGAAATACGCAGGTATAGAATAAGACGATCATTTGCATTTTCGAAGATGCAAATGATCGTCTTATTCTATACCTGCGTATTTCTCTGTGGGCTGGCGATTGGGTGCCTGATAGGCGGGGGCAGGGGATCTAACTGTTGTCCAGCGCGGAGTAATTCCCCTTGGTTTGTTGTACAATTCTGCCAGCGCTAGCCTCACCTATCTGGTTTGTGAGTTCTTTCGTTTGTTTAATATTTCGTTTATTGTTTTCGTTTGTGTGCTTGCTTGCTTCCTTGTTTGTTTGTTTGTGTGTTTGTTTGTTTGTTTGTTTGATCGTTCGTTCGTTCGTTCATTCGTTCGATCGTTTGTTTGTTTGTTTGGTTGGTTGTTTGTTGGTTTTGTTTGTGTGTGTGTGTGTGTGTGTGTGTGTGTGTGTGTGTGTTTGTTTGTTTGTTATTGTGTTCGTTCGTGTGTTCGTTCGTTCGCTCGCTCTCTCATTCGTTTGCCTGCCTGTTTGTTTGTTTGTTTGTTTTGTTTATTTATTTGTTTGTTTGTTTGTTTGCTCTTGATAGATTTTTTATTGAGAAGGGGGTTCGGGGTGTGTGGGGGGGGGGGGGAGGGGGGAGGGAGCGGATTGTATTAAGGCATCTGAAACACAAATTTCATCAAAGAGAGATAACCATGCAGCACTAAAAGAATGCTCGACATTAAGTTATTTCCCTTTCAACGAAATTAATCCTACAAACGTGGATTCAAAAACTGACTGACTTCACTAGTAAAACAGTTGGGTTTTTTGTTGTTATTGTTGTTGTTGTTGTTGTTTTTTTTGGGGGGTCTCGCTAAAAGAGAGGTAACCACATTCTTTAAAAGTATTTACAGACGCAAAGTTCTTTCCCTTTAAGCGACCTCAACACTCAAACAAAAACATCGACAACACGGACGTCAATGCCCAGTGCTCAACAGGCAATCGGGCCGACGTCGGCCGCCGTTGGCCCGCGCACTCAGACACACAAACACGGTCGTACTCAGACACACAAACACGGTCGTACTCAGACACACAAACACGGTCGTACTCAGACACACAAACACGGTCGTACTCAGACACACAAACACGGTCGTACTCAGACACACAAACACGGTCGTACTCAGACACACAAACACGGTCGTACTCAGACACACAAACACGGTCGTGCTCAGACACACAAACACGGTCGTACTCAGACACACAAACACGGTCGTACTCAGACACACAAACACGGTCGTACTCAGACACACAAACACGGTCGTACTCAGACACACAAACACGGTCGTACTCAGACACACAAAACACGGTCGTACTCAGACACACAAACACGGTCGTACTCAGACACACAAACACGGTCGTGCTCAGACACACAAACACGGTCGTACTCAGACACACAAACACGGTCGTACTCAGACACACAAACACGGTCGTACTCAGACACACAAACACGGTCGTGCTCAGACACACAAACACGGTCGTACTCAGACACACAAACACGGTCGTACTCAGACACACAAACACGGTCGTACTCAGACACACAAACACGGTCGTGCTCAGACACACAAACACGGTCGTACTCAGACACACAAACACGGTCGTACTCAGACACACAAACACGGTCGTGCTCAGACACACAAACACGGTCGTACTCAGACACACAAACACGGTCGTACTCAGACACACAAACACGGTCGTGCTCAGACACACAAACACGGTCGTACTCAGACACACAAACACGGTCGTACTCAGACACACAAACACGGTCGTGCTCAGACACACAAACACGGTCGTGCTCAGACACACAAACACGGTCGTACTCAGACACACAAACACGGTCGTACTCAGACACACAAACACGGTCGTACTCAGACACACAAACACGGTCGTACTCAGACACACAAACACGGTCGTACTCAGACACACAAACACGGTCGTACTCAGACACACAAACACGGTCGTACTCAGACACACAAACACGGTTGTACTCAGACACACAAACACGGTCGTACTCAGACACACAAACACGGTCGTACTCAGACACACAAACACGGTCGTGCTCAGACACACAAACACGGTCGTACTCAGACACACAAACACGGTCGTGCTCAGACACACAAACACGGTCGTGCTCAGACACACAAACACGGTCGTACTCAGACACACAAACACGGTCGTGCTCAGACACACAAACACGGTCGTACTCAGACACACAAACACGGTCGTACTCAGACACACAAACACGGTCGTGCTCAGACACACAAACACGGTCGTACTCAGACACACAAACACGGTCGTACTCAGACACACAAACACGGTCGTACTCAGACACACAAACACGGTCGTGCTCAGACACACAAACACGGTCGTACTCAGACACACAAACACGGTCGTACTCAGACACACAAACACGGTCGTACTCAGACACACAAACACGGTCGTGCTCAGACACACAAACACGGTCGTACTCAGACACACAAACACGGTCGTACTCAGACACACAAACACGGTCGTGCTCAGACACACAAACACGGTCGTACTCAGACACACAAACACGGTCGTACTCAGACACACAAACACGGTCGTACTCAGACACACAAACACGGTCGTGCTCAGACACACAAACACGGTCGTACTCAGACACACAAACACGGTCGTGCTCAGACACACAAACACGGTCGTGCTCAGACACACAAACACGGTCGTACTCAGACACACAAACACGGTCGTACTCAGACACACAAACACGGTCGTACTCAGACACACAAACACGGTCGTACTCAGACACACAAACACGGTCGTACTCAGACACACAAACACGGTCGTACTCAGACACACAAACACGGTCGTACTCAGACACACAAACACGGTCGTGCTCAGACACACAAACACGGTCGTACTCAGACACACAAACACGGTCGTACTCAGACACACAAACACGGTCGTACTCAGACACACAAACACGGTCGTACTCAGACACACAAACACGGTCGTGCTCAGACACACAAACACGGTCGTACTCAGACACACAAACACGGTCGTACTCAGACACACAAACACGGTCGTGCTCAGACACACAAACACGGTCGTACTCAGACACACAAACACGGTCGTACTCAGACACACAAACACGGTCGTGCTCAGACACACAAACACGGTCGTGCTCAGACACACAAACACGGTCGTGCGCGGGTCATCGGCGGCCGACGTCGGTCCCATGGCTTTTTGCGCATTAGTAATAATTAGATCATACTTATAAAGCGCATTGTTTTTTTCCCTACGTCACACTTCGGGAGATCAAAGGAACCATTGTACCCCTCAGGCCTTCGGGGTACAATGGTTCCTTTGACCTCCCACAGGCCTCCAAGGGTCCGTGTAGCAAACCCCTGCGACCAATAACTTATAATTATTATCCCTACATTGGGTAACTTGAGTAAATACGGTAGTGACTCGTGACTAGGCCGCGCAAACCGGAGCGCTAACACACACCAGATTTGTGACAAACCTGATCATCAGGCGCCCGCGAAAGGTCTTTGGGCCACCGTGGGCCGTACTTGGGCGGCGCACAGCGGTGCGCGGCCAGCCAGGTGCGGCCGACGTCGGCCCAAGAAACGCATGCTTACTGGTTACTTGCTGATTATGCAACTGTGACGCATAATATATCAGCAACGAAATCAAGTCAGAGTCGTTTGACATCGGAGTGCACAACGTGTTTCGCAAATATCTTCGCCGCAAAGAGCCACTTTTCTATACCAGTGTTAGAACAAATATCATTCAGTGCCAGTTGAGCTAATACGATTTACTTTCAACAATGCCGGCGACAGTTTTGCTGTATATAAAAGTTCGAAATTTTGCCCCCATGAAATGACTGATTTTACATCCCTTAATGTGCCTCAGAATTCTCAGCCCCATATATGAAAGCTCGATTTTCACGTGAACGAGTAAGCTGACCACCACTAAGCGCTTAAACTTAGGTGACCTGAAACAGCGCAGGCATACTTGGAGTCTACATGCTTGAACTCCATCATCTGGTCCGGCGTTCCCAGTCCCCCCCCCCCCCCCCCCCCCCCCCCCCCCAGCCCCCGGGGCTCCATTACGGTATCATGTTTAAAATGGCTTGTTCTTCAGTGTCAGTCCACCAATTTGTTTACAACTGTACAGCAAAATCAACAAATCATTTTAGGTCAGATGGCATTAAATGATATTTGTTCTTAAACAGAAAAGCCTTCGTATGCGGAGATATTTGGGGTGGGGAGGGGGGGGGGGTTAGTTTGGGGGGGGGGGGGGGGGGCATAGGCTCTGATGTCAAACTGCCTATAACCAGCAAACAACACTCCGCCCAGTAAGCAAAGGACCCCCGGCGTGATGTCGGCCGCAGTGGGCCCGACGTCACGCCCGAGGGTCCTTTGCTTACGAGAAGAGAGAACATATGTGGCAATAAAGAGGCCTATCCCGAATACCACAAGTAGTAAGACTGGTTTCGGCACGCGTCGGAATTCCTCGATCTGTATGGAACTCTGTACGTGACAAGTATCTACAATGAATGGTAGCTGAACAGGGACAAAATAACTGTGGCGGTCTGTACTGAAAATGTCACGTACGTTAGGTGTTTAACCTCGTTGTGCATGCAGCCGCCAGTACTACTGTTTACAGCACCGGTCGCTGCATGCGCAAGGGGGTTAATTTAAGAAGTTGGGCGGCCGTAATACGACAACTATATAGCTGGGGGGAAAGGAGTGGAGTGGAGGCACGGGCTTTGCCTATCCCATATCCGCAGACGGAAA
Organism: Semisulcospira habei; assembly: GCA_036245525.1. Taxonomy (NCBI): domain Eukaryota; kingdom Metazoa; phylum Mollusca; class Gastropoda; family Semisulcospiridae; genus Semisulcospira; species Semisulcospira habei. The sequence continues at coordinate 140,573,382 of BTPG01000001.1, forward strand.
TAACAAGCAAGGTCTGTCCGTCCCAATAACTTGTGCGCGCATGTTGTCAACACGTTGTCAGCGCTTGGTGCTAAATGATTTTTGTAACAGTTTGATACTCTCAAACCTAAACAGGAAAAAATGGTAACTTCTTAACTCATTCAGCCCGGCGTACGTATTTCCCAAATTTTGGAGGCGTCATGTAACGACTATGCACCAGTTGCAGGAGATGGATCGACCGTGATAATTCAAGGGTAGTGCCGGATTAGCTTGGCGCCGACAGGCGCCAAGCTAATCTGGCACTACCCTTGAATTATCATGGTCGACCCATCTGCTGCTGTAGTGCGTCAGCGCTGAATGGGTTAAAGACCCAATACCGCCGTGACTCTTGAAAGATACACTTCTGTAACAGATGGTTATGAAACGCTACACACAGGTCCAGCTATGGTTCATTTTTGGACACAGGACAATCCAGTTCAGCACACGTCGTCTTTATACCAAATAACCTGACAATAACTTCACTCCGTTCTAGAAATACAAAGCTATCAGTACGAGAATCAGCACCCAAAAAAATAGGGTGACACGCTCACGGCTGCGCAGAATAAAACAGTGCGATTACGCGTGCGTTTTTGCTGCGTGTCCAAACTGCTGCTAAAGTTCATTAGGTGTGTCCAGAAGGCGTAACAAACACAAGCATGTTATTTCCACCTCCGCCGCATCAGTCAGATCAGAAAATACCTCACTACCGAAGCTGCCACCAAACTCGCTGTCTCTCTCATCTTATCTCGCATCGACTACTGCAACTCTCTCCTTTCCGGCTTTCCTCACTCCACCACTCTCACTCTCCAGCGCGTCCAGAACAATGCTGCCCGCCTCGTCCTCAGAAAGAAAAAATCCGACCACATCACTCCCCTGCTCAAGCTCCTTCACTGGCTCCCCATCCCCCAACGCATCCAATACAAGATTCTGTCTCTCTGCTACAAATCCCTGAACAACTACGCTCCTGCCTATCTCTCCAACTTACTTCACCCCTACACTCCTCCCCGCTCCCTCCGCTCCGCCTCCGACCATCTCCGCCTCCTCATCCCCCGCACCAAACTCAGCACTTTCGGCCCCCGCTCCTTCTCAGTATACGGTCCATCTACCTGGAACACTCTCTCTCCGTCAGAAACACTCGCTCTCCTCCTTCCAGTCCGCCCTCAAAACTCACCTCTTTCAACAGTTCTAGCACTATATCACCACACTCCCCACCCCAAGCTGACCGTCGTAAGGTATTTTCACTATTTGTGTTACGTGAGTCATTGTCTAAAGCGTGCGCATGCGTGTGCGAGTTGTGAGTGCGCGCTCAGAGTTATAATTATTCTAAGATAAGCGCATTATAAATACCGTAATTATTATTATTAGTACAAATGGTGCTCAAATATGTCTGCAAATTTACGCGTCGTGGTACTTGAAAGGGGACCTTAAGTCAACACAACATAGGGCCTTAAAGTAGCTGAACACAACAGAATCCATCAGGATTAATTTATTTTTACATCGGAGTAGTAGCTCGGCCGTTACAGAGTACTGAAGAAAAACGCGACGTCACTGTTTTGAAAAGACATTTATACAGCACATCGATTGGGTTATTCCTTGGGTTATTCTTCGAGTATACAGTGCCATCCTTCCTATTTCTTTTCCGACACATTCAGCCTTCAGGCACTAAACGTGAGACGGATCAGCCACGATCGAGTAGTTCAAGGGTAGTGCCAGATTAGCTTGGGGCCTGGAAGGCGCCACGCTAATAGGGCACTACCCTTGAACGATCGTGACCAGCCCATGCAGTCTACCGTAGCGCGGCTGCCATACAATGTTTTTAAAGACGTGTCCTGATTTTAAGCTGTGCCTCCCTCAGTCGTGACCGGCGTGACCTACTTTTGCACGGAATGCTGTTTTGCACGTGAATCACGGCATGCCAAGAAAAATAAATGACGTGCGAGTTCCTTGTGCCAACAAAGTCAATTGTTTATTCGTTTTTGTCTCCGGTTTGCAGATGAGTGTTCCGCCATTAGGCTTTCTCTTGGCAACAAAAAGAGAGAGAGAGAGAGAGAGAGAGAGAGAGAGGATCTTGGGGGGAAAGTTTCCAGGTTTTTCTGCTACTGACAGAATACTTTCTTTTTTTCAAGACCTATCTGTTTTATGCGTATAGTTAAGTTTTTATTGCGTTAGCAATCTTTGGCAGTAACTGTTGTTGTAACGGTGTGCGCATGTGTGTGAGAGAGAGCTTTTGATATGTGTCACTTTTAGTTTTTGTAACATTCATTGCAGCTTTTACTTTCTTGTACTTTTTGTTCTGTGATTTTCTATCTTGTAAAGAACTTCTAGCATCATTCATTTGGAGGTTAAGCGCTATATAAATGTACATTATTATTATTATTATTATTATTATTATTATTATTATTATTATTATTATTATTATTATTATAAACTTACAGCTATAGGCCTTTCCGTGACGTGCCTCAACAATTCAGTAAGCAAGCTCTTCTCGAGACGACGTCGGCCTAAACTAACTCGGCCCTCTTACAACATAAGAGAAAATTGAATTGAACTGAATTAAATATGGTGTCCATTAACTCATTCTACCCCAGACACACCACAGCAAGATAAGGATCGACCATGATAGTTCAAGGGTGATGCCAGAATAGCTTGGCGCCTATGGGCGCCAAGCTATTCTGGCATCACCCTTGAACTATCATGGTCGATCTGTGTCCTGCACTGCAATGCAGTCTTCAGAGAACAACGGCAAAATTTGGGGTTTTCGATGTTGGGGTAGAATGAGATAAACGACAAGCACAAAATGAAAAATTTCCTTTGGCTCACAGAAATATAAAACACACAAGTGACACACATAATGACTTAACTATGATAATACTAATACATATTGTGGATTTGGCAGCTGCAATCGCTCACACACACACACACACACACACACACACACACACACACACACACACACACACACACACACACACACACACACACGTCTCACATTGATATCGCACTGGTTAGTATCACATCATTGTGCGAGGATAGCTCGTATAGGCACCGTATTTTGAAGACAACAAAACTCAAAGCACTTTACGTGTATCTTTGTTGTTGTGACACGAAGAACGATATAAAAAAGCCTTCTTTGTTTTTCCTCGGCTTCCAAGTATGAACCCCTGAACTGCCAGAGCAGGCTAGGCGAACGCTACTCAGGTGCAAGAGACATAAACCCTCATGACCCCCCGCAGTCGCGACTGCGGGGGTTCATGAGGATTTGTCTCTTTGTTAGACTCATGCCTTTTTGACTGACTTTTTGACTATTTGACTTTCTTCTTCTTCTTCTTCTTCTTCTTCTTCTTTTTTTTTTTTTTTTTTTTTTTTTTTTTTTTTTTGCTTTTTGGTGGGGGGGAGGAGGGGGCAGGGGTGGGGTGGGGTGGGGGTGGGGGGGGGGTCCTATTTCATCTGTGTTTACCACGCAAATGTCAGGCAAGTGCATTTACGTCTGTTGTTTGTCCCCTGTTCTTGTGTGCCTAATTTTGTCTCATTTACATCTGTGGCTCGGTGGCAGAGCGCCCAAAAGGTCGCGGTTTCGAATCTAGCTAGGGTTAAAATTTGTTCAGACCCTATTCGGTACCCCGTCATTGAGATCACCTTCGTGGTGGACAAAAGACGTTAAGCCCTAAACGTTTCACTTTTTTTTCTTTCATTTACTTCTGTGATCTCCACGCGAATCAGTGTCTGTCAGTGTAAGGCGGTTTCAGACGCGCAGTTCGTGAGCACTTGGAGTGAACGGTTACTCCCGATGCGCACAAGGTCATCGGGCCGACCTTCATCGGGCCGATGTCGGCCCGGTGACCTTGTGCGCATTGGGTTACTGTTAAGATTACAGGCAGTTACATCCCTTGGATTAGTTTTGCCTTGTATCAATGACTTGAAAGAAAGAAAAGAAAATCCCAGCAAAGGACGAAACACGCTTAGAAAGGCGAATTACACACAACTGATTAAATTTTCGGGTTCATCTTTTTTCTTTTTTCTTTTTCCAAATGGTCATACAAGATAAGAATACAACACACAACATTTTCTTTATTTATTTATTTATTTATTTATTTATTCTTTTTTTTTTTTTTTTTTTTTTTTTTTAGTAAGCGACCTGTAAATCAAGGGACTGTTTGTTTGTTTGTTTGTTTTTCCGCACTGTTTTACACGCTTAGCAGTCACCTTTTTTGTGGTCTGGATTTCATATTAAATTTCTCTTGAAAAAAAAAAAAAAAAAGAGTGTCAGTATGGGTCAGTTTGGCGGCGAGAGTATCAGAAAAAGAAAAAAAAAAAAAATAAATCATCATCCTCTTCTTTACGATCGTCGAACGCACTACCATTGTTATTGCGAGATCAACCCCTCCTTCCCTGCCCACTAGTAAGTACATGTTTGTGTCTGAAATCTTTGCCCATTCAACGCGGACCAGGAAAAGCCGCAACCGGTCCCAGAAATACAGACGCAAATTGGTCTCAGCAAGAGGCATAGATCCTCATGAGCCCCCGCAGTCGCGGGGGCTCATGAGGATCTACGCCTCTTGCAGTTGCATCGCGCTCACCTTTTCTCGCCAGCGAAGGGGTTAATTTGCCGCGACACGCGGCAGACCTGGCCGCTGGTACGTTCACAACTACGCGGCAGACCTGGCCGCTGGTACGTTCACAACTACGCGGCAGACCTGGCCGCTGGTACATTCACAACTACGCGGCAGACCTGACCGCTGGTACGTTCACAACTACGCGGCAGACCTGGCCGCTGGTACGTTCACAACTACGCGGCAGACCTGACCGCTGGTACGTTCACAACTACGCGGCAGACCTGGCCGCTGGTACGTTCACAACTACGCGGCAGACCTGGCCGCTGGTACGTTCACAACTACGCGGCAGACCTGGCCGCTGGTACGTTCACAACTACGCGGCAGACCTGGCCGCTGGTACATTCACAACTACGCGGCAGACCTGGCCGCTGGTACGTTCACAACTACGCGGCAGACCTGGCCGCTGGTACGTTCACAACTACGCGGCAGACCTGACCGCTGGTACGTTCACAACTACGCGGCAGACCTGGCCGCTGGTACGTTCACAACTACGCGGCAGACCTGGCCGCTGGTACATTCACAACTACGCGGCAGACATGACCGCTGGTACGTTCACAACTACGCGGCAGACCTGGCCGCTGGTACATTCACAACTACGCGGCACAGACGTCAGTGCTCAGTTGTGGGTCTGGTTATGGTACAGGCACAAAACCTGTAACTAGCCGCGGCACAAAACACTCGGGCTGACGCGGGAGTGCGCGGGCCAACAGCGACCCACGCCGGCCCATTCACGTTTTGCTCACTGGTCTGGTTTGCACTGGCGACTGACACGTGTCTTACATCAGCTACTTGCGTAACTGATTAGCGCCATAGTCTTAGGGAAAGGGAATCTGACTGCACATCAGCACAGTGGCATAGCAGCGTAATCAGACCCATAAATAATAATAATAATAATAATAATAATAATAATAATAATAATAATAATAATAATAATAATAATAACGGGTATTATATAGGCTTTACCCGGCAATTCTGCGAATCGGCTCAAAGCGCCGCGAACTGAATCCGATACTCACTGCACACGTGACACACACACGTTCACTCTGAAGACAAACACAGTACAAGACAAGCACAGGACATTCACGTGGTGCGAAGGGTCAGCTGAGCTACTGAAATTTCGGAAATTTTGATCGCTTGTTTTTGAAATTTCATAAAGTGCCTGAAACCGATACCTAAATGTGACTGCGGGCAACCGAGCAGTGTAATGCAAAGATTGAAAATCAAAAAAAAAAAAAAAAAAAAAGAAACACGCTTAGAATGGACAACTACAACTGACACGATAGTGGTGTATAATTGTACTTTATAAGCGTGTTTCTTTCTTGGTTGGGATTTCTTGCGCATATCATGCTAATGCTAATCAAAGTTCTTTAGTGTTGTTGCTCCCCGCCGTGACATGGCCTCATAGACCCTCCATCGTGAAACGCGACTGCTGTTGTGTTGAATCCGTGATTCGTGAAATCACAAAATAAATCGTTTAGAGTTCGTGATGATGGTACCTCCACCCCTCCCCCTACCCACATCCCAACCTCCAACACCCAACCACCTACCTTAAACCCGCACCACCACCACCCACCCACCCCCCCACCCCCACCCCCTCCACCCCAATCTCTATTCAACTGTCGGGGCAGCGCGAACTTTACCCATCTACAAGAGACATAAACCCTCATGAGCCCCCGCAGTCGCGGGGGCTCATGAGGATTTATGTCCCATGTTTGTTCTGTTTTCTTTTAAATCTAATTATGGACCACTCACAAGCTCTATAACTCGAGGCAAAATTTGTATCTTTACATTGTTGTGTATAACTGTCTTGTGCATCTGCTGCGGGCCACATTTAGTCAGTAGTGCACCTTCTTGTTTGTGTGTGTGTGTTTCCCCTGCCTACCCCCTAAGTTCTAGAAAAAGACATGGGTTAAAGGCGTGACTTGATGCATCCTTTTTAGAGACGTATATGATAATCTTGTTCTTTACCTTTGTATTTTTCTGTTGGCTGTCGATTGGGGGCCTGATAGGAGGCCTGAGTTGGTATACCTCGACCTGTACCTAGGTTCAACGCACCAGTGGCGCCATTGCTGCGATTTTCGTATCTGTCCGGTCGCTCGGACGGGTCCTGTGCACCAGAACTACGCGCGCAGGTAGGCTTCTGCACTTGCAGTGTGGTCTCGTACGTTCCCGCGGAAGATTGTGATCGCAGCCGAAAAACGGTTCGTTTCCGGTTTTAGCGTTACCCCCTTTGTTTTGTTCGAGTGCGTATGTCCCTACTGGGAAAAAATAGGTCTCCGGGGGCAGTTCATTCTCGTTAGAACTTATTCAAGTCGATTGTATTATTCCAGTCGATTGTATTATTCAAGTCGATTGTATTGCACTCGTACTACGGCTACGACGGTGCTTTCTGTCGCAAAGCGACGCAGATGTCACAAAATCACCACCATTGAGGGAAACAAACTATTTTTCAAAGTCTGCCAAATCGTGTAATGTTTCATGGTGCTAGTATAAGGATGTATTATTGCCGGATTGCATAATTTATGGGAAAAGGTTTATTCTTTATTCATCTTATTTTGCAGCATTCAAACGACACGTGATTCTTTCTCCGAGATTGCTCATTACAAGTGCAGAGAGCCGCACACACTTTAAACCGATCTGGTGCACGGCAGGGCCGGTACGAGCGACCGACCAGGTGCGAAAATAGCAACAATGGCGCCGCTGGTGCACGTCACTTAGACCAGGGCGAGCTATACCAACTCAGCGATAGGAGGGGGCAGGGGATCTAACTGTGTGTATGCCCAGCGCCGAGTAATTCCCCTTGGTATGTGCACTAATTAGGGACCCGCGATTCAGAACTTTTATTTCACGCGCCGGAATGTCGAGTATCAGTGTGCTGTGGTTTATGACGCGAAATTCGTTATTACGCAGCGAAGGGTTGACGTAAGGCCAGTAAGCAGTAACCAGAGTAAAGGCTGGTTAGATCTGATTATCTCCAGGGTGCCGTCGTCATGTTTACATCACTGATTCTACTACACCGCACAACTACACACAAAGTTCAAGGAAGGGAGGTAATAATAATATGGGTTAACAGTTCGAAGGTGACAGAAATTCACTCCCATTTGGGACGGGTCACAAATGGGCAGACCGTTTGAATCGATTTTGATTGATTGTACATTGCTTAACGTCCCGACAGCAACAAGGCTTTCTCAGGACGTGCCTGCACTGCTTGTGAAAAAAAAAAAACTAAACAGAACATTGAATGTATGTCGCCAGCCGGTCAAATACATTAAATAAACCTAACATATGGGGCCTAAATAAAGCTAAGACCATTTAGCAACACACATCCAATATCAAGAGCTACAGGCAGTGCAGACAGTAGGGAGAGTTTTAAAAAGGCAAATACAGGTGAATGGACCTCGGGTAGACAGAAACACATGCCCCAGAATAGAGAGAAAAACTCACCCTGTGGGGCTGACCAGGGTGACCCTGGGAACTAAAAAGTAATCGATTTTGAGGCGGAAAACATGGGGTTTTCTTAACAAAGACTTTTTTTTAAAAGGCTGTCGATAATTGAAAGCAACACATCCTGGGAATATTCGAAGGTAGTATTTCGGTGTGTTTTGCCTAGTTTTGTGTAATCAAACTAACATGACTGCCGCTAGCTCGATGATTCTCAGATCTTACCAACCTTGTCCCTATTTACCAAGAATAACCCAACGACGCGGGAAACACGCTAAGAAAAGACAGTTACCACACAATTTCACACTGACTGTTTTCTCTAAGCCTGTTTCTTACTTCGTTGGGTGTTTCTCTGCATTTTATGCGCTTGGCAGTTACCTTTTTTACACCCCAAGCCATAACCCGTACACATGTCTTCCGGTCTCGCAATCATCACGTGATCAGTGGAAATACGTGACCAGTGGAAACACTTGGGGTGTCACGATGTGCAGACTTAGGGGCTGATTGTTTACGTTAAGAAAAAAATTAAAACATGATGTGCATATCTGGTAATCATAACAGTTTATTTGAAATAAGCAGAAAAGTGCCCACGTAATGTTTTGTCGCTATGAATAATGAAGTCATTTCGGACTTTCAGAATGTGCACCTTTTGCGGATTTTTTGTTCGCTGCTTACCGCTAAATTGAGACAGATATCTATAAGTAAGATCCATTAAAACGTTATTCAGTTTTCCAGATCTAGATCAAGATCTGTGCAATTTATAAATGGCGCCGTCCCAAATGATCAACCAATCACCAAGAGACAGGCCGCCATTACGAGAGTACTCGAGATCGGAAAGGTTCTTGTGTCTTGGTTGGGGCGTGCCAAAGCTCGGAGTGCAACAACCTTTCTGTCCTGGATCTTTTCACTCTTTTATTTTACAACTACCCTTTATCGGAGGGGACACAACTCATCATTGCGAATGTCTAAATTGGTTCCGCGGTCTCTCTTGTTCTCTTGTTCTTTTTTACGGCGGGAAAGGGAGCCTGAGTCGGGTTCTCTTAACCCTTATCATTCGGAGTACACCAGTGTGTGAAATAAGTTTGACTAAAATAGTTCAAGGGTGGTGCCAGAATAGCTTGGCGCCTGTAGGCGCCAAGCTATTCTGGCACCACCCTTGAACTAAAGCCATTGGTCTATATCCTTATCTGTAAGTACTGTAATGTACCTAGCATATGGCAGTGTACAAATTTGAAGCTTGTAGCCTCAGTATGATAATTATGGGTTAAGTTGAGTTTTTTTCCCCAGACACAATTCTGAGCATGTTCGGCGGGCTTTAAAACCCCTACCCTGCCAGCTGACGTGGGCCTTCTTTCTAAAATTTGTGTTCATGCGACGACCAAAACAAACCAAATGCAAAGTGGCGTCAGCTAGAGGCATGGATCCTCATGAGCCCCCGCAACTGCGGGGCTCATGAGGATCTATGCCTCTTGCTGTTGGGTGGAGTGTTCGCCTTTTCACGGCATTCAAGGGGGTTAATATGTCAGTTTCATATTTGCTACCTTCATCAAGGTGAGCGGCTATCATCTGTGAATATAACTGTGTAATCCGGTCAGTGTACAGGTTGGACCTAACGGTTGCGAGGAACGCTTTGTGTGTCATTATGGCGGTTTTAGTGTGTGCGTCTGTCTATCTGGGTGTTTGCTGAGTGTGTGTGTGTGTGTGTGTGTGTGTGTGTGTGTGTGTGTGTGTGTGTGTGTGTGTGTGTGTGTGTGTCTGTGTGTGTGTGTGTGTTTGTGTGTGTGTGTGTGTTGTGTTCATTGTGTTGTGTTGTGTGTGTGTGTGTTTTGTGTGTGTGTGTGTGTGTGTGTGTGTGTGTGTGTGTGTTGTGTTCATTGTGTTGTGTGTGTGTGTGTGTGTGTGTGTGTGTGTGTGTGTGTGTGTGTGTGTGTGTGTGTGTGTGTATGTATGTATTTGTGTGTGTGTCTGTACTTTTGAGCTCAAAAGCGCAAGAGGCGTAGATCTTCATGAGGCTGAACGCCTCTTGTTGGGCTAATTTATATCCGTATTCCTCAGACAGATGGGTTTATCATGTTGTAGTGTGCTTTGTCTCTGATCTAAAATGATCGTTTTCCGTTTGTTTGTTGTTTTTTTGGTAAGATTTGGGGTTTTTTTTATTAGTTGTTTGTTTTGGGTTTTTTGTTTTTGTTTGGTCTGGTTTGGTTTGGTTTGGTTTGGTTTGGTTTGGTTTTGGGTTGTTGTTGTTTTTGGTTTTTTTTGTTTCGTTCTTTTTTCTTTTCTCTTTTTTTTTTTTTTTTTGTTTGGGGGGGGGGGGGGAGGAAGTTTGGGGGGGTTGTTTTTTCTTTTGGGTTTTTTTTTGTTTGGGTTTTTTTGTGAGGGTTGTTTGTTTGTTTTTTGGCGGGGTTGGTTTTTATTTGTTGGGGTTTGGGGTTTTTAGATTTTGTTGTTTGTTGTTGTTGTTGTTTTGTTTTGTTTTTTGTTGTTGTTGTTTTTGTTTTTTTTGGGGGGATGTTTGTTTGTTGTTGCTGTTTTGGTTTGTTTGTTTGATTTGTTTTGGTTTGGTTTGGTTTGGGTTGGGTTTGGTTGGGTTGGATTGGGGGGGGGGGGGGGGAGAGGAGTTTAAGTGGGGTTTTTTTGTTGTTGTTGTTCGGGGTATTTTGTCCTTTTTGTGTTTTCTGGTTTTCATTGTACGGCGCTTAGAGCCTGCGGCTCGGGGATTCTGCGCTTTATCATTATATTATTATTATTGTTGTTATTGTCATCATTATTGTTATCATCATCATCATTATTATTAATGTGTCATTATATCATCATCGTTATTATTATGATCATGATTTAATTAGTGGTACAATTATTATTATTACCCAGCAGTAAACCTGTAATGGTTTTCGGAGAACTCGTTCGTAGGTACTGCAAGTGAAGGCACTGAACGTATCAATAAATCGTACAAGACAAAAAGCAGGACAGAAAAGATGCTAGCAGGGGAGAGAACTGTGCCTTTTTAGCTGTTCGCTACCTTCTCTGCAAGAGTACGCACATTTTTGTTCCTGAAATCTTGATCGATTCCACGATCAAAGGCCAACGCCGTCCGAGAAGCATGGATACAAACTGATCTCGGCAAGAGGCATAGATCCTCATGAGCCCCCGCAGTCGCGGGGGCTCATGAGGATCTATGTCTCTTGCAGCTGGATCATGTTCACTTTTTCTCGGCCGCTAAGGGGTTAAGCACTAGACCTTTTGATCACTGCCGTTGAAAGGAGCTCGCACGTCATCCTGACACAGTTGCAGCGCGCCTGAAATGATCGGTTCAGGTCACACTCCATGGGCAATGGCTGTCCCGGACCCTCTACAACACCCCCCCCCCCACCCCCTCCACGCCCCCACCCCCCCCCCCCACCCCCACCCCCCCCCCCCCCCATCCCATGGGCCGTCCGCAATCCTTCCTGTGACGTGCGCGTCGAATCCAAATTAACTAACCAACCAGCCAGCATACCTGTTTTCTTTCACATCGCACTAAACAAACTACACACACACACCACTCCAGATACGGTCAGGATAGCTCTGTCACAGGCAATTGGTGCAAACTGTGTAAGCAAAAGGCTCTCGGGCCGCAGTGGGCCCGCGCACAGTCGTGCGCGGGCCCACTACCGCCCGGAGACCTTTTGCATACTGGAAACTGAGGGAGGTTGGACTAAGGGCTGAGGGAACTGCTACGCTAGAACAAAAACCACACTTCAAAAGAAAGAAGAAAAAAACACACACACACACGCACACATACACACAAACAAATGTTCGCAATGCGTTGAGTTGGTGCAAAAAATCAAGTTTATTTGACAAAAGAAAAGTGTAAACAAAAAAAAAAGTTCAGTGACTGAGCGATAGTTTCTCAAATTATTATCAGCCTGGAACCAAAAAAAATGGAATTGAAAAAAAAATCCATAACATTATCTCACAACTTTGTACATTTCGACAAAATATACACATCTCAATTTTTTTTCATTCAAAGCCTGAATAGACATCAAGTGAAAAAAAATGGAAAAAATAAAAACAACGCCATCATCTTGAAAAAATCACCCAAAAAAAAAAAACGCAAAAAAAAAAAAAATGTTAGAAACAGAAGAAAATGAACATCTATCTGCACAGGAAGAGCCCGACGAAGCGCGACTTGTGGCCAGGAGAGCTCAAATAAGGGGAGTGAATCCTGCAGTGATGATGCGGCAGGGGAGACTAGTCTATGGAGCGGGTATAGATGCTAGAGATCACCTGCAAAGGGAAACAACACATGCCGTCAGTGGGGCTGGAGTTTTTTCTCCGTGTGCGGAAGCTGCATCGAAGGTCATCTCATTAACCATATTAACTGCCGAAGCACTATCCAAAGGCAAGAGGCATAGATCCTCAGGTGCCCCCTGCGGGGGCTCATGAGGATCTTGCCTCTTGCTAGCCTCGTTCATAATATCATCAACTCAGCGCACTGTATAAGCGCGTTATCTCAACTAAATATTTGAGTGCCTTATTTTATGTGTGCAAGCCTTAGGTGTTCGTATTTTATGTATTTTCTTCAAAAAGGATTAACTGGTAGGGAGACTGAGATGATTCTGAGAGACGTCGTTTCTAGCCTGCGGCAAGGAAGAGGTTAAACTCTCAAAGGCAATGATCAAACAAAAGAAGGAGTGTGAGGGTGTGTGATTTGAAGGAACTTGAAGATGTGTTACATCGCTGTCTCAGATAACCTTTAGGTCCTACCTAGACCTTCAAAGTAAGTTTATTCATAGAGTGCCCACAACAGCTCTGAAAACTTCTGCGGGGTAGTTGGGGAGGGGGTGGGGGTGGGAGGGAGAGACGAGGAGTCTCCAGGGAAATGTGATCTGGTCTGTGATTTCTGGACCGCACAGCTTCTCCCCAGCCGTGAAATCCAAAAGCCCAGACCGGCACACACCGATCCAAATCAGACTCGTTCACTTCCGGTTCCGGTGGTAAAAGTAAAGTGTATGACTAAAAATTATGGAAAATTGAGACGCATGGGCAGTGCCTATGTACTTCACCACTTTCCAACCCTCCCACCCTCCATTACAACCACCCACCAACCCCCTCCCCATACCCCCCATCCCACAACCCCACCCCACCCACCCCCAGCACTCCACAAACCACCCTCACACTTTGTGAGTAGTGCCCGATAAATTCGGCGTTGAGACTTCCCCAGAAGCAAAACGGCTTCGGGCCCACGACGGCCGCAGCGGACCCGCACACAGCCGTGCGTGAGCCCACTGCGGCCGTCATGGGCCTGAGGACCTTTGCTGATTGGCTTGTGCCTGTCCAATCAAGAGACGTTTTTCGGAAATCAGAAGGAGGTCACAGTTGCGCGTGTTTCGCCGAAAAAAAGTGGATTTAAAAGCCCGGACAACCATGCGATATCATGTGTTAGTCCGAGTTTTTAATTCCCCCCCCCCCCCCCCCCCCCCCCCCAGGTTTTTTTTTTTTTTTTTTTTTTTTTTTTTTTTGACGATACAATTTTGACCTACTTCCGATTTCCGGATTTCGACTATTCCCACTTCAGGTGATGTCCCGCTTTCAACCAACCACCCCTATCATCCCTTAACCCTTTTAGCCCCGGACCACTGTAGCAGGAAATGGCTTAACCATGATAATTCAAGGGTAGTGCCAAATTAGCTTGGCGCCTGAAGGCATCTCCTGCAGATGGTACAAAGTCGTTAGGCAACACCTCCACAATTTGAGAAATGGGACCCTGGTGCTAAAAGGGTTAAAAAAAATTAATAATGATATAAATAATATAAATTAATTCATTCATTCATTAATTAAAATAAATAATAAATTTAAAATAAATAATAAATTTAAAATCAGTAAATAAATCAATAAATAAATCAATAAATAAATCCCCCATTTCGAATATGAGCCAACCGCGAGGTGAAGAGGAGTATCAGGGCAGACAAGAGGGCCTACACAGACAGCCTGGCAGCAGAGGCAGAAAAGGCAGCAGGCAGCGGCAACATGAAACAGCTCTACATTACCAGAAGATTATCAGGCAAGTATGGCCATACAGAAAGACCAGTAAAAGACAAAGAAGGCAAGCCTATTGCAGACAGAGCAGACCAACTCGACAGATGGGCCGAGTATTTTGAAGAGTTACTGAACAGACCTAGCCCACCCGACCCCCCAGACATCCAGCCGGCAGAGACCGACCTACCCATCAGCTGTGACAGACCCAGCTGGGAAGAGATCAGAAGAGCAGTGGCATTTTTGAAGAACGGCAAAGCAGCAGGCCCAGATGGCATCCCAGCAGAGTCTCTGAAAGCAGACCTAGAGACAACAGTGGAGATGCTGTACCCACTGTTTGGAAAGATCTGGGAAGAGGAGGTGATGCCGGCTGACTGGAAGGAGGGGTACCTAATCAAGCTTCCCAAGAAAGGCGACCTCAGCAAGTGTTCCAACTACAGAGGAATCACCTTGCTGTCAGTACCAGGAAAGGTCTTCAACAGGATCATCCTGGAGAGAATGAAGAGCTCCGTTGACCCCCATCTGAGAGACCAGCAGGCAGGATTCAGGAAGAACCGATCATGTACAGACCAGATCGCCACTCTCCGCATCATCGTGGAACAGTCTCTGGAGTGGAGCTCCCCGCTGTACGTCAACTTTGTGGATTATGAGAAAGCATTTGACAGTGTGGACCGAGAGACTCTGTGGAAACTCCTACGACACTACGGTGTACCCACAAAGCTCGTCCGCCTGATCAAGAGCAGCTACGATGGCATGACATGTCGCGTGATCCACGAAGGGCAGTTCACCAGGGAGCTCCAGGTCAGAACTGGTGTCAGGCAGGGGTGTCTGCTGTCTCCGTTCCTCTTCCTACTGGCCATAGACTGGGTTATGAAGATGACCACAGAGCACAGACGAAGTGGAATACAGTGGACACTGTGGACACAGCTTGACGACCTCGATTTTGCAGACGACTTGGCATTACTGTCCCACACTCATCAACAAATGCAGGACAAGACCACGAGGCTTGCTGACATCTCGTCCCAAGTGGGCCTCACCATTCACAAACAGAAAACAAAGACAATGAGGCTGAACGCAACCAGGGAAGAACCAGTCTTGCTTGCTGGCACCCCGTTGGAGGAGGTGGAGTCCTTCACCTATCTCGGGAGCATCATAGACAAAAAAGGCGGCACTGATGCAGATGTCAGAGCACGAATCGGTAAAGCCAGAGCAGCCTTTCTCCAGTTGAAAAAAGTGTGGAGTTCCAGAGAGCTGTCACAACACACCAAAGTCCGGATTTTCAACTCCAATGTAAAAGCAGTTCTCCTATATGGAGCAGAGACTTGGAGATTGACAAAAACCACAGTCAACAGAGTACAGACCTTCATGAACAGTTGCCTTAGAAGAATTTTGAAAATCCACTGGCCAGAGAAGATCAGCAACGTCAGACTATGGGAGAGAACAGAGCAGATAACAGCAGAGAATGAAATTGGGCGAAGAAGATGGGGATGGATCGGTCACAGTCTGAGAAAGCCAGCTTCCAGTATCACTAGGCAGGCATTGTCATGGAACCCCCAGGGAAAGAGGAAAAGAGGTAGGCCGAGAAACTCCTGGCGTCGAGACCTCCAAGCAGACATCAAGAGACTGGGAACCACCTGGAGTAGAATCGAAGGAGAAGCACAGGACAGGAGTTGCTGGAGGTCTCTCGTCGACGGCCTATACCAGGGTAGGGGTGACAGGCGTAAGTAAGAAAGTAAGTATTTGGAATATGACCTTCTGAATATGAACCCTTTTGACTCTTTACGCCAATCCCCCATCAATGGCTTTTACACGTCATTATTACGTGAGAAGCACGTCTTTTCTGGATATCACCCACTCTCCGTAAACACCCACTCCACGGATGCGTGATTCTGCCCCCTTTAGCATAAACCCGTAAGGCCCAGAATCCTGGTTTGGGTGGGGGTGGAGAGTAAAAAACAGAATTTAAATAAAACGACAGACAGCGGATTGCGTCAGAGAAAACTGTGCGTAGCCAGGCTGAATTCCATCCTGCGGTTCACATATATATATATATATATATATATATATATATATATATATATATATATATATATATATATATATATATATATATATATATATATATATATATATATATATATATATATATACAGTAACAATAATGACTAAATGTCATCTGAAATCATCAAATGCAAGTAAACGGGAACCCGGCCTCCAGACTCAACGCATTGCGAAGAACAAGCATGCCACAATAGACTGATGTGAATAAGATACAAACGCAAACTCGCTATGATTTACGTGCGCTGGTCTGTGATTTTGGACCTTACGGCCGCAGGTCGTAAGGTGCAAAATCACAGGCCTGCACACATTTTATCAGGGAGTGGATAACTAAAGGTGGGGGCTGCAGGAGAGGGTGGAGGAGTGGAGGGTTGCATTATTTCAAAAGTGTTGGATGAAGTAGAAGGGGTGGGGGATCAAGAGAAAGACGTTCAGTGTGTGCTGGTCTGTGGTTTTGGGCCTTACGGCTTTCAGCCGTATGGTCAAAACTCACAGCCCAGCGCACAAAAAAATATATACGCCATAATTTATGCGGAGAGATGTCGCTGCTACCAACGCAGAAAATGATGACGCTGTACGCAGAAAATGACCACGTGATGCGGCAGAAATGATTACGTCAATTTCAGAATGCGATTTGTGTTTTCGAGATTTCTCGGCAGTGAAATATCGGCTGCTTTCACAAGAAGGTAGTGTTTAACCCATTACATCCTGAGGCTGATTTTTTATATTATTTGCTTATTATCCTATGAAGGCTACGTTACAGATTAGGAGATGGATCAACCATTTTAGTTCAAGGGTAGTACCAGAATAGCTTGGCACCACCCTTGAACTATCATTGTGAAAATAATTTGAAGCAGTCGTATCAGGATGAAAAGGGTTCAATGTATCCCAAAATAAAATGAAAAAGAGAATTACTAAAATTTTAAGAAACGTTTCTCTGTCTGGAAAATACCCATGGAAAGGACTCACTAGGTGAACCACTCACTCAGTCATTCTCTGACCTTCTAATTATTCCTTTTGACATTTCTAGTAATTCCCCTGACCTTACAGTTTATTTTCATGACATTATAGCCATTCCAATGACCTTTAACTAATTTCCGTGACATTACAGGCATTCCCCTGAACTTACGTCATTCCCCTGACCATGGATTGAATCCCCTGACCTTATGATCCTATAGTCATTTCCCTGACCTTATAGACATTCCCATGACCTTACAGTAATTCCATTGACCTAACAGTCATTCTCCTGACCCTACAGTCATTCCCTTGAGCTAATAGTCATTCTCCCGACCTTACAGTCATTCTCTTTACCTAATAGTCATTACCCTGACCTTACAGTAATTCCTATGTCATTTCCTTGACCTTATATTTTTTCTCGTGGCCTTAAAGTCATTCCCCTGACATTATCGTCATTTCCACTGACCGTACAGATATTCCCATGACCGCATAGCTATTTCATGATGTTAAAGTTATCGTATGACCTTACAGTCATTCTGCTGAACCCCCCACCCGGGTCTGCCCTGGGGGACTTGGGTGGGGTTAGGTACTTTTTAGTTCCCAGGGTCACCCTGGTCAGCCCCACAGGGTGAGTTTTTCTCTCTATTCTGGGGCATGTGTTTCTGTCTACCCTTGGTCCATTCACCTGTATTTGCCTTTTTAAAACTCTCCCTACTGTCTGCACTGCCTGTAGCTCTTGATATTGGATGTGTGTTGCTAAATGGTCTTAGCTTTGTTTGGGCCCCATGTGTTGGGTTTATTTAATGTATTTGACCGGCTGGCGACATACATTCAATGTTCTGTTTATTTTTTTTTTCACAAGCAGTGCAGGCACGTCCTGAGAAAGCCTTGTTGCTGTCGGGACGTTAAGCAATGTACAATCAATCAATCAATCATTCTGCTGACCGCTTACAGTTATAATTATTCCCGTGACCTTATAATCATTCCCGTGACCCTATAGTCACTCCCATGACCTAACACTCACTCCCATGACTTTTATATCTAGTCCCATTATAGCCACTCCCCTGAACTAAGAGTCAGTCCAATGGTTACATAGCCATTCCCACGACCTAGAGGGACGCTGGAGAACCAAAAGGGTACGATACGATTTTTATGACATCTCGCCGTGGTTAAATCGCGATACGGTGAACATTTTGAGAATAAAGCCTTTTGAAACCCGCACGCCGAGGGTACTTGTCCAAGGACGTGAGATGCGAAAGCGTGAATTTATTCCAGTGCATGTCTACGTGCGTGCAGCGCAGGCGGGGTTCGATTAATATGTGTGCTGGTCCGTGATTTTGGACCTTACGGCTTTTAGCCGTAAGGTCCAAAATCACAGACCAGCACACCGTAAAAATAAAACCCATCCGTTCCAGTATTTAAAAGTGAACACCGCCGATACAACGTACCATTAAAACTATGACAGGAAATCCTCCCCCCCCCCCCACTCCCCCCCCCCCCCCCAAAAAAAAAAAAAATATAAAACGCTTAGGGCCTGCCATGATTCCTAAGACGAGGCACCAAAAAGAGTCTGAACAACTTTTGACCCCGGCGGTCGAAGGTCGAACGCTCTGCCACCTGAGCTACCCATTACGCCTAAACACCTGAGCTACCCATTACGCCTAAACACCTGAGCTACCTGTAACGCCTAAACACCTGAGCTACCCGTTACGCCTAAACACCTGAGCTACCCATTACGCCTAAGCTGTCCATTACGCCTAAACACCTGAGCTACCCATTACGCCTAAACACCTGAGCTACCCATTACACCTAAACACCTGAGCTACCCATTACGCCTAAAAAGCCTCAAATAAAATAAAAACTACTGGATAGCAAAGCGCGCAATTTCTCCAAGCCTTAAACTTTTAAATTTAAAAAAAATACATATATAGAAAAATGGCAGCGCAATGACCAGCACTGAAGATGGGTGTGGATAGATGGATGGGTGTAGATGGGTGGGTGGGTGCTGGTGGACGGGTTGAGGGGGGGTGTGGGTTATCTGCAAGGGTCAGCAAGCACTGCAACTCTTAAAGCCTTACCCGTCTGTCCGGCGTGCCTTCCTTCCGGGTGGGCGACCGTTCTCTCAACTGTTGCTTCAGATCTGCTACCTGGCGAGTGGGGAAAAAAAAAAAAACGAAACACTGGTTAGTACAGTCGACGGCACAGAAACATTTCCCAAAGAAATACAGTCCCCAGTAGCAGAACGTCTACGTGCCCGCGACGGCCGCATTGGGCCCGAGGACCTTTTGCACACTGGGTGGTCTACTTTGCTTATAACAAGGTCGGCTGTAACAAAAGTTGGACATAGCAACAATTCTTAACCCATTCACTCACAAACCAGACGGCGCTGGCAGAATTGTACACATACCAAGGGGAATTACTCGGCGCTGGACAGACAAACAGTTAGATCCCCTGCCCCCAGCCTATCACTGAGGCACCCAATCGCCAGCCCACAGAGAAATACGCAGGTATAGAACAAGACGATCATCTACATCCTCTAAAATACATCCAGTGCAAGCCCTAAGCGTTGTAACCCATTCACCCATTCAGCCCTGACGCACTACAGCAGGAGATGGGTCGATCCTGATAATTCAAGGGTAGTGCCAGATTAGCTTGGCGCCTGTCGGCGCCAAGCTAATCTGGCACTACCCTTGAATTATCATAGTCGAGCCATCTCCTGCAACAGGTGCATAGTCGTTAGATGACTTCAAAATTTGGAAAATACGGCCGTCGGGCTGAGTGAGTTAAGAAGTCGTGACAGCGATTATGCTGATCCTTTCCCTCCTCTCTAAGCTAACCTCTGATCAACACACATGTCGGCGCACACAAATACAGACGGACACACGGCGCTTCCCGCCATTAGTACGCTCTGTGGGCTCGTGTGGCGACAGGAATCCATCTCCTTCTACTCTAACCCACCCTCTGATCCACACACACTGGCACACACAAATAAAGACGGACGCACGGCGATTCCCGCCATTCGTAAGTTCCGTGGTCTGGTGTAGCATAGCTATTCTGAAGAAGAATAATAGCATGAGCAGCGAAACTTCAAGCTTCACGTCATGGCATCATTAGTCCCACGACTCGAGGTTATACGTCACTCATCGCAGTACTAACATTTGACGTATCAGAGAATCAACTTTGCAATTTTCTTGCTGATTTTCAATACTAGGGCTTACGGGTCACAATTTTATCTAATCCTACCCAGGGCCGGGACAAACAGCAGACTTATACAAACAATGTTTATGAAAAATCATGCGGGTATTAATGAGAAGATAGGTTTTTTTCGTAAAAGAAAAATTAACGTTATGTTAGCTGTTTTACAAATGACTCCTAAAAAGTGGTGCAGAACATTGTCTGATTTTCACACCTAGGGCATACAGGTCACAATTGACCTAATCGTACCCGACAGCCGAGACAAACTTTGGGTTTATGTAAATACAGTATACAAAAAAAATCATTCGATTATTAATGAGAAGATTGTTTGTTTCGTAAAAAAAACATTCAATTGTTTTAAGTTTAACCCATGTGATTTGTGAAATTAATCCCCAAAACGTGAAGATATATGTTTTCAAAAAATATTTAATTATCACTCAAAATGTTCTACAGGTACAATGCTGGTTACCGAACTCATTCAATATCTCCCATTTATCTAGCTATATTCAAAATATCTAGCAAAAATAAGAAATATTACGGACTCCAGCATGGATCAACCGGTTTTTGTGAAACGGCCTTTTCTCGCCAATGAGCATCGTAATCTAAAAATCGAAAAAGAGGTCCCGAGATAATTTTTTTAGGGGCAATATCCTAAAATTTTAAGCTTGTCCGTCCTCACACGCTGGCACTAGTCGCTGTCACACACACACACACACACACACACACACACACACACACACACACACACACACACACACACACACACACACGCGCGCGCGCGCGCGTGCGCGCGCGCGCGCGCGTTTGACGCCAAAGAGACGTTCTCTAGCAAGGTTTGCGTATCTAGGCGTGACGTCAATTTTATCGTGTTACTTCTTTGCCAGAATGTCTGCGCCGCACGCCAAAAACGTCATGTGCATGCTCTGGAATGCGCTCCGACCCAGCCCCATTTCAAAGTCTACAGTATTTTCAATACGGTAGACAAAAACTGGGTGCTAGAAACTAAAACGTGGACGGGTAGGGGTGGAGGCGGTGCGGGAGGGGGGGGGGAGGGGATGGGGTGAGGGGGGAGGCGGGGATACAGGTACGGAAATGTACGCAGAAACAACTGAGTGTTACCAAGCAAAAATCCGTTATCATTATCAGTCACCACTTTCTCGCAGAGAGAGGAAAAAATCTTTTTATCCTTTGGCTGTCGGTAACGTTTTGTTAGATTGAATGGATTGGTTGTTTGGTTGGTTGTTTGGTTGGTTGGTCGGTGGGTGGGTGAGTGGGTGGGTGGGTGGGTTAGGGTTGGTTGGTTGGTTTCCATGTTGAGTCCCTTCCATTTGCAACGGAGTTGCCACATTCCTTCTGCATATGAAGATAAGTAGCGGCTAATGTCTCTGTTTGTTTGTCTATTTTGACAAAGGATATTTACCCGAAATATTAATAAATTGTGTTGTACCGTTTTTTCTAAGCGTGTTTCTTTCTCCGTTGGGTACTCATTTGCAAGAAACGCATAATGTATTCCTACTGGTTTTTTTTTTTTTTTTTTTTTTTTTGTTGTTGTTGTTTGGGATCCGTCCCAGGGGCCAGTTGCATGAGCGCGCATAGTCCTGCGCCAGCCACTAAGCAAGGTGCTCCGCTAGCGTGCAACTGGCCACAGCTGTTTGGTTCGGTCAAACTGAGGGTATCGCACTTATTCCGTGACACTACCAGGAATTAATATATCGTATAGCAGGTGTCCATAATGTGTCTCTCGCACGCTCATTGTTCTGTTGAGCTTATCGTGCAATACTGGCGTTTCGGCGCTAGACAGATACGAAACTGGACCCCTGCCAGTCGGTGTGACACATTAAAATCAGTGACTCACGCCAGATTGACTCGGGGTCACTTTGGCGTTACGCCAAAGTGACCCCGTGTCAATCTGGCGTGTGAGAGACATTCTGACGTGTCACTGCCCTCCCCCCAAAACATACCATGAAAAT
Organism: Semisulcospira habei; assembly: GCA_036245525.1. Taxonomy (NCBI): domain Eukaryota; kingdom Metazoa; phylum Mollusca; class Gastropoda; family Semisulcospiridae; genus Semisulcospira; species Semisulcospira habei. Next base: position 140,595,646 of record BTPG01000001.1, read on the forward strand.
TTGACCCTCGCTCGATTTTAGGCGTGTGGAAATCATTTTGGCGTGTTACTACCCTCCCAAAAAATTGCCATGGGAAGTCAACCAGGTGCCGAACTGCGGAAAAGTGCCCCCTGAGTCAATCTACCGTGAGAGCGTTCCTTTGGCGCGCTATTCCCCTTCACGCAATACCGAAACGCAAAATGGACCCGGTGCCGACTTGACGTACTGCCGAATGGCAATTTTAGCGTGTGACACCCCTTAAGCAAATTTACTATGCAATTTGAGCCCGGCACGATCTGGCACGTGTGTCATTTTGGCGTGTTCCTTCCCTCACGTAATAATGAAGCGCAAATTTGACCCGGTGCCAACCTAGCGTACTGCCAAAGCATGCCTGAGTCGGTCCGGCGTGTGTGAGCCTTTTTGGCGTGTTACTCCCGTCACGAAATACTGAAACGCAAATTCGATATGCTGCCAATCTGGCGTGCGGAAAAGGGCCCCCGAGTCGATCTAGAATGTGAGAGTAATTTTGAAGTGTAACTTTCCCTCCAGCAATACTGAAACGCAGATCTTAGTGAGTGCCGAACTGGCGTGCGCCAAAATGCCACCCGGTCGATCTGGTGTGTGAGAGTCATGCAATATATCAAGCAATGCGGAAATGCCAATTTGACCCCGGCTTGTTCAGGCGTGTATTACTTCCCTCACGCAATACTTAAACGCAAATGTGACCCGGTGCCGATCTGGCGTACTGTCAAAGCAAGCCCGAGTCAGTCTGGCATAAGAGAGTCATTCTAGCGTGTTACTCCCCTCGCGCAATACTGAAACACAAATTAGACCGGGTGCGAATCTATCATACGCCAAAGGGCCCCCGCGGTCAAACTGGCGTGAGAAATTCATTTCGGCGTGTTACTCTCCTCACGCAAAATTGCCATGATAAGTCCTTTTCGCGTGTTTACTTCCGTCATGCGATACTGAAACGCAATATGACCATGGTGCTGATTTGGCGTACTGTCAGAGGACCCCCAGGTCGATTTGGCGTGTGCGCGTTATATTTTAGCGTTACTCCTCTGCTGATATGTTTTGCCCGACAACGTGAACACCGGTCGGGCTGCATGCACAATGGGCTAATACGGTTAACTCTTTCTACCCCAGACACACCACAGCAAGATAAGGATCGACCATGATAGTTCAAGGGTGATGCCAGAATAGCTTGACGCCTATGGGCGCCAAGCTATTCTGGCATCACCCTTGAACTATCATGGTCGATCTATGTCCTGCACTAGAGTGCAGTCTTCAGAAGACAACCGCGGCAAAATTTGGGGATTTCGATGTTGGGGTAGAATGAGTTAAGCTGAGCCGTGGCACTATTACGTGTCTATAGTCTAATTAGACGGTGTGAGGCTTGAATTAATGTAATGGCACACTGGTTGTCTCCCTCCACTCGCTACAACTTTCAGTGGTAGCCCATGGAGGGAGACAACCAGTGTGATGTGGTGAGAGATCTCCGGGGAAACGGCTTATTGACTTTTGTCACACCATTCCCATCCTTGATCAGCTACTGGCCTAATTCATTAGGTGTGGAGTGTGCGTGCGCGCGTGCGTGCGTGCGTGAGTGTGTGCGTGCGTGCGTACGTTCGTGCGTGCGTGTGTGTGTATGTGTGTGTGTGTGTGCGTGTGTGTGTGTGTGTGTGTGTGTGTGTGTGTGTGTGTGTGTGTGTGTGTGTGTGTGTGTGTGTGTGTGTGTGTGTGTGTGAAATGTTCAAACTTGCTATTCCTTTCTTCAAATCTTCTTGTAAACAGAAAACTCGCATTTGTTCGTTTGTCAGTTCCAATCAACCATCCATCCATTCTCGCAATCTATCCATTCATCAAATAAAAATCCATTCATCCAACCATCCTTCCATCATCCATCCTTCCATCCAACTATCTATATATTTATCAATGCACCCATACATCCATTCATCCATTCATCAAATAAAAATCCATCCATCCATCCATTTATTCAGCCCTTCAGCCATCCAACCACCCTCCCTCACTCCCTTCCTCCCTCCATCCATCCATCCATCCATCCGTATATCGGTCATCTACCTATATAGCCACCAATGCACGCATTTATCAAATCAAAATCCAGCCAGCCAGCCAGCCTTGCAACCATCCAACCACCCTCACTCCCATCCATCCATCGATCCAACCATTGATCCATCCATCCATCTATCCATCAAAGCATCAATGAATCCATTCATCAAATAAAAATCCATCCATCTATCCATCCAACCACAATCACTCCCTTTCTCCCTCCGTCCATACATCCATGTACACTCACATCCATCCATCCACTGATTCACTGGCATCCAGCCTCCCATTCATTCATCCATGCATCAATTCCCCCATCCACTCACCCACCCACCCATCCATTAATCCACCAACCCACCCACCCAATTATCCATCCATCCATCTATTCATCTACAGTCATTACAATCTATCCGTCTATCAAATAAAAATCCATACATCCATACATCCAACCAGCCATTTAGCTATCCATCAATGCATCAATACATCCATTCATCCAGCCTTCCAACCATCCAGCCACTCAACCATCCAACCGTCCATCCAACCGTCCATCCATCCGACCGTCCATCCATACATCCACCCATCCATACGTACATCCATCCATCCAACCAGCCATATATCCATCAATGCATCCATACATCAGTCCATTCATTCAGCCCTCAAACAATCCAGCCACCCAACCATCCCACCTTTTATCCATTCATCGGTTATCAATCCACCTAAACATCCATCCAGCCATATTCAACCGTCCATCCATCCATCTATCCATCAAATCATATAACCAACTGTCCAAACGATACAACCCTCCCCCAACCCCCCCCCCCCCCCCTCCTCACTCTCCCTCCCCGCATCCTCACCCTCATAAGTCAGTCCAGCGTTTCTGTAGCGAGCAGACACGGGGCCAGGCTTCAGTTGCCATAGTTACCAGAACTATTCATAGCCGCGCAGGCAACCTGGTATCCGTGTTGAGAGAGAGAGTGAGAGAGAGAGAGAGAGAGAGCACTTTTATGGGTGCGTGTGATAAGCTATCAAACCAGATGTAAGAGACATAGATCCTCATGAGCCCCCGCTGAATCCACTTAGTATCCATGTTTCTTGAACGGATTTTTTTCATTTTTTAAATTTATTTTTAGGTGCGTTTTTTTCTTCTTTTTTTCTTTTTTTTTTTTTTTTTTTTTTTTTTGGGGGGGGGGGGGTTTAGGGTGGGGGGTGTTGTTTTTTTTTTTTGTTTTTTTTGGGGGGCAGGTTTGCGTTGAAGTAAAACTGGTTTAAAGAACACACACAAAACACTGTAAAATATTAAACCTATTGTGCATGCAACCACCGATACTGTTTACTGTTTACAAAAATAATAATAATAATAATAATAATAATAATAATAATAATAATAATAATAATAATAATAATAATAATAATAATGAGTACTTGTATTAGCGCCTAACCTCAGATTAGAGCTCTAGGCGCTTAACAAAAACTAAGTGTACAAAAATAACTAATTACAAAAACAAAACAAAAAATTACAAATAGTACTAAAACAAAATACAACGCACTCTGTAAACAAGCTATAAAGTCACCATTCAAAAATGCTACGCTTATAGACTCGTACTCACATTCACGCACGCGCGCGCACACACACACACACACACACACACACACACACACACACACACACACACACACACACTTCTAACAGAGATAGCTAGATATGACTTCAACAGGTCTGTGACAAAGTCACTTGTAGCAGACAGAAAAATATGGGTCTTTAGGGCTCGCTTGAATGCCTCTCTCGAATCCACTGAGATCATTCCAAACAACTGGGCCCTGGTACCTGAATGACCTCTCACCGAAAGACTTTGTTTTGACAAGAGGGATACGTAAAACTCGAGAGTCGGCAGCAGAGCGCAAATTCTGTCTTGAGGGCGTATACAGCTGGAGAAGGAGGCAAGGTAGTGTGGGCAGGAACAGGTATACAACTGTGAGTCATGCATGAAATTTTGTACTGAATCCTAGCTGTTACAGGTAACCAGTGAAGAGCAAGACAGATGGGGTGTGATATGATCTGATCTAGGGACTCTAAGAATCAACCTAGCAGCTGAGTTTTGAATTTTCTGGAGTTTGCCAATCAGACACTGGGAACAGCCAGCTAAAAGAGCATTGCAATAGTCGGTCTAATTTTGACAAAACGAAAGCGCAGACAAGTACTTTAGTTGCTTCAGGTGTCAGATAGTGGCGGACTCAAGCAATACGTCGCAGTTCAGTATAGGCGGATCTGCAAACGTTGTTCACATGAAGGCGCATGGACAGGCTACTATTGAGTACTATCAAGTGTAACATCCAGATTTTTTACATAGGGGGAGAAGGGGACAGTGGCACCACAGATTTGTAGCGACTGGGGGAGTGTCAGCGTCTTCATCAATACCGATGGCTAAACGCAAAAGTGGATTAAGTAGATTCAAGTCGATCAAACAGAACAGACGCTCATAAATAACTTCACAGACAGCATCAAAGTAATTCTTCACATACAGCTGCCTGCGTTATGGGTGCATCTGATGGCATATAAATTAGCTTCAGGTACTACGGAAACAAAAAGTAATGCTTTTAACCACTTATCTGCCAAACGCTACCCATCTGCAAGAGACATAAACCCTCATGAGCCCCCGCAGTCGCGGGGGCTCATGAGGATTTATGTCCGTCTTGTTATCCCATTAATGTCTGTGCTCTTCACGCGAAGGTCGGTCAGCCTGCAGTCGCTTGTGCCTCGTAATTTGTGATCAATGGCAGCGCATGGGGTTTCAGTGCGCAACATCAAACAAATGTAATTAATCTGTTATTCCCGCCGACAGATACTATTAACTCATTCAGCCCGGCGCACGTATTTCCCAAATTTTGGAGGCGTCATCTGATGACTATGCACCAGTTGCAGAAGATGGATCCACCATGATAATTCAAGGGCAGTGCCAGATTAGCTTGGCGCCGACAAGCGCCAAGCTAATCTGGCACTACCCTTGAATTATCATGGTCGACCCACCTCCTGCTGTAGTGCGTCAGGGCTGAATGGGTTAAAATGGTTTACATCACAGGCTGAATATGGCCCAAACATCGAGATCAAAAGAGCGACGCTAAACTTGCAATAAAATAACCTACAAACAAAATACGTTTCGATATGATAAAGACACAGTTGTCAGCATCAACAACAAAAAATTAAGAACAAATAAGCACACACAAAAACAGGCAGTTTTTTTTCCAAATACGCTTTATACCGCGCTAAATCCCAGCGCTCCATGAGCTATAACCCAGTAAGCAAAAATCCTCGGGGCCGACGGCCTCTCTCTCTCTCTCTCTCTCTCTCTCTCTCTCTCTCTCTCTCTCTCTCTCTCTCTCTCTCTCTCTCTCTCTCACATTGCACACATATATTTCATTTGCTTTTTGTGTTGGTGGCAGTTACTAATTCTCCAATACCAATTTTCTTTTCCTTTCATTAATTCACCTATTGTGTTGTTTTCCGTAGTTTTTCTGTTTATTTTCCTGTTATGTTGTTTGTTTACAGGACAGCTTGTAAGACAGGCATTGAGTTGCCTAATAGCTTTATCCTGAATAAATAAAGATTCAACAAAAAAGATTGATCTCTCTCTCTCTCTCTCTCTCTCTCTCTCTCTCTCTCTCTCTCTCTCTCTCTCTCTCTCTCTCTCTCTCTCTCTCTCGTAAATTACACAATTACATACTGCTGACGCGACAAGCGTGCGCTAACTAGCGCTGACGGTAAAGAGCACCTCACGCCCTGCAACAGTGCGGTAACTGAGCGGTAAACACAAACTAATAACTGACGTGCACGTACTGCCAGCCTCATTACACCGCCAGACGTAGGATCCATAGCGTCAACCCGCCTCCTCAGTTGCCGGCTTTCACGCTAAATGTGGTGCAATACTTACACGGGCTTGTGAGGACATAAAACGCCCAGCAAACATGAAGACCTCTAGCTGACGTCAGCCGTAGCAGCGAGCCTGCAGAACTAGAAGGCCGCGTTACCCCAGTGTTGGAGGTTTCACCTAACGACGATGTACCATTAGCAGGAGATGGATCGACCGTGATCATTCAAGGGTAGTGGCGGATCAGCTTGGCGCCTAAAGGCGCCAAGATGATCCGCCACTACCCTTGAATGAGCATGGTCGACCCATCCCACGCTGTGGTGCGTCGAAGCTACATGGAACAAAGCTGACATCAGCCCGCGGTCTTATAGCTCATCGGGTAACGACTTGGCGAGTCACGGCCCTCAGTGCCCTAAATGACGTAATTTACGTCATTGCTGTGTCAGTGTTTATCGGTACAGAACCGAGTTATCTTCACCCGTCATGCGCAGAAATGGTAAGACACCTGCATGAGGAGGAATTTGTAGCGGCTGAGACTGCCTGAGAGACAGACAGACGGACAGAGACAGACAGGGAGAAAACAGAGAGACAAAAACAGAGACAGACAGACAGAGACAGACTGAACTGAACTGAAAATTTATATTTTATAAGTATGAAGATATTGGGCACAACTTCATAAATTATCTATAGAAAAGACAACAAAATCAATAAACACACACACACACACACACACACACACACACACACACACACACACACTCACACAAATACACACTTACGCACGAGAGAGAGAGAGAGAGATGTCAATGTGGGTAACCCCCTACCCCGCCCCGCCGCCCCCCCCACCCCCACCCCACCCCCGTGCTCCCCTCCTCCTGCCCTCCTCCCCCCCCCCCCCCCCCCCCGCCGCCCGCCCCCCCCCCTCCGGGTCCCATCGATATACGCCTGACCTCTTCCCTAGTAGCAAAAAGTCTCCGGGCCCCCGACGGCCGCGCGCGGGCCCACTGCATCAGTCGTGGGCCCGAGGATCTTTCCTTACTGGGTTTTTCTCGCTCTTTTTCCTTCCAGTTTTTTCACTTTACACTTTTTTCTTTCCCAATATTTCCACTCGAGCTTTTGGCAGCAACCTTCGCGTTAAACCCTCGATATCTACCTCTGTATCTAGCAATTTCAGGACGTACTTCAGTCCGACTTTCCCCAAGCAAAGAAGTCTAGATGCTCATGGGAGCTCATCTGCGAGAACTCAACATAATCTAGGCATTGTGCAGATGGACAGAGGTAGGGTGGCTGACCAAACTATCGCAACACGCAGTGCCAAGACCCGGTGCCAGTTGCAGAGATGAAGAAAAGTTGAAGATTCTTTTCCAAAGGATTCTCTGCCGGCGGTCATTCACTACTCGATGAAACCAAATAGATAAGATCTGTTACCGCTTCCCTGCAACTGGACGCATAAATTATTTTGCTTCCGAAATCGCTGTTCGTTCATCGACCGAAAAGCCACAACCGACCAAGGAAAGTGGATGCAAATAGGTATACGCAAGAGGCATAGATCCTCATGAGCCCCCGCAGTCGCGGGGGCTCATGAGGATCTATGTCTCTTGCAGTTGGATCTTGTTGACATTTCTGGCCTCGACAGTTTATGGCGCTACATTGTCTGTGGCTACGGAGCGTAATTTAAACGTCGTTGGACTAACCATGAATGTTGACAGGTAGTGTTCGATTTTTCAGGCACCTCGTCCACAGATTACTGAAGGGCAGCGGGAGGGGAGGCTTAAACGAGCACTACCGTCAAGTTACGTGGGTAGACCGGACCTCAGCCGCTGACTAGCTAGGCCTGAAAAGCAAGCCATGCTAGCTTACAAGTGCGTGCCTCAAACCGCTGACTATATATGACAAGTCGTGCGAGTTCAAGGGTACTGCCAGATTAGCTTGGCGCCTCCTCTAGGGACCATGCAAATCTGGCACTACCCTTGAGAGCGAGCCTGATCGATAACACACACACACACACACACACACACACACACACACACACACACACGCGCGCGCGCGCGCACAGCTTACAATCATCGCGTGTAGGTCGCAGAGGAAAAATAAATTTGTGTCACTGGGGCAATCTCTGCGCGCCAGAGGTGCCGAAGCCGACGTCAGCCGTAGAAAGTCGTAGCACGGCTGTGCCGGCGCGGGTCTACGGCGACTGACGCAGCCCCAGCATCTTTTGCTGCGCGCGGTGAAGGAAGGATTGGCATAGACTGGAGGATTTGTCAGTCGTAGTACTTCTCTCTCTCTCTCTCTCTCTCTCTCTCTCTCTCTCTCTCTCTCTCTCTCTCTCTCTCTCTCTCTCTCTCTCTCTCTCTCTCTCTCTCCTTTGTGCCTGTCGTGTTTCGCTCTATTTTCGACGCATCGTATATTTTCAAGCCGCGCATGCTCAGTCCCCGCAAGTGTGTGATGTGATTGGGTGATGCGTTTAGACTGACAGATCGATTCAGTTATTGACTGGGATGGAGCCCGCCCTTTCACTCCAGTGGTGGACGCCGACTGCGCGTTTGAAATCATCGTCAGTTGAACAACGTAACAAGAACCCACAGCCGTCAAAAAAAATTGGACACAAAGAGGCTGCAGCAAGACGCATAGATCCTCATGAGCCCCCGCAATTGCGGGGGCTCATGAGGATCTATACGTCTTGCAGTTGGTACGTGTTATTACTTTTTCCCCGGCAGTGTAAGGGCGCTAGTAACGCAGAGCAGGCCATCTCCGAGGCTGACAGGACAGAGATAATTATGACCAGATATAATTTTCGCCCTTGTGGAAATAGATGTGATACGCTGGTTGCAAACCGAACGCAGGAAACAGCGTGTAGCAGTGTAGAGTTTCAGATTATTGTTTGCTAGATCCATCCATCCATCCATCCATCTATCCATTCATCCGTCTGTCCATCCATCCAACCAACAGCTCATCCATCCATTCGTCCATCCATCCAACCAACAAACCAAATAACCAACAGTCCATCCATCCATCTAACCAACAAACCAAGAATTAGTGCGTTCTTTTGTTCGTTCGTTCGATCGATCATTCATTCATTCATTCATTCATACATTCATTCGGTCGTTTGTTCGTTCGTTCGCTCGCTCGCTCGCTCGCTCGTTCCTTCGTTTTTTCGTTCGTACATTCAATCATTCATTCATTTGTTCCTTAGTTCGTTCGTCCCTCCGTCCCTCCCTCCCTCCCTCCCTCCCTCCCTCCCTCCCTCCACCCACCCATCCATCCATCCATCCGCTACACCCAATCATTCATTCATTCATCCACCAAGAATTAGTGCGTTCTTTTGTTCGTTCGTTCGATCGATCATTCATTCATTCATTCATTCATTCATTCATTCATTCATTCATTCATTCATTCGGTCGTTTGTTCGTTCGTTCGCTCGCTCGCTCGCTCGCTCGTTCCTTCGTTTTTTCGTTCGTACATTCAATCATTCATTCATTTGTTCCTTAGTTCGTTCGTCCCTCCGTCCCTCCCTCCCTCCCTCCCTCCCTCCCTCCCTCCCTCCACCCACCCATCCATCCATCCATCCGCTACACCCAATCATTCATTCATTCATCCACCAAGAATTAGTGCGTTCTTTTGTTCGTTCGTTCGATCGATCATTCATTCATTCATTCATTCATTCATTCATTCATTCATTCGGTCGTTTGTTCGTTCGTTCGTTCGTTCGCTCGCTCGCTCGCTCGTTCCTTCGTTTTTTCGTTCGTACATTCATTCATTCATTCATTCATTCATTTGTTCCTTCGTTCGTTCGTCCCTCCCTCCCTCCCTCCATCCATCCACCCATCCATCCACCCACTCATTCATCCCCACACTGACCTGATCACGTAGTTTATCTATCTCCATCTCCAGCCTGAACTGTTTCTTGTCCGTGGCCTCCAGCAACTCGGTCAGATGCCTGTTCTCCTCCAGCGCCTTGTTGCGGCGGTCCTCCACGATGTCCAGCTCATCGTGAAGTCTTACCGACACCTGCAAAGAACATGTACAATCAATCAAGCAAGCAAGCTAGGGAAACAATCAAGCAGCCAAGTCAATAAATAAGCAAGCAAGCAACACGCTTGGATGGATGGATGGATGGATGGATGGATGCCATCCATCCATCCACCCATCCTCCACAGCCAAAAGTGAAAGAAAACAAATCTTCACGATTAAATTATTACCTTAATTATTAATCCATATTTTATATCTCTATGGTTACCAGTAGGCAAGCGCTTGTTAAATTCTTATTGTTAATATTTTCCTTTTAATGTTTACGTTTTAAGTCACTAGCACGTAAAAAGACACTGAACAAATTGATCTACAGTCTACGGACACAGGCTTTAAAAGTGCTCGCGTCAACCGGTAAACCGGTTTTTTAAGGCAAACACCGGCAAGGAATTAAAGCAGCAGGCCTTAGAAGATCCGGTTGGACCCGGGAACTACCGGTTGTGCAGAACACGGAATTTGCAATAATGTTGCAATGTGTGTTTGTGGCGGCACTCTCCTTCATTTTCTCTTCCCCCAATCCCACCCTTTTCTTAGTGAGGGGCCCAATGCTCATAAAACAGCTCGAATGTTCACTTCATAGTAGAGACATGCCACTTGGTATATAAGTAAACAGTACCTCTCCGAACAATATTAGCGTCAGAAACACATTGACAGCGCTCTCAGATGGGCACGGCCATCGATTAATTAGGTCAACCTGACCCATAAACTCTTTTGTTCTTGTTCTTAACCATAACTATTGTACATACAACTGGTTTGAACTAAAAGCAGCATGGTAGTTCAATATGCATGCAAAGGAACCTTCATGATATATCATGCAGTCCGAATTTTGCCGGATGTGATATCTGATGGGTCACAGTTAATTAGGTCATGACCATCTGCCCATTTTATCGCGACTACAGATTGATCATTTTAGCAGTAACTGAGAAAACTGTGATCAAGCACAACGTGAATGTGGCGCTTTGGACCGTTGAAATACGTTTCCTTTCTTATCAGTATCAACAGCATTTCAGAATTTTGCCGGATGTGACATCTGATGGGTCACAGTTAATTAGGTCATGACCATCTGCCCATTTTATCGCGACTACAGATTGATCATTTTAGCAGTAACTGAGAAAACTGTGATCAAGCACAATGTGAATGTGGCGCTTTGGACCGTTGAAATACGTTTCCTTTCTTATCAGTATTAACAGCATTTCACAATATTTTCTTTAGCAGTAATTAATTAGGTCAACATGACCCCTTTCAGGTTTATTGCTTGCTTGTTGTCTCTGCCTTACGGTGTGGTCTGGTTAGTTTTTTTCACACATGTACAAACGTAAACTGGACTTTAAAACCTCTGAGATAATCAAAAATTGACATTAATTTCCTAATAACTCTTTCTCACATTTTGCATTGATTACGCCTTAAGTGCCATCTGCAACTGTGTCCCTTCAGCGCCCCTTCCATGTACACATGTACAACCGCAGTGTGCCAGTCAGTCACAAACATTGAAACATAAGTCAGTGTGTTCTTGTTTGAGTTCAGACGCACAAGATGTTTTCCTTTTTGCACGAGCATTTTAGAAGCGTTTCGAGTGTCTGCTATGATCACCCGACAGATGCCTGTAATAATCATGAGGTCACCACTGTTTATTTCAAACATCCTGTGAACAGTCTCCCATGATGATCACAAACTTTTGTTCACCGTAGGTGTCTGGCCACAACCACTGTATTCCCTTTGCGAGGGCATACGGAGGCTGGTCCATTGCGAGAACAGATGTTTGTCAAGGATTCAAATGTTATGTGGCTTCTTTAATCAAGTTCATGACATGCTTGATCAGTGCTGTCAAATGGGCATTCTCTAGAAGCAGCGGCAAAAGTCTGATGATGGCAGGTGGATCTCCAGCAGATGATCGTTGCGAGGCATGGTAGAATGCCCAAGACAGTGCTTCCTGGTCGTGGACCGAAGCATTTTCTAAGCATGTGTGAACATTTTGCTTATGAGGACCAGGTGACTGGGGTACAAACTGCTCTGTAGCTGGAATTGCTACAGGTAGGACATTGGTGTACTTCAGTTTCTGGGAGCTGTGGGATGCCCTGGTTGTCCTGTTCTCCGTCAAAGAGTGGCACAGACTGTTCTTGGCCCTCAGTTACTGTGTTTTGAATCAAGGATATACCAGTTCCATAAAAAGAGTCGGACGCTGTTGTTGAGCTAGGATTATGGTCAATGTTGTCCACAACACCTGCTGTGAAGACGCCCTTCATCATATTTATAGGGACAACAACACCGTCCACTTCTAATCGTTTGATGACAGAGTTTGCAATCTGTGATGAGATGGACATCACACATTTGTGTGAAATTCCTAGCCCTAGAAAAGACAGTGTATCGACCAGCTCTTCTTTCTTGTCTATGCATGGACTTTGAGACTTAGATACAGAGGCAGTGGTGTTTCTCTCTCCTTGTTGTGACGTTGGAAGGAAGGTTTTTTCTTCGAGAATCTCCGGCAGTTGAAGGCAATAAGCTGTGATATCGTGAGAACAGCTTGTCTCTGAGAATAATCAACAGGTTCAGACTGCTCAACTGCCGCTGGTCCACCCAGAATAAAACAGACCAAAGCTGTTAAGGATGCTGGCACAGATCTCTCTTGGCACTGTTTCTCAAATCTTTCATTGAATGCAGCTTTATATCTGAATATTTACTTTCTCACCAATTCAGCTGCTCTGGCTAACTCAAGGGCTTCAGAGTCACGGGGTACAAGCCTTCTTTACGGCATCACCCAGGTCTCTGTTAAACACAAGAACGACCTCTCTGCCTTGGTAAGATGAAAGATCTGGTACAGCTACCAGAAGCTTTTCTCTTAAACGTTTAGAATGTACCCTGTGAGCAACTTTCAGGCCAAGGCCATACAAGCGAGAAGCATACAGACGACAAAGGTTGGGTATTGTGAAGACTGGTGCATTATCGGGATCCTCTCTGAAGCTCTCCACGTATGCCACAAGTTCTGCAAAAGCGATCGCATGCAAAGTTGAGGCATCGTCCTCATCAGGTTCCTCCTGTGAAGTCGTAGGAGAACGTCTGTAGAAGGCTGTAATACACTTCAAGTGATATTTGGATTCAGAGGGCACCATCTCGTTGTCAGCAAGTTTTCAAAGCAGATGCCGGTCATTGAGTAGATGGGCATGACTGTGGACCTTGAAATCCAATGTTAATGTCCATGTTTCATGTAATCCGGCTGAGCCTGGGGGACCATCACAAAACAAGTACACAGCCTGTATCGCGTTACCCTTCCCGAGTGTTTCTTCTCTTCTGCATTGCCATGTGTTGATAGTGCTGAGGATGTGCTGACTGCTTTCCTAGTTTTCACTGGACTTACAGAAGGTTCTGTTGTCTTTCTTTTCCGCTGCAAAATTGTGCTGCTGACCTATGTTCGGCATGATGTGTGCCAAGATGCAGAATGTTTTTGGAATGTTTCTTCAAACCCATCGCCGTAATTAAGAAGGTTCAGGCTGACTGACAGGACAGCATCCAAGTTCTTCAAATCCTTCAAGATTCTCAGCAACTTATTTGTAGCCAGCACCGTCTTTTCTTGCTGGACAGACACTGAAGTGCCTTCGCGGCGCTAGTTGTCTCTTGGCACAAGGCACACAATGACCAGTCAATAACTTCCACAGATGAAGCTGGTTGACTGCTTAAATTAGGAGCTTGGACACGTCGTTATTTTCTTGGTTTTATCTTTCATAGAGTGTCGACCAAACACTGCAATAGAAACCAACTGGTCTATTTAGATACGATTATGATCAGTGTGGGTTTCCATACTTTTTCACTTATTCAGGCGTGCGTGTACTCCTTACAGAAACCTGTCTAATTCGACCAATTTTAATTCAGAAAAAGTGAGCGAAAACTAGCATAACTGACATCGTTGGAAATTTCTTGTTATTGTCATTCAAGTTCAAACTGAATCAGACGTACAAACAGAAAGCATTTTGACACGGTTTCTTTGTGTTGTTTGAAGTATTCTAGCGGACAAGTTTCTTTGTATTTGTGATCAGCATTTTAGACAGTTAACATGTGCCGTAGTTATAACAACACCATGACACAAGATATCACTTTTGCAGGGAAAAAAAGAAATACAAAGAAAATGTACTTATAATACAGACGCTGAGTATGAGGACTATTCCGCTGGCTCGACACATGTACACATATAACTCAACGGACAGAGAAAAAAAGGTCCCTGAATTCCGGCAAGTGTGGGTGCGAGTCAGTTATCATCAAGCTGTCGTGAGAGATATCTGGCACATATCAAACCCGCTGAGACCGTATTTCCTCCCCTCCCTTTGGCTCCTGCGGCTCCATGCCTGACCAAAAGCTTTTCGAGTTTTTCAGTTCACGGATAGTACGACTGTGTCTTCACTTATACCGTGTATACACTATTTAGTTATAACCATTTTTTACACTTTATTATCACTAGGCTGTTGTTGTTTTGTTTTGTTTTTTCTCTCTTAATAAAGTTTCATTTCATCTCTCTTTCTCTCTCTAAGAATATTGTAGTTTAGCAAGGACAAACACGAAAAGAGGCCTGTGCGCCTATTGTTTCCCCAAAAAATGCGCTAACCCGTACACGCACTAAAAAATGCTAGAGTTCATTTGTTTTTAAATGAAGTTGATGTGAATTTTCAATGATTTCACACAAGTTCACCTTATTTTGCGCACGCAGTCAAGGAGACGAGGGACAAAAAAGGAAAGTGAGAAACGGGACGGCTTCGCCTGCCGTCCGCTGTAATATAAACAATTCCGCGATAACGCGGATGCTAAGGAGCTCTTGGGGCCATGTGTTTTTGGAGCTGTAGCGACTACCTCAGTTCGGAGTAATCTCTGTGTCCGTTGAGTTATATACTGTACACGTACATCGAAACTGACGAGTCTAGCCTAGCGTATGCTATCATCCGGTGCTGTTTTAGATATGATGGCCTGGACTAAAATAATCCTCAGATGTTCGTAAGATCAGCAGCAAACACAACTAAAAACCAATACGTGTGTATTGACATTTACATTATGGGTGTCCCATTTGCCCTATGTTGAAAAACCATTGTATTCAACGTTTCTTGCAAGAAAGACTCATACCTCGAGCCCTCAAAACACGGATTTTTATATGGGAGGGATGCAGCATACCATTACACCGCCGGCGGGTTAAGAGGTGATGACAGAAACAAAACAGGAACATCGGCGCGTGGGCTGGCACTATTTAACGCGTAGGTATGGAAGCCCAGTGCTGCCACTCTTACAGTTATTGGCAATTTTAATCGACCACTGACCTTCTCATAAACATCTAACAACGTGTTTCTGACGCGCAGGGTGATCATCTAAATTATCTTTATTAGTGGACAAAGTGGCAAGTCTCTACCCTCCAGCGAACAATCATGTTCCTTGGGCCCCTCACTATCTGTTTTGTTTTGTTTTGTTTTTTAAATCCATTGCATATTTTATTTTATTTTTTCGAGGGCAGACTAGAAACCGGTTGCCATAAACCCTTAGCGCGAACACTGTTTAAGCCACACCACACCTCCCAAGTGATTGTTTAACCCTTTGCGTGTCGGTAGCGGTTTTTGTCACGATGATTCCTGGAAGGAATCATCGCGACAAAAACCGCTACCGACACGCAAAGGGTTAAAGCAGATGCATGTGCTGTTAGTGTGGTAACTCTATCTAACACTACCTTAGAAGTGTGGTAACTCTATCTAACACTACCTTAGAAGTGTGGTAACTCTATCTAACACTACCTTAGAAGTGTGGTAACTCTATCTAACACTACCTTAGAAGTGTGGTAACTCTATCTAACACTACCTTAGAAGTGTGGTAACTCTATCTAACACTACCTTAGAAGTGTGTACATGTAAAGTAGGGTTACCTATTGGATCCGGCGACAAAACAAGCGGCCTCAAAAATCGTATTTCGGGGATCCCAGTGCGCCATTTTTCTTGTCTGCTTGACCTAATTTCTAATTATAAAGCAGGCTGCCAGAACCCGGATGCCGTGCGTCAGCACGTGGTCATGCAGAGCGTAGCGGTGTAAACGGTGTCACACGGGACGCAACCGCTCCCTTTTTGCGACCAGAGTTAGCTGCTCCTGTAAAGTTGCATGCATAAATCAGAAGCGTGTTTTCCCTATAGAATGTACATGAGTCCGAAACTGATAGCTCAGGCGGACAAACGTCGGAGAAAAAGACCGCGAACAGAATATACTGTAGTCTGATTCCGGACGGCTGATTGATCGGCAGCTCGTGAAAAGGCACTGACCCAGTAACCCGAAAGGTCCTCGGGCCGGCTGCGACGGCCGCAGTGGGCCCGCGCACGGCAATGCGCGGGCCCACTGCGGACTACGTGGGACCGAGGACGTTTTGCTACTGGAGTAGGCGCACATGACGTACCGCCAGAGGTTTCCCACGGCCTTTTGAGCGCAACGGAAGGAAAACGGAAAAGACTACTAGCAGAAAAGTCTGTCATCTTACGACAGGGCCGGATCCAGGGGGGGGGGTGCATTGGTACTACAGCACCCCCCCCTCCCCCACCTCGGCTTTAAAAAAAAATAAAAATAAAAAAAAAATTTAAAATTTACTACCAGGCCACATGGTCCGAGGAGGGGGGGTTGTTATTGCAGCACCCCCTCTCCCCCCGCTTTTAGGTATCTTCGGACCCTGAAAGCACGCCTTACCCCCCCCCCCCCCCCCCGGCCCCCCTCCCGCTATTCGATTTCTTCAGACCCTGAAAGAGCACGCGGATGTTCTCCCTCTACCCACCCCCCCTCCCCACCCCCTCCCCGCTATTCCATTATTCTGGACACTGGAAGCACGCGCCATTCGCTCCTGAACAGTATACAGTTTTGTTATTGTCGTTCAGCACCACCACCACCACCACCACCACCACCCCTCCCTTAAAAAGTTATTGATCCGGCGCTGTACGACATTCAAATCCTGTGAGCTAGCAAAGCCCTTTGTCCAGTATCATGATAAACCATACTGTGAACATTTCTATAGTAGATAAATCCTGTGAGCCTTGCAAAGCCCTTTGTCCAGCATCCTAGGCGTCCCAGGCCTTGCAAAGCCCTTTGTCCAGCATCCTAGGCGTCCCAGGCCTTGCAAAGCCCTTTGTCCAGCATCCTAGGCGTCCCAGGCCTTGCAAAGCCCTTTGTCCAGCATCCTAGGCGTCCCAGGAACATAAAATTCGAAGCGATGCGGGCAAGAAGCATAGATCCTCATGGGCCCCCGCGACTGCGGGGGCTCATGAGGATCTATGCCTCTTGCAACTGTGTGGTGTTCAGATGTCCTCGGCACTGAAAGGGTTGAGCCCCGAACTAATCAATCTACACGTAAACGGATGCATTTTATTTTTTTCACAGCGCGCGACGAGTGGCGTAAGTTTGTGAGGACAATGAATAGCCAGTTCTCCAAGAGGGGCGAATATTATGTGTCATTTTTTGTTTTTTTTTTTTTGTAATGCCCCAAACGATCTGTGGCTGTCGAATAATTGGTAAATTGCATTTTAACCTCGTCACTGCCGAGAACATCCAGCTGCAAGAGGTATAGATCCTGATCAGCCCCCCCCCCCCCCCTGCAGTTGCGAGGGCTCATGCGGATCAATGCCTCTGGCTGTCACCACGCTGTATCCGTGCTCACTTTGACATTCTGGGGATCTTTAAGAGAGAGAGAGAAGGTGGGATAATATGAGAGAGAGAGAGAGAGAGAGAGAGAGAGAGAGAGAGAGAGAGAGAGAGAGAGAGAGAGAGAGAGAGAGAGAGAGAGAGAGAGAGAGAGGAGGGAGAGAGAGGGGGGGAGGAGAGAGAGAGAGAGAGGGGAGGGGAGAGAGAGAGAGAGGGGGGGAGGGGAGAGAGAGAGAGAGAGGGAAGGAACGAAAGAGAGAGAGAGAGAGTCAATAGAACTTCCCTCAAATCCGCGGACGGGGCGGTGGGAGGGGTTACTCTAAGTGGTGAACCCGTTGTACCTCGAGGCGGAAATCCCCAAATTTTGGAGTTTTGCTCTCTAAAGACTACACGAGTCGCTGGAGGTCTCTCGTCGACGGCCTATACTCGGGGAGGGGTGACAGGCGTAAGTAAGTAAGTCTCTAAAGACTGCAGCACAATCCAAGAGACAGATCGATCGACCAGGATAGTTCAAGGGTGGCGTCAGAATAGCTTGGCGCCCATGGGCGCCAAGCTATTCTGGCGCCACCCTTGAACTATCATGGTCGATCCACATCTTGCTGTTGTTGTTTGTTGGGACCAAATGAGTTAATGTCTTTACCTCTTTGGCAGTCCGGAGTTCCTCCTCCAGGGCCTCTATATGGCAGCGGGCGTCGCCGCTCTCAAACTGGGACTGTAAGGACCTCAACTTCTCCTCGTAGTGCTGGCGGTCCCGGTCCACCTGGCGGGATAAAAGGATCGCCATCATCATCATCAGCAGCAGCAGCATTATCATCATCATCATTATCAACATCATTTGCATTGTCGTTACTGACCCATTTGAAACCCCATGGGCACATCTTCCAAATTTTGGAAATGACTATGTACCAGATGCAGGAGGTGGATCGACCATGATAATTCGAGGGTGGTGCCAGATTAGTTTGGCGCCATCATGCGTTGTGGCTGAATGGGTTAATCATGTCACTATATTATTATTATTATCATCATCAATTTTATCAATACTGCTATAATACTACTACTTCTACTATTAACACTTTCAAGCATAGGGCTCCGTTTCTTAATTGCTGGGAGGTTTACCCTGAAGACGGACCATGAAAACAGCACGCAGAAATATATGGAGGGCCTACTCTAGAGATATGAATAGCGCTTTTGTTTGTTGTTGTTTGGATACGGTTTGGTTTGGATTGGTTTGGTCTGGTTTG
Organism: Semisulcospira habei; assembly: GCA_036245525.1. Lineage (NCBI taxonomy): Eukaryota > Metazoa > Mollusca > Gastropoda > Semisulcospiridae > Semisulcospira > Semisulcospira habei. The sequence continues at coordinate 140,614,457 of BTPG01000001.1, forward strand.
TTCTGGTCTGGTCTGGTGTGGTCTGGTTTGGCCTGGCGTGGCCTGGCGCGGCGTGGACTTTTTTGTTTTGTTTTCTTGTGCTTTGTTTGGGTTTAGTTTTGTTTTATTGTGTTGTTTCTCGTGGTTTATTGATCCCAGTCCTTCGTTGCTCTTGTTCCTGGTCTTGTTGATATAAGTGAGGTTTGGCTTGTAACGAACGACTTCGCAGCGATAAACCAAAGCGAAGCCACGGCGGATAACCAGCTCTAACCAGCTCGTACTATAGGCATAGTCAACACTCCAAACATCTCCAAGAGATATAGAGCCTCATGGGCCCGGAGGTTAGGGTTAGGGGCCCGAGGGTTAGTGTTAGGGCCCGGAAGGGTAGTGTTAGGGCCCCAAGGGTTAGGGTTAGGGCCCGGAGGGTTAGGTTTTGATTGATTGTACATTGCTTAACGTCCCGACAGCAACAAGGCTTTCTCAGGACGTGCCTGCACTGCTTGTGAAAAAAAACAACAACAGAACATTGAATGTATGTCGCCAGCCGGTCAAATACATTAAATAAACCGAACACATGGGGCCTAAATAAAGCCAAGACCACCTAGCAACACACATCCAATATCAAGAGCTACAGGCAGTGCAGACAGTAGGGAGAGTTTGAAAAAGGCAAATACAGGTGAATGGACAAAGGGTAGACAGAAATACATGCCCCAGAATAGAGAGAAAAACCCACCCTGTGGGGCTGACCAGGGTGACCCTGGGAACTAAAAAATACCTAACCCCACCCAAGTCCCCCAGGGCAGACCCAGGTGGGGGCCGGAGGGTTAGGGTTAGGGTTAGGGCCCGGAGGGCTCATGAGGCTCTCCTCTTGGAGATGTTTGGAGTGTTGATTATGCTAACAGACTGCATCTACGCCGAATATTTGCTTTCGTTCAGCGATGTGAGTCGTCATTTTCCTGTTTGATGCCGTGCTGCTAACCAAACTGGGCTGTTACCTGTTCCGCCCGCCGCTCGGACTTGCGCAGCTTGAACTGCAGGACGCGGCAGTTTTTAGCCGTTAGGTCTAACTCCCTCTGCAGCTCGCGGAACTCGTCCAGCTCGTTCTCGCGGAACGTGTCGTACATCTCGTCCATTTCCCGCCGCAAGTCCAGCAACTCTTGCCGCAGCTCCTCGTTCTCGTCGCGCAGGTCTTCCACCTGTGAAAACACAAAAGTGTGATTTGAATTGCGTGGTTATCGATTCCAAACCGATGTAACGTTGTAAGCGCAGCCGGAAACTCCTATCGGACTAGAAGTTACCCGTAATGGCTAAAGCAGAAGTAGGTCAGACGCTGCACGGACTTCAAACATTCCGTTGACGTCCACAGTGTGTGAGGTTTGTGTCCGGTGTTAGTGAGGTTCCGTTTGCCACGAACGACTCCCAACAAAGAACGAGAGCCAAGTGGCGGCGAACAGCCAGCGTCAACTGTACTCGCAGACAACACTCCAAACATCTCCAAGAGGCATAGATCCTCATGAGCCCTGCGGGCTCATGAGGATCTATGCCTCTTGGAGATGTTTGGGGTGTTGTCCATACTTATGGCACAAGCTGGTTATCCACCGCCGCGATTTTGCTCTCGTTCGTTGTCGGTAGTCGTTCGTTGTCGGTAGTCGTTCGTTGTCGGTAGTCGTTCGTTGTCGGTAGTCGTTCGTTGTCGGTAGTCGTTCGTTGTCGGTAGTCGTTCGTTGCAAACAGAACCTCACTAGTAACGGTACACCCGCAACGAAGACTCATGCCGCAGTGATCGGGGACACACAGCAAATCAGTCCATTTTCGTCCTTACTTTAAAGTGGTGCAACTTTCTCTAATTTCTTACTATAGAGGGACTCGACCTACTGCCCTTGACCTGATGCTGCTCTGAGAAAAAAATCCTCTTTCTCGTTCTCTTCGCGACATAACTTGCGCGCGTGAAAACACACAAATAAGATTCGACTTTTTAAAAATAATTTTTGCAGTCTGCCCTGACAGACGAAAGGGGTTACCGAGCGACCACGACAGCTCATGGATGGTGCCAGAATAGCTTGGCGTCTCCAGACTGTCGCAGGCCAGGTCTGACATCGGCCTCAGGGTTTTGGGTTACTAGTGAACGACACTACGGTAGAATTTGTTTTAAGCAATCGCCTTTTCTGGCCAGGAAAAAAAATGGTCTTGAAAAACAGCAAATAAATACAATAGAACCTGCTTTAAGCGACCACGTTTTTGCCATAAAAAAATTGGTCTTAATAGACAGGTGTTCTCTCAAGTGTCACCTGTCATTAAAGACTACCATTCAGGTGGTTGTAGCTATGACTGTAGCCTGACTGTAGCCACCTAAATGATGGTCTTTGATTACAGGTGATCTCTCATAGGGATGCACCCAAAACAGGTTCTGATGAATTTCTTACAAGACAGCTGTCTCTTAACCCTTATCATTCGGAATACACCAGTGTGTGAAATAAGTTTGACTAAAATAGTTCAAGGGTAGTGCAAGAATAGCTTGGCGCCTCTAGGCGCCAAGCTATTCTGGCACCACCCTTGAACCAAAGCCTTTGGTCTATATCCTTATCTGTAAGTACTATAGTGTAGCTTGCATATGGCAGTGTACCCATTTGAAGCTTTTAGCCTCAGTATGATAGGGGTTAAGAGAAGTCTTGAAGCGCAAAAAGTGCCACCTGTCAATAAAGTCCCATCATTTAAGCGGCTGTAGCTGTAGCTGTGACTGTGGCTGTAGCTGTGGCTGTGACTGTGGCTGTAGCTGTGACTGTAGCTGTGAATGTGGCTGTAGCTGTGACTGTGGCGGTATTCACCTTTATGGTGGTCACTAATGACAGGTCACCCTTTGTGTATTTTTGCTCTTGACAGAAATCCTGCCCTTCAACCCCTTTCACCGCCGAGAAGAAAAAAAAAATGCACACGATTTAACTGCAAGAGGCATAGATCCTCATGAGCCCCCGCGACTGCGGGGGCTCATGAGGATCTATGCCTCTTGCCGAGACCAGTTTGTATCCACGTTTCTTGGACGGTGTTGGCTTGTGGTCGTTGAGCGAACAGAGATTTCAGAAACAACAATGTACGCACTGTGGCAGGGACGGTTTTCAGACCTATCTACTATAGGAATAAATGTGGTGGTTGTGTCAGTCTAAATGGTGGCTTTTAATGACAGATGACACTTTTATGGTAGTTAGTTAAGGCTGTCAGGTATTTATTAGAGTGTAACCCTTTGCGTGCTATTTGACGCAGGACTGTGTTCCTGCAGCCTTTGTGCGTTCAGTAGGGCTCAGGAAGTTCCCCGCGTTGCCTAGAAGCGTCGCGGCGTCAGCCGTGGTCTTAACTTACTTACTTACTTACGCCTGTCACCCCTACCCGGGTATAGGCCGTCGACGAGAGACCTCCAGCAACTCCTGTCCTGTGCTTCTCCTTCGATTCTACTCCAGGTGGTTCCCAGTCTCTTGATGTCTGCTTGGAGGTCTCGACGCCAGGAGTTTCTCGGCCTACCTCTTTTCCTCTTTCCCTGGGGGTTCCATGACAATGCCTGCCTAGTGATACTGGAAGCTGGCTTTCTCAGACTGTGACCGATCCATCCCCATCTTCTTCGCCCAATTTCATTCTCTGCTGTTATCTGCTCTGTTCTCTCCCAGAGTCTGACGTTGCTGATCTTCTCTGGCCAGTGGATTTTCAAAATTCTTCTAAGGCAACTGTTCATGAAGGTCTGTACTCTGTTGACTGTGGTTTTTGTCAATCTCCATGTCTCTGCTCCATATAGGAGAACTGCTTTTACATTGGAGTTGAAAATCCGGACTTTGGTGTGTTGTGACAGCTCTCTGGAACTCCACACTTTTTTCAACTGGAGAAAGGCTGCTCTGGCTTTACCGATTCGTGCTCTGACATCTGCATCAGTGCCGCCTTTTTTGTCTATGATGCTCCCGAGATAGGTGAAGGACTCCACCTCCTCCAACGGGGTGCCAGCAAGCAAGACTGGTTCTTCCCTGGTTGCGTTCAGCCTCATTGTCTTTGTTTTCTGTTTGTGAATGGTGAGGCCCACTTGGGATGAGATGTCAGCAAGCCTCGTGGTCTTGTCCTGCATTTGTTGATGAGTGTGGGACAGTAATGCCAAGTCGTCTGCAAAATCGAGGTCGTCAAGCTGTGTCCACAGTGTCCACTGTATTCCACTTCGTCTGTGCTCTGTGGTCATCTTCATGACCCAGTCTATGGCCAGTAGGAAGAGGAACGGAGACAGCAGACACCCCTGCCTGACACCAGTTCTGACCTGGAGCTCTCTGGTGAACTGCCCTTCGTGGATCACGCGACATGTCATGCCATCATAGCTGCTCTTGATCAGGCGGACGAGCTTTGTGGGTACACCGTAGTGTCGTAGGAGTTTCCACAGAGTCTCTCGGTCCATGCTGTCAAATGCTTTCTCATAATCCACAAAGTTGACGTACAGCGGGGAGCTCCACTCCAGAGACTGTTCCACGATGATGCGGAGAGTGGCGATCTGGTCTGTACATGATCGGTTCTTCCTGAATCCTGCTTGCTGGTCTCTCAGCTGGGGGTCAACGGAGCTCTTCATTCTCTCGCCGTGGTCTTAAGAGGATAGAATAGGCTACAGATCGTAGCGAAGTACGGTGTTTCAACACGTTTTTCTTCATGTTTCTTCCTCTTTGGAAACAAACAAAAACAGATTCTGGTCAGCGGTTTCCTACCGTGATGGCAAAACTTGCTGTTATTGCCTACAGCACGTCAGGACTTTCCTGACATTGTCCTGACAGGTCATGTTACATATTCAGATTGGGCAGTTCAGGCAGTGCAAGGACCGGTGTTTTTAAAAATAATTTTTGAAAATATTTGAAAATTTGTAGTAGGGCTGAATGTTGGAATTTGCTGGTAATGTCTGGTTAGATGAGAGGAGACATGTTTGGTGCTTTGATTCATACCATCCTGAGCTTATCCAGTGGACAATTGTGGGCCTATGTCGAGTTGCCGTTGACGTAGTGATTTGAGGGGCACGCTGATTTCAGCTGTGCTTGGGTGTGGGGTTGGTAAGGAATCAGGTTCATAGCCAAGAAATGAGACTGTCAATGTGCTGCTTTTGTTGGTATTTTGTGCATGGCAAATGTGCAGCTGGTGGGCGGTAGTGTTTTTTAGGGGATTGAAATATTAGGGGATGACTGGGACTGACTAAGGCTAAGAGACTGGACAATAAGAAAACGGCACTGTGTTCCGTGGCCGACAGCGATTTCCCCTATGAGGGCCTTATCGCGAATCCTCTCAAGATGGCCACCACGACTAGCGTGATGACGTCAGCTTCCCCAGCCCTATACTGAGAATATCTAGATGTCCTAGTAGCTTGGATGGAAAGTGGTGTCAGCAAGAGGCATAAATCCTCATGAGCCCCCGCAACTGCGGGGGCTCATGAGGATCTATACCTCTTGCAGTTCGGTGGTGTTCACATTTTCTTGGCACTGAATGGGTTTAAAAAAAAAAACGCCGAGCAGGCTACTGAGGCTCTTATAAGGATGGTGTTTAATGACGGGTGATCTCTCATAAGGATGGTCGCTTGAAACAGGTGAAAATGTATTTCACCTGGAGGTGTGTGTGTGTAGGGGGGGGGGGGGGGGCTGAGACACAAAACGTGTTTGATCTTAAACACGTTTTAAGATATCACCTCCCCCAACCACCTAAATGCCACCTAAATGATGGTCTTTAATGACGGGCGATCTCATAAGGATGGTCGCTCGAAAAAGGTGCTGCTGTGTTTCTATCGTGAAAGGGAGGGGGGAGGGGGGGGGGGAAAAAAACTAAGACACATAATGTGTTTGATCACGAACGCGTTTTAAAAAAAAAAAAAAAAAAAAAAAAAAAAACACTACTAGCCCCCAACCCTATCTGAAAAGCCCGACCTCAAAATTTGAGCTGGTCTGTGACATTGAACCTTACGGCCCTAGGTAGAGCAAAAGCCGTGAGGTACAAAATCACAGACTATCAGCACAGGAGTCGGAAGTGGGTTATGTGCCCTAAACATCAAGGCCTCCAAAGTTCCACGCACACAATATCCTATGACGCGTGAAGCGAGTCAGGGGCACGAAAACCCATGTCCGGAATATCTTCGTTTCCCTCCCTCTGCGCTATCGAATAGCCTTGCAACGTGACCCACTGACCTCAATTTCAGAGCCTCGCAGTTCGCCCTGCAAACCGGAAACCTCGCCATTGCTGTTGTCTCGCACCACCTGGTTGGCTCGCTGCTCCTGCCCGCGCAGTTTCGACAGCAGCGATTGATTGTCACCCTCCAGGCGTGAACACTGCACCTCCATGGCTGTGACCTGGAACAGGTGAGAAAATCGGTCAGCCGCCTGAAAGCTGAATGAATAGGTCAGTGGGTTGTTTGTTTGTTTTGTTTGTTTGTTTGTTTTTTTTTGTTTGTTTTTGTCATTTTTGGCGTGCAAGCGATATTTTCATTATGAACTGAGGTGCAAAAGAACTGCGACATTTCTGAAGTGTTTCCGATGATTCCAAAATTGTCGCATTTCTTTTTTGCTCCTCAGTATATATCACCATGAAATATCTCGCTTTGTCACAAACTGGACTTAACTGTCTTTCACTTTCAAGGGCAGAAATAGGTCAGTCAGTCAATCAGTGTGCAAAGCGAGGTCAGTAGGCCAGTCAACGAGTATACTGATGAAACGACCATAAGTCAGCTAACCAGCTGACGAACCAGTCAACTCATCCAGCCTTCCAGCCATCCGTCAGCGTGTCAACCGGTTAGCTACTGTCAATAAACCAATGAATGAGAAAATTAAGGATGGATGGATGGATGGATGGATGGATGGATGGATGGGATGGATGGCATCGATCGATCGATCGATGGATTACTGGATGGATGGATGCATGGACGGACGAACGGACCGATCGATCGACGGACCGACGGACGGACGGACGGGCGGGCGGGCGGATGGATGGATGGATGGATGGATGGATGGATGGATGGATGGATGGATGGATGGATGGATGGATGGATGGATGGATCGTCAAGGATGGACGGACGGACGGATAGGCGACCAGATGGATGCGTGAACACAGAGGATGGATGGATACGAGAACGAAAAAAACCAACCTGCCAGACCCCCTACTCTGTATTATCATCCGACGTGGCAATGTGGTTTTGTCCACTTCCTAGCAGCGCACACACGTCTCTTTTGGACGCAGACAACCGGCCGCGCCGGGCCGAGTGCATAGCACACGCTGAACACAGTCCGCACGGCATCCATATCGAACACTTTCAGCACACCTCAGTAAGCCGCCCGAACAGGTTACATTTCTAACAAACTACCACGACACTGGCACTTTAGAAAGAACAACTCCTCTGCAGGACAAATGTTTAGCGGCTTCAAACACTCCATCGTGAGCGCACACTACGGTACTGAGTCGGGTCACACTGATACTTCTCAGTGAAGGCGCAGTCTACTCGAAATACCACCGACCTTCGCGAACTGAACACCTGCGCCAAACGCAACCGCACGCCTACACACGAGACATCGCGCACGCTGTTTCTTTCCGTCCCAGAGCCAGAGGACGTGTCGACCGCGACACTTCAAGGGTAGTGCCAGATTAGCTTGGCGCCGGAGGCGCCATGCTAATCCGGCACTACCCTTGAAGCCTCAGGCACTCAGCTAATCTGGCACTACTCTTGAAGCCTCAGGTGCCAAGCTAATCCGGCACTACCCTTGATACCTCAGGCACCACGCTAATCTGGCGCTACCCTTGAACCGGCCCTTACCCACAATCAAACCTGCGTAAAGCGACCGCTCAAAGGATTATCAAGTAGTAGTCGATTTAGACTAGTAGTGGTCTCCTGAAAAGGGTCATCCTAGTAAGAGAAACAAGTTTGGTTGGACATTGCTTAACGTCCCGACAGCAACAAGACTTTCTCAGTACGTGCCTGCACTGCTTATGAAAAAAAACTAAACAGAATATTGAATGCATGTCGCCAGCCGGTCTAATACGCTAAATAAACTTATGATCATTTAGCAACACACATCCAATATCATCAGCTACAGGCAGTGCAGACAGTAGGGGGGGGTTTTGAAAAGAAAAATACAGGTGAATGGACCAAGGGTAGACACAAACACATGCCCCAGAATAGAAGGTAAACCCACCCTGTGGGGCTGACAAGGGTGACCCTGGGAACTAAAACTGTAAAAGTAGTTAATTCCACCCAAGTCCCCCAGGGCAGACCCGGGTGGGGGGGGGGGGGGTAAAAGAAACAAGACTAATGGGACCAAATATGGATGATCTGTTAGTCGGGTGGTCGTCTTGACAAGTGTGACTGTATCAAGGAGTGGTCGTTTTAGACAGGTGGTCTCCTTGCATAGGGTCATCTAAGAAACAGACAGACCACGGACCCAAATATGGGTGGCCCACTTAGAAAGGTGGTCGCATTTAACAGGTGGTCGCCGCGACAGATTTGACTTACACCAAACGCAGAAGGAAAAAACAAAACAACAAAGGACTGCACCATGAAGCAAAAGGCTCGCGCCGTTCACCGCCTTGCGCACACCGTTTAGAGGACAGAAATTCTCCAGTTGGCAGTGGACGTGAAAGGCGTTAACTCTTTGGCTGTCGGTGGCGGTTTTTGTCGCGATGATTCCTGCAGGAACTCTTTACCTGCCAAGTCCGTCAATCCCCGACACTCTCAGTTTTCAAAACCAACCTGAAAACGTATCTTTTTAATTTGGCATGTCAGTGTTAATTTTCGCTTGCTTCCCATCATGTGATTTTTGGATAGTGTTACTGTAAACAGAATGCGTTCGTTGTGTGAACGACTGTGGTTAGTATGCCTGAACTGTTTTTGTAGTTGTTGTGATTAGGTAGTTCATTGTGTGTTTTTATAATCATTTGTAAAGCATTCCAAGCCTGCTTAAGTGGGGAAGGAGCGCTGTATTAGTATTATTATTAGCAATCGTCGCGACAAAAGCCGCCACCGACAGGCGAAGGGTTAACGAACAGTGTTTCAGCCCATTCAATATCATCTACACAGTTCGACAGCTGTGCCCGCGTGTGTCACGAAATGGTTTTCGCAGCGACATCGTTAAATTTATGGCCGGTGCAGCTGTCGCCTTGGTGAACAAACAGAACCCAGGCTAAAATGCAGAGACAAGTTTCAGCGATGTTGTGTACAAATGTACATCCACTCACACAGCACAACCTATTTTGAGCCACCTCCTATACCAGCTTATTGTGCTATCTATCTATCTATCTATCTATCTATCTATCTATCTATCTATCTATCTATCTATCTATCTATCTATATCCCGTAGTCTTGCCGACCGTTGGGGCACCACTGAGGACTTGGCAACCAGCTCCCTCCATTCATCTCTGTTCTCTGCCATTCTTAGCGTATCACCCAGCCTCAGTCCTGTCCACTCTGAGATATTGTCCTCCCATCTTTTCTTCTGTCTTCCTCCCCTTCGTCCTCCTTGCACAGTGCCTTGCAGGATTGTTTTGGCAAGCCCTGCTGAACGCATGACATGCCCATACCACTTCATTTTGCGTTTTTTCACAATGGCTAATAAGTCTTCATAGGGTCCGATGGCTTGCCTGATTCTGCTGCCCACTTCCTCGTTCGTGATGTGATCTCTGTATGAAATGCCAAGCAGCCTTCGAAAACATCTCATTTCAGTGGCTTGTATCCTCCTTTCAAGGTCTGCTGTGAGGGTCCATGACTCACAGGCATACAAGAACACTGAGATGACTAAGGAGCGCATCAGTCTGATCTTGGAGCAGAGTGTGATGTTTATGTCCTTCCATATGGTCTTCAATCTTGTCAGTGCTGTTGTTGTCTGCGCAATCCTGGACAGTATTTCTGGTTTTGATCCCTCATCTGTCACAGTGGCTCCTAAGTATTTGAATTTATTAACTGTTTCCAGTTTTTGGCTTCCAATCCGTGATGACGTCAGTGCCAATGCCACTGGTGTTATTTGTCATCAGTTTGGTCTTCTTTGCACTGATTTCCACCCCATACGCAATGGCTGTACTGTCCAGCTTTTCCACCAGCTGAGCTAGCTCAGTCCTTCTCTGTTCCTGCAAGGCCATCAATGTCGTCTGCAAAGCGCAAGTTCGTGATTGTTCTGCCTCCAATACTGACAGTATTGTCAGTATTGGAGGCAGCTCACTGTGCCCGAGGTACAAAATACCCACATTCTCTGAGGACTGCATTGCAATTCAGGAGACTCCAAATCGACCATGATAGTTCAAGGGTGGTGGCAGCATAGATTGGCGCCTGTAGGCGCCAAGCTATGCTGCCGCCACCCTTGAACTATCATGGTCGAGCCATATCTTGCCGTGGTGTGTCGCGGGCAGAATGAGTTGAAAACCATCTGTCGCTGATTCGTTCAGTGTCAGCTGACGCGTAGTATCTTTCTGCAATCTTCGCTAAATTTCAGACCACACAAACCGCTAGATGTCCCATCAACATAGGTTGAAAGTGGTGTCCGCAAGAGGCATAGATCCTCATGAGCCCCCGCAACTGCAAGGGCTCATGAGGATCTATACCTCTCGCAGTTAATAGTGCTTCGATTTTCTCGGCACTTAACGGGTTAAAGGGGAAAATGTACGCGGCTGCAGCCACCTAAACTTCGGTCTTTCAAAATGATGAGGGAAAAAAGAAACAAACGCAACACCGTATTGGCCTTCTTCAGCCAATGTTGCCATGTGACAAGGTGTAGAAATACTGAGCATCACAATGTAAACAAAGGGTGACGTAATGGGCGATGTCAGCGTTCTGGATAAATATGACATGTTTCTATGACGTCATTATGAAAGTGATGTAATAGTTATTGACCAAACTTCCATGTTGCAGATGATGCCGTGGGTGATGTGACGTCCCAATCAAGATGGTTCTATACTATTCGATCTACCAGAGAGTGTTCAAATAAATTATAAGAAAATAATGACTATTTTCAAAATGGCGGTCTCTAATGACAAGCCACACTTTTTGCCCTTTCAAACTTTTCATGAGAGAGCACCTGTCAAAAAAGACCACTTCTTTCTTGCAAATAAGGTAGCCGCACAAAGCAGATCTTACTGTATTCGTTTCTTCTATTCGCCGAGTAAAAGCAGGCGTTTACAGTAGCAGAAATAAATACTGTAGACTGATACATTATACTGAGGAGCAAAAGAAATGCGACATTTTTTAAATCATCGGAAACACTGAAAGTGTTTCCAGTGATTCCAAAAACGTCGCATTTTTTTTTCTTTTTGCTCGTCAGTTGTTTACGATGATTCCAAACATGTCGCATTTCTTTTGCTCGTCAGTATACATTGTGAAAAAGACATTCCTCTACCCTCGCCTGTGAAATTTCTGCAGACAATCATTAAAACACACTTACGTGAAAGCATTTTTCGGCGTCATCTATTCACAGCAGTACAAACTCCTGGTACAAGCCACAGCGGAACCTGTTGTGAGCGACAACCCTTATGAGAGACCACCTGTCATGAAAGACCATCATTTAGATGGTGACAGACACCTAAATGTTGGCCTTTCGTGACAGGTGACACTTGTTTGCCCCTCTAGAAAAGGCATGTCTTTAAAGACCACTTCTTTCTGTCGCTCGAAAGAGGTTCCACTGTGTCATCAAGTGTAAATCGCTTCGGCCGATGCATCGTAGCTTCGCAAAACGGCGGCCTGGAACTTTCTTGAGAACTTGAAAACTTTAACCCATTCAGCCCTGAAGCACTACAGCAGGAGATGGATCGACCATGATAATTCAAGGGTACTGCCAGATTAGCTTGGCGCCTGTCGGCGCCAAGCCAATCTGGCACTACCCTTGAATTATCATGGTCGATCCATCTCCTGCAACAGGTGCATAGTCGCTAGATGGCACCTCCAAAATTTGGGAAATACGTGCGTCGGGCTGAATGAGTTAATACAATTTGGTTAACATCAGTTCAACGGTTTGATAGATATGGTCTGTACAAAAGTCTGCACAGTGTTAGATCTAGCTCAGCCGTGACCTTGACCTTGACCTTAAGCCCTCGAGCGTGCAGTCACCGGTTGCTGCGATACAGTAGCCGAAGTGCGTTGTTCTGGATATTGACACTCCAATTCCGACCTGGTTTGAGAGATACTGCGGTCAACAAAGAAGCAGGGACGGATCTGGGGCACCCGGCACCACCCGGCACCACCCACCGGAACTGCTGGGGATGAGGATGTATACCTCTTGCAGCTGGGTGTGATTCAGATGAATTATATCTCGGCGCTGAACGGGTTAACGCCTGCGGCACCGGAGTGACAGTGGACGGCCCGAAAGAGCAGGAACCGCTTGCATCAGCGAGCTTAGTCCTGCACCAGCCCCTAAGCAAGGTGCGCCGCTATAGCGGGGTGAGTGTTGTGGCGCTATAGCGGGGTGAGTGTTGTGGCGCTATAGCGGGGTGAGCGTTGTGGCGCTATAGCGGGGTGAGTGTTGTGACGCTATAGCGGGGTGAGTGTTGTGGCGCTATAGCGGGGTGAGTGTTGTGGCGCTGAGCGTTGTGACGCTATAGCGGGGTGAGTGTTGTGACGCTATAGCGGGGTGAGTGTTGTGACGCTATAGCGGGGTGAGTGTTATGACGCTATAGCGGGGTGTGTTGTGGCGCTATAGCGGGGTGAGCGTTGTGGCGCTATAGCGGGGTGAGTGTTGTGACGCTATAGCGGGGTGAGTGTTGTGGCGCTATAGCGGGGTGAGTGTTGTGGCGCTGAGCGTTGTGACGCTATAGCGGGGTGAGTGTTGTGACGCTATAGCGGGGTGAGTGTTGTGACGCTATAGCGGGGTGAGTGTTATGACGCTATAGCGGGGTGAGTGTTGTGACGCTATAGCGGGGTGAGTGTTGTGGTGCTATAGCGGGGTGAGTGTTGTGACGCTATAGCGGGGTGAGTGTTGTGACGCTATAGCGGGGTGAGTGTTGTGACGCTATAGCGGGGCGAGTGTTGTGATGATATAGCGGGGTGAGTGTTGTGACGCTATAGCGGGGTGAGTGTTGTGACGCTATAGCGGGGCGAGTGTTGTGACGCTATAGCGGCGCACCTTGCTTAGTGGCTGGTGCAGGACTAAGCTCGCTCATGCAACTTGACCCCTGGTCACATAGAAAGCTGTTGCCTATGGAGTACGACCTGAACAATGATCAATTCAAGCGCACTGCAAAGCACCGTTCAACGGACACACGCCCGTCTTTTCGCCTCGGCACACCCATCTGATTTCCTCCACTCGCCGTTTTTACAGGCCTCGCATGCGTATTGCTTCCAGTGCATAGGCCTCACATGGGTATCGCTTTCAGTGCATGTTTTTATAGGCCTTACCGGTAACTTTTCCGCAAGAAATAGTTCCAAAAATTTCCTCCCTTTTTGCAATTGTTTTAGGATGTAAAACTTCAATTTTTTGCCTTTTGGGGGCGTTTTGAGCAGCAAAAGGCATGTTAGGTGGTGTGAAAAAAGAGCAAAATTTGGGTAATCGTAGTCGATCCAGTGTGCTCATGGGAGCCTTACATCATTAGGGGCATGTGCACAGTTGGTATGCAGGCTTGCAGACGACAGTTTTGTCATGAGGTACTTAGTGCATTAGAGTGTTGCGGGAAACGCTGACAGACAATTTGTTTAAGAATTGCTGGAAATGTTTCTCCTGTGATGTGCTCCGCGTGGTCTTTTTTTATGGGCAGAAAGGTTCTTCGTTCATAGCTTTGTGTTGCAAGAGGCTAAGAGAGAAGAGTGTGTGAAATGGGGGGTAATCTCATATGGGGTGTGAGTTGAACCACAGGCTGCGTGCGTGCTAAAAAGGCCAGACCCATTTATTCCCTCCTGCTGGGTAATGTCTCGCACCTTCCCCAGGCATGCTTTAGACGTCACGGCATCAAGGCACGTCTGCAGACTGCCACAGAGTTATTGTTACAGCAGTGCACGTAGGCTGTCATTGTCTTTGGGGAAACGACCGACAGTTACTAAACCCATTCAGTCAGCCCTGACGCACTACAGCATGATAATTCAAGGGTAGTCAGATAGGTCGAACATGATAATTCAAGGGTAGTGCCAGATTAGCTTGGCGCCTGTGCACAGGCGCCAAGCTAATCTGGCACTACCCTTGAATTATCATGGTCGATCCATCTCCTGAACCTGGTGCACAGTCATTAGATGACGCCACCAAACTTTGGGAATACGGCCGTCGGAATATAGAACACCGTCACTGCCGAGCTGACGAGGACTGTGCGCCTTCCGCAATCGTGGTTCAGGTAAATCCCACGCCCAGGAGCCCCAGGGGCATGGATTGAAAGTGGTGTCAGCAAGAGGCATAGATCCTCAAGAGCCCCCGCAACTGCGGGGGCTCATGAGGGTTTATGTCTCTTGCAGATGGGTAGCTTTCGCCTTGTCCCGGCAATTCAGCGGTTAAAAAGGTTTCACACTGCGACGAATAGCGACGAAGTACTATAATCAGTTATATTAGGGACCATACAGAGATGCCGGCTTCTAAAGTTATGTCAAGGAGGGAAAGGTAAAATACAACCAACCCCAACCCCCTACCACCCCACCCCCACCCCACCACCACCACACCCCCACCCCCTCCCCCATACACACACACACCACCCCCTCCTCCTATAACCCTCCCCCCCTCAACCACCACCACCCCATCCGGCCAACCCACCCACCCACAAAAAAGGTGACTGGCAAAGCGTTCCTTTAAAATACAAAGACAATAAAAAAGAAACACGCTTAGAAAGTTCAAATGCACAACAACTTGAACTGTGTTGTGTCGGAAGCATACACAGAATTATCTGTTTGTACTTGTACACCGTCCTTCCCATGCCTGCTTCTTTCTTCATCGGGAACTGCTTTGCATTTCAGTAAACGTCTAGCTGTCACCTTTCAGGGTCTGGAGTTTGTCAGGGAAGAATTTACACGTATTTGCATTCGTGCAATAAGGACTTGCAAGATCACCGAGTAATGCCGCGAGTGGATTGCGTGTGTGGCTGCTTTTGATTACTCCACCGCCCGAGTGGCCACTTCAGACTAGAGGAGACTCTAATTTATGAGATTTATAGTTTATGTTTATAAAACACATCGGCGTGTGAACAAAAAAGTGTAAATTTTACAAAAAATCTGATGTCCAACACTGTTGTTGAATCCTTGTGGGGCAGATACAGAGAAGTATTCGACCAAAAAAATCCGACTTTTGTTTGAATTGTGTAACAATCCTCCCGTCCACGCACCCATCCTCTCCCCTTTTCAACCCTCTACCACAGGCCACTGCCCGTACCCCGTACCTCATGCGCAAAGGCCATCGGGCCGACATCGGCCGCTGTTTGTCGTGCGCGGGCCAACGGCGGCCGACGTCGGCCCGATGGCCTCTTGCGACTGAATTGGATAATGCAGTGCATCTGAACCAACAAATCGGCAGAGCAGCGGAAGCAATAAATGGGTCAGATTATCCTGCCCGCCAATCAAAACATTCGTTCCTCTGCAACACCCTTCTCCGCGCGTCGAGTCAGTCAGACGGCGAATGCAAATGGCCGCCGCCGACCTCCGCCAGCAAGAGGCCAATAGATTCTCGTGAGCCCGTGCTGGCTGCAGGGGGCTCATGAGAATCTGCGACTGCTGTAGAACGTAGGGAGTGGATACTAATTCAAGCAACGACCCCGCGGTAACACCCTCTTGACGTCAGAGCCTGCCTGGCTGCGGAAAGCTTTTGAGCCCGGAGACAACACGGGGTAAGATCAGTGCGCCGCCTAGTCAGAGTTCCACGTCCTTGGTAGCCACCGCAAAGGTGATACAGCGGAACCTGTTCTGAGCGACTACGCCCTTCTGACAGGCCACCTGTCATTAACGACCATCACTGATTTGAGAGATCACCTGTCATTAGAGACCATCATCTAGGTGGCTACAGCCACAGTCACAGCTACAGGTCTCGAATGACAGGTTGCACTTTCCGGACTTCTCTTGAGAGAGCACCTGGTGTTGGGTCCCAAACTCGGCGTCGACCCAGCCTCGGCCAAAGTGACATATACTGCTCACAACTTTCCTTCCCAAAACAGAGGTTCCGTTGTACTACTGACGTAGCCTCGGCCAAAGTGACATATACTGCACACAACTTTCCTTCCCAAAACAGAGGTTCCGTTGTACTACTGACGTAGCCTCGGCCAAAGTGACATATACTGCTCACAACTTTCCTTCCCAAAACAGAGGTTCCGTTGTACTACTGACGTAGCCTCGGCCAAAGTGACATATACTGCACACAACTTTTCTTCCCAAAACAGAGGTTCCGTTGTACTACTGACGTAGCCTCGGCCAAAGTGACATATACTGCTCACAACTTTTCTTCCCAAAACAGAGGTTCCGTTGTACTACTGACGTAGCCTCGGCCAAAGTGACACATACTGCTCACAACTTTTCTTCCCAAAACAGAGGTTCCGTTGTACTACTGACGTAGCCTCGGCCAAAGTGACATATACTGCTCACAACTTTTCTTCCCAAAACAGAGGTTCCGTTGTACTACTGACGTACGTTAGAAGAAGTAAAAAGTGTGCGCTGGCCTATGATTTTGGACCTGACGGCTCGAAGTCGCAAGGTTCCAAATCATAGACCAGTGCAAAGAACTGACAGAGTCAAATGGTCTTGGCAATCTTCAAAACAGAACCCAAAAAAATAGCGACGAAGTATTATAATCAGTTATATTAGAGACCTTTGAGAGATGCCGGCACTCAGTGAAAATACCAACAGGCGGTTGGCAAAAACGACTGATGATGATGATAGTGACGATGATGATGATATTGGTGGTGATTGCTGTGGTCAAGAAAACCGAGCACGTTATCATTAACCCGTTCAGTGTCAGCTTAAGCTTACTGTGTTTCTGCAACAAATTCAACACCCAAAAATCGCTAGATGTCTGGGGAACGTGGATTCAAAGTGGTGTCAGCAAGAGGCATAGATCCTCATGAGCCCCCGCGACTGCGGGGGCACATGAGGATCTATGCCTCTTGCAGTTGGGTGGCGATCCAATTTCCAATTTTCTCGGCACTGATCTTATTAATCCTGTGCAGGAATAGGAAGTTTTAACCGGCCTGTGGGTGTCGGCAGACTGCAAGCATCATCGCGACTGAAACCGCTACCGACAACCAAAGGATTAAACGCACGGTGACGCTAACCTTCGACGGGCCAAGAAACCTATGGCTAAGGGCGAACACGTATCATAATCATTTGACAGGCTGATTGGCCTAAACGGAACAGTGGATTTGACGTCCAGTGAAACAGTTCCTGCGCGGTGATTTGGTCTGTGCATTCTGGCCCCTCAGGGCGGCTTTAAACCGTAAGGTCCAACATCACAGACCAGCGCATAACACAAATAGAACCTGTAATGAGTGACCAACTTTTTTTTGCAAGAAAAAAATGGGTCTTAAAAAGATGTTCGATTCAGAGAAATCTTGAGAGCAAAACTGTTACTAAAGACAAACACTTAGGTGTCTACAGCCACCTAAATGATGGTCTTTCATGACAGGTGGTCTCTCAAAAGCGTGATCGCTCAAAACATGTTCTGATGTACACACTAGAGAGGTTTCATTTGAGCCAAACGACCCCCACCCCCCCCCCCCCAACCAACCCCCACCCCAACAACGAACGAGAAAGAAAACATGGCGGATAACCAGCTTGCACCACAAGCAAAACAACACCCCAACATCTCCAAGAGGCATAGATCCTCATTCGCCCTCCGGGCGCATGAGGATCTATACCTCTTGGAGATGTCTGGAGTGTTGTCTGTGCTTTTGGCAAAAGCGGATTATTCCGCTGTCGTTGGTTGTTGGTTGTCGTTCGTTGCAGACTACTGTGACGTCTTACCTGCGTGCGCAGCTCCGTGAGGGTCTTCTCCCACTCTTCTCGCTTTCCCTTCACAACAGCGGCGTGCTTGGCATCCTCCGCGTCCTTCCGCAGCTGCTGACACTCCTTCTCCATGATCACCAGCTGCTCCTTCACGTGAGTCAGCTCCTCCTCTTGGTCGGCCTGCTTCTGCCGGAGTTCCTGCAAGGCTTGCTGTTTGGCGGCTAGTTCATCCTTCAGGACATCCTCCCTGGCTTCCAGCTCGATCTTGAGACTCAGGTGCTTGGACTGTAACTCCTTCAGAGCCTTCTCCTTGTCGGCGAGCCGCTGGGCGGTCCTCTCCACGTCATCATTGGAATCCTGGTTGGTTGTAGGGGTGGTGGACTTTGTGGGCGAGTCTTGATCTGTCGGTGTGCTGGAGTCTAGATCTGTCTTTGAAGATGTGTCGTCAGTTGCTACTGCAGCAGCAGCAGGTGGTTTGGAATCCTTGCTGGCCTTAGCGAGATTTTCTTGTTTCTTCTCTGCGGGTTTGTCGTCAGAAACAGCCGACCTTAGACCTTTTGGCGTTATAACTTTTCCTTTCTCTGAAGACTCTTTGGACGTCTTGCTCGCGGATTCAAGGGCCTTTTGGGCGGACTTGTCTTCAGAGGCTGTGGGTGACTTGGGAGAGGAGTCCGAGTCTTTCTTCACCGCAGTGTCGACAGTTGGTGAGGCCGGTGATGCGTCACTAGCAGTGGGACTGGCGGGCCCGGGGGAGGTCGCTGACGTCGCCGCCACCACATCCTTCTTGCCCGCGAGTGAGGTTGGCGACCTGAGGGGGGAGGAGAAGGTGGGAGACTTGACGGACGGGGAGGTGGAGGTGGGGGATTTGGGGGAGGGGGACGCGGGGGGTGTACTGGGTGTTGTGGAGGTGGCGGTTTTCAGCGAGAGTCTCCCGGACTTGGGGGATTTGGGGGTGGACTTGCTGGCGTCACGAGACTTGCTGCTGGTGGTTGTGTTAGCGGTTGTCGGCGAGGTTGTTGATGTGGATGTCTTGCTCTTGTCTTGTGTCGAGAACTTGTCCCAGGGGAACTTCTTGCCTGCACGTTTTAGGACAAACAGTGATGTAAAGGGCTGGCTTAACTGGGCGAGACAAACCCGAACCTCGTCTCGGCGAGACACCCGAGACAGTCAATGCGAGATACCCGTGCCACCCGTTTATTAGGTTCGGCACGTCTGGTCTTGTCTCGGAGAGTTCGCCGAACCTAATAAACGGGTGGGTCGGGTATATCGCATTGACTGTCTCGGGTGTCTCGCCGAGACGAGGTTCGGGTTTGTCTCGCCCAGTTAAGCCAGCCCTTAAGCCATTGCTTGATGCAAAGCGAGCAAGCTGCTCTGATGGAAACAAAACGTTGTATACTGTGCTGGTCTGTGATTTTGGACCTTACGGCTTTAAACCGTAAGGTCCAAAATCACAGACCAGTACAAATATAATTATAATTAACACACAAACAAAATTGCCTTACGTTTTTCTTTTAATATTTAAGCGAATTCGTCCACGCAATTATGGAAGTTTTTTTTTTTTTTTTTTTTTTTTTTACTGAGTAACACCTTCACTCACTTTTCAGAAAGCTGAACACGATCCATCTGCAAGAGACATAGATCCTCATGAGCCCCCGCAGCTGCGGGGGCTCATGAGGATCTATGTCTCTTGCTGACACCTCTTTGCACCCACGAGTATTACGCAGTTGGGGTGCTTCCTTTTGGGGTTCTGACGTTATCGCTTGTGTCAAACGTACCATCTCATTTTTTCTTCTAATGAATCAAGCGTACTTATTTTATTGTAGCTTAAATTGAGGTCCCATTGGATGGGGTAGAATATTTAACTTAATAACTTAGTGGTTCGTCTTATTAATGTGATTCTGAAACTCAGTGTCCAACAATTTTACGAACATCTGTGAAAATATACTGACTTCCATTAAAAACGCGAAAAGTGTCTGTATGTACCCGCAAACAAAGAGCCACCCTGACAGCAAAACAAGAAAATGTTATTTGTTGCTTACTTCAGATGTTCAGCCTACTGTCTGAGCTACCTTCACACAAAAATTGGATGAGTTATCGCCCATGGCTACCTTGGGGGACACAAGGTTTCATTAGTGGTGAAAATAAGCAAAACTGGACACACTCAGTGAAGCAAGTTTCCTGTGATATGTTTTAACACACAAGTTGTGTGGATTGCTTATGATGTTATTAACTGCCTCAAATGAAATTTGACTTGAAAAATTCATTAGAGAACCAGAACTTCCGGTGCACATCATTTTCTTAATAAATCTTATTTGATTTAATGTGCATAATTACTTTCAAACCATTTTGTATGTTCCAGTGACTAACACAGAGATAAAGAACACACCCATATCCATTTGATCAGGTAAATATGGCCGCTAAACTAAAAATAAAGAACTTTTTTATTTTCATGTTTGTAGGTTCTGTTGATTATTTAGGTGCCTTTGACAAACGAAAAGTAGGTTAAGACCAAACCGGCCAGATTTTCATGCACACGGACCCTAGTGACACTGCACTTGGTTGGCTTTCAGCTGTGTCCTCTGCAGATGCTCCCCATTTCACTTTCAATATCCTGTGATGGTAGTGTCATTGATGACGTCATAAGTCATCGATGTGCGATTTTTAAGAGTTGACTAAACTGATTTCTATTTGCACATGACATAACACACTCTTCATAGCATTTTCTAATAAATGACGTCAAAATAACCCGGATTAAAGCATAATTACAAAGAAAAGCGCTACTGGTGAAAAATTCGCGTTTTTAATGGAAGTCAGTACTTTAATGGAAGTCAGTACTTTACGTTCGACAGATACCCTTTCATGGACAATGCATTTCTTGATTCTTGATGCGTAATTTACGGTCCACGACTTTCAAAACACGACTGACTTTTGTGTGCCCGGAGGCAGTTAAGGTGTTAAAGCAAATAAAATAGTTGCTGGTCTGTGATTTTGAACGGTAAGGCCTTTAGTTGTCATTTCCAAAGTCAGAGCCCTCCGCCGCATACACGTATACTGACAATCTCGAAACGAGTCTTGGCGTTTATTTGCCGTTCATGATTTTCACAGCCAGGCAAACCACAACTGACTTGTGCCCACATTGGCAGAAAAGGGGTTAAACTTAAAACCAATTTTAAAAATGTGTGCTGGTCTGTGATTTTGGACCTTAACCCATCACATCCTGAGGCCGTTCAATTTTTTTAAAATTTGCGTATTGCCCGATGAAGGTTGCATGACAGATTAAGACTGAGATGGAACAACCGTTTTAGTTCAAGGGTGGTGCCAGAATAGCTTGGCGCCTCTGGCGCCAAGCTATTCTGGCACCACCCTTGAACTATCACAGTCAATTTTATTTCAATCAAAAGTGTATCCGGATGAAAAGGCTCAAAGCCTGTGTAGTTCTAGTCCAAAGTCGTAGATCACCACACATGCAAGCTTGAAAAACCACTGTGAGAGAAAAAAAAACAAAAGCATCTTGCCTGCAGTTGCGGTAGTGGTGGCAGGCTCCGGTTGCTGGCCGTCCTTGCCGATGGTGCTGGCGACGACCGCTTTGCCTTTGGCAGGTAGTGAGCCGGCTGTAGTGTTCGCTACCTCCCCAGCCTTCCCCTCGCTCCCCTTCTGACCCTTGCTGACGTCAGTCCCCTTGCCTCCTCCCCCTCCCCCTGAGCCTGAGCCTCCTCCAGGTCCCGTCACGCGCTTCTCCCACTTGGCGCGCGTGCTGTTCTCGCTGAGGGCGGGGGAGGGGGATTCCGGTAGCGCAGCGGTGGGGGTAGTGTCTTTACCTGCCTTGCCCAGGGACGCAGACTTCTTGT
The DNA here is from genome assembly GCA_036245525.1 of Semisulcospira habei. NCBI lineage: Eukaryota > Metazoa > Mollusca > Gastropoda > Semisulcospiridae > Semisulcospira > Semisulcospira habei. The sequence continues at coordinate 140,636,132 of BTPG01000001.1, forward strand.
CAGCGACACCTGCGCTTTTCTTACTCTCTGGGGTTTTGTCCGCCGCCGTGCCGGCGCTGGCGTTAGAGGAGGAGACAGAGTCTTTTCCGCCAACGCCAGCCCCGCCACGTTTAGAAGGGTCTATTTTTCCAGCCAGCGCTGACACCAGAGACACCTTTTTATCCGTTCCGGTTTTACCGGCAGTAGTTGAGCCGCCATTGCCGGCAGATTTACCTGTCGAGGCGCTGCCTATTGTTCCCGCACTGCCGCCTCCCCACTTGCCCGCACCAACACCGGGCTTGGCTTTCCCCTCGTCAGACCGGCTCCCAACGTCCTTAGTTTTGGACAAACTGGAAGCTAGCGAGGTCTTGCCGCTAGGTGTTGTCGTTGTTGTTGTCGCTGTTGTTGTTGTCGTTGCTGCTGTAGCTGTCGTCGTTTTTGTCGATGTGGTGGATGGTGTTGGTGGGGAGCTGGAGGCGGATTTAGAACCGACCGTAACGCCGGGTTTGCTGACCGATGGGGGTGACTCTTTCGCTACTGACGACGACGACGGCGACGATGTTGATGATTGAGCAGTCGCAGCTGGGGGAACGGTGGGGATGGGGGAGGCGGCCTTTCCTGAAGACGCCGGCGGCGTGGGCTGTCTGTCTGTGGGTTTCGGGGTCGATTCCTTGCTGCCGGGCGCAGGGGAGAACTGTTTTGCTGGGGTGGTCTGGCCCGGGGACGGGAGTGGGACCCCACTAGCTAAAGCGGCTTCCAACTCTTCTTGGTGTTGCTCGAAAGTTTTGAAACAGTTTCTACACAGCGACTTCCTCCAGGCCTGGGGTTCAAACACCACGCACACGGGGCACGGCGCGGGCTCCTCCATAGCTCACGGGATCTGTAACTCCGACTCGGCCCGTGATCACGAAGACTCGAGGGCCGGCACGAACCGTGCTTCTTGACACAATTCAGTCACGAAGAACAGGAACGAGCCCTGTTGACACAGTTCACGAAGAACAGGAACGAACCCTGTTGACACAGTTCACGAAGAACAGGAACGAACCCCTGTTGACACAGTTCACGAAGAACAGGAACGAACCCCTGTTGACACAGTTCACGAAGAACAGGAACGAACCCCTGTTGACACAGTTCACGAAGAACAGGTACGAACCTTGTTGACACAGTTCAGTCACGAAGACAGGAACGAACCCTGTTGGCACAGTTAACGAAGAACAGGAACGAACCCTGCTTTGACACAGTTCAGTCACAATGCGGCCAAAGGAAGGACCTCGCTCGACACCGCTCACGACTGCAGAAGAAACGAACCTGGTAGCAAGAAGGCAGCGTACATAAATGTGTGCTGGTCTGTGATTTTGGGCCTTACGGCTGAAAGCCGTAGGCTCAAAATCACAGACCAGCACACGGAATGGTACATACACTACGCTTGCGCAGGTCACTGGAAAGTACACACTGTAAGAAGGTGTCGGAGGGTACACACACACACACACAATCTGTGCCGGCAAAAAGATCGGGTGTAGAACATGGCTCAGCGCCGAAATCTACGTGTCTTACCGCAAAGAATGCATCCACCACTGGGTGCATTGCATCCCCACAGCACATCGCAGCGTCACTGCACTTTAAACACTGACACACACAGACACACACTCACACCCTCTCAGTTACTCACGGCCTCTAGAGCACCGGCACTGCGATCACAGAATCTGGCCTGCCACCAGAGAGATTCCGCCAGCTCAGAAGCAACTGACGCTGCCCCGGCCTCTATCGAATAAGGTCCATCGTTTTTAGACCTCAGCCCAGCGCTCTCTCGTACACGGGAATTCCAACGCTCCAGTGTGATGTCAGCCCGTCGAAACCGAAGAGAATCGTGCACTTCTGCTGGCACTGACCTAACGAAACACGCTTCTAAAGACGAAACTCGAAAATGATGTGCCAGGTTTCTCTATCCGCGGACTGTGAGAGTAGAGGGAACGGAGACTGAAGAAGAGAGAGGTAGGGTGCGTTATCTCGGTGGCAAGCACTGTTTCGTTCCTGCTTCTATTCGCAACCCTTCAGACAGAGGAGGGGGGGGGGGGGTGGCTTCCTGAAGCCCGAGTTGTAAATGAGGCTGGGGTCCAAGAGGCGTAGTTTCTCATGGGCCCCTGCGGTTGCAGGAAATCATGAGAATCTACGCCGCTTGGAACCAGATGAGTTCCCGAAATGCACGTGCAAGCCTGCCGTGTTCGCTGCGGCGAGGAACAGACACAGGGGTGTGGAGGGTTTGGGGAGAGGGGAAAGGGAGAACACGGCTGGAGAGGGGGGGCGGTGGTGTAGTGGGGGGGGGGGGGAGACAGAGAGAAGAGGGAGAGGTGCTGTGCAAACACATGATGCATTTGATGTTCGCTGTACATCATGTACCTACGTACGTACACAAGAAAGAGACTGACAGACGGTGGTGAGGGGGGGGGGGGGAGGGGGTCGGTGTATCCACTGTGCCAGATACATAATGTACGTACACGATCTGCCGTCTGACGGCTCAGTGTTTCGCGTCAGTTTCTCAGTGGAAGTTTCTGAACAGCGGCACGGTAGATAGATGATGGACCGAGGCAGTGATGGAACTGGGGGTGAGAGGGGAGTAGATGGGGGGGGGGGGGGGTGTTGATGTCTACAGTACAGTGTGCCATGTCTATCACATACTTTGTCTCTTATAATTCTAACACTGACATGTAAACTAAACTTTTTTTTTTAATAGACGGACTTAGACGACGAGTCTCTGTGTGACAGACTTAGAGGAAGTGTAGCGGAGAGGCTGGGGGAGGGGGGTGGGGGGTTGCGGGGTGAGAGAGGGGAAAGAGCTAGGTGAGGGGGAGGGGGGAGAGGTAGTCGTGGAGGGGTAGGTGGGGAGGACATGTTCTAGTTGATGTTTACCTGGACCAACTTTATTACGTACACCGACGGTTCCACTGATAAACACATTCGCTGCCGACAGTTTAACGCCCACCCGGCAGATGACTGACCGAGCGGCATTAGCCCGCGTACTTATGAGTTCATGTTTGCTGGTCTGTGATTTTGGATCTTACGGCCTGCTGAAACGGACTGGGTTCAGTCCCAGGTGAAGCTGACTAACAGCCTGAGAACACACACACCCGGACACACACACACACACACAAACGCGCACACACACACACACACACACACACACACACACACACACACACCATCACACACCATCACACACACACACACCATCACACACACACACCATCACACACACACACACACACACACACACACATACACACACACCCGGACACACGCACACACACACACACACCATCACACACCATCACACACACACACACACACACACACCATCACACACACACACACACACACACATACACACATGCTTCACCGGGTCGTGCGGCATCCATCACGGTTTGCGGATCAGTCCAGTCTGACGTCTTTTCTTATGATGAAGCCGCCAGTGAGGAAAAACAACTAACGGGGGCCGCAGCCGGCAAGAGGCAGAGATGATCCTCACGAGCCCGGCCTCGGCAAACTCAGTTGCGGGGTCGCGTGAGGATCTCCGCGCCTCAGTCTTGCACTGACTTGGCACAATATTCCATTGAGATCGGCAATTTGTTTCAGTCTCAGTCGTCATACCAAATACTGACTGGAGCTCAGCTGTGGAGGGGGAAGAAAAAAAAAAGAGTTGAAAACTGACGCAAGCACACTGATCGCCGATCGACTTTGTTCAGATCAGTCGCTGTGGTTGATGTCAGTATCTATCAGATCAGTCGCTGTGGTTGATGTCAGTATCTATCAGATCAGTCGCTGTGGTTGATGTCAGTATCTATCAGATCAGTCGCTGTGGTTGATGTCAGTATCTATCAGATCAGTCGCTGTGGTTGATGTCAGTATCTATCAGATCAGTCGCTGTGGTTGATGTCAGTATCTATCAGATCAGTCGCTGTGGTTGATGTCAGTATCTATCAGATCTTGAATGGGTTAACGTCTTCAGCCCCACGGTCCCATTTCTCAAATTTTGCAGGTGCTGCCTAGCGACTATGTACCTGCGTTGTACGGGAGATGGCTTGACCATGATAATTCAAGGGCAGTGCCAGATTAGCTTGGCGCCTTCAAATTTGACCATGATAATTCAAGGGTAGTGCCAGATTAGCTGGCGCCATCAAAATTGACCATGATAATTCAAGGGTAGTGCCAGATTAGCTTGGCGCCTTCAGGCGCCAAGCTAATCTGGCACTACCCTTGAATTATTATGGTCGATCCATCTCCTGCTGTAGGGCGGGTCCGGGGCTTAAAAGGAATAATCTGACAGAATTCTGGACAAGGACTGCCAGAGCGACTTCATGTGGACTGTGTACGCGCGGGCTTATGCGGATCATGACGGAATCTTCTCATCGCGTCGAAAAAAATTGCGATCTGCCTGTACCTCAGTGTATCATGGTCTGTTTTGAAGAAGAAAAACTATAGCGCCGCTTTAACGTGACTGACCCGAAATAACTTAATTAACTGTGCTGTAACTGTCTTTTAAGGCGTTTTTAAAGATCTTTTGTAAAAAGAATTAATAAATTAAAACAGAATTAATTAATATTGCGGGTTACATATTAATTAATTCTGAGCAGTTCAGCTACTATCTTTTCTAAGCGTGCCAGTTTCTTTTGGGTTGGAATGTTCTCGTTAAGACCATTGCCTCAGTGCGGCCGTGACCCGATTTATGGACTATATCGGTGTTCCTTGAATTGAGAACGTCTTCGGTTCCAAAGCTGTACACACTGCCTTAGTATTTAGTGCTTATTTAGAGATGTACCATAAACTGACATGCGGCTTCAGATCAGACCCGGCCGCCACCGTGATGCCAGCTGTGTAAGCACTGATCAATCTCCCAGTGAAAAAAGCAAACAAACGCCAGGCCGATGTCAGCCGTGGCTGACTTTGGCCTGGCAGAGAACTTTTTGCTAACTGGTTGTTGCCCGTGGCAAATATCACATCAATGGAGTATGTAGGGTCTAACGGGCAAATCAGTATACACTCCGGCAACTTCGACGGCCCCGTGCCTAGATGCGCGCAAGTTTCAATGAATTCATGATGTGCTTATCTCATTCTACCCCAACACCGAAAACCCCACATTTCGCCGTTGTTCTCTGAAGACTGCATTGCAGTGCAGGACACAGATCGACCATGATAGTTCAAGGGTGATGCCAGAATAGCTTGGCGCCTAGGCGCCAAGCTATTCTGGCATCACCCTTGAACTATCATGGTCGATCCTTATCTTGCTGTGGCGTGTCTGGGGTAGAAAGAGTTAAAGTACTAGAGTCTGCCACCGTGAATATGCTATAAAAGACAGCTGGGATTAACCCCTTCACTCATAGATGGGGGGGGGGGGGAGCTGAACTGACACCATACCACCCGTCCGCAAAAAGGCATAGATCCACATGGGCCCCATCGCAGTCGCGGCCCTGGTAAATTCATGAGGATCTATGCCTCTTGCTGAAACCGCCGTGTGCCTCTGGGGATTTTTGCACGTTGAGTTTAGCACTGAATGCATGATTTCCAAAACGCATTCTGCGTCCGGCACGGGCAGCGAAATAGGCTAGCAGAACTGAAGACCCCGCGGGGGGCTTGCCGCCTCTATAGCCCGGGCCGCTTGCTCTGTAGCATGTAGTCCCTTGAAAGGTTGTGTTACACTTGAATCACTGAACGTAGGTACACAGTCAGTTGCCGTGGCCGGTGCGCCTGAATTGATATGTGTTCAGGTCGAACTCCACAGGCACTATAATTATATAGCTGCCCCTGTCCCCCGAATAAGCCGCCCGCCTTTAGTCACACACAGCCTTGCAGACCGTTATCACTCGTTCCCTCCTAGTAGCAAGACGGGTCAGTGCCCCGTCCACGAGCTCATCAATCAGCCGTCTGGAACTGAATCAGAATACAGCATATTCTTTTTTCCTTTTTCTCCTTTTTTTTTTTTTTTTTTTTTTTTTTTTTTTGAGTAGGGGTGGTGGTGGGGGGGGGGGAGGGGTGGGAGGGGGTGGTTCTAAAGCCGAATATACGCCTGATTTCAGGCTGTTCATTCAGGTATTGACGAATTTCGCAATTTACTTAGGCCTGTTCATGTGTTTCGAGTTTAGTAATGGAACTGATGAGCAGCATACGGAACTCGTCTGCTAACTCCAAGGTGACCTTGTGAATGTCGTTTTTGACAAATTTGCTGTGAGTCAGACGCCAACGCACAATTTGTATCCTGCAACATCGTGGGGTTTGTTGGGTTTGTTGTTGTTGTTGTTTTGTGAGTTTTTTGTTTTTGTTTTGTTTGTTTTTTCGAGCCGGACTGAGACTACATCAGGTTATGCCATTTTGACCAAAGGACGGAGGACTGAGATGATGCCGATTGAATACCTCAGGCTAAGCACGAGAAGCCAAGGTCCTCGCGGGCCCAGAACGGCCGCAGTGGGCCCGCCGCGCAAGGCTGTGCTGTCGTGGGCCCGAAGTCGTTTTGCTATTGGGGTTACGCCGGATATGCTGAGCTGCCATCCAGAATCATTTCTTTGTGAGAGAAAAAAATGAAAACAGTTTACTTCAACTGAAGTAGGAAAATGTATCGAGTCGGGAACCGGTTGAGGACGGACTCCGATGTCCGGTGGGTGACCATAGCGTAAGGTCCACAAATTATACGTATAAGTCAACTCTGATACTCTCCGACATGAGATACATTTGACCATGATAGTTCAAGGGTGGTGCCGGTCAGGACCACTTGGCACCCACAGGCGCCAAGTTGTCCTGCCGGCACCACCCTTGAACTATTATGGGCAGTGTATCTCCTGAACTGCGGCAGCGGTGTAGCCTTTCATAGGACTACCGGCCACAAATCTGTAAAGTGATCGACCTCAGGATTTATTTTGACAATCGCTGTATGATACGCTGACCTGTGATTTCGGACCTTACTATCACAATCAAACCGTCCGGCACTGAGCCACCCCCAGGCTCACATTGCCAAAATGCCTGTCATAGCTGATCAGCATCGTCATACGCCCCAGAGAAAGGTGAGCCGGTACACTGAGTGTTTTGTGAGTGCCTGTCTACAGTAATCAGACCGTCAGTCAATTCGCCCACAACGTGTACATAGCGTTGTGAATGCACCCAGAAGATGACAAAGTCAGCGGCCGTCAATTCGTATCACGTCCACGTCCACGTCCATGTCCATGTCCACGTTCCCGTCCACGTCCACGTCCACGTTCACATTCACATCCACGTCCACGTCCACGTCCACGTCCACGCTGGACATAACGCATTCAGCCCAAAACGTCGAGTGAAATTCCTAAATTTGAAAATCCTTCTTCCAAGGCGGTCAACACACAATTCAGGAGAAGGGGCCACCACAATAATTCAAGGGTGGTGCCGGAATAGCCTGGCGCCTGCAAGCGCCAGGCTATTCCGGCACCACCCTTGAACTATCATGGTGGATCCGGGCGTCTCTGACCTCTTTCTTGATGGTCTGTGTGTCATTGCTGGATGGGTGACACGAAATCGCGTCTGCTGACGTAAGAGAGGATCACTGAATGTTACGTTTGTGGTTATGGTATTCTTAGAGAGCATGTATGTATTAATCATTGAAAAGATTCGATATTCATTTGAGTTATTTTGGATAAGAATTACGCACCTTTTTAGTAGGATTCGTATTCTTTTTGCACGGAGAATTGCGTAGGATTTTTGTTGTGACGCGTAGGTTCGCCTACATTAGACTGGAAGGTTCGAGCAGGGTTGCGATCTTTCTAGTGACCTCATATATGACGTCAAGGTTGTCGGCAACATTTCGTAACATTGTATCAAAGGCGTTTATAGGGTAGTGGAAATTTGTAGTAACTTCGAGACTGTTAGTCTTTTTAACGAATTTTAATGAGTTTTGGATACGTTTTCTTTTCTGATTGGTGGTGTTGTGAGAAGTTGCTGGTTTATTCTGGAAATCTGTAATAGTATGAAAGACCGTGTTAGGAAGTATGTGTGTATGACAGATGCAGTGTGTCACAAGTTGTTGACGCAGCTGAGCTAGCGTCTTTAACTCATTCAGCCCGACGGCCGTATTTCCCAAATTTTGGAGGCGTCATCTAATGACTATGCACAGTTGCAGGAGATGGATCGACCATGATAATTAAATGGTAGTGCCAGATTAGCTTGGGGCCGACATAATACGGTTGCCTGTCTCGCCACAAGGGAAACCGGGTGTATGTCTCCTGATCACCAAGCTAAAATTATACTCTTATTATCCCATATCATCGCTGAGGCTAAAAGCTTTAAATTTGTACACTGTCGTATACAAGCTACATTATAGCACTTACAGATAAGGAGTAGTAGACCAATGGCTTTAGTTCAAGGGTGGTGCCAGAATAGCTTGGCGCCTAGAGGCGCCAAGCTATTCTGGCACTACCCTTGAACTATATAAGTCAAACTTACTTCACACACTGGTGTATTCTGAATGATAAGGGCGGTTAAGACAACCATGAGTGCTGCTGGCTTTTCGTGCCGCGTAGTCAGGTTTGGTGCCTTGACCCACTCAGCCCTGACGCACTACAGCAGGAGACGGGTCGACCAGGATAATTCAAGGTTCGTGCCAGATTAGCTTGGCGCCTGTCGGCCCCAAGCTAATCTGGCACTACCCTTAAATTATCATAGTCGATCCATCTTCTGCAACTGGGCGCAAAGCTATTCGTCTGCCTTAACCCGTGGACTATCAAGGTCGATCTGTGTCAACGGCAAAATCGGAGGGTTTCGGTGTTGGGTTAGAATGAGTTAAACTGTGATCTGAGTTCTGTCCGTTTAACTCATTCTACCCCAACACCGAAATCCCCCAAATTTTGCCGTTGTCCTCTGAAGACTGCTCTCTAGTGCAGGACACAGATCGACCATGATAGTTCAAGGGTGATGCCAGAATAGCTTGGCGCCCATAGGCGCCAAGCTATTCTGGCATCACCCTTGAACTATCATGGTCGATCCTTATCTTGCTGTGGTGTGTCTGGGGTAGAATGAGTTAAATGCATGCACACGTGGTAAATAGTATTGTATAGACCAATGCCATATCTGATCATATTCAGTTGTGGCAAAATAGTTTATGTTACCTCCCCTTTTGTCAACTTGGTATGGTATGGATTGGTATGGTGTCTCCGAGGCGCACGGCATATCCATCTAATTAAAGATGCTCAAGGCGCCGTAGGGAAGGAAGCTGAAGCTTTGAAAGCCTGCTGCTACTAAGCGCTACTGTATGTGAAAACCTCCACCCTACTATTAACTTCGGTGCATGTGATTATGATTCTGTTTCCATTTCACCGGTCCTAACTGGCCTTCTCTTTCGAATAGTGTTAATGGGATTTTTACTGAGTTGACTTGCGCACTTGATGATAAGTTATGCGTGCTGTACACACAAAGGCGAGACAGGCAACGGTACGTAAATTTGACTCGATGGGAATGAGGAAAAGTCCACATCCCATTCCTGCCCACCAGACCCCGGGATCTTCAGTACTGACTGCCAACGCAGTGTCTTACCACTAAGCTACGTCCCCATGTCACCTCTTGATGTTACACAGTTGTTTTTAGCCTCTGTGTGAATTAATATTAATAATTTATGTTCTTAAAATGAAAAGAAAGGTTTAGTAAACTACTTAATTTAATTCATTGGTTGTGGGAGCACTTTTTTGTCGTGATTCACATGAACTTCCTTTTTAGTTAAATACTTTTGACTTCCGCGTCAGGGGCACGCAACTCAGTCTGCCGTAATCTTGGGTTTTGGGCTCACGTGCGAAAGCAAAAGTGAGTCTATGTTCTGGGCCAGTGGTCGTCCGTCCGCCGTCATGTCTGTCCGCCGTCGTCCGTGGTAAACTTTAATGTTAGCATTCTCTCGGACTCGGACTATTCAAGCTGCACTGCGTCTTCAAACGTAGCCCAAGGAAACCCAAACTTGGCACAAAGATACCTGACAGTAAGACCTATCTATGCATACTAATTTGGTTGACCCCTCGGTCAAGTATCACACGAAGTATGGAAATAGGGGATCGGTCTATACATGTAAGCTATAAAGTCTTTCACTTTTATTGTCTCCCCTGTGGCTAGACTAGATCAAAATAGTTTTAGGTTACCTCCCTTTTACAAATGATTTTTATTTCAAAAAAGGAATTCTGCATTTTTTAAAACTTGTATTGTAATATTAATTTAGTAACATTATTACTGAATATTAAAAAAAAGATATATTTGTCAAACTATATTGATTTTCTTATTTTATATTCTTACTAATGTTATTATTATTGTATTTTTTCCTAGACAGAGATAGTTTTGTTTTGTTTTGTTACTTGTTAAACAGATGTAATTTTCAAATGGTTTAGTTTTGAGAAAACATTAATTAATGCACCGAGCTTAGTTGCTCGGTGCCATCGGTAATAAACTTTTGACCTGCTGGCATGTCCAGCGGCACAAGGTGATTCTGTAGTGTACATTTCAGTACGTATTTACAATACGGTGACCCTAAAAAGGGTGGTATTACTAGTTTGTCACCACCACCCATTAATTATTAGGCCCTGAAAATGGCGAGTAATTTACTCGCCATGGCGAGTGAATTTTTTATTTGGCGAGTAAAAAAAGATACCCACTCGCCAAATGCGAGTGCGCTTTCCAATCCAACGGCTAATCGCCAGCCGAACATCAGGTACGCCGGCGCGTTACCTGACCGCCTCTAACATCACTTTGCGGACCATAACAGTGGTCGGTGACCGTCGTTCTATTTTTAGTGACGAATTGGTTCGTTTAGCGGCTCGCTCAGTCGCGGCTGCGTTCAGAATCGACCCGACGCCGAGGTCCGTGCGAGTGTAACAGGGCGGGCAATGTGTGGTGTCAGCATGTTATTACAAAGTGCGCGCTACATGTTGAACGCGTTACTTGCTGTGACGTCACCGTACATACTATTATGGGATACGGCATCGTGCGTTTCGCTTTCGATCGTACATGGCGGAGAATACATGTTGAACGCGTTACTTGCTGTGACGTCACCGTACATACTATTATGGGATACGGCATCGTGCGTTTCGCTTTCGATCTAGAACGAACTTGTACATGGCGGAGAAAAAGCGAAGGAAGAGCCGCTGGAATGCTTTGGATACTTCAATCCGGCACCGTCTGATCTTGATAATCGCTAAGAAGAAAGTTGCACTTCGACATCGCCATCTCCATCGACAAGCGACAGTACCAGAAATGCTACCCCTGGGCCGTGTGTGGCACCGCCGCCGCTACGACACAGTTTTCAACCATGGCTGTGCTGAGTGTATTTCCATGGCTAAAGCACGACGGCACTCGAATGGCATGCGCAATGAGCACTGAGGCAAACTCAAAATGCAAGTCCAGAAATTTGAACAGAAATAAGTTTGTCAGGTTTTTTTAAATCGTGGTCGATCCATCTTCTGGTACACAGTTATTAGGCAAAAATTGAAGAAACACGTTTCAGTCAAGTTCTGAGTGGTTAAACGGGTTGAAACAAACTTTGAAGTACATCAGTTTACACACACACACAAACACACACACAGAGTTTAGACAAGTCACACTTTGGTTGTCAATCTGCCGCGTTCAGCAGAAAACGCTATATTCTCTGTTACAATACGTTATCAAACGATCATACAAATAAATAGATATTTTTTTTCTGTGTGTGAGAAAGCTAGGGAGGCAGGCTTTAGCGCGATAGGGGCTCACCAGTTAAAGAATCAGATCATGGAAAGGACACACACACACACTGTCACAACACATTTAAAGAGGAGAGAGCGAAATGAGATAATTTATTTTAATGATTGATTGATTGTACATTGTTTATCGTCCCGACAGCAACAAGGCTTTCTCAGGACGTGCCTGCACTGCTTGTGAAAAAAAAAAAGAAACAGAATATTGAATGTATGTCGCCAGCCGGTCCAATAGTTAAATAAACCTACGCCATGGGGCCTAAATAAAGCAACACACATCCAATATCAAGAGCTACAGGCAGTGCAGACAGTTGGGAGAGTTTAAAAAGACAAATACAGGTGAATGGACCAAGGGTAGACAGAAACACATGCCCCAGAAAAAACACACCCTGTGGGGCTGACCAGGGTGACCCTGGGAACTAAAATGTAGTTAACCCCACCCAAGACCCCCAGGGCAGACCCGGGTGTGGATAATTTATTTTAAGGAACATACAGATGATGCAGTTTTTCTTAAATAAATCTGCGGACCCTCTATAATGCTAGTCTGGGGGTCTGTATACCCTCTAAAATTTATACCTGGGGGTCTACAGACCCTTTAACCTGTTGTGCAAACAGAAGCCCAGCTCTACTTACAAAAAATAAATAAATAAAAAATCCCACCACAGTTCACATGGGGACTTTGTCAGTTATTTCTCCACTTGATACTATCAAAAGCCTTAAGTCAGGACATAAATATTAACTTGGTTATGATTGTCTGTTCAAATATTTGTTTTCAATGCCCCTGGGCAGAAAACACTCTCTAACATTGGGCGTCAAACACTTGTGGTACATTATATTGTTGAGTTGGGGGGCTATTTTCAGTAGTAAAATTTTCAGTTTTGGCTAGTAACATTTTCAGTTTGGCTAGTAAAACTTGGAAGTCACTAGCCAAAGGCTGGTGGGCAAAATTTCAGACTTTCAGGGCTGATTACAGTAAAATGTATTTCAATCAATACTGAAAGGTGAACCACTGAATATTTGACACATCACATGTCCTGTAGCATTACAAGCAAACAATGTATCTTGGCACCAAGCTATGCTGGCACCACACCACCCTTGAACTAAAATGCTTGACTTTGAGATTGGGGTGGTCGGAGGACGTTCCGTAGCATGCAAATAATGAACAAAGGCGAGCACACATCAGACTTTGACAGTGAAGTAATGCCATAAAAATTACGTCATGCCTAGCTAAGCTAACCGTGCTGTTGAATGTACATTTGGTGTGTGTGTGTGTGTATGTGTGTGTGTGTGTGTGTGTGTGTGTGTGTGTGTGTGTGTGTGTGTGTGCGTCAATGCAAGCGTGTGTGTGTGGGGGGGGGGGAGTGGGAGGGGGTGCGTTCGTGCGTGTGTTGGTTAGTTCAGGGGACTTAACATCTTGGGCACCTGAGTGAGTGACAGGGCCGTATTGCCTGCGGAGTACTGTCTAAACAATGATCAATTCAAGCGCATTGCAACTGTACCACTTTGACTTACCAGGACATTCTATGCAACAAGCCCTCTTTGTCTACCGTATTGAAAATACGGTAGACTTTCAAATGGGCCTGGTCGGAGCGCATTCCGGAGCATGCACATGACGTTTTTAGCGTTGCGGAGCAAAAATTCTGGCAAAGAAATAACAAGATAAAATGACGTCACCTCTAGCTACGCAAACCTTGCTAGAGGCTCGGAACGTCTTTTTGGCGCCAAACCGCCGTGTGTGTATGTGTGTGTGTGTGTGTGTGTGTGTGTGTGTGTGTGTGTGTGTGTGTGTGTGTGTGCGTGCGTGCGTGCGTGCGCGTGTGTGTGTGTGTGTGTGTGTGTGTGTGTGTGTGTGTCACAGTATGTGTGTGTGTGTCACAGTGTGTGTGTGTGTCACAGTGTGTGTGTGTGTGTGTGTGTGTGTGTGTGTGTGTGTGTGTGTGTGTGTGTGTGTGTGTGTGTGTGTGTGTGTGTGACAGCGACTAGAGCCCGCGTTTGAGGACAAACAAGCTTGAAATTGTATGATATTGTCCCTAAAAGATCTAAATAATCTCGTGACTTTCTTTTTAATTCTTTTTATTTATTTTTTTTTTTTTTAATTAAGGTGCTCATTGGCCAGAAAATGCCGTTTCACAGAAACCGGTTGATCCACACTGGAGTCCCTAATTTTGCTTATTTTTACTAGATATTTTGCATATAGCTAGACTGAATGAGTTCGTTAACCCATATCATACTGAGGCTAAAAGCTTCAAATTTATACACTGCTATATATATGCTAGCTACATTATAGTACTTACAGATAAGGATACAGACCAATGGCTTTAGTTCAAGGGTGGTGCCAAAATATTCTGGCACTACCCTTAAACTATTTTAGTTAAACATATTTCACATACACTGGTGTATTCCGAATGATATGGGTTAAAAACACACAGTAGTAGTAGTAGTAGTAGTATTAGTAGAAAAACCAAAGGACTACAAAATTCAAGTTTGATTTGTTTCTCCTCAGCCGGGGTATTGGGGAAACACACAAGTGCGCATGCCGGTACTCTATGATTATTATACATATTTATGTGACAAACAGATAAGATCGCCAACAATCATGAGCCGCTAACTGTTACGTGGTGGAGTCGTCGTCGTAGCCGTATGACTGATGAACACATCAGACGCACGCACGTAAGGTTCTTTTAAATAAACTTCATTCAGCTGCAACCCGTCACACGTGGCTTAAGGATGTAGACAATACTGGAGTAACAGTTCCAACAATATTTTAATTCAGCGATGCGATCTCCACCCAATGCATTTCCAAATGCACCAACACTGATATAAAGTCTCTTCTTCAAATGTCAACACTGGCGACACAAAGTTCCTCACACAACGTACACCGCTATTACGCTGCGTCTCTCACAATGTACACCCTCTACGGGACACGTATCTACGATAAACTGCGTGTCTCTACAACTGACAATGCAAGACAATGTATATCCGCGCTTTCCTAGCACCAGCGTTATATAGCCTAGACAACTTTCTAGAATAATCCAAGAAAATCATTCAACGCAACCAATCAGAATGGAACCCGTAACTGAAACTCATAAATATTAATAAAGAAAGAATTTTCTGGAATAAACTAAAATAGGCCACACAAATTCGGCTTCTCAATTCAGCTCCAAATCCTAATGTAAAATGACATCTCACAAAAGTATGGTGGGCAGTTCACGACCTTGTCGGAATCTTCCAGAACTTACACGATCTTTCAAAAACCGTACAGTCTGGCTGCCAACTTCACGCGAACAGTAAACAACTATGACTCGTCTATAAAACAAAGTAGCGAATTGTTTCTTACTCTTCTCACGTCACATGTACGATGTCACTAGACAGCGCGACCCTGATTCGAACGTTCTGGTTCATTCTCAACTAATCTACGCAAAACAAAAATCGACCGCTCTTCTCCGTGCCACTGACTTTTCTAGAAGGTTCCGGACTAAAATTAACATATCTTAACAAAGCCAACACCGCTATCATGAACGGACAAACAATAAAGAATCTCACTGAAAAAGGTACGTGATACGTAACCATAATAGCTCAAATAAACATCGGATCGTTTCCTACGATTAACACATGCATGCTCTCACAGGACAACACCGTAACCACAATCGTAACACTAACGTGCGCCTCAGTGTATAAATACAAATTGAGCGTTAAGTTGATAATACCACCATTGTGCAATGCCAAAGAGTCTATGGTTTATCATTGGCAACTGGCCAATCAATTCTGACTCTGCAAGTGACATAATGCCACTGTTAAGTCTCACTGATTAAAAGCCTCGAATTGTGGAATTATCAAGTTAAAGCGATCTGTTGCATCACAGCCTGTGCTTTCCCTAAAAGTTCGCCGATACAACGGGTACTCAATGTTGTCTTGCCTCAACTAACACGTTTCTACCCTACGTTATAACTCTAAGCGCGCACTCACAACTCGCGCACGCATGCGCACGCTTTAGACAACGACTCACGTACCACAAACAGTGAAAAACAATACGACAGTCTGCTTGGGGTGGTGAGTGTGTGGTATAGTGCTAGAACTGTTGAAAGAGGTGTGAGTTCTGAGGGCGGACTGGAAGGAGGAGAGAGTGTGTTTCTGACAGAGAGAGAGAGAGAGTGGGAGAGTGTTCCAGGTGGATGGACCGTATACTGAGAAGGAGCGGGGGCCGAAAGTGCTGAGTTTGGTGCGGGGGATGTGGAGGCGGAGAGGGTCGGAGGCGGAGCGGAGGGAGCGGGGAGGAGTGTAGGGGTGAGGTAAGTTTGAGAGATAGGCTGTACTGTTGTCTTGAAATATATACGTCTTGTTTAAAAGTTACTGAAGCTCACTGAAACGGCCATACAACATGCAAAAAAAAGTAAACTAGTAGGCACTGGAACTTAGATTGTTATGCTTTCCTTTCCCATAAAAAAAATAAGACAAAAAACAGCACTTTACGTGTTAAAACAAGATGGGATGAACCATAACCCACAAAGTCCCTTCATACATGAGAGCTGTTCTCGCTGTCAAGGGTCTCTACCTTTTTTCTGACCTGATTTTGATTTTGAATTATCTCCTAGTGAAAAAGTCTGGCAGATCTGCCAATCTGTCAGCGAGTTTTATAAGGGGTGCAAGACATACCCGTCATTGATTTGTCAAACGTCATTTGTCATGACGTAAGTTTTAGTTTTTACGTAATTTTATATTTTACCTGATATGAGTTTCACTTTTACTTCATAGGCTTGAGGATATGGTGACAAAACTAGAACTTCACGGTACAATTTCATTTTTGCTATAATTTGTGTGAAAGCAGGTTGACTTTACCTAGCTACTAAGTACACGGGTCACTTGCATGCTTTTCTGAAAGTGCGTCGATATGTGTGTGCATGTGCCGGAGATCGCATGAGGATCTATTCCTCCCAGAGATGCGCGCATGCTCGTGTGTGTGTGTGTGTGTGTGTGTGTGAGAGAGAGAGAGAGAGAGAGAGAGAGAGAGAGAGAGAGAGACAGAGACAGAGACAGAGACAGAGACAGAGAAATGAAATGAAATGAAATGAAATGAAATGAGATGAAATGAAATGAAATGAAACTTTATTTCTGAACGGAAGAAGCAGTTAGCACATGTGCCATTTTTCACACTTGCCGCGAGAACGAGAGAGAGAGAGAGAGAGAGAGAGAGAGAGAGAGAGAGAGAGAGAGAGAGAGATATGACGTCATATTTAGAGTATTATGTCAATGTCTGCGTGGTGATTTTTGCATTTTTTACGTCACCACCACTGTCTGACTGACTTTCTCTAGAAGTCAAGGTTTGTTTTTTTTACTGTTTTATATCTTTTCTTAAAATAATTATTTTTTACTAAAGAAGTTGAAAGGATACAAAGCTGGCTAACGAACTCATTCAATGTAGATATATCCAAAAGTTCAAGTAAATATGACAAAAATTAAGGATTCTAACCAACTTCCTATAAACAGTTGTAATAAAAATAATAATTACGGAATTTATAATACGCTTATCTTATAATAATTATAACTCTAAGCGCGCACTCACAACTCGCGCACGCATGCGCACGCTTTAGACAATGACTCGCGTACCACAAATACATTACAAGAGTCAGCTTAAGGTGGGGAGTGTGGTGATGTTATACTGAGTGCTAGAACTGTTGAAAGAGGTGAGTTTTGAGGGCGGACTGGAAGGAGGAGAAAGAGTGTTTCTGACGGAGAGAGAGAGTGGGAGAGTGTTCCAGGTGGATGGACCGTAGACGGAGAAGGAGCGCGGGCCGAAAGTGCTGAGTTTGGTGGCGGGGGATGTGGAGGCGGAGAGGGTCGGAGGCGGAGCGGAGGGAGCGGAAAGGAGTGTAGGGGTTGGTTGATTAGTTCGGGGTTTAACGTCCACGGCACCGGAGTGATAATGGACGCCCTGACGGGCGGGTTATGGGGGACATGGATATCTATTGCCTATGGAGTACGACCTGAACACTGATCAACTCAGTCGCACCCCAACTGGGGCACTTTGATTTACCAGGTCCTTTCAACGGACACGTTATTAAACAAGCCCGTCTTTTCCCCCCTAGATTGCGAGTCCAGCTACCAGGGCCGGGACGGGATTCGAACCCACGACCCGGCGATTTCCTTCGCTCTCCTGCTACGACGCTTAACCACCTGAGCTATTTCGGACTCTTAAGTGTGTAGGGGTGAAGTAAGTTGGAGAGATAGGCAGGAGCACAGTTGTTCAGGGATTTGTAGCAGAGAGACAAAATCTTGTATAGGATGCTTTGGGGGACGGGGAACCAGTGAAGGAGTTTGACCAGGGGAGTGATGTGGTCGAATTTTTTCTTTCTGAGGAAGAGGCGGGCAGCATTGTTCTGGACGCGCTGGAGAGTGAAAGTGGCCCGGTGGAGTGATGGAGGCCGGAAAGGAGAGAGTTGCAATAGTCGATGCGAGATAAGATTACAGAGACAGCAAGTTTGGTGGCAGCTTCGGTGGTGAGGTATTTTCTGATCTGACTGATGCGACGGAGGTGGAAATAACATGCCTGGACCGTGGCGGAGACGAAGCTGGTCATGGAAAGAGAGGAATCGAGGATAACGCCGAGGTTCTTGGCCGAGTCAGAGAGGAGATGGGGGTGCTGTCGAGTTGAAGATGGAGAGAGGGAGGGAGCTGGGGGAGTTCAGTCTGGCGAGTCGGCCTACCAGCATAGCTTCCGTTTTGTCGTCGTTCAGTTTAAGTTTGTTTGCTGTCATCCAGTTTTTCACGTCTTCGTAGTAGGTGGCAGCCGTGCGAGTCAGTAGTGACTGAGTGTTGCCGAGTTTGTCTTTGTCTAGTAGTTTTGAGTCGTCAGCGTAGAGGTGGTGGTGTATGTGGTGAGACTGGATGATGTTGGACAGGGGAGAGGTGCAGAGTGTGAAAAGTTGTTTAGTTGTTTATGTCTTCAATCACACATTCAATTACCATATGCTCGGAGGTTGTCTTAGCCAACCACTTAACTGAGAAAGTATTTTGCCAAGTTTCAAGCTTGTGTGTACAGACATTATAATAAAATAATAATACATAGTATTAGTATGGCGCATTTTTCATATTTATAATATAACTCAATGCGCATGCGAAAACCACAACACACACACACACACACACACACACACACACACACACACACACACACACACACACACACACACACGTAGAGTCTGCAGGGGGGGGGGGGGGTCTCTTGTTTACATACATACGCACATACTGTAACTGATACATACTAGTACTGACATGCATACCGCACTAATGCATACATAAATAAAATGTACGTTCAGCAGCGAGGTTAGCGTAACTAGACATGACGTGGAGGGGTGCATTACAAACTTAGACGAATCCGCCCCCACCCCGGTCTGCCCTGGGGGACTTGGGTGGGGCGGTTAACTACTTTTTAGTTCCCATGGTCACCTTGGTCAGCCCCACAGGGTGGGTTTTCCCCTCTATTCTGGGGCATGTGTTTATGTTTACCCATGGTCCATTCACCTGTATTTTCCTTTTGTAAACTCTCCCTCCTGCCTGTAGCTCTTGATATTGGATGTGTGTTGCTTCTAAATGGTCTTAGGTTTATTTAGCATATTTGACCGGCTGGCGACATACATTCAATATTCTGTTTAGTTGGGGTTTTCTTTTTCAGAAGCTGTGCAGGCACGTCCTGAGAAAGTCTTGTTGCTGTCGGGACGTTAAGCAATGTACACCCAATCAGACGTATCCGCCTACCGTAGTCAGGTTAAGACTCTAATTAACTGGTGTAATAACATTGAACAACATTTAACTGCACACTGGCAAAACAAAAGAAATGATTGTGGACTTTAGAAAGAAACAATCTCCTCCCCCTCCTCCTCTTGTGATCAATAATGAAATCATCGAAACAAACCAGAACTTTAAGTTTCTTGGCACTATTCCACTGTCATGTGACCTTAACTCATTCTACCCCAACACCGAAATCCTTAAATTTTGCCCTTGTCCTCTGAAGACTGCATTGCAATGCAGGACACAGATCGACCATGATAGTTCAAGGGTGATTCCAGAATAGCTTGGCGCCCATAGGCGCCAAGCTATTCTGGCATCACCCTTGAACTATCATGGTCGATCCTTATCTTCCTGTGGTGTGTCTGGGGTAGAATGAGTTAAGTGGGAGGAAAAAACTCGCCTCATCGTCCAAAAACCACAGCATTGCTTGTTCTTCCTGCGACGTCTGAAAAGATTCGGTCTCGGTGCCCACATATTGATGCAATTTTACCGAGCTGTGACTGAGAGCGTGCTCACCTTTTCGATCACGGTTTGGTATGGTTCTATCACGGTCACAGAGAAACTCAGACTGAGCAGGGCGTAGGTACAGGTCCATCAGTACCAGAACCAGCAGATTCCGCAACAGTTTTTTTTTCTCTCTGGCTGTTCGCGCTCTCTGATCCGTAACCGGATTGATTGGAGAGAGCACGAGTGGCCAGTGAGAACTTGTCGGACTGTGTACAGTCAGATTATAACTGAATCAGTGAGGTGTGCCCGTTCACCGTGTTTAATACCGGTATTTGCTTAGTATTTAGCATGGAAATCATATTTTAGAGTTTACTCTGTGTGTGTGTGTGTGTGTGTGATGGTGTGTGTGTGTGTGTGTGTGTGTGTGTGTGTGTGTGTGTGTGTGTGTGTGTGTGTGCGCGCGCGCGCGCGCGTGTGTGTGTGTGTGTGTGTGTTATTTTAGTCTTAATAACTGACACCAAGACAAATTCCAATGTTTTTATTTATTTTATTTTTTTACATCGAAACATATGGCAATAAACTATTCGATTAGTTCCGGGTTTAACGTCCACGGCACCGAGGTGATAAAGAAACTGCCCTGACGGGAGGGTTATGGGGGACGGAAATCTATTGCCTATGGAGTACGACCTGAACACTTATCAACTCAGGCGCACTCCAACTGTGCCACTTTGATTTACCAGGACCTCTCAACGGACATGCTATTGAACGAATTCGTCTTTTCTCCCTGGATTGCGAGTCCAGCTACCGGGGCCGCGACGGAGATTCGAACCCACGACCCGGTGATTCCCTTCGCTCTCCTGCTCCGACGCTTAATCGCCTGAACTATTTCGGACTCCGGCAATAAACTATCTTATCCGGCTATGATTATCTTATCTATGTGGGGCCTGTCTGCCGGCCAATATTAATTGTGGCGGACGTGTGTTCGTCAGCGTCCTCCGTCACTTGTGTACCGATACACAGGATGAGCGCGCGAGTTGAGCATTAGTGTTTGAATACATAATTATTATAGATAGACCTCGGCCAACGGCGATGCAGATCAGACCGAGGCCGGTGCAAGTGCAATTTTTACAGGGACAGGCACTTCCAGCTCTCGGATTTCGTCCGGGGGGGGGGGGGGGGGGGGGCCGGGGGGGGGGGAGGGGGAGGGGGCAAAGGGGGAGCCGGGGGGGGGGGAAGCGCCGGAGGGGGGGGGGGGGTCGAGGCCGGTGTAAAAGCTAACACAGATATATGGCGGCGGTTAGTCCGAAATAGTTCAGTAGTTCAGGCGGTTAAACGTCGGAGCAGGAGAGCGAAGGGAATCGCCGTGTCGTAGGTTCGAGTCTCCGTCCCGGCCCCGCCGGTAGCTGACTCACAAAAATGATAACTTATGACGCCGTGATATGTGTGATATACTTAACATTACCTCCCATCTTGTGACAGATTGCTTGTGACAGATTGCTTGTGACAGATTGCTTGTGACAGATTGCTGCAATGATAATTTTCATGGAATGTTCTTGTAGCGTTTATTAGTGTCTTGTATATTGTTGTTTTATGACGAGCCAAAAGGCAAATTTGTGTCGTGCTTTGACTCGAACAGACAATAAAGTTGTATTGTATTATTGTTTCCAGCACACGGCTGCTGACGAAACAGGACTGTCGCAGCTATGTTCACTGGGGACCAGTAGTTTACACGGGCCTCATTGTTCCTGTATTCAGTGGTAGTATGCACTATATGTCACTTAAAAGGATTTCATTTACATTTTAAGTAAAGTTTCACACTTAGTTATATTAAGAAAAGAACAATTACAAAGAAGCTTGCCTTAAGCTCAAGTATCGTTACTCAACAATAAAGTATTCCAAATCCCGTGAGTTAGTTAGTTAGTTAGTTAGTTCGGGTTTAACGTCCACAGCACCGAGGTGATCATGGACGGCCCTAACGGGCGGATTATGAGGGACAGGGAAATCTATTGCCTATGGAATACGACCTGAACACTGATCAACTCAGGCGCACTCCAACTGTGCCACTTTGATTTACCAGGACCTTTCAACGGACATGCTATTGAACAAATCCGTTTTTTCCCCCTGGATTGTGAGTCCAGCTACCGGGGCCGGGACGGGATTCGAACCCACGACCCGGCGATTCCCTTCGCTCTCCTGCTCCGACGTTTAACCGCCTGAGCTATTTCGGACTCTCAATCCCGTGATTAAAACATGATACACGATATACGCGGACTCATTGCCGTGAATTTCGGTTTCGGTGTGCCGACGAGTTTTTTTTATATATTTGTTCTGCATTAACTTTTTTTCCCAAAAAAGCGAACGTACAAAGTTACTTTGTGCATTTTTACGTCTGAGATTAAGGTTTGTCACGTTTATTTTCATTTACTTTACCATCGCTTTGCCTGTTTCATTTCAGCACCAAAACAAACGCTATATTCGAAACCTATGTCCGAAGTGCAACGTGCTGCATGCTTTTAACTGTCATTGCTGAACAAAGTTTCGGAACTTGATTAATTATTTATTACTGTAACAATTAATTCAATCAGTTGCACTGGCAAGCTATGTCGTGATGTGCGATCACTGCCGGTGCCAATGCGGCAGTCTCGGTGATCATTGATGGTACAATACACTTCACACACAGAAAAAAAAAATACACAGCACAATGTAAACACGCTTGGAAGTTCCTGCAATGCTTTGTTTTAATTTAAACCCTATCTTGCTAGCTGTAGCCTACTGTACAAAAGAGGAACTATTTTGCTGCTGCGTAATTTGCAGTTTGTCTGCGACATTTGCAGCGGCGCTGTAAGTCTTAGCAGCTGGCATTAGCACACACACACACACACACACACACACACACACACACACACACACACACACACACACACACACACACATATATATATATATATATATATATATATATATATATATATATATATATATATATATATATATATATATATATATATATATATATATATATATATATATATATATATATATATATATATATATATATATTGGGATTAAAACGAGGAAGAAAACAGAAAGGTGACACAAAAGTGATTTAATAAATCAATCAGTCAAGTGATCAAATGAATGAGATATGTTTTATGATGAACAGCTAGTAAGAGGGACGACGGGAGTTTACTTTCGACTATGCGGCTTTCCTCCAACAAAAGACCGAGTTCTATGGGAAAGTCTATTTTCAAGACCAGGAAAAATAACGTATATAGTGACGTTGATAAGATGTATTTCAAAGTTCAAATCCAAAATAATTTCTGTTTCACTTCAGGAGCAAAGTAAAGCTGCATCAGCCGTGCGCGTCTGACTGACTTCTGGCGAAGGCATCTCGCTGACCGCCATTTTGAAACTAGCGACGCGAGCATGCTTAGGGCATTAAAAATATTACTTTATAAATTAGTTTGTCGTAAATGCATGTTTACTTTCTCATGAATTTAATTTACTCACTGGAATAAACTTGTAACTTGTTTGCTTGAAATTTTCAATGTTATGCGCAAAAAAAATGTCAGTCTTGCACCTTATCCGGGCCGTGTCACGAGAACTCGTTCCATCACAGCGAAAAATAGCTTTTAACTCATTCTACCCCAGACACACCACAGGAAGATAAGGATCGACCATGATAGTTCAAGGGTGATGCCAGAATAGCTTGACGCCTATGGGCGCCAAGCTATTCTGGCATCACCCTTGAACTATCATGGTCGATCTGTGTCCTGCACTGCAATGCAGTCTTCAGAAGACAAGGGCAAAATTTAAGGATTTCGGTGATGGGGTAGAATGAGATAAAAAAAAAAAAAAAAAAAAAAAAAAAAAAAAAAAAAAAGCACTTCTACAAAAATGTCTCCATCCTAAGGACACATCTTGTTGCTATGCATAAACCATATGGCATTAGTACTTTCGTTTCATACCCGCTGCAAACTTGACCATTGTTACTCTTTTGATGAACCGCACTTATCTCTGCAGAAATGGCGTAAACTGCTAGGCTATATAGGTATTGGTATAAAATTAAAACATGTATTATTTAACATTAGAGTGAGACGTGCCGTATACGCGGATACGCGGCGAATATTTGGCGCGTCACCAATGAGTTAAACTGTGATCTGTGTTCTGTCTGTTTAAACGCCTGTCTATGCATACTAATTTGGATGACTCCTCGGTCAAGTATCACAAGAGCTCTGGAAATAAGGGATCAGTCTATACATGTGCGCCATAAGGGCTTTCCCCCTTTATTGTCTCCCCCTGCGGCTAGACTGGAGCAAAATAGTTTTAGGTTACCTCCCTTTTAAAAAGGATTTTTGTTTTAAAAACGGAATTCTGGGTTTTTTTTAACTTGTCTTCTAATATTAAGTTAGTAACATTATTACTAAATATTAAAAATAGACATCTTTGTAAAAATATGTTAACTGTCTTATTTTGTGCTTTTACTAATATTGATTTTATTATATGTTTTCCTAGACAGAAATGTTTGCTTTGTTTCTTGCTACTTGTTATAACATGTAATGCTATGGCGGAGGGATGGTATTACTATATGGAATAGTCGAGCTTATTTGCTCGGTAAATTTGAGTTTTTGACCTGCTGGTATTTCCA
Organism: Semisulcospira habei; assembly: GCA_036245525.1. Taxonomy (NCBI): domain Eukaryota; kingdom Metazoa; phylum Mollusca; class Gastropoda; family Semisulcospiridae; genus Semisulcospira; species Semisulcospira habei. The sequence goes on from BTPG01000001.1 coordinate 140,660,702, forward strand.
GCGGCACGAGTAGAAGGTGAAAAGGATGGGTTCTGTTGTTGTAATTCAAGTACTGAATTTACAATATAGATCAAGCATTATATTTTAATGGTGGTGTGTGGTACCCGGCTAATCTCTCACCACTACACAGTCTATATATTACTCAACGGACTGAGAAGAAAATCGCCTGAATTCTGGCAAGTGTGTGTGTGCAAGTCAGTTATCATCAAGCTGTCGTGAGAGATATCTGGGGCGGTCCGTGGCGCAGTGGTTAAGGCGCCTGCCACCAATGCTAAAGGTGTGAGGTTCGATTCCGGGTTCCAGCGTCGGATTTTTCTCCTCTAGTAAGTGTCACCGTTAATTCGGGCGGACCGTCGGGGGTTCTTTCTCCGGGTACTCCGGCTCTTCCTCCCCCTTCACTTTGGTATCAGTTTCAGCCAACTTAATAAAATTTCAAATACAAAACGATTTCCAAATACCTTCAGTAGCTCGCTTGCACGTGAATGTTCTGTGTTTACCGGCGTACAGTGTGTGAGTGAATGCGTGTGATTCACGTGAGCGTGCTTGTTGGGTTCAGTTCGCGGCTACATTCTGCGCATTGAGTTATATCATAAATATGAGAAATGCGCCATACAAAAAATAAATACCATGTAATAACATATCAAACCCGGCGCGACCGTATTTCCTCCACTCCTTTTTGCTCTTGCGGCTCCCTGCCTGACCAAAAGCGTTTCGTATTTTTTAGTTCACGGATATTACGGGTTGACTATATCTTCACTTATACCGTGTATACACTATATAGTTATTTTTACACTTTATTATCACTAGGCTGTTGTTCTCTTTCTCTCTTAATAAAGTTACAATTCATCTCTCTTTCTCTCTCTGAGAATGTTGTAGTTTAGCAAGGACAAACACGAAAAGAGGCCTGTGCGCCTATTGTTTCCATCCTTGTGAAAAAAAGTGTCATTCATTCATTCATTCATTCATTCATTCATCCATTCATTCTCTCTCTCTCTCTCTCTCTCTCTCTCTCTCTCTCTCTCTCTCTCTCTCTCTCTCTCTCTCTCTCTCTCTCTCTCTCTCTCTCTCTCTCTCTCTCTCTCTCTCAAACACCGTCACACACACACACACACACACACACACACACACACACACACACACACACACACACACACACACACACACACGGCACACACACACTGACATTAACGCATGCAGGCACACATCAAACACACATACACATAAGCATAAACACACGTCATTTTTTCTCCGGAATTCAATTGTTGACTATTGACAAGTATCGGTTTCACGATGCCTGTTTCGGAAATGGGCTCACTTACTGATTTTTTTTTTCGGCACTCCGAAAATGTTATGTGACTGCCAAGAACGAAACCGAACATTATATATATATATATATATATATATATATATATATATATATATATATATATATATATAATATATATATATATATATATATATATATATATATATATATATATATATATATATATATATATATATATATATATATATAAAAGGGGGGGGGTGGGGCGCATGGCTCCATCACGGATTCACAACGACGTAGTTTGCGATACACGACACGAATCACAATTTAAAACCAAAACAAAAAACCAATATTCGCGTTTCATGATAGAAAGATACGATTATAAAAGAAGGTCCACAACCTCTTTGACTGAATGGCATCAATACAGTTCCACCTTTGCTGTCAGAAGAGTCATGTCGATCAGGGACATTACAACACCAACAAAAATGCGCTAATGCGTGTACGGACACGCACTGAACAATTACTAAATTCTAAAGTTCTTTTTTTTTTTAAATCCGCCACTGAAGTTGATGTGAATTTTCAATGATTTCACACAAATTCACCCACTGGCGTAACAAATTAAAGGTATGATCAGAGACTGCACCTAATTATCATGTCAGGTAAGGTTAACCCAATCTACTCCAGACACACGACAGCAAGATAAGGATCGACCATGATAGTTCAAGGGTGATGCCAGAATAGCTTGGCGCCTATGGGCGCCAAGCTATTCTGGCATCACCCTTGAACTATCATGGTCGATCTGTGTCCTGCACTGTTAATGCAGTCTTCAGAGGACAACGGCAAAATTTGGGGATTTCGGTGTTGGGGTAGAATGAGTGAAGGAGCAGCCGCAAAGCCATGCGGCACAATTAGTCGCCTTCGTCCCGACTTAAAAATGACTAACCCGGATACTCACTGTAGCAGAATTACTCACCGCAGCAGTATATTGAAATTCGCCAACATGACATAAACTCCGTTACCACGTAAAACAAAAATGTAGCATATACTAAAAAGTACCTGCATAAGAAGATGAGCGAAAGGTATGTTCCATGTTTAATCCGCCAAAAACCACTTAAGTAATCACAGAAAAGAACCCCAAAAGGAAAGAAACACACATAAAAACGGCAGCTACATCACAATTTATTCATATTCACAATTTATCCAATTACTTTTTTTTTAAAGACATACAAAAACAAATACAGAATTTGCAACTTACCTGCAATCAAGTTGCAAATTGTGTACTTGTGTGTATGCCTATTTTGAAAAAGGGTTTTGACTGGAAATATTAATAAATTGTGTTTAGCGAAGATCTTGCTTCGTCCCTGTCGGGGGTCATTGTGAAATGTCAAACAAACAAGATTGTCTATACCAAGCACAAGGTAGCAGTCTGTCAAAATGATTTCACGTTTGACGCTGCCCGCCATCAGTCGATTCATACTCTAATTCGTACTTTTTCCTGTGAAGTACTATATGACGCGCGGAAGTACACATCATCTGAGCTGGCCTGTTTCTTCAGAATTCTGTCTGAATGACTGAAGCTGTGTGTTAGACCAGCACTGGATGTTATTGAGAAAACTGTGGTCACGTTGTGATAGTTATTTGCTAATTCCGCAGTGAAAAGGCCTTGCAAGACGCCAGAGTATTTTCTGTTCAGGACATTGAACATTGAATGAAAATACTGGTATAGGCGGTGAAGTCAGTCTTGATTCAATGTACACCCTGACATCAGCTGCTTGGGCCAAAGATTTCATATTCAGGAAAGTTTCCAGAATGACCTCACAATGCAAAGTTACGGCATTGTACCTCCACTCGCAACTGCCTTGAGGGACTGACTTGCCGTCAAGAGGCTGTACCTCCATGAGTACAGAAAAATATGTAGGACAGCTGTCAATGACTTCGTTGTCTTCATTGTCCTTGTAAGTGCAAAGTGCGGCGTTTGGTTCAACTTTTCTGAGGAAAATGTCATCAGACAAAGCAAACGAAAGTAGTTCGCCATTTTCACAGTATTTTGAAAAAAGAGCCACTGCAAAAAAAAAAAAAAAAAAAAAAAAATTCTCGGCACATTTCGCCGTGGGACTTTTGAATTTCTGTTTGAATGGCTCGTGCTACTAAGAGTGTCTTTGTCTCGAGTGCCATTTGTCTCTACAAATGCATGAAGGCCCGTGCTTGCACATTGACTGCAAGAGCTGCACACGACCTGAAATTCATCGCTCCAAAATCTAAGTGCATCCTCTGCCACGCTTGCTTGTAAAGTCTTTGGTAAATGTGAACACTGACCATTACACCGTCCAGGTAATGAGCCACAGCCTGTCGTTTTGTCTCCGATTTGATCAGGTTTTGCAGGACTTTTTGCAAGGTATTTTGTGTTTCTTGCAGTGAATGACAGCTTTTGAAAAAGGTCCATTTCTTGTCACACAACTCTTTGAAAGTAAATTTTGTGTGGTCAGCATGAAAATGCAGGAAATTCCACTCAAATTCTTTGATCCTTTGCCATTTGAGATGAGAAAAATGTTTTTCGTAAGCTGTTTGTAGACGGCAGTATCATAAGCCAAAAGAAACGAAGACGTATTTGTGTAGACAAAAAACAAAACTTTTAGTTTTGAGTCTCCGCTTACTTCAGTGATATGTTTGGTTATATAAGTTTCTGCTGTAGAACAACTGTGCTCCAAGCACAAAAGTGAGCGAAATTACATACAATGCGTTAATGGCGTTATCAAGGAACCTACAGTGCTTTCATTTGCCCATTTTGCAGTGATTTATCGGAAATTCATTTTTGTGGCATGCGGAGCATAGTTTACATGATCATGCAAATCGCCTGATTAAAACAAACTCCGTGACGTAGATCATTGTACAGAGAAGCCAGGTTTAACCCATTTAGCCCCGACGCCCTACAGCAGGAGATAGATCAACCATTATAATTTAAAAGTAGTGCCATATTAGCTTGGCGCGAAGCTTATCTAGCACTACCCTTGAATTATCATGGTCAGTCCATCTCCTGCAACTCCGTTAAGTGACACTTTCAAAATTTAGGAAATGCGGCTAGAATGGGTTAAATGGGTTAAACCTTTTTCTGAAGCGCGCAAAAAAAAAACACTTAAAAATTCAAGAAAAGTAGAAAACAGAATACTTCGGCCGGCCGCCTTGACAGCCGCAACAGTGATGCAAACTTCCGATGATGACTCACGAGTTGCTGGCACGGTTTGAACAACAATAATGATAAACACACAGTATGGTAATTTAACTGCAGTGGACAAAACGGTCAATAATAATTAAGACACGTATAGTACAAAATTTTAAGAAGACTTCTCACGGTAAGTTTTATTTTGCGCACGCAGTCAAGGACTAGGGGGACAAAAAGAAAAGGAGCTAGGTCTGCCGTCCGCTGTAATATAAACAATTCCGCGATAACGCGGAAGCTACCGAGCTCGTGGGGCCATGTGTTTTAGGAGGGGTATCGAAGCGGTTCAAGATATAACTGCACAGTAAAATGTATTTCAAGCAATGGGTGGATTAAAGGGTTAACTGCTGAATATTTGACATATCTCATGTCCTGGAGCGTTACATGAACAATGTACCTTGGCACCAAGCTATGCTGGCACCATACCTTGAACTAAAATGACTTTGAGATGGGGGTGGTTGGAACACGTTCTGTAGCATGCAAATTAACGGTGAACAAAGGCGAGCACACATCAGACTCTGACAGTGAAGTAATGCCATACAAATTACGTCATGCCTAGCTAAGCCGTGCTGATGAACGTACATTTGGCGGGAAACACACCATGTGTGTGTGTGTGTGTGTAGTGTTGATGCATTGTAGAGGAGACAGTGTATCAGTGTATTGGTGCATTTGTGGCTGCATTGTGTGGAGATCGCATCGCTGCATAAAATGGTGTTGGAACTGTTGCTGACTGTGTTCTACTCCTCACAACCTAAGTTGTGCCACGTGTGACGAGTTGCAGCTGAGTGAAGTTTCTTTAGAACCCCACGTGCGTGCGTCTGGTATGGATTGCATCATACTACGATTACGACTACCATGTAAAGACATTCGGGCACCTCCGACGGGACTTCTTCAGTTGGCTCAGTGGAAAGCCGGGTAGCCGGCGACAACAGCCAGCAGCGAAACACAGACTGAGATGGCGACATCGGAAATGGAGACATTCCTGAGAATTGAGATGGAATGCGGACTGGAGGGAGCTAAGCTCCTAGAGTTTGTACAGGAGAGAGAGAAGGAGAGTCTGGATAGAGAAAAGGAGAGAGAGAAGGAGAGACTGGAGAGAGAAAAGGAGAGAGAGAGAGAAGGAGAGACTGGATAGAGAAAAGGAGAAAGAAGAAAAAAGATTGGAGAGGGAAGAAAGAGCCAAAGAGCTTGAGATCAAGAGACAGCGAGAAGAGGCAGAGAAACAGCGAGAAGAAGCCGCAGAGAGGCAGCGACAACACGAAATTCATCTCAAAAAGATGGAATTAGAGGCGGCACAGAACCAGAGGACAACTGAAGCAGCAGCCTTAGCCAGCAGAGAGTAAACAGCCCGTGCGCCAAAACTACCGCCTTTTGCAGAAAATTCAGATAAAATGGACGCTTACCTGAAGCGGTTCGAGCGCTTTGCAAGCAGCAACAAGTGGAATCAAGAGACTTGGGCCACCAAACTGAGCGGCGCACTTTTGACCGGCAAAGCGCTTGAATTCTACACCCGCCTGCCAAGAGAAGAAGCCGAGGACTATGTCGGCGCAGTTGAGAGCCGCCCTGCTGAGACAGTACGATTTCACTGAAGATGGTTACAGACGACGATTCCGGAATTGCAAGCCTGAGGAAGGAGAAACACCCGGCCTATTCATTGAGAGAATCAGGACTGACACCTGGAGAAATGGATAGAGCTGGCTGGCTTGAATAAGGAGTACCAGGACCTGTATGACCTCATCATCAAAGAATAAGTTTTCAACGCATGTTACGTGGTGGATTTGTAGTCGTAGTATGATAAACACACCAGACGCACGCACGTAAGGTTCTTTAGAATAAACCTCGTTCAACTGCGATCCGTCACACGTGGCTTAAGGATGTAGACAATACTGGAGTAACAGTTCCAACAATATTTTAATTCAGCGATGCGATCACCACACAATGCATTTCCAAATGCATCAACACTGATACAAAGTCTCTTCTGCAATTTCCACACTGCGACACAAAGTTTCTCATACACAGCGTCTCTCACAATAAACTGCGTGTCTCTACAACTGACAAAGCAAGACAATGTACGAACGTGCTTTCCTAGTGCCCTCTTTATATATACTACCAATTTCCAGAATCATCTACGAAAATCATACAACGCAACCAATCAGAACGAAACACGCAATTGAAACTCATAAATAAGAATTTTCTGGAATCACTAAAATAGGCTACAAAAATTCGGCTGCTAACTTCAGCTCCGCTAAATCCTAATGTATAACGAAGACACATAAAAGTATGGTAGCCCTATCACCACGTTGTATATCAGCTTTAGAAGGTTCTCGATCTTTCACAAAACAAAAAAAGGCTGCTCAAGTCACGCCACAGAAAAATAAAATGTTGCGAACTGTCGCCAACTACCCAACGTCACACATACGAGGTCACTAGACAGTGCGACCTTTCTAGAACGTTCTGGACTAAACTTAGCGTATCATAACGAAGTGAATTCCGCTCCGCGAGACCGAAAGAAAAATATTACTTAAAAAGATACGTGAATCATAACCATGATAGCTCAAAAGAAATATCGGATCGTTTCCTACGATAAACACATGTATGCTCTCACAGGACAACACAACCACAATCGTAACATTGCATGTTCTAAGGACCTGGCCGCCCAGCTCAGGAAGCAAAAGGACCAGTCCCTAAAGGCCCTTGCAGACTTCGCTCAAAGATACCTGGACGTCAACGACATGAAGTTCGGGCCCGGAAAGCCGCAGCGGAGGAAAACCACGACGGAAGAGACACCCCGAAACATGCCGATGGAGAGCCTGACGTGATTCCTTTGTGGAAAGAAGGGACACAAGGCGATACGGTGTCCTTTCAAGAGTGTTTCCCGAGCCGACAAGACCGCGGAACAGCAGGCAGAAGTGGTACCAGGTCTTAACACAGAGCCGCCGCTGTACTGGCCAACGATGTGACGTCTCCTAGTGACTCTGAGTCTGGAGAAAGGCGGGCGACACCGGAGCAGATCGAGTCTTTCAGAAGGAGTGGACGCATTCCAGTTGGCGATGGGGCAACATTCTTACCAGTTTCCAACATCGCGCTGCCTGAGAGTGAAGTGCCCAACGTGCCGGTGGTGTCAGGATTCGTCGGCAATACATCAGTAAGGGTGATGAGAGACACGGGTTGTAGCAGCGTCATCGTGAGAGAGGATCTAGTAGCCGAAGACCAGAAGCTACAGGAGTGGACAACCCTTATCCTTGCAGACGGAACTGTGAGAATTATCCTCCTTGCCAAGGTCAGTCTCAACACCCCGTACCTGACAGGAGATGTGAAGGTGTTATAAGGGAAGACCCCAGTCTACGACCTTATCATCGGAAACGTTGACGGTGCCAGAAACGCAGAGGATCCAGATCCAGAGTGGAGACCTGAAACCTGTGCCGTTACCACGAGAAGTCAAGCAAAGAAGAGTCACCAGACCATCCCTCTAAAGGTAGCTGACAACACAGAAGCAGCCGTGGTGAATAGGGACAAGCTGGTGAAACTACAGAGATCCGACCCCACGCTTGACGTTTCGAGGACAGACTGAGCCCGTGACACGAAGAAGGAAGGAGGTAATCTTAGAGACCAGAAAGGACATCCGGTACCGGTTATACAACAGCCATGGAGACAAGTGGTGGTTCCTGAATCCCTGAGGATGCAGGTGATGAAATTGGCCCATGATTCTATCTTGGGAGGACACCTGGGAATCAGCAAGACCCTCGACAGGATCCGAGCAATCTTCTACTGGCCTGATAAGGGGGGGCGACGTCACCCGATTCTGCGGGTTGTGCGACATGTGCCAGAAGACAATCTCCAAAGGAAAGGTGCCCAAGGTTCCCCTCGAGAAAATGCCACTGATCGATATGCCTTTCAAGCGGGTATGTGTGAATCTCGTGGGGCCAATATCTCCCCCAAGTGAAGATGGTCATCGCTACATTCTGACCCTAGTGGATTACGCTACAAGATACCCTGAGGCTATACCGTTAAAGAAGATCGACACTCCAACAGTGGCAGAGGCGCTCGTAGACATGTTCAGCCGTCTGGGGATTCCTGAGATAATCCTGAGTGATCTAGGGACCCAGTTCGTCTTCGACTGCTTGGAAGAAGTCATTCGGCTGTTAAGCATCCGACACCTCACTATGACCCCTTACCACGCCATGTGTAACGGGTTGGTTGAAAAGTTTTTACGGAACATTGAAAGCTATTCTGAAGAAACTGTGTGCTTAGCAGCCAAGGTTGTGGCATAGGTACATCAATGCCTTTCTCTTTGCAAACCGTGAAGTTCCTCAAGATTCGACAGGGTTCTCTCCATTTGATTTACTGAGAGAGAAGCTGAGGATACCCTCCGGATGGCTCGAGAAGAATTGGAGAAGGCGCAGAACAAGGGGAAGCATTACTATGACCGTAAAGCCAAACCTCGACGGTTCCAGCCAGGTGACCAGGTGTTGGTTTTTCTCCCCACGGACAACAACAAGCTCCGGATGCAGTGGAAGAAACTGTATGTAGTTGACACAGTGGTTGGCATCAACGACTCCAGAGTCAAGGTCAACAACAAGATGAAGACTTACTACGCGAATCTGCTGAAAAAGTACGTTGAGAGAGATCGACAAACCACAGGACAAACCACAACAAGCGGCATCGGTGCGTCTGGCTGCTGACGAGAGACTAGACGACGAGACCTTAATGAACTCCGCCACCAGGAATGACCCAGGAACAACAAGAAGAACTGAAAGTCCTAACTACGGAGTTCAAGCATCGTTGTAACCTGACCCGGGGACAACAGACACCATCCAGCATGAAGTTAATCTGACGTCACTGAAACGAGCCGGTTCGCAGCAAGCCGTATCATCTACCTTACAACACGAGGGAAGAACTGAAGAAGGATATGAAGGAGATGCTGGACCTGGGAGTCGCCAGGAAGTCCAAGTCGCCAGTGGTCATCGTGGTGAAACCAGACGGATTCAATTTGGTGTGTGTGTGGACTATTGCACTCTCAATAAGCGGACAGTATTTGACCCAGGACCAACAACCCTTGAACTCTCTGAACTGTGCCCATCTCATGTTTAGGCGATGTTCTTGCAGAACTTTCACATTAAGTTACAGTCTATCAAGGGTTCACCGGCAGAACTTTGGAGAGGATTACCTTAGCAGAGCAGTTTAAAGGAACATTTCTTTGTTCAGGACAGTTAAAGGAACTGTGAGACAATTTATTCAGAGCAGTTTACTATTTTATTTAAGTTTTGATGTGAGATTGTTAGTGTTTATTATTCTTTTATTTCGACACAGCCACAACCGTATTTTGAGACCTGAGAAGAAATTTTAAATTTTGTGAAATTTCGTTCTAAAAAAAAAAAGTTGGGAAGGGGGGGGGGGGAGAGAGAGAGAGAGGGTAATGTTACATTTGTAGTTGTGTTATTCTTTGAGAGCATAGGAAGATCCGATATTAATTTGAGTTATTTTGGATAAGAATTACGTACCTTTTTAGTAGGATTCATTTTCTTTTTCACGGAGAATTGCGTTGGATTTTTGTTGTGACGCGAAGTTTCGCCTACATTAGACTGGAAGGTTCGAGCAGGGTCGCGATCTTTCTAGTGACCTCATATATGACGCCAAGGTTGTCGGCAACATTTCGTAACATTGTATCAAAGGCGTTTATAGTGTAGTAGAAATTATTTGTAGTAACTTTGAGACTGTTCTTTTTAATAAATATTAATGAGTTTTGGATAGTTTTCTTTTCTGATTGGTGATGTTGTGTGAATTTGCTGGATTAGTCTGGAAATCTGTAATAGTATAAAAGACCGTGTTGGGAATTATGTGTGTACATCGTATGAGAGACGCAATGTGTCAAAAGTGTTGGTGCATTGTAGAGGAGACAGTGTATCAGTGTTGGTGAATTTGTGGATGCATTTGTGTGGAGATCGCATCGCTGCAATAAAATAAGTATTGTTGAAACTATTACTCAAATGTGGTCTACAACCTTGTGCCCCGTGTGACGAGTTGCAGCTGAGTGAAGTTCTTTACAAGAACCCTACGTGCGTGCGTCTGGTGTGATTGCATCATAATACGACTACAACTAGCACGTAACACTGAAAAATTCAATACACACAAAATGAAATGACATCACAGTATCAATACTCACCAACTGAAATGACATCACAGTGTCAATGCTCACCAACTGAAATGACATCACAGTATCAATGCTTACCAACTATAATGACATCACAGTATCAGTTCAGTCAGTCGACCGAGCACAATTCCACCGGGCCGACAGCGGCAGCCCCGTCAGTTGGTACGCGCATTAAACACCGACCTGCCCTGCCGAACACTTGAAAACAGCACACTTACGTACAACTAATCAGCTGCCTGATTCGTTAAATTGAACCGGAGTTTTAAGACTAAAACAATCATGATGACGTAAATTACACTGCCGGACTGGCACAAATTACAAACGTCGAAGCTCACTCACACTGAAGTCAACAGGCGTCATTCTCTGGCTATGAAACTGACACAAGCCAGACCCGGCAGATTCCAAAAAGGTGGCCGGCGGCAGACCCTTTCCAGCGTTGAGAAATGATAATCTGCCGTCAAAACTGAATTCCAAAGCGAATCAGTGAAAATTCCAAAACTGATAATCACTGACCACAAGCAGACTGAATGAAGCACCCACACAAACCAAATCAAATTGAATCCATCAGAAAATAGTGACTGAAACATCTCCGTCCACACTTTAAAATGCTAGCCGATGGTGACCTTAGAACAAACCGCAAACAAGAACTGAAACACCGTAAACGGAATAAAAAATCACACATGTGGCGAGAAACTGATTTTCACGGGCCGGCTGGCGTGACCGTCCGACCGTGTCTGTGCTTGAATTGCTGCGGTTGCGCAGCCGACCTAAGGTGCAAAAGGCCATCGGGCCGATGACGGCCCGATGGCCCTTTGCGCATTGGGGACTGAGATGCCAGAAAAATGAACAACTCTAATTTCAAGCGGGGGAGGCTGGGAGTCCAAAAAAGAAAATTTGGTGTTACTCATTAAACTCCCTAACAGTTAAGTCTGCTAGAGGAACACAGACCTGAACGTGTCCAGCGAGAGCGGGCATAGATTTTCGTGAGACCCGGTAATTGCGGGGTTGGGGGGGGGGGGGGGGGCGCTCATGATAATCTATGCTTCAGTCTAGCAAATGATCCTGCAGTGGGAGTTTGCTGTATGAAATACGAATGATATTCGCCTCAGTCTTACACTGGGCCCCAAAACTCCTACTCTGCCGTAGTTACACGGAGTTAAATGAGTTCGTCAAGAGGCATAGATTCTCATGAGCCCCCGCAATTGCGGGGGCACATGAGAATGTATGTCTCTTGGAGATGGAACGCCAGAGGTTCGCTGGAATGCTCTTACCATTTACCTAACAGCGTTTAGCTAACCCATGCCCGCCCGCAGTTATTTAGCTGATAAAATTGCTGGCACACAGGCCGACTTGTAAAGGTAGGCTACAGTGCCACCCGCGAGAATGCACGGCTCTCACTAATTAGTTTACCCGACTGTTCTAAACTTAGAAGCCGATTTGCACAAGTAGTCACGCTCACTCGGGCCCAGAAGGCACGCATTTCACAACCTGAAACGCAGTATTAAGTGGAAAACACCCCCCCCCACCCCCTCTCCTCCACCTTTCCCTCTTCTCCTCCGCCCTCCCCCCTCCCCACCCACCCCCACCCGACCCTACGCCGGCTCAGCCCCCGCCCCCCCCCCCCCCCCCCCCCCCGTTCCCTTCCCCCCCCTCCCCCCCCCCCCCCCCCCCCACCGCAACTACCACCACATCAGTTCCACTGAAAAAATGAAGCCCCGTCAACCAATATTCGTAACGGCATAGGAAACAAATCAACATGAAATCAAAACACGCATTATTATTTTATAATCCCTTTTCAACAAAAAACACAAACAAGGAAACTGACACAGAAACTAACCAAAAAAAAATTAATCAGTCAATCAATCAATCAATCAGTCACTCAGTCAATCATTGAGTCACGTAGTCACTGATTCAGTCAATCAATCAATTCAGTCAGTCAGTCAGTCAGTCGACAATCAATCAGTTAAACAAACTAACATATAAGATAAATAAACACAAAAAAAAAACGCAGTACACTTGAAAAAAAATAAATGGGGGACGGGCTGCTCAATTAGACCAATTTGTTTAGACCATATCATCACGCTGGCGTTTATCAGATAAATCTTCTGCTTTTTTGTTCTGATTCAAGGGCTGTCACTCTCAGATAAGTGCACGTCAGTCACACTGATGGCACGCGGCTTACACGCCTTTCGTCGTCCTCCAATCTATCTTCTGTCTGCCTTCACTGATTAATTCAGTCTTCCTTCAGACTGCCCGCTTTTTTTTTCTGCTCTAGTTCTGCGATTGATATGTGGCGTGATCCACTCTGCCGCCGCTGTATAACACTGGTCAAGCGGCAGCGAATCGAGGAAGGCAACCAGTGTCAGTGCTGCTATATTTATCACCGACACTCAATGATCATTCAGCGAACTTCACATTTCTCACCGCAGCGCTCAAACCTGCTAAAAGGTGGCCTTTTTCACAACAGTTCTCGACGTATTTTGCTGCCTCAACCTCGCTCGGCCGCTCTGTAAGAGGCTAAGTCTGATGCTGAGTACTACGTCACGGATTCATGTTACATATTGCCTACTACGTCACGGCTATGTGCGTACACGCGTACCCCTATATGGCAGAGGAGACGCCGAGAGCCGGCTGACACACGAGCGCAGCTGACGAGTGCCGTTTGCGCGTGCTGTGAGGGATGCGGCGGCGTGTAGTTCAACGAGTAGACTGATGTCTAGACTTACCAGAGCAGGTTGCAGAAAATGAGATGTGTGCCTTCTGTGCCTGATTCGGCAGGCGCCAGTAAGTCACAGGTTCGTTTTGACCCCTGGCCTGCCGAGACGAAAAAATGAAAGCCGCGACTGACTGCCGAACCAACTGCAAGAGGCCGGCGTAGATCCTCATGAGCCCCGGCGACTGAGGGGGCTCAGTCATGAGGATCTATGTCTCTTGCTGAGACCAATTTGTATCCATGTTTCTGACATGGACGGCCCGGCGGTTTGGCGGCTTTTGTCGGATCAGTCCGCGTTGATGAACAAAAAAAATTCGCGGCAGAAACTCAAGACAAAAATGTCAGCACTGTAGCAGCCGTCAAGGGGTTAAGATCTAGCTTTCAAAGCCCGAGTTACTTCCCCTACGGTCAGAAGGAAAAAGAAGACTGACAACTCCGAAACGTTTGGTCGTCCCCCTCTAAGGTGATGTCATTGCCGGCGGCAAGGACATCCGCTCAGTCTGGCAAGTGATAAATAATTTCACTAAAGGTGAACGGTCGCCTAATATTCACAGTCCACCCGATCTCACTGCGGATGCGTTTAACGCTTATTTCCTAATTGTTGCTAAAACTCTGGCACAGACCAATACCGTCCAATGACCTTGACAACTACACATGCTCGGATCAACTGCGGAGTCACTATTGTCAGCAGAGAGCGGGCCACACATTTTCTGTGCCTCTTATGAGTATTCTCACCTGGATGTTGGTAAATCTATTTCTAGTTTAAAAAACAAATCATCAAAGTTGCGGTCCAGACGGCATCAGTACTCAGTTTTTAAAAGTAAGTTATCTCTGCCCGATTCATCGTTGAGTCACTGACATTTATCTACAATCTAGCCATTAGGCATAATGTATTTCCTAACGAATTAAAAAGAGCTAAGGTAATTCCTCTTCCCAAAAGCAAAGACTTAATAAATTTAAATTAGAACAGACCTATATCCATTTTATCATCAATTTCGAAACCACTTGAAAAACATATACATATTCATCTCCTAAATTTCCTTGAACAAAATCATCTGATTAGTGTTGCACTAACTGATCCGGTTTTCGACCTTTACATTCCTGCCAGACTACTCTAAATCACATTATTGATAAATGGATCTCTGGCATTATTGACAATAAAGTATCAGGCGCAATCTTTCTATACCTTAAAAAGGCATTCGATCTTGCGGTCAATCATTGCATCCTCCTGGGGAAAAAAACTACCACTTTATCACATTAACTCGAATACGGTTTCCCTCTTGTCTTGTCTTCATATCTCACTGAAAAATAGAACACAGAAAGTACTCCTAAATGGTAAATTTTCATCAGACGGTGTAGTGACTTGTGGTATTCCACAGGGATCTATTCTAGGGCCTTTATTGTTTCTATTGTTTATTAATGATCTGCCGCTGTGCATATCTCACCCAGAGGCTAACTGTGATCTTTTCGTTGACCACACAACCGTACACACATCTAACAAGGACTGAGCTAGCGAACATCACTGAGATACTCCAGCAGAACCTGGACGAAGTAGCTGACTGGTGCATTAATTCTTGGCTGGACTTCGCGAACGAAGATTTTATAGGAGTTGCCCACGACGTCTGCAGGCTTGTTCGTGGCTGCGGAGGCCAATCCGGGACAGGCAGGTTCGACCGCAGTGGCTGCAGGGGAAGGTATGGCCAGAGTTCTGAGTTGCGGCATCTCTGTTTTTTCTCCTGAGCCGCTTGTCCTTAAGGCTAGCTCTGCGAGAGTCCTCAAAGGAGACAGCTGCCTTGTAAATAGTGGAGCGCCAGGTGTCACGGTCCACAGCAAGCGAAGACCACTGGTGGTGGTCGATTTGGCAGGCACTAAGTGACTTCTTGAGACAGTCTTTGTATCTCTTCTTTGGTGCCCCTCTGTCACGGTGTCCAGTAGCAAGCTCGCCGAACAGGGTGATCTTTGGTAGGCGATGATCCTCCATCCTGGAGACATGCCCCGCCCAGCGGAGCTGTGTCCGCAGCAGCAAAGCCTCGATGCTCACGGTTTCAGCCTGTTCAAGGACCTCGACATTGGTGACATAGTCACTCCAGTGAATGCCCAGGATGGTACGCAGGCAGCGCTGGTGGAAGCGTTCGAGGAGTCGTAGTTGGCTGCGGTAGAGGGCCCAGGACTCGGAACCATACAGCAGGGTGGTGAGGACCACAGCTCTGTACACGCTGATCTTGGTGCCTGTTTTCAGCTGTTGATTGTGCCACACCCGCTTAAAAAGTCGCCCGAAAGCACCGTTCGCTTTTGCCAGCCTGCTGTCAAGCTCCTTGTCCAGCTTGGCGTCCGACGTGATAATGCAGCCAAGGTAAGTAAACTGGTGCACTGACTTTAGTTCAGACTCGCCGATGGTGATGTGAGGAGGGCGATACACTGTCTTGGGTGCCGGCTGATGGAGGACCTCTGTCTTTTTCAGACTGACCTCGAGTCCAAAGAGCTGGGCAGCGTCTGCGAAGCAGGACGTGATGCGCTGCAGGGCTCTCTCTGTGTGTGCAATGAGGGCAGCATCATCAGCAAAAAGCAGCTCACGGATCAGTTGGTCTAGGGTTTTCGTGTGGGCCTGCAGTCGTCTGAGGTTGAACAGGCTGCCATCGAGACGATACCTGATGTACACTGCATCGTCATCATCGAGGTCCACTGTGGCCTGCTTCAACATCATGCTAAAAAAGATGGTGAAGAGGGTCGGTGCCAGCACGCAGCCCTGCTTTACGCCGTTGAGAATGGGGAATGGTTCTGAGAGGTCATTGTTGAGTCTGACCTGGCCTTGCTGGTCCTCATGTAGCTGGACAATCATGTTGAGGAACTTTGGGGGACAGCCAAGTCGCTCCAGGATCTGCCACATGCCTTGCCTGCTCACAGTGTCGAACGCTTTTGTTAGGTCGACAAACGTTACGTACAGCCCTTTGTTCTGCTCGCGGCACTTCTCCTGTAGCTGTCTCAGCACAAAGACCATATCGGTGGTGCTCCTGTTTGCTCTGAAGCCACACTGGCCCTCTGGGAGTTGGTCTTCAGCGATGGCAGGTACCAGCCGATTCAGGAGCAGCCTTGCAAGGATTTTCCCAGCAAAGTCTTGGGTGCATTAATAATCACATGATAATTAGCATTCCAAAGACAAAGAGCATGTTAGTTACAACACGCCAGAAACACCAGCGCGGCCTACCAACTTTAACACTTACCTTAGATGGCCAACTTATAGAACAAGTACGAACTAAGCATCGCTTGCTGGGCGTAACAGTAGACAACCTGAGTTAAACTGGAAACCTCATGTCGATAACGTATGCAAAACTTTGTCCAAAAACGTATTCCTTTTGTCTAAGCGCAGCCGTATAGTTAATCCTGACGTTTGAAAACTTTTCACTCCCAAGTGGCGCATATCAAAACGCACTGACGGTAATTACAGTTCCGGCACTGTTTGGGACGGTTGCAGCGAAGTTGTTACAAGAAAAGTAAATTCTCTGTATCCGTCGAGGTGTTAAACTCAAACTTCCTGGACCCGCCCCCACAGACCAAAAAAAAATCAAATCTCTTAAATTGCTGGCATTAAACAAACAACTGATTCGAATTTAATCGGTGTGTATTAATGTACAAGATTCTACACGACAGAGAGAGCCCCACTCCATTTGCGAACTCTGTTTTCAGATAATTATAGACAAAACACGAGAAACAGGTCGCTCCACCTACCAAGAACAAGATTATATATATATATATATATATATATATATATATATATATATATATATATATATATATATATATATATATATATATATATATATATATATATATATATATATATATATATATATATATATATATATATATAACTAGCCTCGCCTTTTCAGGTGCAAAAGCATGGAATAATTTACCCCAGCATCTTAAGTCTAATTCTAAATTTAGTATTTTTAAGGATCGCCTTTATCGCTTTTTACTTCTAAATTAATACTACGGTTCAATTCACAATAACACGACTGCGACCGATTCGTAACATGCGTAGGACGGCTGCGATTCTTCGGAGCTCCACAATGATGTAAGACACAGGGAATTTCGCGGGGGTTTTCTGTCACTGACTCAGTGAATCAGTCTCAGTGAGCATATCATGATCAGCGGTGCGAGTTTTGCAAGAGGCATAGATCCTCATGAACCCTTGCAGTCGCCAACGATGGAAGGATCTGGACTTATGTTCAGCTTCGACAATGCCACGTATAGACTGATGTGTGTGTGTGTGTGGTTTTTTGTTGTTGTTGTTGTTGTTTTGTTCTATAAAGACTACATGACAGATTGGGCGATAGATCAACCATTTTAGTTCAAGGGTGGTGCCAGAATAGCTTGGCGCCTCAGGCGCCAAGCTATTCTGGAACCACCCTTGAACTATCACACCGCCGTGAGATGGCCTTAGTCGCCTGCTCGGCGTTAAACCCAAATAACATAACACAACACAACTTGAACTATCACAGTCAAATAGAATTTCAAGCAGTAGTGTATCAGGATGAAAATGGTTCACTGAACTGAGTTCCTCCCAACCAGTGGGGTGTCAATGCCGTTGTCTTGCCTCAACTGAGACTAGTCTACCCTTAGTCTGGGCATTCACAATCGAATCATTGGCTAAGTAGGCTCACGCCGGTGTCCGCTGCCGGCTTAACGGGCCATATCGTACTGAGGCTGAAAGCTTCAAATCTGTACACTGCCATAATATGCAAGCTACATTATAGTACTTACAGATATGCCGGATATAGACCACTGACTCAATGGCTTTAGTTCACAAGGGTCGGTGCCAGAATAGCCTCTTGGCGCCGCCTACACTGAGGCGCCAAGCTATTCTGGCACCACCTCTTGAACTATTTTACTCCAACTTATTTTCACACACTGGTGTATTCCGAATGATACGGGTTAATTAGTTTTAACCCGGCGCCTTAGGGAAGGAACCCTCCTGCGGCGTGGCCCCTGGGAGAACTGACTGAAGAGCACTGAGAAAAGTTTTCATTTCATTAGTATGACATTCAAAAACTGACTCCTTGATTGAAGTCAGCCATTTTGTCCAGCATTTAGTATTAGACACACTAATAACATGCATTGGACCCGCTGCACCCTGAGGCTGAGTTTGTTTTGATTTGCATAGTATCCTAAGGAAGGGCCACGTTACTGACACGGATTAGGAGACGGGTCAACATTTTAGTTCAGTTGAAGGGTGGTGCCAGAACGGCTTGGCGCCTGTGGCCGCGCCAAGCTATTCTGGCGCCCACCCTTCAACCATCAGGGTCAAATTAATTATTTCATGCAGAAGTGTATTTTGACTTTGCTTATTGTCCTACTGAAGGCCACGTTACTGACACGGATTAGGAGACGGTTCAACATTTTAGTTGAAGGGTGGTGCCAGAATAGCTTGGCGCCTGAGGCGCCAAGCTATTCTGGCACCACCCTTCAACCATCAGAGTCAAATTAATTATTTCATGCAGAAGTGTCTCAGGATGAAAAGGGTTAAGGCGATATTGCGATCTATTATATTAACCCCTTCACCGCCCAGAGTAGGTCGCGTTAACCCCTTCACCGCCGGGGGAAAAAAGTGAACACGATCCATGAAATGCAAGAGACATAGATCCTCATGAGCCCCCGCGACTGCGGGGGCTCATGAGGATCCCTGCCTCATGCTGAGACCGATTTGTATCCACGTTGGTCGCTGAGTGAACCAAGATTTCAGAAACAAAAAATGTGCGCACGGTGGCAGGGAAGGGGTTATGGGGGCGAGATAGAGAGTACAAATCACTAATACTCAACCGTGAAAACACAGAAAATATCGTTTTCTTGTTTTATTGAAAATGGCAAAGCGAAAGAAAAAAAAGTACGGTAGTCAGTACGTGAGCAATGTTTTAAAAATTAACAGTAAAGACACAAATCTACAGAAATGACAGCGCTAAGTATACAAAATTTCAACAAAAAAAAAGGTTGTACTTCAGCCATATAATAAGCATGCAATTTAATTAAACTGCCGGACCGGCACAAGATCAAAGATATATAAACAACACTGGCAATGATACTACACAACGCTTCTTTCAATGTCAAAGAACTGATCTAAATATTTCAACTACATTGATCACAACATGAATGGAATTTTCGTTGCAAAACGAGACTGAACCTTAATCAGTCGTGGGCAAAAACTATCGGCATTGCAGTATAAAATAATACTGACAAAATAAATTATAACTGGTCATTCATCACATAATACAGCCCTAAGTCTCATCCTTACAGTAACAGACGCGTGACTGATAAAAATCTAATGAATTTATACTAGTGCTTAATCACAGACCTGCGCACGCATCTATCGGCTACTGACCGCAAAAAAACGCAAACAGCAAGTTTATAAAAGCACTGAATCAGAAAAGGACGAAAAACTAAACAGTGCAAATTCAGTTGCGAGAGAGAGAGAGAGAGACAGAAGGAAAAAAAATGTACAAAGCCAGTGTACTCTAAATAATACGCTTACAAAAACTGATTTGAATCCATATAAACACAACGACGTGAATTTGCGAGCACGGCCCGTGATTTTGGTCCAAAATCTACAGACCTGCACATTTTATACAATCGTGCATCAGTTTCGACAAATATATACAGCAAAACGTGTTCTGCGTAACCACTCTTTTTTTTTTTCAAGAAAAAAAAATCGTACTCATTCTACCCCAACACCGAAATCCTTAAATGTTGCAGTTGTCCTCTGAAGACTGCACTCTAGTGCAGGACACAGATCGACCATGATAGTTCAAGGGTGATGCCAGAATAGCTTGGCGCCCATAGGCGCCAAGCTATTCTGGCATCACCCTTGAACTATCATGGTCGATCATTATCTTGCTGTGGTGTGTCTGGGGTAGAATGAGTTAACAGACAGGTGCTCTCACAAGAGAAGTCTTGATGGGCCAAAAAATGTCACCTGTCATTAAAGACCATCACTTCACTGAGGTCAGTGGCGGCCGCTACGGTCACAGCTACAGCCACCTAAATGATGGTCTTTAATCTCATCAGGGCGGTCTCTCAAAACAGGTTCTGCTGTATGTAGTAAATATGTGAGTTAGTAAATAACACAAGATATAAAAAAAAGGCTGGAAGAGGAATTAGAGAAGAGTCGATGACTTGTCACCTGGTTTCTTTGGTTGAGGTCAAGGAATTAGGGGAGATAACACGAATTGGTGGGAGTTTTGTTTCTACAGTGCCGATGAATTCACTCCCCTTCAAGCGAACGCACACTCACCAACGCGCCGTGAACGCACACGGCTCAAACCACGCACGCACACATGAACACGCACACTCACGTGCTCGCACTCACGCACACAAACGCACGATGTCATGCCGGCATAGCCGAGAGAAAGGAGCACACTGTGAGTACGACTACAAGCCGCTGAAAAGAAACTCGTTTTTCTGCCCAGCAGAACCTGCTTTGAGAGGCCACCCTCATGATAGATCACCTGTCATTAAAGGTCATCATTTCGGTGGCGTTAGCCGCCAAAATGATGGTCTTTAATGACAGGCGGCAGTTTTTGTTCATGACTGACTTCTCTTAAGTGAGAAAACACCTGCCTTTTAAGACTGCATTTATTGCAAAAACACTGTGGTCATTTAACTGATTCCACACGGGCTCCTACTGCAAGATACTGACGAGTAAAGGAAATGCGCCACTTTTGGAATCATCGGAAACACTAACATGGCGATGATTCCAAAAGTGCCGCATTTCTTTTGCTCGTCAGTATATGCGTTTCGCGTTACAGTACCACCTTCTGTTCCGTTTACTGAACAATGCAAGAAATGTCATTCAATGCCGGGTGGAAAACCAGAAATTACACCGTGCTATCGGATACACCGTGGCACTCAGTCGCCGCGCAAACAGTTTCTCCGCCGAAGCTTGCCCTAGCCGAATTAACCCCTTTGTGCATGCAGCCACCTGAACTGTTTACAGCACGGGTGGCAGCAGTCAGAAGGGGGTTAAAATGCCGTGACTATCAGGGCCTACATACAAACAATCATGCTGTCAACACGTAACGTCGAAAACAAAAAGTAACTTCGACGGGCGGAAAACGTAGTTTTGGGGGGATCTTTTGTTCAATATTAGTAGCGTGAAGTTCAGATGTGAGGCGGAGGGTGACTAGGGAGGAGGAGGTGAGGGAGGGAGGTTGGAGGGCGTGTGTGTGTGTGTGTGTGTGTGTGTGTGTGTGGAGGGGGGGGGGAGTGACCGGAGGGGGATGAAGAGGTTTACGGGGCGGGAAAACGTCAGTTCTCGATTGTAACTGTCTCCACCGAAGGTCAGTTCGTCAGAATTCTTATTACGTCAGTGAGGGTAGCTGACATCTGGTCGGTGATTTTGGACCTTACGGCCAAAGGCCGTAAGGTCCAAAATCACAGACCAGCACACGAATTTGTCTCAGTCCTCGCGAGCGCCCTTCTCCGCTTTAACTGGGGCGCGAGACTTTGGTGCTCTCACAGTACTTGTACACGAAACTGCCCTGCAGGTCCGTCTCCATCTCCTGATCCTGGTCCTCCTGCTTCTTGGACAGCTTCCCAGGGCACATCTGCCCTTCCGGACATGCGCACAGGAACTGCACCTCCATGACCTTGTCGGTGGCCTTGTACTGATCCACGTAAATCTTGGCGCAAGGCAGACGACCGTTGTCGCGCGCTGGCCGGGTGTTGACGAGGCCGACCGCGCATTCTGGCTGATGGGACAGAGCAGAGAAATTGGGCAACACGTGTAGGGAAAATGTAACAAATAAAAATTTTAAATAAAAAAAAAAAAACGTCTACGGTGCGTTTTATGAGTCTAGCTTGACTTGACTCGACCTTGACTTGTCCATGAAAATGTAAGAAAATGACTATGGTGCGTTTAATGAGTCTAGCATGACTCGACCTTGACTTGTCCTTGAAAATGTCAGAAAACGTCTATGGTGCGTTTTATGAGTCTAGCTTGACTTGACCTTGGCAGTCATGTCCTTGAAAATGTAAGAAAATGTCTACGGTGCGGTTAATGAGTCTAGCTTGACTTGACCTTGACTTGTTCTTAAAAATATAAGAAAATGTCTATGGTGCGTTTTATGAGTCTAGCTTGACTTGACCTTGACTTGTCCTTGAAAATGTCTATGGTGCATTTTATAAGTGTAGCCGGCTAGATTTGATCTTGGCTGATCTTGACTGCTGCTGGTGAGACAACTCGGCCGTAAACCGCAGATGTGTCATTTCCGCAGAACGGCATCGTTAGTACACACCCGCCTGGCCATACCTCCTGGCATAGTCATAGCATCTATTAGCCATATACCTCCCGCGTGTTTGACGTAGGTCAGTCACACCTCCTGCAGCTCCACGTACACGTTCGCAACTAATGACGCCTTCCTCGACGTTAGGAGGTGTCTACAGCGACATACCAGCTGCAGCAGACGGATCAGCCATGATAGTTCAAGGGTGGCGCCAGAACAGCTTGGCGCCAAGAGGCGCCAAGCTGTTCTGACACCACCCTTGAACAAATATGGCCGAGAAGTATCTCGCTGTGGTCAGTTAGGGATGAATGCATTAACCCACTGAGCACTACAGCAGGAGATGCGGGCCGGATCGACCAGGAACATTCAAGGGTAGTACCATATAATTTGGCACTACCCTTGAATTATCATGGTCGATCCATTTACTGCAACTGGTTCACAGTCGCTAGGTAACACCTTCAAACTTTGGGAAACGCGGCCTTGGGATTAAATGAGTTAAAAACAAACTCACCTTATGACACTCGTAGTAGTATTTCCACTGGGTACCCTCCCGCTTCCACCCCATCAGCTGGAACACGTTGCCAGGGCAACGGCAGCGCGGCTCGGACAGGTCCGGTTGCCAAAGCTTCACGTCAGTCGTGATGACGGCTGCCCGCTCGTTCCCGTGAATGTTACACTCAGGACGCTTGGCGAACACCGGCGTGCAGAACTTGTACTGAACCATCCAGTGACCTAGTTTCACACAGAGGAGAAAGGTCAAGGTGAAAGTTGTTACGGTCAAACGATTTCAAGCGTAAAAGTGCTAAAGTCCGAGATTTCAATGAAAAATAGCCGACATTATCAATTGGGAAAAAACACCAGTACAAGTAAAAATAGCGTGATGTCATCAGATTCTTAAACTCACGGCATCATCTCAAAAAAATTTTTTTAGATGAAATATATATCAACATATACTAATGTCACCAAACGATGTTATAACGTCACACATGACTTTCTGCTATCATCAACGAAATGAAGTTACATTATCTTTTACATGATGTTGAGACGTCATCCATCGAACGACGTCATCACAAAGCACTTGACGTCAACCCAAAAAAAAAGTTATGACGTCAAACACAACGTCATGACGTAACACATCAAAACGACATGACATCACACACGAGGTGACGCCACCCTCGTGACTTACTCCTCTCGACCAAAAAGGTGACTGCCCGAGCGTGCAAAATACGAAGAATATGTCCCGAAGAAAGAAACACGCGTAGAAAAGACAATTACAACATCAATGTGTTGTCATTGTCTTTTCTAAGCGTGTTCCTTTCAAGAAACACGCTTTAAAAAGCCAATTACAACATAACTGTGTTGCATTGTCCTTTCTAAGCGTGTTTCTTTCTTGGTTGGGGCGTGTTCGCTTACTCCTCTCGTAGTGCTGCCACGTGAGTGTGTGGTCCGGGGAGTCCTCCTCCCACGTCTCGGGGGTGCAGGGCAGCTGGTCGGCACGACACTTACAGTTCGGGCCCTCGTCCGCCGTGTAGCCGTCCGGGTAGCGCATTAGCGTGGTACACACGTGCAGCCCGTTGCATGTCTTCTTGTCCTGCCGATGATGGCACCGCCCGGGGGGAAAACAGACAAAACAAATGGCAACGTTAAAAACACTCCACCCCAGGACCGAAATCCCCGCATTTTGAAGTTGTCCTCTGAAGGACTGTATTACAATTCTTGAGACAGTTAGTTAGTTGTACATTGCTTAAGGTCCCGACAGCAACAAGACTTTCTCCAGCAGGACGTGCCTGCACTGCTTGTGAGAAGAAAAAATAACTTAACAGCATATTGAATGTATGTTGCCAGCCGGTCTAATGCGCTAAATAAACCTAAGACCAGTTTAGCAACACACATCCAGTATCAAGAGCTACAGGCAGCGCAGACAGTAGGGAGAGTATAAAAAAAGGCAAATACAGGTGAATGCACCAAGGGTAGACAGAAACACATGCCCCAGAATAGAGGGGAAAACCCACCCTGTGGGGCTGGCCAGGGTGACCCTGGGAAATAAAAAGCAGTTAACCCCACCCTTGTCCCCCAGGGCATACCCGGGTGGGGGCAATTATAGAGACAGATCGAGCATGACAGTTTAAGGGTGGTGCCTATGGGCGCCAAGCTATTCTGGCACCACCCTTGAACTATCATGTTTGATCCCTGTCTTGCTGTGGTGCGACAGGGGGCTGAACGAGTTAAAGTGGCCTGCTCCAGGCATTAAAGGGATTACTGTAATTACTAATAATAATTATAATAATTACGGTATTTATAATGCGCTTATCTTATAATAATTACTAACTCTAAGCGCGCACTCACAACTCGCGCACGCATGCGCACGCTTTAGACAACGACTCACGTACCACAAATAGTGAAATACATTACGACAGTCAGCTTAGGGTGGGGAGTGTGGTGGTATAGTGCTAGAACTGATGAAAGAGGTGAGTTTTGAGGGCGGACTAGAAGGAGGAGAGAGAGTGTTTCTGACGGAGAGAGAGTGGGAGAGTTTTCAGGCCTAGCTAGTCAGCGGCTGGGGTCCGGTCTACCCATGTAACTTGAGGGTAGTGCTCGTTTAAGCCTCCCCTCCCACTGCCCTTCTGCAATCTGTGGACGAGGTGCCTGAAAATTGAACACTACCTGTCAAAATGTCATGGTCAGTCCAACGACGGTTAAATCACGCTCCGTAGCCACAGACAATGTAGCGCCATAAACTGTCGAGGCCAGAAATGTCATGAGGATCTATGTCTCTTGCTTATATCTATTTGCATCCACTTTCCTTGGTCGGTTGTACCTTTTCGGTCGTTGAACGAACAGCTATTTCAGAAGCAAAACTGATATGCGTCCAGTTGCAGGGAGGTAGTTGACAGGGGTGAGTTTTGAGGGCGGACTGGAAGGAGGAGAGAGACTGTTTCTTGCGGAGAGAGTGTGGGAGAGTGTTCCAGGTTGATGGACCGTGACGGAGAAGGAGACGGCTGAAAGTGCTGAGTTTGGTGCGGGGGACGTGGAGGCGGAGAGGGTCGGAGAATACTGAGAATAGTGATATAGTTACTGTAAGATACAGTGTTTGAAGTCTTAAATCGCATACCTTTCATTAATTTGTAGATTTTATAGACTAATAATTAACTCTTTCGAGACGTGCCGCATCCGGATTCGCGGCTTTACGCCGCGAATTCGGATGCGGCACGGCGTCTCGAAAGAGTTAAAGGTCCACTACCGCCGTAACTGTTCAAAGATACACTGAGATGGTGACGAAACGCTACACACAGGTCTAGGTATGGTTCATTTAGACACAGTTTAGCACATGTCGTCTTTATATGGAGTAAACTTACAATGAATCCACTCTGTTCTAGAAATACAACTCTATTAGTACAAGAAACAGCTAAAAATAGATTGTGACTCGGCTAACGGCTGCGCTGAATAAATAAGTGTGATTACGCGAGCGCTTTTTGCTACGTGTCCCAGCTGCTGTTAAATTGCATTAGGTGTGTCGACAAGGCGTAAGGAGTCCGAAATAGCTCAGGCGGTTAAACGTCCGAGCAGGAGAGCGAAGGGAATCGGCGGGTCGTGGGTTCGAATCCCGTCCCTGCCCCGGTAGCTGGACTCACAACTGATCCAGGGGGGAAAAAAACAGATTTGTTCAATAGCATATATCCGTTGAAAGGTCCTGGTAAATCAAAGTGGCACGGTTGGAGTGGCGCCTGAGTTGATCAGTGTTCAGGTCGTACTCCATAGGCAATAGATTTCCCTGTCCCCCATAACCCGCCCGTCAGGGCCGTCCATGATCACCTCGGTGCTGTGGACGTTAAACCCGAACTAACCAACCAAACCCGACAAGCGTAACAAACACAAAATGGCGCTGAAATCAGTGTCTTCAGATGTGCGTGCGTGTGTGAGTTCAGTAATTTGTGATATTAATTGTCTAGTTTTATGGCTTCTCACAGTGTGTGTAGGGCATGGATCATGTGTGGAAGAGTATTAATTGTTTCTTATTGTTGACTGTGATGTTTGTAAAACGGACACCAACACGCGTTTCTATGCTTTATTTTTGAAGGCAAATGGCAATTGATAAACGTTACCGCCTTAGACATCTCTCTTATCTTATTATATTCCAATTTCCCCTTGATAAAATGATGTTCGTCCAAAATTGCTTGCTAAAAGGGCTAACTTTAACGCATTCCGCCCGGAACACACCGCAACAAGAGATATGGCTCGACCATGATAGTTCAAGGGTGGTGGCAGAATAGCTTGGCGCCTATAGGCGCCAAGCTATTCTGCCACCGCCCTTGAACTATCATGGTCGATCTGTCTCCTGAATTGTCATGCAGCCCTCAGAGAATAACTCCAAAATGTGGGTATTTCGTACCTCGGGCACAATGAGTTAAAATGTTGTAAAATGAGGGACTTTTGTTCCGTGCACGCAGGAGAGTTGCTTCCGCTTCCCGCGCGCGCTCAAATGGCGGTGCGAAAACCTCTGCTACGTGTCTCAAAGGGTTTTTCAGTCCACTGCCTTCTATCTCACGTGGATTGTAAAAAGAAGGGTATAAAATTGTTAGCTGAGGCAATACAACAAAATCAAAGCCCCGGCCATGGAACAGATCGCTTTAACCCTTAGCCCAACCGGCAGGGGATGGGTTGAAACCGTGATAATTCAAGGGTAGTGCTAGATTAGCTTGGCGCCTGAAGGCGCCAAGCTAATCTGGCACTACCCTTGAATTATCACGGTCGCTCCATCTCTGCAAATGGTACATGGTCGTCAGTCCGGCGGAACCCCCAAAACTTTGGGAAATGCGGCCTTGGGGTTAAGTGGGTTAAGTAGTTCGTCAGTCTAAAGAGAAGCCAGTTCCCGTATGAATAAATAAATCAGCGCATTAAATAGGCGCTTTATCCCAACTGAAAATCGGCTCAAAGCGCCGGCGCGAACTGATCCCAACAAGCACGCTCACGTGAATCACGCGCATTCACTCACACACTGTACGTAAACACAGAACATTCACGTGGTGCTAAGGGCCGCAAGCTCATGCGAGAGAGGCTACGGAAGTTTTGGAAATTCGAATCGTTTATATTTGAAATGTGATTAAGTGGGCTGAAATTGATACCAAAGTCTAGCTTGTGTTGTCTATAGAACTTCTGTATTTCGTAATGAAATAATAATCCAACGGGCTTGTGGCTACGAAACGAAAACGCAAATGTCAAATACACACATGCCGTTTATTTTTATTAATAATATTTATCTCTAGGATGGAAACTTTTTTTTTTTTGTGACATCATGTTTCTGCCGCGGCGTGCCATAGCCCTGCCAGCACGCGTGCATGGTCTGTTGTGACGCGCTGTGATATAACTTAACAATTATCACAGAGCTGGTGGGCGTTCCCTGGAATATCAACATGACTTGTATGTGAGTTTGAAATGCTTGTAAACCATTTCTTTTCCCCGCAGTAATTTCTTTCGGATGGAAGTTTTTCATACATTTCTTTGAGAGAAAGTGTTTACTTATACCTGACTAAATTCACGTGTATGAATGTTGTCTACCCGGCCGTTTGCCAGTTCGACTCATTAGATAGTTACTTAGTCAGCCAGCCAGGCAGTCCGCTAGCTAGTTATAGTTAGTTAGTTGGGTTTAATGCCGAGGAGGCGACTACGGCCATCTCACTGCGGGAAGGGTAAAAATGAAAACTAAAAGGTTTTAAGAAGAAGTAGCCCAGTGCGCAAAGGCCATCGGGCTGACGTCGGTCGCCGTTGGCCCGCGCACGACTGTGCGCGGGCCAACGGCGGCCGACGTCGGCCCGATGACCGTTTGCGCGTTGGGAAACTATATTAAAAAATATCTCAAGCTAAAGTGTCGTTCAAGTTTTTAAGGGATATGTCTACAGACTCTTGAAAAAGTCTCTTGGCTTGACTTCGCGAACGAAGATTCTATAGGGCTTGCCCACGTCGTCTGCAGGCATTTTCGTGGCTGCGGAGGCCAATCCGGGACAGGCAGGTTCGACCGCAGTGGCTGCAGGGGAAGGTCTGGTCAGGGTTCTGAGTTACGACAACTCTGTTTTTTCTTCTGAGCCGCTTGTCCTTAAGGTTAGCTCTGCGAGAGTCCTCAAAGGAGACGGCTGCCTTGTGAATGGTGGAGCGCCAGGTGTCACGGTCCGCAGCAAGCGAAGACCACTGGCGGTGGTCGATTTGGCAGGCACTAAGTGACTTCTTGAGACAGTCTTTGTATCTCTTGTTTGGTGCCCCTCTGTCTCGGTGTCCAGTGGCGAGCTCGCCGAACAGAGTGATCTTGGGTAGGCGATGATCCTCCATCCTGGAGACGTGCCCCGCCCAGCGAAGCTGTGTCCGCAGCAGCAAAGCCTCGATGCTCACAGTTTCCGCCTGTTCAAGGACCTCGACGTTGGTGACATAGTCACTCCAGTGAATGCCCAGGATGGTACGCAGGCAGCGCTGGTGAAAGCGTTCGAGGAGTCGTAGTTGGCTGCGGTAGAGGGCCCAGGACTCGCAACCGTACAGCAGGGTGGTGAGGACGACAGCTCTGTACACGCTGATCTTGGTGCCTTTTTTCAGCTGTTGATTGTGCCACACCCGCTTGAATAGTCGCCCGAAAGCACTGTTCGCTTTTGCCAGCCTGTTGTCCAGCTCCTTGTCCAGCTTGGCGTCTGACGTGATGATGCAGCCAAGGTAGGTAAACTGGTGTACAGACTTCAGTGCGGACTCGCCGATGGTGATGTGGGGAGGGCGATGCTCTTCCTTGGGTGCCGGCTGATGAAGGACCTCTGTCTTTTTCAGACTGACCTCAAGTCCAAAGAGCTGGGCAGCATCTGCGAAGCAGGACGTAATGCGCTGCAAGGCTCTCTCTGTGTGTGCAACGAGGGCAGCGTCATCAGCGAAGAGCAGCTCACGAATCAGTTGGTCTAGGGTTTTCGTGTGGGCCTGCAGTCGTCTGAGGTTGAACAGGCTGCCATCGAGACGATACCTGATGTACACTGCGTCGTCATCGTCGAGGTCCACTGTGGCCTGCTTCAACATCATGCTGAAGAAGATGGTGAAGAGGGTCGGTGCCAGCACGCAGCCTTGCTTCACGCCGTTGCGAATGGGGAATGGTTCTGAGAGGTCACTGTTTAGTCTGACCTGGCCTTGCTGGTCCTCGTGGAGCTGGACGATCATGTTGAGGAACTTTGGGGGACAATCTAGTCGCTCCAGGATCTGCCACATACCTTGCCTGCTCACAGTGTCAAACGCTTTTGTTAGGTCGACAAACGTTACGTACAGCCCTTTGTTCTGCTCGCGGCACTTCTCCTGAAGCTGTCTCAGCACAAAGACCATGTCGGTGGTACTCCTGTTGGCTCTGAAGCCACACTGGCCCTCTGGGAGGTGGTCTTCAGCAATGGCAGGTACCAGCCGATTCAGGAGCAACCTTGCGAGAATTTTCCCGGCAATGGACAGCAGGGTAATTCCACGATAATTAGAGCAGGCAGACTTCTCTCCTTTGTTCTTGTACAGGGTGATGATGACTGCATTACGGAGATCCTTTGGTAGTGTTCCTTTTTCCCAGCAGCAGAGAAAGAGGTCGTGGAGCTTGTTGTGCAGTGCTGGGCCTCCATGTTTCCAGATCTCTGGCGGGATTCCGTCAATGCCTGCTGCTTTGCCACTCTTGAGCTGGTGGATGGCTGTGAGGGTCTCTTCGGCGGTGGGCGGTTCGTCCAATTCAACCTTTAGTGGAAGGTGTGGGATTTGGAGGATGACTGTTTCTTGAACAGTGCGTTCAGCGCCGAAGAGGTCCTGAAAGTATTCCGACCAGCGGTTCAAGATGGAGGTATTATCTGTGAGGAGTGCCTGTCCATCAGCGCTTCGCAGGGGACTTTGTACCAGGTGCCTAGGGCCATACACTGCTTTCAGTGCTTCGTAGAAGCCCCTGTAGTCACCGTTGTCAGCGCAGAGCTGGGTCCTCTGTGCGAGTCTGGACCACCACTCGTTCTGGAGCTCTCTAAGCTTGAGCTGGAGACTGCTGCAGATGAGGCGGAAGGCAGACTTCTTCACAGGGCAGGAAGGCTGGGCTAGGTGGGCCTGGTGGGCGGCTCTTTTTTTTGCTAGAAGTTCCTGGATCTCTACGTCGTTTTCGTCAAACCAGTCTTTGTTCCTCTTTCTAGCAAAGCCCAAGACTTCGACAGAGGATTTTACAATAGCAGTTTTCAGTTGTTCCCAGAGTGTTTCAGGGGAGGAGTCTGCTGGATCAACTGTGTCTTTGAGCATGCGCTGTAAATCGGCCTGAAGGGCAGCCTTCTTGTCGTCACGCTGAAGGCTGGCAACATCAAGCTTTTTCTTGTGGGGGCCCCCTTTCTTGGGTTTCAGCTTGAGGCGGAGCCTGAGTTTGCAGCGAACAAGGCGGTGGTCAGTGTGGCACTCTGCGCTGGGCATCACTCTAGTGAGAAGGACGTCACTGCGGTCCCTCTGACGCACTAGGACATAGTCGATAAGGTGCCAGTGCTTGGAGCGAGGATGCATCCAGGTGGTCTTTCGACTGTCCTTTTGCTGGAAAAGTCACATATGTTAAAATTCACATGGTCTACAAATACTCAGATCTTGCTGAAAATGTTGGAGTTTCTCTCCGAAAATGAAACTGAAGATTTTGTCCGGGAGGAGATCCCCGGACAAAAAATTTCAAGAGTCCGCTGTGTAGTGCTTACGCCTCGTGCCAGTTAAATCGGCACACCGACAGCAAAAAGTGTTTCACCGAAAACTGCTCGTCACAGGCATGACACCTTGGACGCTCCTCTTGTTTTAATAGATACTAAGTAACATACGTGTGGCTGATGTGGCGCCGAGACAGGACAGTCTCCTCACGGCGGCTGCCTTAGCGATTAGGTAGACTGTCGGACACCCTTTAGGAAGAGCTTCATGGAGCTTGTTAGCTTCCTCTTTGTCCCACTGACCCGGCGCAGTGAGAGGAGCAAAATGGAAGGTTTTCAACAGATTTTGTAACCGCTTGGTTCCTCTGTAAAGTGGGTCAGACGTAAAACAAAGTTTTCTCTGTAGCACGTGCGCATTTGCATAGAAGCCACAAACACTACGTGATCTACGTCAGTGTGTGAGGTACACGTCAAACGTGGTAATATTGCAATTTCATGTATAACAGGATCGGGAAAGGTTGGGGTTTTTCAGATAATTTTCACACTTCAAAACTTTTTCACACACAATTCGACCAACTCAGCCATACCCGAGACTATGGTGAGACCCCGGCACCAGGCTTATGTACACTGTTCACGAAAAATCAGTCACATGTACAGGAAAAAGGCTGACGTCTCAAACATGTGTTACAATTAACCCATTTAGCCCCCACGCCCGAAAGCGGGAGATAGCTTGACCATGATAGTTCAAAGGTAGTGACAGATTAGCTTGGCGCCAAGCTAATCTGGCACTACCTTTGAACTACCATGGGCAATCCATCTCCTGCGGCTGGTACATGTAGTCGTTAGGTATCACAGCCGCCAAAATACGGGCAATGCGGCCGTAGGGCTATAGGGGTTAAAGGAAGTACGCGCAGATCCCAGGGAGACATTCACGCTGTTTGTCACAATTGTTACGTTATTACAAAGCGCGATACTGTCAACGGTGGTCTCCGGCCATTCCCTGTGCCGGCTCCCGTGGGTAATTTTGGGGCTAAACGTTCCAGAAAGAGGCCAGCCACAGCGTAACCTGATTTTGTGGCTAAGGCTGTCACATTGAGACACTGCAAGCGTCGGGAAGGTGTGTGTGTGTGTGTGCGTGCGTGCGTGCGTGCGTGCGTGCGTGTGTGTGTGTGTGTGTGTGTGTGTGTGTGTGTGTGGTGTGTGTGTGTGTGTTAGGGGGGGGGGGGGAGAGAGAGAGAGAAGTGGGGGAGGGGGAGTGAGGGGAGCTGAGGGGTGGCGTGGGGGACGGAGGGTGGGGGGAGCTGTACTCTCAAGACTACTAAACGATGCAGGACACCACTCGACCATTATAGTTCAAGTGTCAGTAGTGCCTGGATAGTTTCAACCCCTTCACTACCCAGACCAAAATGAACACCGTCCAACTGCAAGAGGTGTATTGCCCCCGCAAGACCTCGCGCTGAAACAACGTATGTGTCTCAAGGTGAAAGCCGCCACGAAATGATATTTCAAGGGTGGTGCCAGAATAGCGCTGAGGTCTAACTGACCTCACAAACCAGATAGGTGAGGCTTGCGCTGGCAGAATTGTACAACAAACCAAGGGGAATTACTCAGCGCTGGACAGACGAACAGTTAGATCCCCTGCCCCCTCCTATCGCCAGCCCACAGATTTGACCTCAGATTTGAGAGTCTGTCGCCTGTCTGAGCTGAAGGCGCCGCCACGCTTTTTCTGGCGCCACCCTTAACCCGGCCTTTGGTTGTCGCGGGTAGCGCTTTTTGCCGCGATGATCGTTCCTACAGGAATCATCGCGACAAAAAGCGCTACCGACAGGCGAAGGGTTAACTCAAAGGCCGCGTATCCCCGTGCGGTACGTCGCGAATGAGGTAAAGAAGCCAACTTTCTCTAGCGCCACCCTTGAAGATGCTAAGCGTTCCTAGCGCCAACCTTGAACTCGCCAAGCTTCCTAGCACCACCGGCCTTTGAAGGCACCAAACTTCAGTTCTAGCACCATTTGTAAAAGGGCAAAGGTTTTTGTGGGTTTTTTTTTTTTTTTCACCAACCTTGAAGACGCCACGCTTTTCTGGCACTGCCTGACACTGACTACCATTCAGCTATAACATGGTCGATTTGTGTAGTATGATGCACTGATGTATGTCAGAGCTGGCTCGACCAAGCGGACTTAAAAGGGAGACTCACATTGTGAAACGGATCGATTCAGAGTTTGGGTGTCCGGATGGTGTTGAACAACAAAGCGATTCGCCAGGGAAATTAGACGAGCTCAGTGTGTGCTGAAACCCTGATGACTAATTCAGTCTGGGGATGTGCACGCATGTAAAAGGGGCTGATGAGCCACAAGAGAGACATATGTCTTCATGTGCCCCTGCGGCAGGAGGCCAGGCGCTCATGAGAATGTATCCCTCAGCTGAAGAAAGGTCGATGGGGAATCTATACAGAACGAAATGGTCATCATACACCTTTGACAACCTCCGATTGAGGACTTTGATATAAATGGGTAAGGAAGATAAAGCTGCAACAGGTATAGATTCTCATCCCAGAGAATCTGTGCCTCTTGAGAACTTATGCCCCTCGCTGAAACAACGTCCCTGTGGAACTGAGGACAAAATTGTCATTTCTAGATGTAGCGTCGGTAGACATCCCCGAACGAGAGCCCGGAAACATGGCCCATTTCAAACATGTAATAACCACAGATCGATGGATTCTTATGAGCCCTGGCAGAGATGGGAGATAATGAGGCAGATTCAAACGCTGCCATTGAGCTGATAGGGCGCCGAGTCTCATTGGCTGGTGACACTCTATGCTTCTTGTAGTTGTAATGGGCTGTGTGGAAGATAAAGTAGTTCTCGCAAAATGTCACAATCCATGTCTCACCGCTGTTGAAAATAAACTTGGGTGTGCGATTGTGTGGTCGATCAGAATGTAGAGCTCTCTCTCTCTCTCTCTCTCTCTCTCTCTCTCTCTCGATCTCTCTCTCTCGAGAGAGAGAGAGAGAGAGAGAGAGAGAGAGAGAGAGAGAGATCTTCGGTCTAAACTGAAGGGACGTGTCTATTATGAGTATTGTTGTTGTGTTTAGTTGTGTGGGCTTTTTTCACTATTTTCACGAATTTTGTTTCTTTCAGTCACCTGTGTTTCTTTGAAGTCGTTAAGAAGTACCCAACGGAGAAAGAAACACGCTTAGAAAAGACGATTACAAAACAATTTATTAATATTTCGGGTAAATACCCTTTAGTTGCCACGATTCCTTCTGCGGATGAAGATAAGTAGCGACTGATCTCTCTGTTTGTTTGTACATTTTGACAAAGGGTATTTACCCAAAATATTAATAAATTGTGTTTTAACCGTCTTTCTAAGCGTGTTTCTTTCTGAGTTGGGCACTTCTTTGCATTTTACACGCTTGGCAGTCACCTTTTGGGTCTGGATTGCTTTTTTGAAGTCGTTGTTTACAAGTTTTGTAATGGCTAGTTAGCTTGACACCGTGTACGACTGAGAGACAATTTGCCTAAAACGATCATGCAATAAAGTTTCGTCATCATCATCAACCCTGTCTGCCTGTCTGTCCGTCTCTTTCTGTCTGTCTGTCTGTCTGTCTGTCTGTCTGTCTGTCTCTCTCTCTCTCTCTCTCTCTCTCTCTCTCTCTCTCTCTCTCTCTCTCACACACACACACACACACACACACACACACTCACATTCACGAACACATACGCGCGCGCACACACACACACACATACACACACGTTCACGAACACATGCGCGCACACACACACACACACACATATACACATTCAAACACACACACACATATATACACATTCAAACACACACACATACACAGACACATACTCACTCACTCCGCACACGCGCGCGCGCGCGCACACACACACACACACACAAACGCAAACAAACACACACACACACCATCACACATACACAAACGCAATGACCGCAAACAAACACATATACACACTCACACACACACACTCACACACTAATCGGCAAGGACATTGAAAACCCGGCCTTCACACATGCGTGCAGTTTTTGCCCAAGATAAACTGATTCAATACAATCAGCTGTACTCCCTAGGGGTCATGCCGCCACCAGGTCTAGAAACAGTACCATTGTCTGCAAGCAAACTGTGAGCAAAACGGATCGCCCTTGAAAAGCTACCGATACCGCCTCAATGTATCCGCTCATTCAATGCAGCTTACACATAAGCCCTCTGACTGTCGGTAGCGGTTTTTGTCGCGATGGTTCCGGCAGGAATCATCGCGACAAAAACCGCTATCGACACCCAAATGGTTAAATTTTAAACTCCGTCAAATATCGTCGGTCTAGTCTTAAACCCCTATACGGCCTAGAGCTGTGACATCGACCACAGTACGTTTTGTTCGCCGGACCGTAAGAAGCATCATCCACGCTGAAACGCCACAAGTGACCATTCAAGATTCTGTTTTCAAGCAACTGTGTATACTATGGACTTCCGGCGGAGCGGCCGAATCGACGTGGACGATATATTATGAGAACAAAACAGGCCGGCCGGCGCTATACGGCAAAATTGTCACGTGAGTGTTCAATGACGAGTCCCCCTTTTCAGTATTGCTGCCGTACGCAGATTACACTGTAAACTCATGGCACACGTATTCACACAAAAATAACGACCATCCATCCTTGGACGGCTACACTGCGTCTTACACAGTGATTCAGCAAGAGACAAAGAACCTCATGTGCCCCCGCACTTGCGGGGGCGCATGAGGTTCTTTGCCTCTTGCATTTTGGGTGGTCACTCGCACAGCCCTGACAGTGCAGAGATGAATGATTCACTGACTACATCAACGACGACTTACCGTTTCGCTATCGTCGGAAAGTCCTCCACGGATGGTTGCAGCGATCAACAGCCACAAGCTCAGCATCACTGGAACGGCGGCGTCCATTTTGGTTCCTGGAAGTCACCACTGGCGGCCGCACGCGCTCGAGAGAGACCAGTCAAGTTCCTCCCAGTATCGATTGATCTCCTCTGTCTCTCTCCCTCTCGCTCTCTCTCTCCCACTCTGTCTCTCGTTTTCTCGTCGATGTGCTCAGTCTGCGAGCCAAAAGCGCGTGCCAGCGTCGCCCGTTTTGACTCCAAACTTGAATTAACAATACGGCAACCGACCGGACTACTGATCTACGGCCTAGCGCACAGCCAACTACGGCCTGACATCGGCCCGAGGACCGTCAGTCGCATGCTGGGAGTGGATAGCGAGACTGAATTCAAAAGCGATGTATATTGCTGCCCACAAATATTACTGAAGCCGGGTTACTGAGCTAGCACTCGGAGGCCGTTGGTCAAAATGTCATTATTTAAATGGGAGTTATTCACTGCCAAGTGCGCAAAGGCCATCGGGCCGACGTCGGCCCGATGCATTTTGCGCATCGGGGTGGAGACTCGCCGCCTGCGTTACAGTTCAGGACAGATCGACCGCGATAGTTCAAGAGACGAGTAGTGCCAGAATAGCTTAGAGCCTGTCAGAGGCGCGCGATCCAAAGACGGCCGGTACCGACCGAAACCGCTCCCACTCAGTGAAATAATGTGGAGTTGTAATTCTCTAAACATGAAGCTGTGAATAAATGACAGTTCAAGAAAAACGATCGAACTCAGTGCCGCCGTAAAGCTCGTACGGAATTGTCTCTCGACTGAAGATTATTCAGAAGAAAGATCGACCGTGACTGTGACAGTTCAAGGGTAGTGCCAGAATAGCGTAGCACATCAGTACAAACGTTTCAATCGTGCCCGACAAACCGAGGAAAGAACTGCAACAATGCGACATTTACTGCACAGTTTTGCAGGAGCCTGGGTGCACCATTTTCTGAATAACTCAGTGACGACATCACCAGATGGATAATCTGGCTAACAGCCAAGATGACGTCAGTCGGCACCAACTGGTTAAGACGTCACAGTATGGCTAACTGGTTATGGCTGACACCATTCAGAAGAATAATGTACTGACGACCGAGTATATATATATAAGGAGTTATTTTGACGAATCGAATCAACTTGCCACGTAAGTCTATTACTATCATAGTAATAGACCATGGGGGCCTGACCGGATGGTGCTTTGACTAAATGCAAATCCGCTGCGCCACCGCGTGCGCGCTACCGCATCTGGCTCAATTCAGAATACTGAATTGAGCTAGATGCGGTAGCGCACACGCGGTGGCGCAGCGGATTTGCGTTTAGTCAAAGCACCATCGTCAGGCCCCTATGTAATAGACGTGGCTTGCCAGCTAAACCGAGAGATTGTTTTACCGTAAAACAAAGTACACCACACTGCTGACACACTGCAAAGCGCTGGTATGGTAGTAACCGCTTGGCAGAAGCCAAAGTGGCAGATTCAGTGGAAAGTGGCTCCGAACAACTAGTTATGTCAGTATCCGGTGACCGTTGACCTATTCCGGCCGGTCGGGTCGATCTCAATTGGAGCGGCCTGGTTGGATTTTGCGCAGTGGCACACTCAGACACGCTGACACTAGAAATGACTCCGCGATGGATCAGGGCCGGAAGTCCAACAAAAGACTGGATTTAGTGATGACTCGTTGTGTTTCAGGATTTAAATTAACCCCTTTACTGCCGAGGACTAACTTGAAGGCGTATACGATTCAACGGCAAGAGACATGGATCCTCCTGAGCCCCCTCAGTTGCGGGCGGGGGCTCATGTGGATCTATGTCTCTTGCTGGCATCACTTTGTGCTCGTGTTTCTCGCGGCGCGGCGGATTGCGGGGTTCTTTGCTCGTGTTTCTCGCGGCGCGGCGGATTGCGGGGTTCTTTGCTCGTGTTTCTCGCGGCGCGGCGGATTGCGGGGTTCTTTGCTCGTGTTTCTCGCGGCGCGGCGGATTGCGGGGTTCTTTGCTCGTGTTTCTCGCGGCGCGGCGGATTGCGGGGTTCTTTGCTCGTGTTTCTCGCGGCGCGGCGGATTGCGGGGTTCTTTGCTCGTGTTTCTCGCGGCGCGGCGGATTGCGGGGTTCTTTGCTCGTGTTTCTCGCGGCGCGGCGGATTGCGGGGTTCTTTGCTCGTGTTTCTCGCGGCGCGGCGGATTGCGGGGTTCTTTGCTCGTGTTTCTCGCGGCGCGGCGGATTGCGGGGTTCTTTGCTCGTGTTTCTCGCGGCGCGGCGGATCTAGTTGCGGGGTTCTTTGCTCGTGTTTCTCGCGGCGCGGCGGATTGCGGGGTTCTTTGCTCGTGTTTCTCGCGGCGCGGCGGATTGCGGGGTTCTTTGCTCGTGTTTCTCGCGGCGCGGAGGATTGCGGGGTTCTTTGCTCGTGTTTCTCGCGGCGCGGCGGATCTAGTTGCGGGGTTCTTTGCTCGTGTTTCTCGCGGCGCGGCGGATTGCGGGGTTCTTTGCTCGTGTTTCTCGCGGCGCGGCGGATTGCGGGGTTCTTTGCTCGTGTTTCTCGCGGCGCGGCGGATTGCGGGGTTCTTTGCTTTTTTTTAAAAAACACAATCTGCGTCTGTTGGGCAGGGAAAGCGGCCGGTGGGTTTAATGGGACGCATATGGGCATTTCCCAACGCAGAGGAATTTTTCTGCCAATCTAAAAATCATAGACATAAAGCATAGAGGTGATTCTAGCACAGACAGAAGACACGCACGCGCGCACACACACACACTGACACACACACACACACACCAATAAAGCCAATCATTACTACAGGTCATAGTACTTCATCTACACCCTTCATCTACAGCCTGATGAGAGATGCGCGCTGGTATGCGAGGCAGTCTCCGCGCGCATCCGCGCGCGGAGACTGCCTCGCATACCAGCGCGCATCGCTCATCAAGTCCCTTTGGGTACACCAAGCCACATTTGCTTGACGGTCAGCCGAAAATCTTGCTTTAGCAAATATGGACTTTTTGCTGTTTTTTTTCATTCACAGAGTATACCGTATTACTAATATGCGATCCGCTGTATCAATGTGCTTACGGTATGGCCCGGCCCGCATTTCTCACGCGGCCGGTTGCAATTACTGACCGAATGACAGCGGAATTATACCGTCACAAATGAACATAAATCAGTCTCCACGATGAACGTAATAACCACAGCTCTGCCCGCTACCGACGGCTAACTTCATAAAGCCCAGCTCAGTGCGAAACTACTGCGTCTGCATTTCCCAGAGACCCCAGGGGCGGAGCTGAGGGGGTGGGGTGGGGGGGGGGGAGTTCCAGATGCAGCTTCGGTAGACATCCCCAAACGAGAGCCCGGAAACATGGCATATTTCTAACATGTAATAGCCACAGGATTCTCATGAGCCCTGGAAGAGATAGGAGATAATTAGGCCGATTCACTGAAACGCTGCCATTGAGCTGATAGGGCACCGAGTCTCATGACACACTGTGTGGAAGATACAAAGAGTTCTCGCAAAAATGTCACATGTCTCGCGCTTTTGAAAATAGACTTGGGTGTGCGATTGTGTGATCGATCAGAATTGAGAGAGAGAGAGAGAGAGAGAGAGAGAGAGAGAGAGAGAGAGAGAGAGAGAGAGAGAGAGAGAGAGAGAGAGAGGTGATGATGATGATGAAACGTTTGTTATTCAGGATAAAAAGTTTTTATCTTCCAAACTGTCCTGCTAAAAAGATACATCAGACGATACACCAAAAGATAAAATATATATAAGTACACATACCCCCCCTCCATCAGAAAGAAATAATAATAATAATAATAAATAATATACAAAAAGAATTAAAACAATATATATATGCGTATGAACCTGACATGTTAATGCAGACAGTCAAACTATTACATAATCTCAGCAATCTGCTGTGCTGGAGCAACATACTAAGCAGAAAAATAGAACATTCACATCGACAGCAGATATTTATGGACGCGAGCTCTGAAATAGATAACTTTGAAATAGACTTTAAATGAGAGAGAGAGAGAGAGAGAGAGAGAGAGAGAGAGAGAGAGAGAGAGAGAGAGAGAGAGAGAGAGAGAGATCTTCGGTCTAAATGATACGTGTCTATTATGAGTATTGTTGTTGTTTTTTAGTTGTTGTTTGTTTGTTTTTTTTTGGGGGGGGCTTTGGGTTTTTTTTTTTTTTTCTGGGGGGGGGGTCAATATTTTCCCGAATTTTGTTTTTTTAAGTCACCCGTTTCTTTGAAGTCGTTGTCTACAAGTGTTGTAATGGCTAGTTAGCTTGACACCGTGTACGAACTGAGAGGCAATTTGCCTGAAACGATCATGCAATAAAGCTTCGTCATCATCATCATCTCTGTCTCTCACGCACACAAACATCGTAGTACAGACGAACAAACACACTCACACAAACTCTCTCTCACACAAATGTAGCCCGGCTGATGAAGGCCCTTTCCCTTTTTGAGTACACATACAAAGGGTAATTATTCTACCAGCACTAGTCTCCCCTATCATGTCTGGTTTGTAATTATCCCTTGCTGAGTATTTGTTGTTGATATATACTGACTTCCATTAAAAACGCGAAAAGTGTCTGTAAGTGTACCCGCAAACAAAGAGCCACCCTGACAGCCAAACAAGAACATATTATTTGTTGTTTCACAGATGTTCAGCCTACTGTCTGTTCACACAAAAATTGGACGAGTTATTTCCCATGGCTACCTTGGCTGAGGACTTGACACAGGGTTTCACGAGTGGTGAAAATAAGAACACTCTGTGAAGCTAGCTTCCTGTGATACGGTTTTAACCATAGGGGCTCGATGACAGTAACTCAGTTTGACAAATGCAAATCCGCTGCGCCACTGCCACAAACGAAATTTGACTCGAAAAAATCATTAGAGGACCAGAACTTCCGGTGCACATCATTTTCTTAATAAATCTTGATTTAATGTGAATTACTTTTAAACCCATTTTTTATGCTCCGGTGACCGACACAGAGATAAAGAACACACCCATATCCATTTATCAGGTAAATATGGCAGCTAACTTAAAAATAAAGAACTTTTTTATTTTCATGTTTGTAGGTCATGTTGATTTAGGTGCCTTGGACAAACGAAAAGTAGGTCAAGACCAAACCGGCCGGATTTTCATGCACACGGACCCTAGTCAGACCGGCACAGAATATTGGCTGGCTTTCAGCTGGTCCTCTGCAGATGCTCTCCAATTTACTTTCAATACCCTGTGATGCTAGTGTCACTGATGCGGACGTCTTAAGTCATCGATGTGCGATTTTTAAGACTAAACATTCTATGTGCACACGACATTATGTTACGTCACGGACACATATACACTCTTCATAACATTTTCTATTAAATGAGGTAAAAAAAAAAAAATAACCTGGATTAAAGTATATTTACGAAGAAAAGCGTTATGGTGAAAAATTCGCGTTTCTTTTGTTGATCAGTATATTATATGCATGTGAAAAACACGATCTGTCTCGTCGCTTATATTATATGCATGTGAAAAACACGATCTGTCTCGTCGCTTATATTATATGCATGTGAAAAACACGATCTGTCTCGTCGCTTATATTATATGCATGTGAAAAACACGATCTGTCTCGTCGCTTATATTATATGCATGTGAAAAACACGATCTGTCTCGTCGCTTATATTATATGCATGTGAAAAACACTATCTGTCTCGTCGCTTTATGCTTTGGGTTAAATGTCTGAAACAGAAAGTTGGACCTCCCCTCCCCCCCCCCCCCTCTCCCTCCCAACAACTGATCCGCCCCTGGGCTCAGTTGAGTGAGTGAGCGTAATCCTGCGTCAGCCACTAAGCAAGGCGCTCCGCTATAGCGGAGTACCTTGCTTAGTGTCTGGCGCGAGACCAATCTCGTTTATGCAATTGGGGTCAGTTGCCATGAGCCAGCTTAGTCCTGCACCAGCCAGTAAGCAAGATGCGCCGCACCGTGCTTAGTGGCTGGTGCTGGTCAAAGCTCGCTTATGCAACTGGTTCCTGGCCCTTGGAACCGTGGGCACGGAGCTAGGCACGACAGCAGCGAGTGAAAATTGGTCTCTTCCTGTCATTTTCACAACTGTTGACAGACAGCTGTAACTGACGAGGTCAATACATGTACTTCGTTTCGCGGAATGAAAACGCAAAATATTGATTCTGTCCGGCGAAATAAATAGTAATACCCTTTAACTATCACGGTAGATTCGGACGTTTTAATATTTATTTGCTAGACAAAACTTGATTGCGCGACTACTGACCCATTACTGCCTATACATACCCTGAAACACCTCGTCAGGCAACTCATCGTGCAAACGTAAATAACGTTGCGTGTGACCGAAGTGGAAAGATGGTAAATAAACTGCACAGTAATACGAAAGTTCAAAAAAAAAAAAAATTATTGAAGTATTTTCCGTGATAGACTGAATCGGACTGAGCGCCGAAGCAGAGGCGTGATTAACGTATTACATCCCGAGACCGACTGATTTTGTCAAATTTGCCCATTGTCCTATGAATGTTACATTACAGATTAGGAGCTAGATCAACCGTTTAAGTTCAAGGGTGGTGCCATAATAGCTTGGCGCCTGAGGCGCCAAGCTATTCTGGCACCACCCTTGAAATATCAGATTTACTTCAAGCAATGGGTGTATCAAAATAAGGGTCAAGGGAGTCAAGCTCACCTGAGAATCAAAAGACTGAAATGTGGTAGTCTCCCCTTGACAGCAAGAGCATGGCGACCCCCCCCCCCCCCCCCCCCCCCCCCCCCCCCCGCACACACACCACAATGGATGACTATCAGCTGCAACAGCTGAAGGATAGTGCCTCATTAGCGTCCACGCCTGGTTTACCCGGCACTGCTCAAACTGTAATGTCCGAGCCATCTGAAAACATGCGACATCAGCACGGTCGACAGCGTGAGGAGTTGCAACAGTTTAATCCATTTAGCCCCGGATCCCCACAGCAGGAGATTGCTTGGCCATGAGTGACAATTCAAGGGTAGTGTCAGCTATCAGATTAGCTTGGCGCCTAATGGCGCCAAACTAATCTGGCACTACCCTCGTGAATTATCTTGGTAGTCAATCCGATCTCGTGCAACTGGTGCGTAGTCGTTAGGCAAAACGGCCTCCAAAATTGGACGAAAATGGCCGGACCTTGGGGCTGAAAGGATTAACGGCTTACCGACTTCGCCTCGAAATCCAGTGCCACTGAGCAAGACATGAATCCTTACGAGCCCGTGTGGATGCCGGGGCTCTTGAAAATTGATGCGTCTTGCAGCGGACCCGGTTCAGTCTGTCCCAAGCTGAAACTGAACCAAAATCCACTCGGCAGTTCCCGTTTAAAGTTAACGTCATTGTACACGCAGATACCGGCACTTTGCTTAGCACCAGTGGGCCAATAGTTCACTATTGTCACAAATGTTCTAAATATGTCCATTATAATGCTGGCCGATAAGGCACACTCGACTTTCGTTCCTTTATACACAAAGTTGTCGCAAAACACGAGTCTGGTCACAAGGGTTGTGAATATGGTAAAAAGAAGAGAAAAGAAACCTCGCGCTGGGACCATA
The DNA here is from genome assembly GCA_036245525.1 of Semisulcospira habei. Taxonomy (NCBI): domain Eukaryota; kingdom Metazoa; phylum Mollusca; class Gastropoda; family Semisulcospiridae; genus Semisulcospira; species Semisulcospira habei. The sequence goes on from BTPG01000001.1 coordinate 140,704,441, forward strand.
TGGCGTTGAGGCGCGTCCCCTGGGTGGTGGATAGGGGGTCCCTCGCGAGAGGAGTGCACCGAATGATTGATTGTACATTGCTTAACGTCCCGACAGCAACAAGGCTTTCTCAGGACGTGCCTGCACTGCTTGTGAAAAAAAAAAAACTAAACAAAATATTGAATGTATGTCGCCAGCCGGTCCAATACGTTAAATAAACCTACGAAAAGGGGCCTAAATAAGGCCAAGACCATTTAGCAACACACATCCAACATCAAGAGCTACAGGCAGCGCAGTCGGTAGGGAGAGTTTAAAATAGGAATATAAAGGTGAATGGGCCACGGGTAGACAGAAACAGATGCCCCAGAATAGAGAGAAAAACCCACCCTGTGGGGCTGACCAGGGTGACCCTGGGAACTAAAAAGTAGTTAACCCCACCCAAGTCCCCCAGGGCAGACCCGGGTGGGGGTGCACCGAATGAAATAGAGTGCCGTGAACCAACATGGTCTAAGGGAAGGAGACCCAGACAGAAAACCCCTGGTCCTCCTAGTAAGGGGGTTGAGTTTCCCCACCCTGCAAATAAAGAAATAGCTACAAAAACGCCGACGAATAAACAAACAGCAATTCCTTTCCTGGAGAAGGAAGGTTCTTCTACCAAAAGATTTATGACGTCTTGTGGTGAAAGCCGGAAGTCTTCGGAAGCCACAGGACCGAGCCGCCTCTCTCTATCCAGGGCATGGAATGTCAAGACCATGTACAAGAGCGGGAAGTCCGCCCAGATAGCAGCGGAAATGCAAAAGTACAACCTTTCCCTGCTAGGTATCGCAGTGAAGCCAGATGGACGCAGTCTGGCCAGAAAAAGGCTGTTAAGTGAGGAGATGATTCTGTATTCGGGTCATGAATAGGAGAATGCAGAAGGAGTAGCATTCATGCTGTCACCAGTGGCACAGAGAGCGCTGATGGGCTGGGAACCTCTTGGGCCAAGAATTATCACAGCAGCCTTTAGAACCAGGAAAAAGATCAAGCTGAACGTCATCCAGTGTTATGCGCCCACTAATGTCAGTGACGAGGCAGAGAAACAAGAGTTCTACGACCGACTCCAGACTCCAGAGTGTTGTGGACAAATGTGCGGAGCTGATTGATTGTACATTGCTTAACGTCCCGACAGCAACAAGGCTTTCTCAGGACGTGCCTGCACTGCTTGTGAAAAAAAAACACGAAAGAGAACATTGAATGTATGTCGCCAGCCGGTCAAATACATTAAATAAACCTAACACATGGGGCCTAAATAAAGCTAAGACCATTTAGCAACACACATCCAATATCAAGAGCTACAGGCAGTGCAGACAGTAGGGAGAGTTTTAAAAAGGCAAATACAGGTGAATGGACAAAGGGTAGACAGAAACACATGCCCCCAGAATAGAGAGAAAACCCACCCTGTGGGGCTGACCAGGGTGACCCTGGCCGTGTGCGGAGCTAGACATCACCATCACCATAGTCGATTTTAATGCCAAAATAGGAGAAGACAACACCGGATACGAAGAGGTGATGGGGAGACAGGGACTAGGGGAGATGAGTGAGAACGGGGAGAGGTTCGTAGACTTTTGTGCTCTAAACAGACTTGTCATTGGAGGCAGCATCTTCCCACACAGAAGAATACACAAAGCAACGTGGGTCTCACCTGACAGAGAAGGCGAATAGACCATATATGCATTAGCAAGAAATTTAGAAGATCCCTTCAAGATGTTCGAGTGAGGAGGGGAGCACATGTCGCCTCAGACCATCATCTGCTTATCTTAATAATAAAGCTAAAGTTAAAGAAAAGCAGCACAGGGATAACAAGACAGCGCTATAATGTAGGCCTCCTGAGAGAGACTGGAGTGAGAGAAGAGTTCAAACTGGTGCTGTCCAACCGATTTCAAGCGCTACATGAGCTAGTAAATGAAGAGGAGGCGGTCACCACAGAGCAGCAGTGGAAGGCAGTTAGAGAGGCACTGAAAGCAACCTGCAAAGACACTGTAGGGTTCAAGAAACACCATCACAAGGACTGGCTGTCGGCACAGACCTTGAAGAAGATAGAAGTGAGGAAGCAGAAGAAAACAGTTGTCAACAACAGTCGCACGAGAGCAGCCAAAGCATGGGCACATGAGGAATACTCGGAAGCCAACCGCGAGGTGAAGAGGAGTATCAGGGCAGACAAGAGAACCTACACAGACGGCCTAGAAAAGGGAGCAGGAAGCGGCAACATGAAACAGCTCTACATTACCAGATTATCAGGCAAGTATGGCCATACAGAAAGACCAGTAAAAGACAAAGAAGGCAAGCCTATTGCAGACAGAGCAGACCAACTCGACAGATGGGCCGAGTATTTTGAAGAGTTACTGAGCAGACCCACCCCACCCGACCCCCCAGACATCCAGCCAGCAGAGACTGACCTACCCATCAGCTGTGACAGACCCAGCCGGGAAGAGATCAGAAGAGCAGTGGCATTTTTGAAGAACGGCAAAGCAGCAGGGCCAGATGGCATCCCAGCGGAGGCTTTGAAAGCAGGCCTAGAAACAACAGTAGAGATGCTGTACCCACTGTTTGGAAAGATCTGGGAAGAGGAGGTGATGCCGGCTGACTGGAAGGAGGGGTACCTAATCGAGCTTCCCAAAAAAGGCGACCTCAGCAAGTGTTCCAACTACCGAGGAATCACCTTGCTGTCAGTACCATTGATTGTACATTGCTTAACGTCCCGACAGCAACAAGGCTTTCTCAGGACGTGCCTGCACTGCTTGTGAAAAAAAAAATAAAATAAACAGAACATTGAATGTATGTCGCCAGCCGGTCAAATACGTTAAATAAACCTAACACATGGGGCCTAAATAAAGCTAAGACCATTTAGCAACACACATCCAATATCAAGAGCTACAGGCAGCGCAGACAGTAGGGAGAGTTTTAAAAAGGCAAATACAGGTGAATGGACAAAGGGTAGACAGAAACACATGCCCCAGAATAGAGAGAAAAACCCACCCTGTGGGGCTGACCAGGGTGACCCTGGGAACTAAAAAATACCTAACCCCACCCAAGTCCCCCAGGGCAGACCCGGGTGGGGGCTGTCAGTACCAGGAAAGGTCTTCAGCAGGATCATCCTGGAGAGAATGAAGAATGAAGAGCTCCGTCGACCCCCAGCTGAGAGACCAGCAAGCAGGATTCTGGAAAAAACGATAATGTACAGGCCAGATTGCCACTCTCCGCATCATTTTTGAGCAGTCTCTGGAGTGGAGCTCCCCACGGTACGTCAACTTTGTGGATTACAAGAAAGCATTTGACAGCGTGGACCGAGAGACTTTGTGGAAACTCGTACGACACTACGGTGTACCCACAAAACTCGTCTGCCTGATCAAGAGCAGCTACGATGGCATGACATGTCGCGTGATCCACGAAGGGCAGTTCACCAGGGAGCTCCAGGTCAGAACCGGCGTCAGGCAGGGGTGTTTGCTGTCTCCGTTCCTCTTCCTACTGGCCATAGACTGGGTCATGAAGAGGACCACAGAGCAGAGAACAAACGGAATACAGTGGACACAGCTTGACGACCTCGATTTTGCAGACGACTTGGCTTTACTGTCCCACACTCATCAACAAATGCAGGACAAGACCACGAGGCTTGCTGACATCTCGTCCCAAGTGGGCCTCACCATCCACAAACAGAAAACAAAGACAATGAGGCTAAACACAACCAGGGAAGAACCAGTCTTGCTTGCTGGCACCCCGTTGGAGGAGGTGGAGTCCTTCATCTATCTCGGTAGCATCATCGACAAAAAAAAGGTGGCACTGATGTAGATGTCAGAGCACGATTGATTGATTGTACATTGCTTAACGTCCCGACAGCAACAAGGCTTTCTCAGGACGTGCCTGCACTGCTTGTGAAAAAAAAAAAAAAAAAAAAAAAAAAAAAAAAAAAAAAAAAAAAATTGAATGTATGTCGCCAGCCGGTCAAATACATTAAATAAACCTAACACATGGGGCCTAAATAAAGCTAAGACCATTTAGCAACACACATCCAATATCAAGAGCTACAGGCAGTGCAGACAGTAGGGAGAGTTTTAAAAAGGCAAATACAGGTGAATGGACAAAGGGTAGACAGAAACACATGCCCCAGAATAGAGAGAAAAACCCACCCTGTGGGGCTGACCAGGGTGACCCTGGGAACTAAAAAATACCTAACCCCACCCAAGTCCCCCAGGGCAGACCCGGGTGGGGTATGTCAGAGCACGAATCGGTAAAGCCAGAGCAGCCTTTCTCCAGCTGAAAAAAAGTGTGGAGATCCAGAGAGCTGTCACAACACACCAGAGTCCGGATTTTCAACTCAAACGTAAAAGCAGTTCTCCTATATGGAGCAGACTTGGAGGTTCACAAAAACCACAGTCAACGGAGTACAGATCTTCATAAACAGTTGCCTTAGAAGAATCTTGAAAATCCACTGGCCAGCAACGTCAGACTCTGGGAGAGAACGGAGCAGATAACAGCAGAGAATGAAATTGGACGAAGAAGATGGGGATGGATTTGTCAGTCTGAGAAAGCCAGTTTCCAGTATCACTAGGCAGGCATCGTCATGAAACCCCCAGGGAAAGAGGATTGATTGTACATTGCTTAACGTCCCGACAGCAACAAGGCTTTCTCAGGACGTGCCTGCACTGCTTGTGAAAAAAAAATAAAAAAACTAAACAGAACATTGAATGCATGTCGCCAGCCAGTCAAATACATTAAATAAACCTAACACATGGGGCCTAAATAAAGCTAAGACCATTTAGCAACACACATCCAATATCAAGAGCTACAGGCAGTGCAGACAGTAGGGAGAGTTTTAAAAAGGCAAATACAGGTGAATGGACAAAGGGTAGACAGAAACACATGCCCCAGAATAGAGAGAAAAACCCACCCTGTGGGTTTGATTGTTGATTGTACATTGCTTAACGTCCCGACAGCAACAAGGCTTTCTCAGGACGTGCCTGCACTGCTTGTGAAAAAAAAAAAAAAAAACAGAACATTGAATGTATGTCGCCAGCCGGTCAAATACGTTAAATAAACCTAACAAATGGGGCTAAATAAAGCTAAGACCATTTAGCAACACACATCCAATATCAAGAGCTACAGGCAGTGCAGACAGTAGGGAGAGTTTTAAAAAGGCAAATACAGGTGAATGGACAAAGGGTAGACAGAAACACATGCCCCAGAATAGAGAGAAAAACTCACCCTGTGGGGCTGACCAGGGTGACCCTGGGAACTAAAAAGTACCTAACCCTACCCAAGTCCCCCAGGGCAGACCCGGGTGGGGGTCACCCTGTGGGGCTGACCAAGGTGACCCTGGGAACTAAAAAATACCTAACCCCACCCAAGTCCCCCAGGGCAGACCCGGGTGGGGCCCAGGGAAAGAGGAAAAGAGGCAGGCCGAGAAACACCTGGCGTCGAGACCTCCAAGCAGACATGAAGAGACTGGGATTGATTGATTGATTGTACATTGCTTAACGTCCCGACAGCAACAAGGCTTTCTCAGGACGTGCCTGCACTGCTTGTGAAAAAAAAAAAAAAAAAAAAAAAAAAAAAAAAAAAAAAAACAGAACATTGAATGTATGTCGCCAGCCGGTCAAATACGTTAAATAAACCTAACACATGGGCCTAAATAAATCTAAGACCATTTAGCAACACACATCCAATATCAAGAGCTACAGGCAGTGCAGACAGTAGGGAGAGTTTTAAAAAGGTTGATTGATTGATTGTACATTGCTTAACGTCCCGACAGCAACAAGGCTTTCTCAGGACGTGCCTGCACTGCTTGTGAAAAAAAAAAAACAACCAACTAAACAGAACATTGAATGTATGTCGCCAGCCGGTCAAACACATGGGGCCTAAATAAAGCTAAGACCATTTAGCAACACACATCCAATATCAAGAGCTACAGGCAGTGCAGACAGTAGGGAGAGTTTAAAAAAGGCAAATACAGGTGAATGGACCTCGGGTAGACAGAAACACATGCCCCAGAATAGAGAGAAAAACCCACCCTGTGGGGCTGACCAGGGTGACCCTGGGAACTAAAAAATACTTAACCCCAACCAAGTCCCCCAGGGCAGACCCGGGTGGGGTGTTTTAAAAAGGCAAATACAGGTGAATGGACAAAGGGTATGAAGAGACTGGGAACCACCTGGAGTAAAATCGATTGATTGATTATACATTGCTTAACGTCCCGACAGCAACAAGACTTTCTCAGGACGTGCCTGCACTGCTTGTGAAAAAAAAAACCTAAACATAACATTGAATGTATGTCGCCAGCCGGTCCAATACATTAAATAAACCTAACACATTGGGCATAAATAAAGCTAAGACCATTTAGCAACATATCCAATATCAAGAGCTACAGGCAGTGCAGACAGTAGGGAGAGTTTTAAAACGGCAAATACAGGTGAATGGACAAAGGGTAGACAGAAACACATGCCCCAGAATAGAGAGGAAAACACACCCTGTGGGGCCGACCAGGGTGACCCTGGGAACTAAAAAGTAGTTAACCCCACCCAAGTCCCCCAGGGCAGACCGGGTGGGGTAAGGAGTAAAATCGAAGGAGAAGCACAGGAGTCGCTGGAGGTCTTTCGTCGACGGCATATACCCGGGTAGGGGTGACAGGCCTAAGTAAGTAAAGTAAGAAAGAGAAAAGAAAGGCAAAGCCATAATGGCTCACGTGTATTCCGATTTACACGCGTAACAAGGGCTGGCTTCTGCAGCAGCAAAATCCATCTTTGTGCCAAATTTGGCCGAAATCTTTTCGCAATGCCTACAATTTTATCGAAAATCGGGGTTTTACACACATTTGCCAGCCTCTTGTGACCCTTAACCTGTAAAGGGTCATCCAAATTAGTATGCATAGATAGGTCTTACCATCAGGTATCTCTGTATGTACCAAATTTGGGTTTGATGTTGTGAATAGCATTTTAGAGAAGAAAAAAAAAAAAAAAACATCTTTTCTCAAAATATGGCCATTAATCCCCCCCTCCCCCAGTTCTCAAGACCCTCGACCTCTGAGGGATCAACCAAATTAACATGCATAGAAAGGTCTTCCCATCAGGTATCTGTAGCAAGTTAAGGTTTAAAGCTGTGAATAGTATTTGAGAGAAAAAAAAAAAACATCTTTTGTCAAAATATGGCCATTTCCTGAGCCCTTCGTAAACCTTGACCTTTCCAAGAAGCAATCCACATTAGTATGTATAGATAGGTCTTGCCATCAGGTATCTCTGTACCAAGTGTGGTTGATTGATTGTACATTGCTTAACGTCCCGACAGCAACAAGACTTTCTCAGGATGCGACGGCACTGCTTGTGAAAAAAAAAAAAAAAAAAACACAACAGAATATTGAATGCATGTCGCCATCCGGTCCAATACGTTAAATAAACCTACGACATTGGGCCTAAATAAAGCCAAGACCATTTAGCAACACACATCCAATATCAAGAGCTACAGGCAGCGCAGACAGTAGGGAGAGTTTAAAAAGGCAAATACAGGTGAACGGACCAAGGGTAGACAGATTGATTGATTGATTGTACATTGCTTAACGTCCCGACAGCAACAAGGCTTTCTCAGGACGTGCCTGCACTGCTTGTGAAAAAAAAAACTAAACAGAACATTGAATGTATGTCGCCAGCCGGTCAAATACATTAAATAAACCTAACACATGGGGCCTAAATAAAGCTAAGACCATTTAGCAACACACATCCAATATCAAGAGCTACAGGCAGTGCAGACAGTAGGGAGAGTTTTAAAAAGGCAAATACAGGTGAATGGACAAAGGGTAGACAGAAACACATGCCCCAGAATAGAGAGAAAACCCCACCCTGTGGGGCTGACCAGGGTGACCCTGGGAACTAAAAAATACCTAACCCCACCCAAGTCCCCCAGGGCAGACCCGGGTGGGGTCAAGGGTAGACAGAAACGCATGCCCCAGAATAGAAGGGAAACCCACCCTGTGGGGCTGACCCTGGGAACTAAAAAAGTAGTTAACACCACCCAAGTCCCCCAGGGCAGACCCGGGTGGGGGACCAAATGTGGGATTATAGTTGTGAATAGTATTTGCGAAAAAATAAATTATGTCAAAATATAGCTATTTTTGACATTTCCTGATCCCATGACCTTGACGAGAGGTCACTCAATCTGGTATGTTTAGAAAGGTCTTGCCACAAGTATCTTTGGGTCAAGTTTGAAGAATCTGGCTTGAATAGTCTCCGAGAAAATGCCAACGTTGAAGTTTACCACGGATGATGGCGGACGGACGACCACTGGCCCAAAACATGGCCGGACCCACTTTTGCTTCACACGCGAGCCCAAAAGGATCTAGGCAAGACACCATTGATAAGCTGTTGCACTGGTAAAGTTAAGCAATGCACACACATTGCTTTAAATTAAACAAAACAAGAAGGGCAAAGCCCATTTGGCTCACGTTTAGCGATCGATCCACACGTCCGACAGGTTTCTTGTTGAAATATGGCTATTTTTTACCCATTTCCCCGAGCTCTTGACCTTTCCGAGGGTCATCCAAATCACTATGCATAGATAGGCGTTACCATCAAGTATCTCTGTAGCAAGTTTGGTTTTGAAGTTGTAAATAGTATTTGCAAAACGAAACAAAAATGGTAAAATATGGTCATTTTGGACCTATTTCTTGAGCTCTTGTGACCCTCGACGTTCCAGAGGGATGAACCTAGTTAGTGTGCATATAAAGGCCTTACCATCAGGTATCTTTGTACCAAGTTTCTGTTTGAAGATCCGAATAGTATTTGATTGATTGTACATTGCTTAACGTCCCGACAGCAACAAGACTTTCTCAGGACGTGCCTGCACTGCTTGTGAAAAAAAAAAAAAAACCTAAACAGAATATTGAATGATTGTCACCAGCCGGTACAATACGTTAATATAAACCTACATGGGGCCTAAATAATGCTAAGACCATTTAGCAACACATCAATTGATTGATTGTACATTGCTTAACGTCCCGACAGCAACAAGGCTTTCTCAGGACGTGCCTGCACTGCTTGTGAAAAAAAACAACCAACTAAACAGAACATTGAATGTATGTCGCCAGCCGGTCAAACACATTAAATAAACCTAACACATGGGGCCTAAATAAAGCTAAGACCATTTAGCAACACACATCCAATATCAAGAGCTACAGGCAGTGCAGACAGTAGGGAGAGTTTAAAAAAGGCAAATACAGGTGAATGGACCTCGGGTAGACAGAAACACATGCCCCAGAATAGATTGATTGATTGTACATTGCTTAACGTCCCGACAGCAACAAGGCTTTCTCAGGACGTGCCTGCACTGCTTGTGAAAAAATAAAAAAGAAACAGAACATTGAATGTATGTCGCCAGCCGGTCAAATACGTTAAATAAACCTAACACATGGGCCTAAATAAAGCTAAGACCATTTAGCAACACACATCCAATATCAAGAGCTACAGGCAGTGCAGACAGTAGGGAGAGTTTTAAAAAGGCAAATACAGGTGAATGGACAAAGGGTAGACAGAAACACATGCCCCAGAATAGAGAGAAAAACCCACCCTGTGGGGCTGACCAGGGTGACCCTGGGAACTAAAAAATACCTAACCCCACCCAAGTCCCCCATGCCCCAGAATAGAGAGAAAACCCCACCCTGTGGGGCTGACCAGGGTGACCCTGGGAACTAAAAAATACCTAACCCCACCCAAGTCCCCCAGGGCAGACCCGGGTGGGGAGCAACACATCAAGAGCTACAGGCAGCGCAGACAGTAGGGGGAGTTTAAAAAGGCAAATACAGGTGAATGGACCAAGGGTGGACAGAAACGCATGCCCCAGAATAGAGGGGAAAACCCACCCTGTGGGGCTGACCAGGATGACCCTGGAAACTAAAAAGCAGTTAACCCCAACCAAATCGCCCAGGGCAGACCCGGGTGGGGTGTGAATAGTATTTGAGAAAAAAGAAGTTATGTCCCAAAATAGCTATTTTCCATATATTTCCCGAGCCACTGTGACCTCGACCTGGAATCACAGAAATTGGTACGTTTAGAAAGGTCTTGCCACAAAGTATCCTTGGGCCAAGTTTTAAGACTGTAGCTTGAATAGTCGCGGAGAAAATGCCAACGTTCCAGTTTTCCGCGGACGACCACTGGCCCAGAACATACTCACTTTTGCATCGTACGCGAGCCAATAAAACCACCACAACCACACACCAGATCATGTATATTAAAGAAAAACAGAAGATAGTGGTGGAAAACCCTTTAAAATAGAAACAAGGAACGACGTTTCATATCAAAGATCCTTCTTCAGGTGACATGGAAACGTAGAACAGAAAAGAACAGGATAGAAGAAAAGACGTCATCCTGTATAGAGAGAACTTAGAACGACGTAAAAAAAATTAAAAAAAAAAAAACCAGAATGAAGCAGACACAAGCACAAAACACGTAGCACAAAACGTACGTCTACATACATACACGTCACACATTCGCATTCACTAGTGCCTGCTGCCGCACACGTACACACACACACACCCAACGGTATCATGTATCAACAGCGAGGTCAAGTCTGACACCAACTACCCATCAGGCCGAGCATACATCCCTAGGGGCGAATGTTCCAAGCCGCGCGGATGGCAAGTACCAAGCCTGTCCGCGGAAAAGTATTCTGTCATTTTGCGGCGGATGAAGTGGGATGCATTTTGCCAAAGGATGTATGCTGAAATGCGTGAGGCTATGAGGAGGTTCGTTGAAATGTCCAACCTGGTTGTTGTATCCGAGGCGGATCGAACGAACATGCTCCTCGCAGCATTCAGGGAGTGTACGGTATGTCTCCCCCACATACAACATCTTTGGGCAGTGACAACATGAGATGACAGACAATATCCGATGACTGGCATGTGAAAGATCAGTGGACATTGAAAGATGACAGGGGTCTGGTGATGACGGGGGGGGGGGGGGGGGGGGGGGATTGTATATTATATATCATGTATCTTAAGTTTCAAACACCACATGCACGCAACATACATACTTCATTCACAAACCACGCAGAGACCCGTGTACTACAGACACGATTTTTATTTGCCCCACCCACACTTTATTTGCCCTTCTTCGACTTGATTTTGCGGAGGTAGAAGTCAAGTTCTTTGCCTTCCAACACATAGCCATCTGCGCGACCGTGCTTGCCTGGCCGCGATGCAATCTTGGCTGCAACATACAAAGACAATTATCATAATTATTGTGATGAAACTCTATGCACATGCATAGGGTTCACACAGTGGGTTTAATGCGGTACAGTTTTGTTAGCGGTTTGCCTTGTGACAACTATTCGGTGTGGCACGAGACCCATGTGGAATCTTTAAGGAACGTTTGGCACGGGGAGTTTTAGTGAGTTTAGACGAGAGCTCAGTCTGTCAGAGGGTGAAATAAGTTAGTACGGGGCTTTACTGTCAATGTGGACAGACGTGTGTGAGATACCTTAGCCTGTATTCCAAGACTCTGAAACCTAGAATTCAGGTATGTTTCTATACGTATTATTGATGGTTACTGCGTTAAAGATAGTATGGGGGTGTTACGAAAGTCGTTATGAGGCATGTGTGTGTGAATGAACGTGCAAGTTGTTTGTATCAGCCAGGTTACGTAATGTATCTCATATTATCCAATATGTGTGCGTGTGTTTAGCAAGTGTTACGATTTAGGACTTTATTGTTCAGAGTGCTTGTCGAAGTTTGGAGCGACGGACACCGAGACGTCAGTCACCAGGGACCTAATGCGAGGTCATCTCTCCACTCAAGGAGTGAGCGACCGGTGCCGAGACACCCGGGTCACAGTGAGGACTGCGCTATATGGTACGAGCTATGAGGACGTCCAAGGTACGAGAGGCGGGACGACTCGGGAGCGTACAACAAAGGACTTGCACGCCTAGACATGAAAGGGACTGAACGTAACCGTGCGAGAACTGAGTGTGAGATAATAACTACCTAGCCTGGCATTGATATTGTGTGTATGCATGTGGTGTTGAGATGTTGGTAGTGGGGAAGGTGTGGCGTAGATAGTTTGATAGTTTTGTGCGTTCTTTTATTTGTCTATTTTGTTATAAACGCCTTCGTTAGACACAAAGCCCGTGTTGAGTTTTACCGCGTGAATGCGCCTGTCTGAGTCGGTGGCGGTGTATGGGTCTGTTGTGTGCGAGTCTGCACGTGCGAGTAAGTCTGTGTGCGTTAGAATTAGTCATAATAAATCAAGGCCAGAAGCTGCTCTCCTCCAACGAACCTGAAGACTGTCATTTGTTCCAAGACCCTTCTAAGACCGCAGAGGATAAACTAACACAACACTAAGAGTACAGCAGGACATAGACCGACCAAGATAATTTGAACTTGCCAAATAAATGGTTGGCATGTCATCTGTTGGTGCTAAGCTAATCTGGTACAACCCTTAAATTATCATGGTTAATCCATCTCCTGCAACTGAACTATCATTCGGTGACACCTCCAAAATCTGGACAATGCAGGCATGGGGTTGAATGGATTAATTAAAGAGAGGGGCTTCAAGCTTGAAAAAAAAAAAACAAGAGCTGATTTCTTCCGCCAAAAGACCTACTACTTCCCTGGGTATCAACTATGATCAACCCAGAAGGCCCAGCTATGGAACTAGCACGAGACATTCTCACGACTTGCATACGCAGGGGCTTGTGAGAATCTATGCCTCTTGCAGATAAAATTGGACTACACACAAAAAGAATTTTTTTCCAACCAATTGCCGAGTGGCCGCAACACAGTCAGTGTAACTATGACATGGATCAGTGAGCTGACCTCTGGGGGTCGTGCCCTCATCGACCTTGAATTATCATCATTCTGAGTTGCAACACCAACAAGTGGCTAAGGTACCTATGTGTGTGGCACAATGCTTATTCTCATTTGGCGCCAAATTAAAGAAATGATTGTACACTGCTTAACGTCCCGACAGCAACAAGGCTTTCTCAGGACGTGCCTGCTCTGCTTGTGAAAAAAACCCCCGAATATTAAATGTATGTCGCCAGCCGGTCTAATACGTTAAATAAACCTACGACACGGGGCCTAAATAAAGCTAAGACCATTTAGCAACACACATCCAATATCAAGAGCTACAGGCAGTGCAGACAGTAAGGAGAGTTTAAAAAAAGGAAAATACAGGTGAATGGACCAAGGGTAGACAGAAACACATGCCCCAGAATAGTGGAGAAAACCCACCCCGTGGGGCTGACCAGGGTGACCCTGGGAACTAAAAAGTAGTCAACCCCACCCAAGTCCCCCAGGGCAGACCCGGGTGGTAAAGAAACAGTGCACAAACATTATAAAGGGGGGGGGGGGGGGGGTGGGGGGGACTCGAACTGTTAGACTCAGAACCATGCACATCACACTTCATTCATAATGTATACCCATGCACAAAACAAACGAAGAAACTGGGGGTAGAGTAAGCAAATAAACCCTTTTTGGCATGATATATTGAAGCATTACAGAAAGCTGTCCACTAGAAGTTCTCCCCCAAAATACTGTGGAGTTCCTAGGTGAATACATACACTGTAACAGTAATATTAGGAATAGGAAAAACGGTGTATGTGAAGGAATGGGTTGAGAGTGGTATTATTCCAGTTAAGAACGTTCTAGACCAAAATAGTAACTTTTTCTCTTACGAGGAGTTAAAACGGTTTTATGGTCTGGCAAAAACCAAATTTTTAATGTATGAAGGAATTGTGCAAGCGATAAAGAAATACATGAACAGATTTAATGCTGAATTGTATGCTTGTGACAATGAATTTGAAAGTAGAACCTGGGCCAATATTTATGGTGGTAATAAAGTGGTGCAGTCAGTGCTAAAAAGCTCAAAGGTGTTACCAACAAGTAAATGGAATGTGTATCCGGATATCACTTGGAATTTTTTTTTTTTTTTAAATTTACCTTTACCACCAAAGACACACAGGTGTGCTGCTTTCACACAGGCTTTTGCATCGCATTTTGGTAGTGTGTGTGTGGTGGTGGTGGTGTGGGACGGAGGGAGGAATGGCGGGGGCGGGGGTTGTGTGATATTGCCGTCATTAGGGTAGTGTGTGTGTGTGGTGGTGTTTGGGGGGGGGGGGGGGGGGGGGGGGCAGGAGGGGATATTGCTTTAGCTATATGTGTATTGATAATTTTGTTGTCACAACTTGTACTGTGTGCTACACTTTGTAAAAAAAAAATGAAAAACAGAAAAAAAGTTGGAAAAAAGAAAAGACAATTCAAGCTTGCCAAGTAAAAACAGATTGGCTGTCATCTGTTGGTGCTAAGCTAATCTGGTACGAACCTTATATTATCAAGATTGATCCATCTCCTGCAACTGACACAATCATTCAGTGACACCTCCAAAATCTGGACAATGCAGGCATGGCGTTGAATGGATTGCTTGTGAGAATCTATGCCTCTTGCAGATAAATAATGGGACTACACACAAAAAGAATTTTTTCCAACCAAGTGCCGAGTGGCCGCAACACAGTCAGTGTAACTATGACATGGATCAGTGAGCTGACCTCTGGGGGTCGTGCCCTCATTGACCTTGAAAAGTCATCATTCTGAGTTGCAACACCAACAAGTGGCTAAGGTAACTATGTGTGGTACCATGCTTATTCTCATTCGGTGCCTGTGTACGGACACAATGGGCTAAACATATGCAAGCCTGCAAATTCCACTTGGACAATAATGCTTACAAGTGCACACCTGCCAGTAGAGGCCATTTACAAATTTTGCATATGCCCAAAAAATTATATATATATAAAGGAATTGCGCACCTGAAGAATTTCTTCTGCGACCGCTCTATAATTTACATCAACTATTAAAATAAAACTGTGAGTCTGTGGGCGCTTTGACATGGGGTTATAAGTTGTCTGTTTTTCAATTAAATTATAACCACAGCTGCAAATTACAGAAGGTATTCAACACATTAGAGCCTACAACCATAACAAAATTTAGTGTAGAGGTAGGTACCGGCAGCCCTATACATAGCACACTGTCATTCACCTGACTTTTGCCCTCCAACCTCTTTGCTTCAAACAGGTCTAGCTCTTTTAATTTAGGCTTCCATGCAATAAACTTTGTATGCATTTGCAGAAAACGTTGCGTTCTTTCGTTTGAGTCCAAGTGTGAGCGTGGATGTTGTACCGCGAGTGAAAAAAAGCAGTTGTTAAAAATGACCTTTTTCGTCAAAACCGCACCGGTTGCTCGCTTCCCAAAGCAAGCTCACTGCAGTCACGTCGTTTCAAAAGCTCGCTGGACGTGTACTATAAATAGAATGCAATGGTATACGTCACTGGAAAGTACTCGTCGCGAGCTTTGCAATGGTGCAAAATATGAAAGACTTTTTTAAACGACTTATATTGCAAATTGTGAACTCAAAATTTGTCCTCTTGCTGAAATATTATGCATAGCTTGCATAGTAATAATAGTATCATTCAAAAGTTCATTTTTCTTTTCTAAAATCTCGTTTCCGATGAGATTACATGTATTGTATGCGTCTATTGGTTGAAATTCCGAGGTCACCCGTAGTCAAATGTGCCGAAGTTGTGTACGAAAATGGTGACCCCCAGTGCACTGATAATTTCATCAAAAATCAGCGATGAACTAAGTTCACATCATTATCAATGTAAATGTCTTCTAAATCCATTTTGATACAATGCCAATGTATTTTCATGTGTTATTAAGTTTGATTTTATGTAATCGCGTGCAATTTGATCGCTGTGCAAGCAGCTAAATGATGCTTCCTCAGCGGAGTAGGCCTCACGAGTGAACTCTGTACATTTTTTCTGTTTGGTTTCCAACTGAATATTTATCGTTATTATGCTGAAACGTATAATTTGAGCATTCTAGTTGGCATTATTGTAGCTAAAAGTAAAAAGTAACCAGCCGATATTTTATTATTTTTAAATTGGTCACTGGCGATCGATCGGTTTTCAACTTCCGGTAAAGTTATGGTTCTTGGCTATGCGTCGGCTGCTATGCAAAGCAGAGGCGAGTGGTGAGCTGCGGGCACATTTCTGAAGGATTAAAGCATTAAATACCATTTAGTCATGATCTGGCAACTTAACTGTGACTTAGTAAAAAATATGTAACAGCATTTGTTTTCAGGGGATGAGTGTTATCAGATCCTGTGCAGAATAGCACAAACGGGGAAACCTAACCTATGCATCAGTTAAGAAATGGCTTTGGGAGGGGGGAGGGGGGGGGGGGGGGAGGGTAAAAACTAAAAACACTAAAAGCTGGGCATATCAGCGTGTTGTAGGATGTCAACTAAAGCATGTTGAAAGATATTCACAGAATACTTAACAATGTTAAAATCGGACAAGATATACGTGGAAGTTGTGTTATTTTGAAATTATTCTTGCTTTTACCGCAAGCCAATTTTAGCTAGAGAGGCATTTTCAGCTAACTGGCATTCAGAAACCACTATTACCATCACACCAAAAAAAATTGAGGCACTGACCAATATTTTAACAGAATCAGATTTTCAGATTTAGAATAGATCTGAAGAAATTGTGGATTGTCAAAGTTTGCTTGCCATGCAATTTCCCAAAAACAGCCGCGGACATGGCAATTTTTTGCAAGTCTTTTCCTTATAACTCTGAAACTATTTGAGCTAGACACTTGCTGGTTTTTTTTTTTTTTTTTTTTTTTTTGTTCTTATTTTTGCTTCAACTTTAATAATACCTTCTTTTCTTGATATCATATTTGCAGGGGATTTGTGTAGTTTTAGAGGCTGCCTGTACCTAGTAGAGGGCACAAAAATTCAGCGCAGGTGGTACAAACTTGCATTGCATACAGTGCGCATAAATTCTTTGAGCTGATGTCAAGTTTCAGTTGGCCAGCAAATGTCTGTGCACAGGACAACTAACACCAACCTCAGGAAGAGGACCTCCTGCTTAAAGAACAAAAGCTGTTCTCTAAATGTGCAGTGTCAAAACTATGGAAACCCTATAGTAATTTTTTAAGGAAAAAAAAAAAACCCACTAGATTTTGTGCAAAGTAAAATACCGTTTTAAAATACTAAAACAGTTAACCCTTTTAGCCCCAAGGTCCCATTTCTCAGATTTGGAGGTGCTGACTATGTACCAGTTGCAGAAGATGGATTGACCATAATTCAAGGGTAGTGCCAGATTAGCTGTGAAGGTGCCACGCAAATCTGGCACTACCCTTGAATTATCATGGTCAATCTATCTCATGCACTAGGGACTCGGGCTAACTACTGCCTTGACAGTTTCATCCTTCATTTTTCCCCATAAGGCACTTTTAATTCTACATGGGTAATGTAAAGTTACTATTTACTTAGCCTTTGAGAGCACATGTATACTAGTCATATGGGACTGAGAGAGCAGTCAGGTTAACTATGACAATGGTCACAGACTTGTTCAACAAGCCATCAATCTACAAAAAGGATCATCATCCTGCTCAATCATCTCACTAAGCACAATATGAAGCTAGGGACAATGCAAGCACTCAACACATCAGTATTTTCTCCCAGAAACAATGTCTGTTCTGAGCTTCACAATTTGCTCACAATCAAACCCCTCAACAGCTGTCAGTGTTGCAATGAGCCCATGACTACTTTGATCGCTTTCTTAACAGGCTTGGCTTGCAAGGGTAGGAAAACATGGAAGCGCATGTTTGCTGATCTCCCTCCATACTGCACGAGAAAGTTGTCAGAAGCCCCAGCAGCTACAGGGGCTCACGACAATGGTCTCTTGTTGACAAGTCACACATTACATCTCCATACCTCAGCGACGGTAAATAAATTGTAAACACATACATTTTTCATGTTTTGAGGCCTCATGACCAATGTAATGTGAATAATGCCCTTCTGAGTTTTAACCCTTTCAGCCCTGAGTAAATAAAAGTCTATATACCCTTCAGCCCTGACTTTATTTGAGAAATTTCTGTTGAGCGCACTGTAAAATATTTGTAAAAAAAATAATTTACACAAGATATCCCCATAAAAGTATATATGTACTGATTTGCCATTGGATGGACTACCGTTTTATGGGTTTGACCACACTGTCACGTCATAATGCCTGGTGACAAAAATAGCGACTGGTGACAATAAACTTGAAAAAATGTCTTTCATGCATGACAGGTCGCTGTTAGTTAACATGCATCACCAAATAGGGCGTTCATTACTGTGACACATTAGTGCCCGTGCCTTTCCAGCATGCCGATACACCGTAAGGCCCCTTCCTTGTCACCAGTTGTCATCGTTTACACCTGCCACTGATACAGTAACATGCTGCATCGAACGATGATCAATGTGTTTGTGTTGTGTCTCGTACACGATCGGATGGAAGTACCAGTATTGTAAAGACTATACACGTACTACACATGTGACTAATCCGTGTCGTTGGTGTCCACAGAGTCACCTACAGGTGCACCAAGGTGTGGCATAAAAATAACGGAATATCAATTGGAACCTCCGAATTCAGCATCAGAATCAAGCTGCAAGTCATTGCCATTGTCAGTGCCACAACCATCGATCGCTGCGGCTGACACTGCCAACACATGGTAGCCGACACGCGGTAGGTGGCCACACATGTCCCAATACATCAAAGCCATCTGCTTTTACAACCATGTCTCCAAACACAAAATTGTATCACTCCGAATATCTACAATTCCACTCGCCATTTCGACCGCAATTCCCACGATAGCTCGCAAAACTGACCGCATACCACAGACGAAAGTATGTGTGCACTGTCGGGACCCTGTAGTGTAAACAGGATGTGTCAGTGCAAAGGGCGATGTCACCACACGCGCAGCGAGGTTCGCGCGTCACTGAGCGCACGATACGAAACACCTAAAACCGCTCTAGCTGTTTGCTGGGCTGAACGGTATACGAGACCGCCAACCACTACAGCGGTTTAACAGGCTGAAAGGGTAAAGTATCTGTGTGATCAGGCATAAACACGACAACAAAATGCTTACCCAGGACACGTCCAGCGGAGAACTGTTCCTCAAGGGCCGGCTCCACTTTGGCCAGCTTCTTTCGTGCTTCGTACTTCTTGGTCATCTTCTTGGACCGAACTTTGTTGATAACAGCTTCCTCCTGGGTAGACTGCATGGACACACACACACAGAGAAATATAGTCCAATGACGCCAATCCAAGGGTAACGACTATTAGCTACAAGTGATAAACATGGTGAAGTAATGCGCCCTGATGCTTGGACAGGCACATACAAAAGCAGCAAGCCCAGCATCAACTCTGTACACAAAATTAATGCTCCCGAGGATATACGATCAAACATTTTTTTGTACAGGCCACACAGAAAGGCTATGTATTGCACCATACCTGCCCGATACTTGCAAGAAATATCAACTTACCAAACATGCAAGTTTTAAAACAAAATATTCACACAGCAAAGGAAGACATAAACCCTGTTCTAGGACTTCTTCCTAGAGCTAGAAACAACCAAAATGTCAGGACTCACAACGGTCCACCATGAAAAAGGCGGAAAATAAAACCATGAAGGTATAGACGCGGGACACGGTCTAACTTTGCAAGTTTTGACATGAAAAATTCCTGAAGGCTGTGGGACGTAGGGAGCTGCTTAGGTTCGGCCTTTAAAGCTGTAATGAATTTCCAAATCACAAACTACACAAATCGCTTGACCCGACTTAGTTATTTTCCTTACATTCTTTCCCAATCTTTCTGGAACTACTCCTTCCCAATGCTAGGAAGGGACATAGATTTCTCAAGAGCCCCTGAAGCTGCAGGGGCTGATGAGAATCTATGCCTCTTGCACTTTACGAGATCAAGAAAGGCAAATCCATTATGCAGACCTGTTTACCCCCTGGGTGCAGTCAGTGTACTTTCAACTGACTAATTGTGTACCTTGGACCTCACGTGTATTTATTCACAAGCCAGCGAGTTGTCAGTTTCTCCAAAATGTGTATTTTTGTTATAAACGTGTACATGTATGTGTACCCCAAGCCAAAATTGTGTACTTTAATACGCCAAATGTGTATGGTAAACAGGTCTGATTATGGCTCACGTGTATGACCTATTTACATATGCGTGTGATCTTTGTGACAAGGGATGGCTTCTGCACCAGCAAAATCCACTTTCTCAAAACTTTTCACACATCTGTCAACCCACCCCACCCCCCCCCCCCCCCTCCCGTGACCATTGACCTTTGCGATGAGTCGACTAAATTATATGCATAGTAAGGTCTCATCATCAGCTACCTTTGTGCCAAGTTTGATTGAAAAATGTGCAAAAACGTTGATAAAACCTACCATTTAATCAAACTTGGCATTTTGCACAAATCTGTTGGCCTCTTGTGACCCTTGACCTTTCTGAGGGCTCATCCAAATTAGTATGCATGAATAGGTCTTGCCATCAGGTAACTATGTACCAAATTTGGGTTTCAAGTTGTGAATAGTACTGGCCAGACACTACACCCCAAATATGAGCTTTTGTCTGTCTAGAATCTGTTTTAAACTGTTGATGTATTTTGATAGGGTTTGGTGAGCTGAGACCCAAAAGGTGGTTTTTGGGTGTGTATGACTCCCCGTTGCCCTGGAAACCAACCAAGATGGCCACCGTATACACATTTTAGTACAAATTCAAAGCAATAGATCTCAAACACTACTAAACTTAGAAACAAAGTTCTTTTTTTCTGGCAATTCTTTGTCAAAACAACTACATTTTGTCAGAAGGATTTTATTCTGAAGCTGTTGGGAAAAAAGTTATTAATGATGAAATACACTACATGAGCTATCAGAGGGAAAAATGTTGATTTTGGGGAATTAAATAGCCACAACTTTTTTTCCCCTTAATCACAAAATCCTTCTGACAAAATGCAGCAAAGTGAATAACAATCATAACTGCAAAGTTTGAATGCTGTGCCAATTCAGGTTTATGAGATCTATTCAATCAAAGATGAAAAAAAGTGAAAATGAGAAAAATGGAGATTAAGGTAAACATCAACCTTTACTTTGTCATAATTCAGCTTTGTAGGCATCAATATGCGAATTATGCAGTATAAACATATTTCACATGAGAAAATGAAAAGCAAAAGTTTTCTCAGTCTTGGATATATATATACACACTGATGAAGTTTCTGCAGGTAAAATGTCGAAGGAAACTGTCAGGTGCACAAAATGTCTGCTGTACTTTGCCACCTTCAGATACACCTGAGCGATGTGTAAAACCAATTTTTTTAAATCATTTACTGAACAATGCCGACGTCACGAGCATCTTTCATCAATTCAGGTTTCTTGGGCATTGTGGATTTCACCACCGTCCCATCGGCATTTACATTATGAGGCTTAGGAATGTTTTCTTGCACTCGACTCCGTCTGCTCGAACACATATCGCTTCGTCTGTTCAACCTCGCAGCTGCTAGCTGAGCACCACGCAACTTCTTCAAAAAAGCCATTGGAGACATTTCTAACGATTACAACTGATGGACTTTGTGAAATAACTGCTGAAGGGATGTACAGAGATGTTTACCCCCCCAAAAAAATGGAGTAATGGGCTATGCCAGAAAGAGTAATCTTGGGTAAAAAGAGTAATGCTTTCTGTCAGCACATTTGATCGTTCTCAAGCGCAATCTCACTCAACAAGTTCTTACAAAGCCTTGCAGTTTTTATTTGCACTCGAAATGAGATACAAGTGAAAAAAAAAAATCACTGTGTTAATTCAGGCATGCCTACCCTCAATTTGAAGTTTCAGTATTAGCTATTTGAAATTTCAGTAATACTATTACTATTGTTACCTATTATTTCTGCACTGTTTTTTATATTGTGCCTTTTATATTAGCACGTGCGCAAAAATAAAAATGACACACACACACACACATCACTGACCAGGACACATATAGTTTGCACATCTCTGTAATGGGTTAAATAATGGTTGGGCGCCCCCCCCCTCTCCTCCACTTAATTTTTTTAATTTTTTTTTAAACTTGCACATTGCAAAATTTTCTGACATTGCACTTAGGTCCAACCAAGGGAAAGCAGACACCGACAGGTTGGTTTAAATAAAGGGACGTAATCGAGCAAATTGTCCTAGTGTGATTACTCCCCTTGTTATTGTTTTAATTTGAATAACACCTACATTTACTTTATTTCTACATTTAAAAGGCAACTAATATTAATGATAAATTAGGAAATCATATAAATTATTATTTTATGTACTAATGTTGGATCTGGTCATGGACCCGGTTATGTTTTGAAGTAGGATTTTGTTTGATCACTTTCTAAGAAAAAAAGCGGATTGGAATATGATTTCAAAAATCGTAGTTTTTGTTTTAAATAATCGTAATAGTGTGAAAAAAATCGTAGTGGCGTAATCTATGCCAAAAATCGTAATAAATTACTCCAAAATCGTAAGGGTAAACATCTCTGGATGTAAAACGTCGAAAATGCATGATCTGAACTAGCGATTCTCGTATTTTGATAGAGTTGTACGCGATGCGTAATGGTGCATTGTGGGACGGTCGGAAAACCCAAAGCAGCCCGGAGCCTGGCCGGAAAAAACCCGAAGTCGCCCGGAACACTCGGCGCGCTCTGCTCACTGGTCGGTTTTGGAAAATAGCATTATCTCATTAGCATAACGTCCGTACAAAAAAAATCTCCGGTCGTTCTTGACGTCAGTTTCGCGCCAATAGCTATTTATAGAGCCTTTGTAGCCTTCAACTGGTTTGTGGATGGGAAAGTAGAAACGGAACCGGTTCGAATGGACCCAAACATGGCGGCGTTCGTCGCTCGCAACGCGGTGTAGTCGGGGTCCAAACATTCAATGTTTTCGAGCAAAAGAAGTCGCGAACGCTTGAAAAACTGAGCAGGTGCTTCACTTTATTTTTTTAGAGCAAATAAAAGGTATTTTTTTATATTTTATGGTTGTGGCCGGGTTCTAAGGGGTTCAAACAACCCAGAAATTCACTCAACCCAAAAACATTAAGGAACACTCAAAATGACTTTTTGGGGTACCGTGTCTGGCCTTAAGAAAAAAAAAAATTTGGCAAAATATGGCTATTTTGGACCTATTTCCTGAGCTCTTGTGACCCTTGACCTCTCTCAGGGATCATCCAAATTAGTATGCATAGATAGTTCTTACCATCAGGTATCTCTGTAGCAAGTTTGGGTTATAAGTTGTGAATAGTATTTGAGAAAAAACACATTTTGTCAAAATATGGCCATTTTTCACCTATTTCCTGAGCTCTTGTGACCCTTGACCTTCCCGAGGGATCAACCAAATTAGTATGCATAGAAAGGTCTTACCATCAGGCATCTTTGTACCAAGTTTGGGTTTGAAATTGTAAATAGTATTTGAGAAACAAGAAAGGTAAAGCCCTTATGGCTCACGTGTATGACCGATCCACACGTCGGACACTAAGGGATCATGGGACCAAGTTTGAAGAATGTGGCTTGAGTTGAATAGTCTCCGAGAAAATGCCAACGTTAAAGTTTACCATGGACGATGATCGACCACTGGCCCAGAACATACACACTTTTGCTTCGCACGCAAGTCAAAAATAAATTATGTCAAAATATAACTATTTTCTATTTCTTGAACCACTGTGACCTTTGTGAGAGGTCACTCACCTTGTGCCAAATTTGAAGACTGTTGCTTGAATAGTCTCCGAAAAATTGCCAACGTTAAAGTTTACCACGGACGACAGCCGACGGACGGCCGACCGTGGCCCAAAACATACTTTTGCTTCGCATGCGAGCCAAAAAAGGTAGCTGTAAAACTTAGGACAGATTATTTGCACTCACCAGCTTGACACCCTTCTTGCGGCCAAGCGGCGTGGCATAGTGAGCCTCAAACCACTGTCGGAAGGGGGTGGAGTCGATCTGCACGATGCACGACTTCACGAGGGTCTTCGTTCGCACCAGCTCATTGTTGGAGGCATTGTAGATGACGTCAATGACACGGGTTTTTCGTGTCACGCCTGCACATATTTACAGCAGCGCTTGTCTTTACACTTATTCAACCATGACACCAAGATATAGGATTGACCTAGCAAGTTCAAGGGCGGTGCCAGAATAGCTCGACGCCAAGCTAACCAGGCACCACTCTTGAAACTGATGTAATCGAGTCTGCACTCTAAGGACAATCTGCGCTATGACGGTCAAGTCATTACCTGCCCAGGGGCGCCAAATGCAAATTCAATAACAAAGCAGCACAAAAGTGGGAAACATTGCAAGTAGGTCGTCCCAGGCGCCCACACGCAGGCGGAATACTAGGCCAAATGTGCTAAAAATTGCACAAATTTGATCATCACTTTCACTACATAAACATCATTTTTTGTTTCTGATTTTAATATGAAAATGAAGATAAAATATTTCTCTTTCAAATAGTGTTTAATAGTTAAATAAGTTCGGAATTAGTTGTAATAAATCGTGGAAATGTGTAGGGGTTTACTCCATTGTTGCCATGGCGAGGCCTTCCGCGCAGCTAAAAGCAGCGTTTTACACACTCCGGTTTTTCCCGCCATGGATTTCCGAGACAAAGGATACACACTAAAAATAACCTCATGATGAAAGTAGAGTTGTTTGCCGATCTGCCGATATAATTTTCGTATCAATATTTGCTGAAATTCTGGTCAAAATCAGACAACGAAAACTTTTTTTGACTTCAAGTGGCCGTATCTGCCATATTTTTCATCCGTTTTTTTTACCAGTAAACGCGGGTATTAAAGCTCAATTTACGCTCTTTCCAATGATACCAAAATCAGCACGATAGCTTTTCTGTAGGAATTTCGCCATGCGATCTAAGTGGGGCAACCTCACACCGCCTGCAGTGACTTGCTAGAGGCAAAGTGAACTCGCGAGCCTAGCGATGACTCGGACTCGGCAGATACAAATTTCGTCTCCTACGAATGTCTTCCACCATATCTCGGTGAGTAATGCTTAAATTATATATGTTTTGATTAGTAATGCGAGTTTTATGATTTTTTTCCTTATATCATTATGTACAGATGTGTGGACTCTATTGTTGCTCTAGCTAACCTACGTTAGGATAACGTGGTCAGCTGATCGATCTTTTCTGAAGTCGCTTTTCCGACTTGCAGTGTTAAATAATGCATATTTAATGGTTATTAGTGTTAATAGGCGTTTGAAAAGGCCATCAATTTTTTAGTAAGTTTTGATGGTAGAGCTAAAGCACAAAATCTAAACAAAATACAAGGCAGGTGTGAGTGGCCGAAAACCGGAAGTGGCTTCTCGGGAGATTTTTTCCGATCAACGGCGATTCACTCTTTGCTATTTTTACGATGTTAGTGCTGACTGTGATATAACTGATCAGAATTGTATAGGATAACTTTGTAAAATAGTTTATTTATGGCATATTTACACAGTAACAGTGCTGTAGGTTATAAGTGTACAACTACAAGGCACAGTATACTGTTCAACTTTAAGAATGTAAGATGTAATTTAGTTAGACAAGAGTCTGTTTATGTATAGACAAATCACTGTTGATAATAGTAGTGGCACTGACAGTAATGTCAATAAGAATAATTCATATTTATATAAAGTTCACAAGTTCAGGCTGTGATCATGTGATAATATAAAATTGTTTTATTAACTAGACTATGAGTATGACTATGGAAGGCTGAAATTCTCAGGGTGCTTTTTTCTTTAATTCTTCATCTTCTTCCTCAAACACCCTTTACTTTCTTTAATTCCAGAGGATGAGACATATCATCTGCTGATGAAGTATGTTACTGCAGAAGGTAGAGACTGCTGGTACAAGTTACCAAGCGTGCAGTTCACCAACCACCTCGTTTTGCAGCTTGGTCTTCTTCGGGTCACTACTGGCAAGACTTGAGAGAGAATTTACAGTTTTGCACAGCAAGCACTAAACATGAAAGTTGGTAAGGATCTTCCTACACTTACCCATGAAGAACTCAGCCTGCGGAAAAAGCTACACAGTACGCCAGAGTTAGAGTGGCAAGTTTTCTGTCGTGATCATCATAAGAAAATTACAGCCGCCTCAAAAATAGTAACGGATTCAGAAGTGCAGTTTTCTGTGATAACTTTTTTTTTGCAATTTGCCAAACAGATTTTTTTATATTTTATGCTACTTCATTATTTTTATAAACATAGTTATCTTTGTAATCAAAAGTGTTAGGATATTAGCCTGGCAATCCAGCATATCACATAAAACACTGCACTATGCATGTGATGATTTATATTTCTAAATTCTATATCAGATTTTCATATTTCACTTTTTTTTCAGTGTGCTTTCAAAATGACACATTTCAGATATTGCAATTGCATTGTACAGTATTATTTTATGCGTTTCTTCACCGAGATCTTGAGTATTAATTTTACACGTTGGCGTGAGATTTGCGTGAATCCACAGGCAAGGTAATGATTTTGAAATTTAGCATTACCTTTTATTCATATTCTTTCCTCATTTAAGATTTTATTATTCATCTAAATCATTATTTGCATTGCAGTTTTGCACTGGCCAGATTCTTACCTTTATTTTGCATATGTGAACCATATGTATGTGTCATAGTTCTTGAGATCTGCAGATTTTACTGTCACATGCTTTCAGTTTTTGTATTTTTCTGATATCAGTTTTTTTTAATATAAATTATTCAGCTAAACCATTACTTGCATTGCATTTGTAAGATTCTGGCCTTTCTTTTGATATGTGAACCATTTCTGTGTCCAATAGTTCTCGAGATATAAAGATTTGACTTGCACCTGACTTTGTGTTGCACTCTGTTCATTTTTTTTACTGTTGCAAACTGGCATGGTTTAGATACTTTGAACCTTTATAATAGACATTATTAGCCTTGAGTATACCCAAAAACATCAAAACAAAAAATCAAGACCAGAGACTGAAAATTTCAAATGTAAATATATTAAATTATGACAAGGCAACAGTCACTAGCTCACAGTCACAAGCACACACATCTAAAATAAAAGTTTCATGTCTATGCAAAACAAAATTCTGTTTGCATTCCTAGCCATAACCTGATTAAGAGCACATTCAGGTTCACGTTATTCATACATTATTGTGGAGAAGGAGGTTCAGTTAGTATTATATTCATCTAAGTAGTAGTCTGCACTGTTTAAACACTGTAAGCAGTGTTGGCTGACAAAACTGTGTTATTGCCGAGGCCTCAAACATGGACTTTTCTTAAATTTGACCCGCAACGACAGAATGACACAATTTTCAAATCACTATAACTCAAAAACCGTTTAAGACATCTCCACAAAATTTTGCATGCAAGCTCATCTTGATGTTTACTTTCAGAAATCTGTAAAAATTGTATTGTCATTTGAATCTAAAAAAATTACTGGGACAACATATTGTAAGAGACATCAGGCAAAAAAGTGTCCATCAGGCGTCAGCCGAAAGATGGTGATAGAATTGCTCATCATAGTCTCGCTACATCCACACTCCCCATTACCAGTATTAATCCATTTAGCCGCAAAACCCTACTACAGGAAATGGATGTACTGTGACAATTCAAGGGTAGTGCCAGATTAGCTTGGCGCCTAAAGATGCCAAGCTAATCTGGCACTACCCTTGAATTGTCACGGTCCATCTATCTCCTGCAACTGGTACATAGTTGTCAGGTGACAACTCCAACATTTGAGAAATGGGGCCTTGGGTTTAACCCCCTTGTGCATGCGGTGCCTGTTATAAACAGTACTGTAACTGCACGCACAAAGAGGTTAATTCCATACACCTGACTCTGGCAGACACTGTAACATTCAACTTGACCCATTAAATCTGAGGTCAATTCTTTGCAGATTTGTGAATCGTCCTATGACAGTTTTGGAGATAGATCGACCATGAAAATTTAAAGCTGATACCAGGATAGCTCAAGACTTTAGGGTTAAACAGCTCCTTTGCTGTCAAAGTTCTTGGACTAAATTGGTGACTTGCGGACAATTTGTACAATCAATGATGCTACAGCTGTACTGAATGTTGACAGTCGAAAAAGTCATCAAACCCTACTGGCAGTTGCATGCATCTAGAGATTCAGACAAGAATATTACATGAATAAAACAACAAAAAAGAAACAGGATGTCAAACTCACTCTCAGAGCCCCAGCTGAAGTTACCGTGGTCCAGACGAAGGGCACGGTACTTTTTGTTGCCACCCATAGTCCTCACCGTGTGAATACGTTTCGGACCCAGCTGCAATGCACAAACAAACCAGATACCACTTTACATCCAAATCCCTGAACTGCGCTCCTGCCTATCTCTCCAACTTACTTCACCCCTACACACCTTCCCGCTCCCTCCGCCTCCACATTCCTCGCACCAAACTTAACACTTTCGGCCCCCGCTCCTTCTCCGTCTACGGTCCATCCACCTGGAATACTCTCCCACTCTCTCTCCGTCAGAAACACTCTCTCTCCTCCTTCCAGTCCGCCCTCAAAAATCACCTCTTTCAACAGTTTTAGCACTATATCACCACACTCCCCACCCCAAGCTGACCGTCATAATGTATTCCACTGTTTGTGGTACGCGAGTCATTGTCTAAAGCGTGCGCGAGGTGTGAGTGCGCGCTTAGAGTTATAATTATTATAAGATAAGCGCATTATAAATACCGTAATTATTATTATTATGTCAAATCCAGTGTGGTTCAGCAGTGACCTAAACACATACAAACATCAATATGTACCTGCATTCACAGGAACATGTTTGGTTTGGAGGATGTGTGCACTTTGTGTACTAGTGTGTGGAAATGAGAAGTTGTGCAAAAATCATTAAAAAAAACTTACAGTAAACTAGGATACAGATACAGAGAACAAAACAAACACCAATAGTTCAACTCTTCATCACTGTATCAAATACAAGCTTGGTGAACAGTTGCCCAATTTGGTGACGAGGTTTACCTTTGTCATTGCCGGGGGCCGACCGAGTTCGAACTTTCGCTTCTTTCTCAGCTGGGCCATACGGCCTCCGGTCTTTCGGCGCTTGTGCCATCTATCTCTTGAAATACCTGCAAGCAGAAAGGAACTGCTAGTGAATGCGATCTTTCACATGTAACCTCGTAGTCATAGGATCAAAGTACCATAATCCTCAGAATGTTGAAGGTAGGCGCTCCACGAAAGAAGATAGACGCGTGTCATGGTCAGTAGCACAACAGCATTCGGGAACAGAGCGAAAGAATACGATCACTGTCAAGCTTCACCTACACGGTAAGTCTAATATACAAGTTTCTTTTAATGGATTTCACATCGTGAACTCCACACAGTACGTCGTTTGTGACGCTGACATTTTTATCGTCGCATCATTAGCGTGGTCGTGTGTGCATGTACATAACATAGTCCTTTGCAAAACTCGTATACCACTGGCACAATCTGTGACCACACACATTTTTAACGTGTAAGAATATACGAAAGCCCTGAACATGGAAACGGGTCATAATACCACTGTCACAAAAGTCATAATCAAAAACTTTCTCGTTGCTCTCGTAAACCTCAAGAAATGGGAACTGGGATCCACAATTCGGCCTTGTAGTGTACTTGTACTAAGTTGTAGGCCAATCATGTGGACTTTTATAAACGAAAGCGACTAGAAACTTTAGTTGATAATCAAAATACAAAAGAAAATGGAAAGAGTGGTTAACATAAAACAGTATTTACTACTGCTTACTATGAGATGTTCTCAAACTATCGGCCTAGGCACCGATTTAGAAAGGCTAATGTTGAGCACGTACCCATCTTGTTTTCGTGAAGGCATAAAAGGGAAGTTGACAGGCACTCTGGGAAATTCGTTTCCGCAAGGGATGTTACTCCTTTACTCTTCGCTCTACTTTCGCTTTTTCATCGCGCTGTATGTCAGTGCATTGAAACTGCTGGTGCAGTGTATACGTACTTTGTGTTTCGCGTTTTTAATTCATAGTAAAATATTTGATAGATGTAGCTCCTCTTACCTCTCTATAGACAAATGTTTTATGTATTTCTTTTTAGTTCTTCCTGCATAATTATCGGAGGTAACTTTCTAACATGTGTATATTTGTGCCTCTCATGCAATTTCGACTTTTCTCCCTGTTGAACATGGGAATGTGTTGGTAAGCTGCAGTCATCACAGAAAGGAACAAGGGTGGATTAGCTACGTGGGGATGGGTGGGTTGGGTCAAACCTTTTGTTTGGGATTTTTTAAGCTGTAGGGGAAGGGGGGAGGAGGGGATCCAAACTCTAAAAAAGCGACCATACAGCATTTTATAGTATGTTTGGGCTAAAGGCGGTGAGAGGAAGGGGGGGGGGGGGGTTGATGGGGCGTCAGAAAGCCTTGGACACACCCCCCACCCCATGCATCCGCCCATGCTATCAACCCAAAAGGCCATCTGGCCAACATCAGCCACCGATGGCCCGCGCACAGCTGTGCGCGGGCCAACAGTGGTTGACGTCGACCCAATGGCCTTTGCGCACTGGGAAGGGAGAACATTTGGACTCGTGTGTGTGTGTGTGTGTGTGTGTGTGTGTGTGAATACACATATTGAGTGATTGTGATTCTTTTGTATTATGTTGGCGCACAAGTTGGTGTGCACTGTACGAGTTTTAACACCACACAATGTGGACGCTGTTGTAACGAGACAACAAACCAACAAAAACAGCAATAATAAAACAGAGCCTCTGTACCTGTAATACTAATTTTTTTATTGTCATACAATGTCTGTACACATCAGAGCAAATCCCACAGTTTCTGCAGTAACGGTGAAAATCATTCAACATAACATCAATGTACAAAATTAAATTTCTAACGTGACACAGGAATAGCAATGTCCCAAGTTACATCCTCATCCTTTTTTTAGAATATCACAAATATCGAGTATTCCATGAATATTTAATACTCAGTAAGCAAATGGTCATCCTGGCTGACGTTGGCGGCAGTCAGTCCAAGCACGGCCGTGCACTCGCCGTCTGTGGCCGACATCGGCCAGTGGATTTTGTCTATGTGTCATTCTGGCCAACAAGAGTCCCAGCTCCTGTGTCGACGCACGCGCTAAAAATGCTAATTCAGCCAGAAAGCATGTGTGCTAATCTATTATTCTTGACCTAACGGCCTAGAGCTGTAAGGTCCAACATCACAGACCTGCAACAGATGTAAATCAGGATATTGCCGCTTATAACAATCATAGGTAAAACAGTTACACCATCTCGGTCCATCAATGATTTGTGTATGTACCATGGACAAGCTAGAGTTACAAACCAACTGCAACAATTTGACATGCCTCAGAATACACGGATATGCCACTACAAAGAACCAATTGGCACCCAAGTCATGGCCGTTTGGGTACTCAATGTACTACAGTACTACTGTGTGAACGAATGGACACGCACACAAACAGGCACTCTGCCAAACATCTACCATAGTTATCAAATACAGTTACCACAGCTTGTGCCGATACTGCATGGGCCTACTCGTCGTGTAGTGTGTGTGTTGTGGCGATCACATTTATCACTGGTATTTAACCGTTGCATGTTGGGAGCGCTTTTTGTCTAGGTGATTCCTGCAGGAATCACCTCGACAAAAAGCGCTCCCAACAGCCCAAAGGTTTACAGATATTGCCAGATGAATCAGTGTACAGTGAGCTACATTTCAACGCTAGTTTTATTCTTACAGCTGTTGAACTCATTATTTGTATATTTGGAAGGCTTCTATAAAGACATGGCAACACCGGCTAAAGAGGGCTGGTAAAGCCGACATTCTACCATTTCCTAGCAACCATAAAGACCTTGTAATAGTGACCGTGGGAGATCGATCGCCTATGAAAGTTAGACAGTTCCCGGGCAGCAAACCAATCCAAAACTACCCTTGGACAGTCATGGCGCCTTCCCAAGGCTTAGGCACAAAGCAAGTCTACGAATAGGCCCTGCCCTTGAACTATCATGACTGACACATCTCCTACACCTGGTACGCATTTCTCATAAATGCCTCCCAAAGTTGCAAAATAATAATGTGGCTTGAAAATGTTAGATCGGTCTATAGCCTTCAATGGACGCAAATTGCGTTTTTTAAAACATTGTGAATTCAACGTCAAAGATCCCCAGTCGCAAAGTGGTATCAGCAAGAGGCATAGACCCTCATGAGCCCCGGCAGCCGCAGCGGCTCATGAGGATCATCTATACCTCTTGCTAATGTGTGGTGTCACATTTTTCTCAGCACTGATGGGGTTACGTTCATTCACACAAAAAAGATGTGAACGAAGGACAGTGAAATGTACCATTTTCAGCTGTGTAAAAATATGGAATGATAGCAGGATTTTCAACTGGAATCAGGATCAAGTCGCTGGACCTAACCCCCTTATGCATCTGGTCATTGGTAAACAGTACCAGTGACTGTACACACAAGGATGTTAACCCTTTGGGCGTTGGTAGCAGTTTTAGTCACGATGATTCCTGCAGGAATATTCACGACTAAAACCACTACCAACACCAAAGGATTATGAAAAAAGTTTCTGGCACATACAAACATTGCACTGTACATTCAAATCCCGTACGTACCCGCGTACTTTGGCATCACAAATGTGGCCCTAGTGTGTACACTTATCACATACTTCAGTTTTTAGAGTTCAGGCATAAGAATTGCCAACAAGAAAAATCTAGGCAATGTTGCTGGTGTCCAGAGGCTGCCATACCATAATTTATGGCAGTCAAACCTCAAGATAATCACCAACCATTTGGGAATTCAGTGATTTGGTGAACAAGACAATGAAAATTTAATTATAAATTTTCCCTTTGGAAGCAACTATTTCCCTCAAAACCTTGGAAAGTCAGACGGAAAGTCTTGGACAAACACATTCTGATGCCTGAAATGATAATTATCACAAATAGTTCCGTGTTTACTGTAGCCATAAAACTTAGTAGAGGGAAGTGCCACCAAGTACATGTACTGTAAATATGACGAAGAAAATACTGTCATGCAGTCTTTGAAATTAATTGCTCAAACCTCCTGACCTTAAGTACATGTTTATCATGAAACTAAAAACTTTGTGTCCATAAAGTTTCATCATACAAGAATCCTTTTCTTATTATTATTAACCTGATCTACTCTTATTGTGTACAGTCCTGGTGGCTGCATGCACTAGTCTAGAGGGTTACTATTACCTGTTATCCCTTTGGCTATCGGTAGCAGTTTTTGTCGCGATAATTCCTGCAGGAATCAGTATGACAAAAAAAACTCTAACGACAGCCAAAAGGTGAACATCTTAGATTCACAAAACTGCAAACTACAAGACACCTTTTTTTCTGTATTTTCACAGACATTTGCACAAACAACAGAGAAATACACATGGCAAACATTTCAACTTGTTTAGGTTTCCTGTATGCATAATACCATTTTAACACACTGGCAACACACAAGTGTCCTACAAGTCCTGGCAAACTCCCCACTGCACTGTTATTCTACACAAAAAGGAGTTCTTAACCCATTTTAACCCATATCATACTGAGGCTAAAAGCTTCAAATTTGTACACAGCCATATGCAAGCTACACTATAGTACTTACAGATAAGGATATAGACCAATGGCTTTAGTTCAAGGGTGGTGCCAGAATAGCTTGGTGCCTAGAGGCGCCAAGCTATTCTGGCACCACCCTTGAACTATTTTAGTCACATTTATTTCACAGACTGGTGTATTCCGAATGATAAGGTTAACCCCAAGGCCGCAGGTACTACATTCCGGAGGTGTCACTTCACGACAATGTACTAGTTGCAGGAGATGGATCAACCAAGATAACTCAAGCGTAGTGCCAGATTAGCTTGGCGCCTGATGGGGCCAAGCTAACCTGGCACTACCCTTGAATTATCACGGTCGATCGTTCACCTGCTGCTGGGCATCATGGTTAAATGGGTAAAAAGACAGGTGCTCTCTCTTTTAAGAGAAGTCTTGAGAGGCAAGAAAGTGTCACCAGACATAAAAGACCATCCCTCAGGTGGCTACAGCCGTCTAAATGATGGTCTTTAATGACAGGTGATCTCTCATAAGGTGGTCGCTCAAAACAGGTGCTGCTGCCTGCATACTGGTATGTCAAAATACTACAGTGTACTCCGACAATCTGGATCTGTTCCACACTACACTCTTACCTGCACAACAGAGCTAAATTTGCGTATGCTCTCCCTTATCCGATCTTTGTCATCTGCATGAGACATAGATTCACAAGAGGCCATGCAGCTGCGGCAATATCTCTCTGAGCCGCGTTCAGACAGAGGGTGTACAATTTGGGGATAAACCTATACAATGTTCATGAGCACGAAGACAACAGCACCATCCTATGTGACTAGAATATAATTATAGCCTCTAACACTGAACACCACAGTAACACACACCATGCTAAACTCAATATCCGCCTGCAAACTTGCTTGTGATAAACAGTATGTCTCTAAACAAGTTCTCAGTGTACAAAATATCATTGTGATAGTGTATGCAGAAATGTGTGCCGGTCTGTGATTTTAGCCCTTATGGCTACAAGCTGTAAGGTCCAAAATCACAGACCAAAACACATATTAGAAACGTGTAGTGAACATTTTGAGTGTGTCAGTTTTATTTGAAGCAACAATTAATAATACCCAATTGAACCGAGGACAAATGTTAACCCAATAACCATTTGGCTTGTGTCAGTTTTATTTGAAGCAACAATTAATAATACCCAATCGAACTGAGGACAAATGATAACCCAATAACCATTTGGCTGTCCGCGGTCTTGTTGCAAAGATTGCTGCAGGAATCATGGCAACAAAAACCACTACCGACAGCAAAACGTTTAAGCCCTGAAGACAAAACTTTACAGAGTGTCGAAATGACTTGAGGAACAATTCACGGTACTGGCGGAAAAAAACTTATCTAAATTGATGAACAAGTGATTTGTTACACTTGAAAATACTCGTATAACTTGTACAATAGACACAATTTTCTTGATTTTTCAACTGCAGAAAAACTTTTTCCCTTGTAACATTTGGACAATAATTTTTAAACAAATTTGGATAAATAAGAGCGTTTTCATGGGTTTCAAAACACAAGCCAAATTAGCAATGAACACAAAGTTTGTCTCTGACAGAAATAATCTCCATCTACTCCTAAGCCACAAGATGTTTTAGAACAAATTCTTATAGTCTTACACTATCACTGTCAGCTTAGATCTAAATTGTACATGCAGAAGAACAGACAAAGATCAAAATAAATAAATATTTGTTGAAGTACAAAAAGGTCTGCTGTAAATCTCAATGTTCGCCACTTTGTAAATGGCAATAACTAGACAACCACTTGTTATATTTTATCCAACTAAAAACATTAACCCTTTTAGCCCCACAGGTGCATTTCCCAGATTTTGGAAGTGTTACATGACTATGTACCAGTTGCAGGAGGGGGAATGACAATAATTAAAGGGTAGTGCCAGATGAGCTTGGCGCCTTGCCAAGCTAATCTGGCACCACCCTTGAATTATCATGGTCAGTCAAACTCTTGCT
This sequence comes from Semisulcospira habei, assembly GCA_036245525.1. Classification (NCBI taxonomy): domain Eukaryota; kingdom Metazoa; phylum Mollusca; class Gastropoda; family Semisulcospiridae; genus Semisulcospira; species Semisulcospira habei. The sequence goes on from BTPG01000001.1 coordinate 140,739,877, forward strand.
GCAGAGACTTGGTGCTGAATGGGTTAATGAACAGTGTGTTGCTTCTACTGTGCACCATTTTGGATACACACAGAGAGATTAAACAGTTTTGAAAATATCTTGCTGCAAATTTTCAACCGATTTGCTTCCTAAATAACGTAAATCCTGCCTCGACACCATCCTTTAACTATCATAGTCGATCCACATTCTGCCACATCACGGCCTTACTGGTTGAAAATATGGGACAATAGCTATGCGGGGCGATACAGTACCTGTGATAGATAACGCTTGTGTCTCACGTGAATGCCCGAGTTGGGGTCCGAGCCGATAAAATGCCATTAACCCCTTCACTGCCGAGAAAAGATGAGCGCAATCTAACTGCAAGAGGCATAGATCCTCATGAGCCCCCATGACTGTGGTGGCTCATGAGGATCTATGCCTCTTGCAAAGACCACTTTATGTGTCCTTGGACACTTGTGGCTTTTAGTTGTTCCATAAACACAGACTTCAGAAACAAAATGTACGTACACTAGCAGGGGTGGGGTTAAATAATCAGGAAATAACGGCTTCACGGTGTGCTGTATCGTTGCTGTATTATAACTTAGTGTTGGCCATTTCTTTTGCATTTTACATGCTGGGCAGTCCTCTTTTACCTCTGGATTTTAACTCATTCAGCCCCAACACACCACAGCAAGACATGGATCGAGCATGATAGTTCAAGGGTGGTGCCAGAATAGCTTGGCGCATATAGGCGCCAAGCTACTCTGGCACTGCCCTTGAACTATCATGCTCGATCCGTCTCTAGAGTTGCAACACAGTCCTTCAAAGGCCGACTTCAACATTTGGGGATTTCGGTCCTGGGCTGTAAGCCCAAGCACAATGTCATGTTAAAAGGACACTGACAAGTGTACACACCTCCAAAGAACAGAGGCGTGGGTTTTAATTTTCCACATTTATCGCAATGACAAACTTTAAAGCGACCTACTCAAGGCAGCAAATTTAAAGTACCATTACGCATAAATCTGAAGGGACATTTCAGCACCAGTTGTGTTTGTTATGCCTTGTCAACACACCTGATGTATTTTAACAGCAGTTTGGACACAGCAAAAGCACACACGTAATCTCACTTACTTGTTCTGCGCTGCCGTTAGCGTGTCAGTCTATTTTTAGCTGTTCCTCACACTGATAGCCTTGTATTTCTAGAATGAAGTGGAGTCATCAGGTTACGTGATGTTCAGACAACGTGCTGAACGGGATTGTCCTGTGTCTAAATGAACTGTAATTACACCTGTGTGAAGCGTTTCATAACAGTCTGTTACAGAAGTGTATCTTTGAACAGTTACGGCAGTAGTGGGCCTTTAATATCTCCTTTAGTAATGTTCTTTAATGCATGTCTCGCAATAATGCTGGACAAAAGGACGGACTTTAAACTACGAGCTTGAATGTAATAAAATGAAATACACGTCTGCTCTTCTTCTCCTCAGCATTCAGGTGAGTTCCTCAAAAGGCAGTGGAAAACCTCTGGCATGTGTGCCTACTCACATGGCTTGTGAAAAGAAGGGCAGAGCAGTCTTGTATCTGAATTTTAGCAATCAAACCCTGCCATGGAGCAGATCACTTTAACCCATATCACACTTTAACCCATATCACACCGAGGCTAAAAGCTTCAATTTTGTACACTGCCCTATGCAAGCTACATTATGGTATTGACAGATGATAAGGATATAGACCAATGGCTTTAGTTCAAGGCTGGTGCCAGAATAGCTTCGCGCCTAGAGGCGCCAAGCTATTCTGGCACTACCCTTGAACTAGTTTAGTCAAACTTATTTCACACACTGGTGTGTTCCGAATGATAAGGGTTAAAGCACAGGCAAACAAAATCTAACACAAGACAAAAGAAATCGTACATTTTTCTATTTGAAGGATTTAAAGCAAGCATGGGTTTCAACTGAATTGATTTTTTTCTCTTAAATTTCTAAACATTAAGTACGATACACTTACTGGACATGTGGGAGAACACCAATGATCTGCAAAAGACAGACTCTCATGAGCCCCTGCAAGCTGCTGAGGTACATGCGAGTCTTTGCCTTTTGCTGACTACAGTTCTACATCTGTTCTGCCCTGGAGAAGACTATGGCATGTTCAATGTAAATCATTATATCATTATATCGCAAAACCTTTTTTGATAAAGGTAAGAAACACCTCTTAGCAACCACCTCTACAGTAAGAAAAAGATGTCTGAACTCATTCTACCCCAACATTGAAATCCTTAAATTTTGCCGTTGTCCTCTGAAGACTGTATTGCAGTGCAGGACACAGATCGACCATGATAGTTCAAGGGTGATGCCAGAATAGCTTGGCGCCCATAGGCGCCAAGCTATTCTGGCATCACCCTTGAACTATCATGGTCGATCGTTATCTTCCTGTGGTGTGTCTGGGGTAGAATGAGTTAAAGGCAGGTGCTCTCTCAAGAGAAGTCTTGATGGGCCAAAAAATGCCACCTGCCATTAAAGACCGTCATTTAGTTGGCGACGGCCACCTATATGATGGTCTTTAAAGACAGGTCATCTCTCAAAAGTGTGGCCTCTCTAAACAGGTTCTGCTGTTGCGGTTTGTGACACCACACGGGCGTATCTACAAGCTAAACAATACCACTGCAACTCTGGAAATACGTGCAATTCTCGAAAAGATGACTAAATATCAGCCATAATCACAAAATAATGCCAACCATAACAGTCAACCAGTCATACAATCAAACTTGGTTAAGTCTGCAAAACAAATCAAGGCTAACAAAAAAAAAATAATACATTGGCAACTACAATGCATTTGGGAACATATAACAAGCAATAAATTCATCAACATCGAGACCAAATGTGCTAATCTGTGATTATGGACCTTACAGCTGCAGCTGTAAGGTCCATATTCACAGACCAGCACACACGTATGGAAAGAATGCACATTCAAACTTCCGAGGGAAAAAGCAAGGCCTTGAAAACCAAAATGCCCTTTAAAGGGGGTCTGAAGTCAGCACAAAATAGACTTATTTTATAGTGCAACATGTGTTGAAAGAAACTTTGAAGTGGTAGGGAAAAAATAAAACTAAAAACTTATTTGAGAAGAAACAATGCGATATTCTGTTCTTTCTTGTCTTCTCAAATAATTGTGTTTGATCATTTCTTAGTTTCTTTACTTTATATGGAACCCCAGGGGTACATATTTTGATTTCACTTATGTTGTGTTGACTTCACACCCCCTTTAACTCTTAAACTCCCAGAACTAAATGACTTCCATTCTACAGAATGGAAGTCATTTAGTTCTGGGAGTTTAAGAGTTAAATCAACAGTTAAATCAACATAAGCAAAATGCTTCAAAGCCGTGAACCATGGCACACCGAGTACAAACCCATCGTTTCTGAACTATTAACACGCTGCAGCGGAACTAGGATCCACCACGATAGCTGAAGGGTAGTGATGGGTGCCAAGCTAATTCAACATTACTACTGAACTATCAAGGTCGCTTAGAGAAGTCATGTTAAGTCATGTAGATTATACTGCACGCAAAAGTGGCGGATATTACATTTTCAAGAAATCTGAACAATTCCAGTTGAGATTTCAGTATCGCCCTACTTTTGTGAGCGAGTGTACATATTTGTAACAGAACATCTCACCATGAGCTGTACAGCCTCTATGCATAAAAGCATCTGGAATATTTTGAACATGGAACACAATTTCTATCATCAACTACGCAAAGCATCACTCACAGCATATATGTCAGACTTTATGTCACAATCACAAGCAAGGATATACTGTTCTACAAGAGCACTGGTCTGTGATTTTGGTCCTCACGGCTGTAAGCCGTAAGGACCAAAATCACAGACCAGCACACAAGCACAATTTGTTTTTTAAAGTCTGTACTTAGTTCAGCATCCTGACAGCAGCAAAGACTTGACCCATTCAGCCCTGACGCACTACAGCATGAGATGGGTCGACCATGATAATTCAAGGGTATTGCCAGATTAGCTTGGCGCCTGTTGGCGCCAAGCTAACCTGGCACTGCCCTTGAATCATGGTCGATCCATCTCCTGCAACTAGTGCATAGTCATTTGATGATGCCTCCAAAATTTGGGAAATACGGCCGTCGGGCTGAATGAGCTAAAAGACATGAATATGCTTTTGTCATGTACATATGCGCACATACACTCTCCTCTGTGCACAGCTAATTTTACACACACACAAGAAAATCTAGGTTTCCTGAAAGACAAATATCCGCAAGTGTCTGTGCATACTGCATGTTTAACTTTCTCGTGCAAGTAGCCATCTGCACCATGAACAGTACCAGTGGCTGCGAGCACAACGGGGTTAAGGAAACACGGACACAAAATGATTTTTTTTTTTTTTTATATACATCTTGCACATGGAATAAACATATCAAGACTAACCCTTTGGCTGTCGTTTGGCTGGTATTTGTTGTCGAGATGGTTCCTGCCGCAATCATGACAACAAGCACTGCCGACAGCAAAAAGGATGATGCACAACAACACTCAGTTTCGTACTAGTTTACTTCAACTTCTGTCGTTTTATTTTTGCAATTCTCTACAGTAATACAAGTACACACGTATGCCGAACTTCTCACTCAGTGTCTCCTGTTCAGTCATACACACACACACTAACGCACACTAAAGCATACACAAGGGAACCAAGCCACTCCGCAGGTTTGAGCACTGGACTATTTAACCCCTTCACTAAACACGATCCAACTGCAAGAGACATAGATCCACATGAGGATCTACGCCTCTTGCCGAGACCAGTTTGTATCCATGGTTCTTGGACAGTCTCGGCTTTTGGTCGTTGAATGAACCAAGATGTCAGATAAATGAACCATGTACATACAGTGGCAGGGAAGGGGTTAATGTCCCAACATTTACAGGTCTGAACCTGAGTGGGGTTCACAATGCTTTGGACATGTTCTGGAGCCCAGCTTTTCAAATCACGTTCACCATGGCAAAAGACCTTGAACCTTAAAGTGTTCAACAATATATGCACACATGTGCGTACGCGCACACACACACACACACACACACACACGTTCACAAAAAGCTAAGCTAGGGTACACATGCACTCTCAAGCTGAAGTACAGTTTCAAACTGAAAAAAACTGCAGTGTTACACCCAAAGCCGACATTTTTTGACGGTGTCAGAACAAACCGTTCATACTGTCATGGTGCAAGACCCAAAACGTTCAAGCTACCACGGTTCAAGACCTGAAACGCTGATGCTACCATGGTTTCATCTACAAGCTAAAGAGTACACCAGTGTAATTGACAAAAAATGTCCAGTGTTGCAGCGTACAAAAGAATTCTGCGCAAAAGTCATGCTGGAAAAGTTGCAGGCTTTTTTAGCATCAGTTTTCCGTCCAGGCAGTGGGCACCCACTAGCATCTTGCGAGAAAAAAATGCTGTTCTGTAATTTTGGACCTTACGGCTTCCAGCCGTAAGGTCCAAAACAACAGACCAGCACGTAGTGTGTTCGCCTGACCATCCCATCCTTTTACCATTGCATCGGCTTCAGGTGTGACAAATTTCATCTCAATCTATCGCAAGTAAACATTCACCACCCAAAACAGAGGTCGTCCCCATTTCTTCAGGTCAGAAAATGCACAAAGCTTAAACCTTCAGTGGATTCATCCAAAGCGCTTCGTGGGCAAGCAGCATATATTCTCATGTGCACCTGTGGCTGCAGGGGCTCATGGGAATGTCTGCCTCTTGCTGGCTGACAGCAGACTCATGTACGTTTTCAGCTGGAGATACACACTCAGCATTAACCCCCTTGACCCCACGGCCCCATTACCAAACTTTTGCAAACGTCATCTGACGACTATGTTGACCAGTCGTAGGAGATGGATTGATCATGATAAGCGCCAAGCTCATCTGGCACTACCCTTGAATTATCATGATCAGTCCATCTCCTGCTGCAGGGTCCTGGGGCTAAATGGGTTAACTGAGCGACTCTTATAAAATTGGCACACAACTTTTTGTTTACAGTCTTTCACATTTCAAACTGGTTTTTGTTAATTTACCCCCTGCAAAGGCCAGTGAAGGAAGACTGTCTTTGTAAAATCTTTCTAAATCAAATTGATGCTGAAGAGCTTGCAGCCATCCAAGAAACACAGATACACAGTGGTTTCAGCAAGGGGCACAGAACCTCATGGACCCCTGCGGAGGCTCATGAGGATATCTGTCTCCTGGGGTTGGATCGTGCTCAGGTTTTCTCGGCCGAGTAAAAGGTTAAACCCAAATCACCCACCAAAAACTTGAAAACCATTTTCACTACTACAGTGATTCATCTCATCACGTCCCTCGTGAAAACGGCATTGCTGAAGTAAAGTCACACTGACTGGACCTGGCATATTTGCCATCACAGAACAAAATCACAGCAATTTTGCTTCTCTCTATTTGGAATGTTTCTTTGTTATCCTTGTTGTCTCCGTTCTCGACAGCGCTGAAACTTCCAAGCCTGACTTGATGTGTTCAGTAAGAAATGACACACACAGACACATTCTCAGCCATGATGTCATCCATGTCATTCACATCCTGAACAACCATGCATCCAAAGATAATATACAACATGTGCGGACTCAATCAGTTTTTGCAAAAGGCATAGATACACATGAGCCCCCGCATCTGCGGGGGCTCATGTGTATCTATGCCTTTTGCAAAATGCATTTACATCCACGTTCCTTGCTAGGGAAAGGGTGACATACGCTTTTCACAAATATCCAAGCCTCATTCTTCCACTGCCTGTTTCTTATTTCTGCCACACTGAAGCGCCACGGGCATGCCTGTACATGACATGAATGTTTTGCGCGCAACACAAGTGGACAAATCATCATTGTCTCTGGCCAGCTGCATGTTCCTCAAGATGCAGGAGTAGTCTGGCATTAGCTACATCCAAAGTGCATTTCTCTCCACAAGAGCGTTTTGGCAATGTGCGCGGCACAGCGTGGCTCGATGCACAAAAGCCTTACACAAACGCCCACACCTCCATGCCCTTCACAAAGAAATCCTCCTCGGAGCTGAGAACGCAGTTGGCAAACGTCTCACACCGATGGCTGCGGCCGTGGTATAGGTCTCCATCCAGCCACAGGCCAAACTGACCACTGTGAAATAAAACGGGGAACGGAGCTGGTTAGTGACAGCAAATCTTGGTTATAACAATTTTTTAAAAGTACATGACAACACTTCTTCCAAAGTCCTGACTACAAAGAAAGGAAACAAGAAAGACAAAGCCATTATGGCTCACATGTATGACCAATTTACATATGTGACCCTCTCTCACGAAACCAGTCTTAACTCGCAGCGAGCCGATCGGCGCTACACGCAGTAATATGTGGTGGGGGTCAATCTGGGTCATTTTCACTTTTTTGCAGAAATGTATTCTACATACACCAAAGTATCGTATGGTTAAAATCTTTATCATGAAAAATGCCATTAAATAGGTTAAAATGATTTTAAAAGTCTGAGCTCGGCCCCAATTATTCTTTTGTTTTGTGCAAAATGACCCATTTTTAACATAACAGAACACGTTGCATCCCCTACAGAACCCCATCAAGTTATATACCGTTGGAAAGGCCTTTGTCCGCACTTTCGCGGGCTTGGGTCGTGTTCTACATTAAACGGATGTGTTCCTCCCAAATAAGGAAAAAAGGGCGTACACAAATGTTCAATTCTGACCAATCAGAGAGTAGAACTCTTAGCTGCATGGTAACGATGAAGTTACACGAATTCTCATTGGCTGAGACAAGACTAAGGGACACAACTGCATCCTGTTCCGCTGTTCACTTTTCGTCTGTTTACAACACGCGAAAATGAAAGCAAGACTCGATTAAACTATTGTAAATCAGGCAAAAAAACGCCTGCAGATCAGAAAGAATTGAGCGACCTGATCACAGACTATTTCGTCGCCGATTCTCATCACGACGATAGCTTCTCATACAACGATTTTGAGTTTGAACCGGCCGATCGAGAAACAAGCGAAGAAGCAACGGCTGCACCACAGTCTTCAACTCTCAATTCAACACATGGATCGAGGTATGTGCATCATTTCTGAATGCAGATGTATGATCATTAGTGTGTGTGTGTGTGTGTGTGTGTGTGTGTGTGTGTGTGTGTGTGTGTGTGTGTGTGTGTGTGTGTGTGTGTGTGTGTGTGTGTGTGTGGAGTGTATGTGTAGAGTGTGTGTTTGTGTGTGGAGTGTGTGTGTGTGTGACCAACTCTCAACAGAAGATGAATAGGCTAATTGTACTACTAATGGCAATACAGAAATGGCTCACATAAACAGACAGTTTAAAATGATTTTGTACTATTTTGTTCAGATGCAAAGGAGTGGATGATCCCCAGCATTCTGAGTGAGTGCATGCGGAACGGACTGAAGACAGTGCAGCATGAACGCTGGGTATGTATAATACAGGGCTCCCAATACAAATTCTTAAATATCCCTGAAAAAAATCCAGTCGCCGGATTTGCGCAGGCGCGAGTGTTACTTTCAGAGTATAGTGTTACTTTCATAGTATAGACTGTGTTAATAAGAGAATACTAAAATCTATAATGAATCGATCAATAAAGACGTGCTGCAGTATGATTTGGATCACTTGCAAGAGTGGTCCGACACATGGGATTTGCATTTTAATGTAGAGAAATGTAAGGTCTTGCATGCTGGAAGGAACAATCCTGAACATGATTACTTGATGAAAGTTAACAGTGACATTAAAAAGGTGGTATCTTGTGAGGAGGAAAGGGTCTTAGGTGTTGTTTTTGAAAGTTCTATCTTTTGATCCCCATATTCAGAACTGTATCAATAAGGCCAACAAAACGGTTGGAGTAGTTAAGAGAGCCTTTAATTATTTGGATAAGGACTCTTTAGACACTAGTTAGACCACATTTAGACACTAGTTAGACCACATTTAGAATAATATGCAAACACTGTACGGTACCCAGGTTTAAAGAGACAATCAGTTGCACTCGAAAGGGTACAGAGACAAGCAACAAAGCTGGTTAAAGAATGTAGAAATATGACTTAGACTCAAATATTTTGGACTACACTCCTTACGTGGACGTAGAATACGTGGAGACTTAATCCAAGTTTTTAAAATTTATAATGGCATCGACGACCTAAATTGGAACAACTTTTTTTGGCAGCACCGTTTAGTGACAGAACCCGAAACTCTGAAGGGAAAATCTTTGTACAGCATTGCAACACTAACCTGCGGAAGTTTTGTTTTTCTAACAGAGTTGCCATTGTTTGGAATGAATTACCAGTTTCATTAAATAAAAAAAAACCTAATAAAATATATAAATTCTTTTAAAAACCAGCTGGATGAATTACCAAAATTTAAAGAGATTTTCTGTTGCTATGATGAATGATTTGTAGGAAAAATTGCATGCATAACAGACCCATAAAGAAAAGAAAGAAAAGACATTTGCAAAGGCCTCGCGGCCTATTTTGTCCTCACACTACTACTACTAGACTTATGACAGCCTGGCCAATAGTGTGACACTTCAACACCGGCTGCGGTTAAAAGTGGTGCGCTGCACACGCCAAGCAGTCAATGGTGCCACAGTTCCAGTTCCATTTATTATTACACTCTTTGTCTATATCCTTTGCTCTGCTAGAATTCTTCTCGACGATGTCTGCACGCGACATGTTCGATGTGATCGAAATGGCGGTAGCCGTGAGGTGTGCGTGCATCGGTAACCTGGCCGCGTTCCGCTAACTTCCGTCGTCTGGCTGCGACTCGCAGTTCACCGTATTTTCATTATTTTAATTTCCCCCTGGACAATTTGTTTTCGCGGGTCACATGTCAATTTCGCGGAAATGACATTTGGTTTTTCGCGGAAATCCGCGAAACCGCGGGTAATTGGGAGCCCTGATAATACATTATTTTAAGCACTAAACAGAATCATGCAAATTCATGTGTTGTGTCTAGTGAGCAATGACAGTTTATTTTCATCGACTTCATTATTGTTTTTCTTTCAGTTTTCTGACTTCATTATTGTTTTTGTTGCTGTTTTCTGACTTCATTACTGTTTTTGTTTCTGTTTTCAGTATCAGCCAAGAATCCTGACATGCCTTTCAAAGTACAACCAGACACAGGGACTGATGCCAACATGACAAAAGGCTGGGGGCAAAAGAACAACACCCTCAGCTTGACGCTCCAAGACACAGACCACGTGGTGCGCGTTATTTAAAAAACTGTGCATAGGACAACGAGTAGCTTGAATGGGATCAAGACTGTTGGACGCTTCAGGTTCAGTCGCCATGGAAAGGTGTTTTAAGTTTTACAAGACGACCCACATCACCGACGCTGAAGAGGACAAGGTGCTGGCTGTTCCTGGCCATGTTGCTCACTTCCCCCCCCCCCCCTCCCCCACCATGGCACTGGCAGCCATCATACCAGTTCCTGGACTTTTCAGAGACATACAACAGTACCTATTTCAACACATTCAGGACTACGCTCGAGACGACAAGTGTGACATTGTGTGCCCTCCTCCTCACAGCTGATTTCCAGTGTGCAAAGACAACTGTCTGGTTACTGTGCTTGTGTGGTTACTGTGCTTGTGTGGTGTAGTTTGCTGTGCTTGAGTGGATAATTGTATACTGAAGGGAATTGTTTGGTGAAGCGGTATGCTGCCTGCAATACGTTAGGACTTTCCTTTTTTACATTTCTTCTGCAACCTGTAAGTAAATATTGTGTTTGTTTTTTTTAAATTGTTGCATGTTTACAAATTTATATATGAATGTGGAACTACTAATACTCAGTTTGTAGATTTGTTTTTAGCTTTTGTGACTTCATTTTGCAGGGTAGTGGTAGTAAATAGTATTCATTTCAGTCTGGGACAACAGGCAGCCGACTGTGACTTCTGTTTTGCATGTTTTAAGGATAATTTCTGTCTAGTGTCCTTTTCAGTTTGAATCAATTATAAGTGGGTTTAAATGACAAACAATGAAATAAAGTGATTGGCAACTTCATAAATTGGATGTAAATTGTATTCAGTCTTTGTAATGATGGTTTTTATTTTGCCTTGGTGATGGTGGTTTTCACGTTCCTTGAACGCGTCCGCAATCTAATTTTAGATAACATTTGCCACTAAATAAGAGTGCTACACAGCATTTTCATACATGTTTTGCCTAAATATATTATAGCAATATACTTTTATGCTCAAACAGAATTGAAATTATTTATGCCTTGAGTTTGATAGCAAAATATGAAAATGCATTTTTCCCCCAAATCTGTCATGTTTACATTAGGTATGGCACTTTTGGGGGCTATTTATCACAAGATCCTGACTAGCTAGCAACTTAATGTGAGGTTTTACACATAGTGATGGACTAACTGAACCACCATGTAAAATATCAGGTTGATTGGTTGACTTTGAACCCCCGTTGCTAAGGTAGGTGTGCAAGACATGCACACATAAACTTTGCAGGCTGTTTTCTCAAAATGGCCACCGGTGCATTTAACAACTTTAAACCCTAATAACTTCTACAATTTTTGCACTACAGCATTCATTCATATATCAAATTAATCAGCAGGCTCTGTACATTTCAGAAATGTATATATCTCAAAACACCCAAAATGCAAGTTAAGACTGATTTCGTGAGAGAGGGTCACATATGTGTAACCTTTGTGACAATAAGTAAAGGACTGGCTTTTGCACCAGCAAAATCCATGTTTTCTGAAAATGTAAGCATTTTTCACACATCTGTCAACCCCCCGTGACCCTTGACCTTTGCGACGAGTCAACTAAATTAGTATGCACAGAAAGGTCTTATCATCAGCTACCTTTGTGCCAAATTTGATTGAAAAGTTTGTAAAAATGTTGATAATACCTACAATTTTATCAAAAATTTGCATTTTACACACACTTGCCCGCCTCTTGTGACCCATAACCTTTCCAAAGGGTTCATTCAAATTATGCATAGATAGGTCTTACATCAGGTATCTCTGTACCAAATTTTGGTTTGAAGTTGTGAATAGTATTTGAGAACAAACATCTTTTGTCAAAATATGGCTATTTTGGACCTATTTCCTGAGCTCTTGTGACCCTTGACCTTTCAGAGGGATCAAGCAAATTAGTATGCACAGAAAGGTCTTTCTATCAGGTATCTCTGTACCAAATTTGGGTTTGAAGTTGTCAATAGTATTTGAGAAAAAAATAAATTATGTCAAAATATATTTTGGCCTATTTCCTGATCCCCTGTGACTTTGACCTTTCTTTGTGAGAGGTCACTGAAATTGGTATGTTTAGAAAGGTCTTGCCACAAAAGTATCCTTGGGCCAAGTTTGAAGACTGCGGCTTGAATAGTCTCTGAGAAAATGGCAATGTTAAAGTTTACCACGGATGCCACTGAATGGACGCACGACGGACGGACGACCACTGGCCCAGAACATACTCACTTTTGCTTCACACGTGAGGTAAAAAATGGCCTCAGTTATAACAAACTTGCGATAACAACAAATAAACCTGCGCCCCCTGGTGTTTTCTTATACAGCACAACCTGTTGTGAACATCCAACCTTACGAGAGATCACTTATCATTAACCCATATCATCCCGAGGCTAAAAGATTCAAATTGGTACGCTGCCACACGCAAGATACATTATAGTACTTTCAGATAAGGATATAGACCAATGGCTTTAGTTCAAGGGTGGTGCCAGAATAGATTGGCGCCTAGAGGCGCCAAGTTATTCTGGCACTACCCTTGAACTATTTTAGTCAAACTTATTTCACCACACTGGTGTATTCCGAATGACAAAAGTTAAAGACCATCATTTGGGTGGCGATCTTTAATGTTTCTGCCCTACAATTGTCTCTTAAGATCACTTCTTTCTTGCCCCCCAAAAGTGGCTGTTCGCAACAGGTGCTGCTGTATTTTCCTTTCAAAATGGACAAGCTGCCAGATTTGGGGCAGTGGGGCATTTCCAATCACACCTACAGTTATGCTTTCAGGCAGGCGCAACTAAGTAACCCCCTCTCTGCCGGGCCAAAGCGTACGCTACCCAGCTGCAAGAAAATAAGCCCTCATGAGCTCCCGCATTTGCAGGGGCTCATGAGGGCTATGTCTCTTGTTAGCTCTGTGTTCTTTATGGTTACTGTTCACATTTTGTTCGCATATGTTCATATTTTCTCCCATTCACATCTGTGTTCTTCACGCAAATGTCGGCCAGTTCGCACTCGTTTCTGATGCGCAACTCACGATCACGGGCAGCGAAGGGTTTCAGTGTTTGTCGGCAAGTGACACTACCACTTGGCGGTAAAGACGGGTACTTGCATGTCGTTTCTACACAGTTATCATTAGTAGCAGACAAAGGGTTAATCATCTTGTGCAGCCACCAGTACTGTAAACAGTATCAGAGTTGCATCATGCACAAGGGAGGATGGGGGAGGGGGGCTGGGGGGGAGCGAGGGGGAGGGAAATCAAGAGCATGACTTACTGTCCCGCGCCAACTGACAGGCTGTCCTCGTTGCCTTTGATGAAGAACGTGTTGTCACCCGTCCAGGTAAACACCTGTGAAAAGAAAAGGAAAACAACGATGAAACTTGCTCCTTTGACCCCCATCACTGCCAGTGGCAAAACGTATGTGTCTGAAAGCATCGCAGATTCACTGCCTCGCGAGCATGGGTTAACCCCTTGACTGCTAATGAAGATAACGTCCTACGCATGGGCAAAAAACAAATTGGAATGACTGAAAACGGCCCAAGGGCCAGCAATAGGCATACATTCTCATGAGCCCCTGCGTCCGCAGGGGCTCATGAGAATGTATGCCTCTTGCAGATGGAAACGGCTAACTGAAGGACTGCTCCTTCCAAAACAAAAAGCGAAAACTCAGCTGAACCAGTCTCCCTGACTCCATGAATGCGGCGGAAGAGACGCACAGTTAAGCACGTTTTCCACCCAGCAGTACCATCAGTGGCGGGCGAGGGGTTAATAACTAAGGCCAGAAGGCAGCATGGGTCACCAAAACAAAAATGTACCATGTGCAAGAGATGGATCAACCATGATAATTCAAAGGTAGTGCCAGATTAGCTTGGTGCCATGGATTCTACGTGCTTGGCTGTTCCAGACCAAGTACCTTCACCTAGTTTCAAGGCCCTTTGAGTTGGTGTAATAATCTAATAATACACCCTTCCCCCCCCCCCCCCACCCCCCTCCCAAATCACTTCCCTCCATCATTTCCCTCCCCCATTGCTTCCCCCCACCCCCACCCCGGCCTCGAATAGTTCTGCTTCCCCTTCCCCCAGGACAGGCGATACCCTTCCCTTTCTTCCCTTAACCCTTATCATTCGGAACACAGTGTGTGAAATATGTTGGACTAAAATAGTTCAAGGGTAGTGCCAGAATAGCTTGGTGCCTCTAGACACCAAGCTATTCAGGCACCACCCTTGAACTAAAGCCATTGGTCTATATCCTTATCTGTAAGTACTGTAATGTAGCTTGCATATGGCAGTGTACAAATTTGAAGCTTTTAGCCTTAGTATGATATGGGTTAACCCTTTTAGCCCCAAGGTCCCATTTCTCGAATTTGGGAGGTATTCCCTAACGACTATGTACCAGTTGCAGGAGATGGCTCGATCATGATAATTCAAGGGTAATGCCAGATTAGCTTGGCGCCTTCAGGCGCCAAGCTAATCTGACACTACCCTTGAATTATCATGGCTGATCCGTCTCCTGCTGTAGGGACTCTGGGCTTAACGGGTTAAGAACAAGAGTTCCACTAGCAACAACTGACCTGGAATCCATCCTTGAAGGTGAACAAGAGGGAAGTTCCGTTGCCAAAGAAATGGTCACTGGTCTTGGGCGGGTGGCTGAGGAATGCTCCAAACACCTGCACATACATCGTATCCCAGGAACACGGATGAAAAGTGATGTCAGCAAGAAACATAGGTCCACACAGCCCCTTACAGCTATGGGGGCTCACGAGAACGCCGTTGGATAGAGATCAGTTTCTTGGCAACGTTAACCCTTTTAGCCCTGACACCCTCCAGCAGGAGAAGGACTGACCATGATAATTCAAGGCTAGTGCCAGATTAGCTTGGCGCCTTCAAGGCGCCAAGCTAATCTGGCACTACCCTTGGATTACCATGGTCGACTCATTACCCGCAACTGGTACACAGTCATTCGGTACCACCCGCACAATTTGGGAAACGTGGCCGTGGGGCTGAATGGATTTGTAAATAATGTTAAACACGCACAACACCAATAATGCCACGGCCACCACTTTTTCAAGGCAATGGTGTTGCTCTTTCGTTCCGACACCTTTCAACACCAAGCTTGCGGGCAATACACGACAAAGCTTCTGAGCAGACCAGACACAAATTTGGTTGCTGTGACCCCTGACCTTGGAGGCAGTGACTTGTTTCTTGTTAGTGATGCTCCCTTACATGAATTACTAGGATCGACTACCTGTTGATTGTACATTGATTGTACATTGCTTAACGTCCCGACAGCAACAAGGCTTTCTCAGGACGTGCCTGCACTGCTTGTGAAAAAAAACCAACTAAACAGAACATTGAATGTATGTCGCCAGCCGGTCAAATACATTAAATAAACCTAACACATGGGGCCTAAATAAAGCTAAGACCATTTAGCAACACACATCCAATATCAAGAGCTACAGGCAGTGCAGACAGTAGGGAGAGTGTTAAAAAGGCAAATACAGGTGAATGGACAAAGGGTAGACAGAAACACATGCCCCAGAATAGAGAGAAAAACCCACCCTGTGGGGCTGACCAGGGTGACCCTGGGAACTAAAAAGTACCTAACCCCACCCAAGTCCCCCAGGGCAGACCCGGGTGGGGGTTCGACTACCTGTAAGTTTCAGCCAGAGCCCTGGAACTTCAAAGACAAAATGTTTTGCGCAAAATTCAGTACATCTCCGTATTATGTGGAAAGGGAAGGGAGGGGGGTGGGGTTGCTTGTGTAATAAAATGATGAAGGAAGCAACCTACAATGCCCGCCGTATCCTGCAACACCAGCAATATCGGCGAGTCCAGTCGCCCCACGTCGCGGTACAGTCGCTTCAGGCTGAAGCCATGCAGAGCCGTGCTGTAAACCAGTGTCCACATGTAGCCAATCGTGCGAGGGGGGAGGCTGTCAGACAGCTGCCAACACAAGACGAAAGATGGATGTGTGCTGGTTTGTGATTTTGGACCTTACGGCCGCAGGCCATAAGGTCCCAAATCACAAACTAGCACACAAAGAGGGTAAAGTATCGACGCAAAGCTGATCATGTGCTGGGCATGGCTGTTGGACCAAAACACAGAAATTTGACAGATTCCAGAAAGCAAAGGTCCTCAGCCCCAAGACGGCCGCAGTGGGACCATGCACAGGCCCACTGCGGCCATCGTGAGCCCGAAGATATTTTGCTACTGGGAATGTGTTGTAAACTTGACAACTGAGCATGTGTTGTAGGAGGAAACTGACTTTGTGTTGTGACCTCAAGTGTGTGAGCACTGAGAGGGACCCTGAATATGTGTTGTAAACTATGTGTTGTGACTTTGACAGTGTGCTGAGACCTTGTGAACTGACCTTAACTGTGTTTCTCAACCTAACAATAACCTCAAGAATTTGTCATGACCTTGTGAACTGACCTTGAGAATATGGTGCGGGGTCATGATGCCCGACTCCTCAGACATCTCAGGCATGACAGAGGACTCCGTGTCGACAGAGGATTGTCGACGCCGCACTTCCTCCCGACTAACCAGCTGCGGACCACACACAGACATGTTCTGCAACAACTCGCCTCACAATGTTGATCTCATTCACAGCAAGAATGATGATAATGATGATTATAATGATGATGACAAAGATTATGATGGTGAAAACAATGCATAATGAACATATACTGCTGAGCTGGTCTCTGTGAACGGAAAATTCTCTGTATTTGACAGACACATTTTGAGAGGGAGGGAAAAAATGGAAGGCCATTTGTCTCCAGGATGACAAACCTTCAGAAAAAAATGAACTTATCCCTGCTGTTTCAAGTACGGAACAGACTGTAGAGCGCCCGGGATGGATTTTTTGTCATGCTGTCCATCCCCCATGACAGACAATTGTTAAATCCTTGGGAAAGCCTGAACGAGCTAAAGAAATACACTCTCACAAACCAGATAAGTGAGGCTAGCGCTGGCAGAATAGTGCACATACCAAGGAGAATTACTCAGCGCTGGGGGGAAGGGGGGGGGGGGGAGAGGGGAAGGGGGGGGGGAGGGCAGGGGATCTAACTGTTTGTATATCCAGCGCTGGAGGGGTGGGGGGGGGGGGAGGGCAGGGGATCTAAATGTTTGTATATCCAGCACTGAGTAAAGAAATGCAGCATCACTGGGATACTAATATACACTAAAGAGCAAAAAAAAAATGACATCAATGGGATCATAATATATCCTGATGAGAAAAGAAATGTGGCCTCATCATTTCATGAATTCCTTTCACTCGTCAGGCAGGGTTCCCAACTATGTCTCATTTCTTGCGCTTGACAGCACAGCACTGGCCATTGAGAAAATGACTGACTGTGGCAATTGTAAGCAATGTGCTCATGATGACCATGAGTGTAGTAGATGTGTCATTCTGTCTGCTAAAGCAGTGCCGTGCCCTTTTTCTCTGGGGATTCTGCACATATAAACTCAGTGTGAACTTCCATTATGTCCATATCAACTTTTAACTCTAAACCCTTTGCGTGTCCGTAGCAGTTTTTGTAGCGATGATTCCTGTAATAATCACCTCAACAAAAACCGCTATGGACATGCAAAGGATTAAACTCCCAGAACTAAATGACTTCCATTCAAAAGAATGGAAGTCATTTAATTCTGAGAGTTTAGGAGTTTAAATACACACTCTTTTGGTGGCCTCTTTTGTAGAATGCTTCATGATGAAATCCACAACACAACGCCAGATGCATCGCACAGCTTTGGTAAGGAGAAACGGCATCCTGATGCCAATGGATTGATCAAATCACTGATAAGCTCTTAAACTTTCCGGTGAAATTCTGAAATTTTCAGCTACCTCTATTGTTATCTGAACTGAAATTCTAATTATGAACTGCTTAAATTATCCACAGAAGCTATAAATGTTTGAGCCACCTAAATTCTCAACTCAGGTGAAATTGTGAAATTTCAAACTACATGTACTTAAACTGTCCTTAAACAAGGCTATTAAATTCTCAACTGATATTCACACTGTTCCAGCTATATAAAATCTCAGAAGAGAAAGCTGGCTCAACACAAGCATTATATCAGTTTCACAATCCTGACTGAGGTGAGGGCACAGCTGGTTAGTTAACATAGCTCTGAACACTCACTGCTATTTAATCATTTTGCAGAACACCTGACAACCCACTCCATGTGAAAACACAGATATAAATAAAGTCCAGCAAGAGACTTAGATCCTCATGAGCCCCCGCAGTTGTGAGGGCTCATGAGGATCTATGCCTGTTGTGTTTGGAAGGAGCTTGCTGTAGTGAATACACTCATCATGGATAAACCTATTCTGAGTTCAGCTCACCCCAACACTGCACACGGATTCTGAGATGTGATATGCATCTTCAGTGAGTACACCCCAGGCAGTACAAACTTGACAGTAGGTCTGTATTTGCTTTTCTTACGACTGATAAAACAATGATGAAAAGGTGCTTGCTTCTTTCTTTGTGTCCATTGTAAGACATTTCTGAAAACTCTATTTTCTTAACACTCCAGTCCGTAAAAATGTTTCTTTTAATTCAAATTGCTTGGTCAATTGGTCAACCAGCGACCACTCAACAAATCACAAATCAAGCTATCTGAATGTAACAAATTGTCGACAATGGTTCCTTAAATCTTTGCCTACTAAGCAACTTTTCTGTCTTATGTACTCTGCCACAAGCAATTGTGTAAAAGAGTTAATTTCTAGATCTGGCGCACGTGCCAAGTAACAGTTTGTAATGACACAATCAGCGCTAAAAACAGCCAGTCACATGCACTGCAAGCCACCCTTGGCTGTGCGGATCTTGCCACTGACAAAGTTTTACCGGAAGTAGTCTCTCCGCAGCTGAAGTCGACATCTGTAGGCAAACAGCTACCGGCAACTGTTTAACCCTTTTCATTCTGATACACTGCAGCTTGCAGTTCATTTGACTGTGATAGTTCAAGGGTGGTGCCAGCACCCTTGAACTAAAATGGCTACTCTATCTCTTAATCTGTAATGTAGCCTTCATAGGACGATGAGCGAAAATTTGTGAAAAATCAGCCTCAGGATGTAATGGGTTAAAACAATGATCTTCAGTAAAACGTTGTATTTAAATTGAAATTTCACCATCTCTGTCTCACCTCCCAGTCCTTCTTGAAGGAGGCGGCAGCGGTGGGCCCAAAGTATTCCTCCACGATGCTGGCGCTTGGAATCGGCTCTGACCCCTCGATGTCCGTGTGTTCCACCACCACAAACCCCTGGTCCTGCGGGTCTACTTCCCTGTCTTGCTCGCCGTAAATCTCCGGCCTCCACTGCACGAAGAACGCGTACAGGTTGTCCACCCTGGGGAAAAATGAAAGTGAAACATAGAAATGAAATTGTGGCCCTGGCTGTCGGCAGCGGTTTTTGTCATGATTCCTCTCGGAATCATCACGACAAAAACCACTACCGTCATGACAAAAACTGCTACTATTATGACAAAAAACACTACCATCATGACAAAAACTGCTACCATCATGACAAAAATCGCTACCGTCATGACAAAAATCACTACCATCAAGACAAAAACCGATTCCATCATGATAAAAACCACTACCATCATGACAAAACCACTACTGTCATGACAAAATACACTACCATCATGACAAAAATCACTACCTTCATAACAAAAACCACTACCATCATGACAAAAACCACTACCATCATGACAAAACCACTACCATCATGAAAAAACCACTACCGTCATGACAAAAACCACTACCGTCATGACAAAAACCACTACCATCATGACAAAAACCACTACCATCATGATAAAAACCACTACCGTCATGACAAAAACCACCACCGTCATGACAAAAACCACTGCCGCCATGACAAAAACCACTACCGACAGCCAACGGGGCTTCAGGAATCATCGAGACAAAAATGGTTACTGACAGCCGAAGGGTTAACAAGTTACCACAAGGGCTGCTTTCACTGAATAAAAATAATCAGGATGATTTCAGAATTGCAGGGTTTACCAATATCTGGACTATTACTGTGTTTCATCTGTCATTTTGAGGTTTTCAAAAGCTATGACAGTCGTGTTGGGCCGCTCCCTGCTGAAATCTTACCTGCTCCGAGGGATGCCGAACAGATAGTGAGGCTTGGTGACCTGCCCCTTAGAGCCTGACGATATCCGCTGTCGTTCGTTCTGGTCGACATCAACATGAAGGTAGAGGATCATGGGTGGCTGACTGTAGTCCTCCTCGTGCTGGTGGGTGATCAGGTCTAAGCGGACGAGAAGGAAAAGTATGGCAAATGAAATCGGCCAAGATGGATCAACCACAACAACAGAGGCAATCCCAAATCAGAAGTAGGTCAAACACTGCACATACTTCAAACATTTCATGGGCTCACCCTGCCTGCTCAGTCTGCAAGAGGCGCGTGTTCTCACGAGTCCCTGCAGGCGCAGACACTCTTTAAGAATATAAACCTCTTGCTCGTGAAGATCTGCCCCACTGGCTCACTGTGCTTGTCAAGAATTAATCCATTCAACCCCGACACACTACAGCAGGAAATTGCAACCATGATAATTCAAGGGTAGTGCCAGATTAGCTTGGTGCCTGTCAGCACCAAGCTAATCTGGCACTACCCTTGAATTATCATGGTTGATCCATCTCCTGCACGTGGTACACAGTCATTAGGTGACACCTTCAAAATGCTGCCTAGGGGCTGAATGGGTTAACGCAATAGGTTAATACGAACAACAGAATGACTGCTACGAAGGTGTAAGCCACAGAAATCAAGGCAATCCAGTCAAATGTGGACATCCTTACTATAAAAGGGCACAACCTTACTGTCTTTGCCCTGATTCTGATTTCGGAGTAACTCCTATTTAACCCTCTTAGCCCCACAGTCCCATTTCTCAAATTTTGGAGGCGTTGCCTAACAACTATGTACCAGTTGCAGGAGAAGGCTTGACCATGATGATTCAAGGGCAGTACCAGATTAGCTTGGCGCCTAAAGGCGCCAAGCTAATCTGGCACTACCCTTGAATTATCATGGTCAAGCCATCTCCTGCTGTAGGGATCCGGGGCTAAAAGAGAAGGTTTGATAGGGCTAAAAAACAAAACAAACTGAACACAAACAAAGCTTTGACAATTGCGACGACGCTGCACATGAGATCAAAAACAAACCACACACAAGCTAAGCCTACAAACTCTGGAATAAATCAAACTAGAACTAACTGCATTCGACAATTCCAATCAACTGAAATGAACCGCAGAATGAAAGCTTCGATCAAACTCAATCACACAATCTAATCCAGTGATAGCAACCACTTTAAAATCAACTGCAACAACGTTGTAGGACTGAACGACCTGACCTAATGATCAAATGCGTTTAAGACAAAACCGATCAAAGCGAATCTCGTTAAACTCAATCACTTTAAAGATCAACCCGTTCAGTGCCAGTCGACGCAGACCGTGTTTCTGCAATCGTCATTAATTCAAAGCTGAAAAAAAAAAAACACTTGGTCTGCAGAACATGGCTTCAACAAAACGGTGTCAGCAAGAGTCATGGATCCTCATGAGCACCCGCAAATGTGGGGGCCCATGAGGATCTATACCTCTTGCAGTTGAGTGGCATTCAATTTTTCTCAGCACTGAACGGGTAAAAATAGTCACTGCCATTTAAAAACTCATATCTAGTCCAGCCCTGAAAATGGCGAGTAATTCACTTACCATGGCGCGTGATTTTGGGGGGGGGGGGGGGGAGGGGGGGGGGGGGGGCAAGTAAAAAAAAAAATCCACTCGCCAAATGCGAGTGCGCTCGTGCGTTTTCCAATTCGTACTATTTCAGTCCTAAATCCGTTTGGCTAATAAAACTTGGAAGTCACTAGCCAAAGGCTGGTGGGAAAATTTTTAGACTTTCAGGGCTGTAGTCACATCAAATGGTGTGAAGGTCTGCGATTCTGGACCAAACAGCCTGAATTTATACGGTTCAAAGTCACAAAACAGTATACACACAAACAATGGTAACTCTATCAGTGGTAACTTTTCAAGTCAACTACATGTTATGCAAATTGAGTCAGTGAGTAGGCTGGAGTCAACAAATCGACATCTCACTCCATAAGCCAAACATTTCAGTTTGCCAAAGGTAACACAACACAATAAACTGAACCCTTTGGCTGTTGGTAGCGGGTATTGTAGCAATCGCCTGGTTCAAAACTGCTACTGACAGCCACAGGGTTAAAAGCTAGGGCATAAACCACCAGGCACTGCTCAAATAAACAGCGTAAATGCGGTATTGTGATGATACAGCTACGAGCCCCCCCAAAAAAAAAACAAAACAACACACAAATCCAATTGTGCGTAAAAATCGCCCTAACTCCCGAACAGCCTGGAACAGCTGTGAAGAGATTGACAAACCTTTAGACACGCATGTTGCAACAAGCTGCCTGACACATGGTCCCTACAGGGAAAAATCAATCGCTACATGCCAAAACTCTATGCCGTTATTGTCTCATAACTTTGCACCCCCCCCCCCCCCCCCACCACCACCACCACCACCACCCCCCCCCCCCCACCCCCCTCCTTCGAATTCAATCAATGCTGCAAAACCGGGCTTCTGACCTGATGCACCGTTTGGGGTTAATTTTGTCACCCCTTTCCCCCCCCCCCCCCCCCTCCAAATTCAATCAATGCAGCAAAACTGGGCTTCTGACCTGATGCACTTTTTGGGGTTAATTTTGTAACACCCCCCCCCCCCCCTCCGAATTCAATCAATGCAGCAAAACTGGGCTTCTGACCTGATGCACTGTTTGGGGTTAATTTTGTCACCCCCCCCCCCCCCCCCCTTCCGAATTCAATCAATGCAGCAAAACTGGGCTTCTGACCTGATGCACTTTTTGGGGTTAATTTTGTAACCCACCCCCCCCCCCCCCCTTCCGAGGTTAATTTTGTTGTGTACACGAATAGGTGTGCTGGTCTGTGATTTTGGACCTTAGGGCCATAGGCCGTAAGGTCCAAAATCACAGACCAGCACACATTTTATATCCGACAACTAAACTACAAGCTAGCATACATATTTTACATCAAGTTGGACGAGGAAAGAATTGCACTGCGCGGATCAGTTATAACACAGCAAACTTCGCTTCCAACAAGGTGGGATTCAACTAAAATCTTTTGACATACGGCAAACTTCGGACAAAACGAATCACCAGTAGGCCCAATTTCTTGCTGTTGCATCAGAAGTTTGTCGTAAGCGAAGCAATTCACACAGAATGCGTGTTGTCAGGACCTCTGAAAAAGCATTTTTGTGTCCGACTTTTGAAATATCTGACCTTGTTATATAAGCGAAATAGACTGTACAAGTACACGCAACAACACTGTTTTTCACATGTACTGCCTGCACTTTTTCTATGTTAGTTATTTCGCTTATGACAAACTTTGGATAGCAACAACAAACGAGTTCCCTGGCATTTCACCGCAACTGAAGTTATAATATTACAAAGATACTTTCAAAAATCGTTTACCTTCAGATTTTGTCTCTTTTCTTTCACGATTGCATTTTGCATGCTAGACCCTGGGCAGTCCTAGTCACTTATATGCACTTGGTCTAAATATTTCCTGGTTATACATATATTAAGCTCATAATTACTGTCATGTCCTGCCTACGTCCTCATGATTACCTGCCCCTTAGGGCAGCTTTCCATCAATATCGTAACCAGGTCATCAGAACTAACATTCATTTCATCTGCACTTCCTCTCTCTCTCTATTTATGGAACTCACTTCCCCCACACATACAGCAAACGAGACATCTTCCATTGTTAAGGACGAACGCTTTTAAATACGTCTAAGAGCAAAAGAAACGTAGATAATGTGTCCAAAAGAGCCATGTCAATGATATCCTTTTTTTTAACACATTGTTGTGCTCCTCCGTTTTGCACTTGTTAGTTTTTATTATCTCTATTCTCTGTAGTGTTTTGCCTGTTCACTATATTCCTACACAAGAGTAGCTGTATCATAAGCGCGCAGTCGCTGTCTATAAACACTCACTTTACATCGCCCCCTCCCACCCCCCCCCCCTCCCCCACCCCCCACCCCAACCCTGTCAATTGATGTGTGTGTGTGTATGTAACCTTCAACGACTTGTGAACGTATATCGGAATGTAGCACAAGTGACCTGTGGGTGTAGCCGCTTGTTTGTGCTGTTAACATATTGTTTTAATGTTGTTTTTAATGTTGTAGTTTAGCAAGGACAAACACGAAAAGAGGCCTGTGCGCCTATTGTTTCGGCCATCCTTGAGAAATAAAGTATCATTCATTCATTTATTCATTCTCTCTCTCAGTTGCCACCCTTGAGAAATAAAGTATCATTCATTCATTCATTCTCTCTCTCAGTTTCCATCCTTGAGAAATAAAGTATCATTCATTCATTCATTCTCTCTCTCAGTTTCCATCCTTGAGAAATAAAGTATCATTCACTCATTCACTCACTCACTCTCTCTCTCTCTCTCACATACACACACACACACGCACGCACGCACGCACGCACACACACACTTAACCCTTTGGCTGTTGGTCGCGGTTTTTGTCACGAGAATTCCTTCAGGAATCATCGTGACAAAAAACGCGACAGACAGCCAAAGGGTTAATAATATGAAGAATTATGAAGGGTTAATAACGCAGTACTTTGACCTTGATCAGTCATTAATATGCGATACCGAGGGATGCCTGTATGTCAGTTTCAGTGCCTTCGGTCAGTATAGATCGGAATTTACCAAAGCAGAATGCGACAAGAGTGCTTATATTCAGCACAGGTCAGCCTCAGTATACTGAACCGCTCTGGAGCCACAAACTTGCGCAGTGATATGTATGTGAGTGTTCACCCACTCTCTGTCAGCTGTCGAGGAATACACTTGACAAAACGTGCTACTCATAACGTAAGGGGTTAACCCTTATCATTCGGAATACACCAGTGTGTGAAATAAGCTTGACTAAAATAGTTCACCAACGTCGAGGTCCTTGAACAGGCGGAAACTGTGAGCATCGAGGCTTTGCTGCTGCGGACACAGCTTCGCTGGGCGGGGCACGTCTCCAGGATGGAGGATCATCGCCTACCCAAGATCACTCTGTTCAGCGAGCTCGCCACTGGACACCGAGGCAGAGGGGCACCAAAGAAGAGATACAAAGACAGTCTCAAGAAGTCACTTAGTGCCTGCCAAATCGACCACAGCCAGTGGTCTTTGCTTGCTGCGGACCGCGACACCTGGCGCTCCACCATTCACAAGGCAGCCGTCTCCTTTGAGGACTCTCGCAGAGCTAACCTTAAGGACAAGCGGCTCAGAAGAAAAAACAGAGTTGTCGTAACTCAGAACCCTGACCAGACCTTCCCCTGCAGCCACTGCGGTCGAACCTGCCTGTCCCGGATTGGCCTCCGCAGCCACGAAAATGCCTGCAGACGACGTGGGCAAGCCCTATAGAATCTTCGTTAGCGAAGTCAAGCCAAGAGACAAGACAAGACAAAATAGTTCAAGGGTAGTGCCAGAATAGCTTGGCGCCTAGAGGCGCCAAGCTATTCTGGCACCACCCTTGAACTAAATCCATTGGTCTATATCCTTATCTGTAAGTACTATAATGTAGCTTGCATATGCCGCAGTGTACACATTTGAAGCTTTTAGCTTCAGTATGATATGGGTTAACCCTTTCCCTGTTGGTAGCGCTTTTTTCCTTCAGGAATCATCGGGACAAAACGCGCTACCAACGGCCGAAGGACTTGTGAAGATAAACCACCAAAAGATCGTCAGGCCAATGTAGCTGGCCTGGGCCGAGCGCAGGCCAGCTAAGACTGATGTGGGCCCCGAGGGCCTTTTGCTCCAGGCATCCACTTGGGAGCCGGTGAGCTGTCCACACTGCATGCTACCACGACATACATCAGCAGGTGACACAGAGGCTAACCTGAATTAAACCTGACAAGAGCATGCATTCCTGCAACGTGCGTCGCATACAGCGTTAACCCATTACATCCTGAGGCCGATTTTGTCAAATTCGCTTATTGTCCTATGAAGGCTACATTTAAAGATTAGGAGACAGATCAACTGTTTCTGTTCAAGCGGGGTGGTGCCAGAATAGCTTGGCGCCAGAAGCTATTCTGGCACCACCCTTGAACTATCAGTCAAATTCATTTGAAGCAAATGGGTGTATCCGGATGGTAGGGGTTTAAAAGCACACAGAAAATACTGCGCATGCATATTTTAATATTTTACCAGGGAAAACTGAACTCTCAACGAACCCACATCTCCCTTTCTCCAGTTGCCGCAGCAACTGATTAGTATGGACATTCGCAAAACATGCAGGGATGAGGATCATTTAGTTTTTACGGGCAGAATTCACAGTATGTTCGGCATGCTCTAAAACACGCCTGATAAACAATGATAATAATAAATAGTTCTTGCATAGCGCTGTTCTCCAGGAAAACACTGGAGTCACTGTGCATGCACAACAGCACACCCTCTCTCTCAGACACACAAACAATTATACACTATTTTAAACCACCCCATCCCTTCCCAACACCTTACATCCACTTCCGTCTAGAATCAGAATAAAAGGCAGTCAGTCAACAGTTAGCTAAAGGTGAGCTAAATGTTAAATGCCCGACAGAAAAGAAAAGTCTTTAAGTGAGCTTTGAGTGACAATGTGGGCAGATTATGCATTTCAAATGGCAGTGAGTTCCACACACTTGGGGCTAAAAAGGTGAAAGAACGCTCCCCGACAGTTTTCACATTAAACTTCGGGATTTTTAAAAGTTTCTTTCCAGCAAAGTCTACCGCTACGATTCACTGCAGTGCACAGTACATTTAGCATGCAATACGAAGTGCAAAACATGAATAGCACATTTTATACTACATGCTTTACATGTTCAAAGTACAATAAACATCTCTGCCAAGATAGTTCAAGGGTCATGCCCTATTCATTTGGTGCCTTCACAGATGCCACGCCAATCAGGCACTATCCTTGCTCTATCATAGTAGGTCCATCGACAGCAGCTGGTCATAATAGTGCAAGTGTTACTAGGTGCAGTGTAGGATTACGTGACATTTTCTATTGCTTGGATTTACATATATATATATATATATATATATATATATACTCTTTTCTACAATCATGTTCACACTATGACCCAACCATCCATCGATCTTCACAGCAATCTTCACACCATTGTGGAAGGCATCTATTAAAACACTCAGAGCAGAGAAAATCAGACCACCACCAAACTGCACGAGATATATAGATCCTCATAAGCCCCCGTAGTTGTGGGGGCCTCATGAGGATCTAAGCCTCTTGCTGACACCACTTTGAATCTGTGTTCCTGGGAAAGCCAGGACATTCTGGTGTTTAACAAAGAATGCAGAAACACAATCTGCGTCAACTGACATTGAATGGGTTAAAACCCTTATCATTCGGAACACACCAGTGTGTGAAATAAGTTTGACCAAAATAGTTCAAGGGTAGTGCCAGAATAGCTTGGCGCCTCTAGGCGCCAAGCTATTCTGGCACCACCCTTGAACTAAAGCCATTGGTCTATATCCTTAAGTACTATAATGTAGCTTGCATATGGCAGTGTACTTCTTCTTCTTCAGCGTTCCCGAGTTTCTGCCTCAGATGTCAAGATTAATATCCACCTGAGGCAGAATCCATGAGGGTTGCATGTTTGCTGGCAGCATACAAATTTGAAGCTTTTAGCCTCGGTATGATATGGGTTAAGCGCTGGAATCAAGCTTTGTAACACAATCATGCACAACAAAGACCGACATTAACATTGATTATACATTGCTTAACGTCCCGACAGCAACAAGACTTTCTCAGGACGTGCCTGCACTGCTTGTGAAAAAAAAACCCTAAACATAACATTGAATGTATGTCGCCAGCCGGTCCAATACATTAAATAAACCTAACACATGGGGCCTAAATAAAGCTAAGACCATTTAGCAACACACATCCAATATCAAGAGCTACAGGCAGTGCAGACAGTAGGGAGAGTTTTAAAAAGGCAAATACAGGTGAATGGACAAAGGGTAGACAGAAACACATGCCCCAGAACAGAGAGGAAAACCCACCCTGTGGGGCTGAACAGGGTGACCCTGGGAACTAAAAAGTAGTTAACCCCACCCAAGTCCCCCAGGACAGACCCGGGTGGGGTCCGACATTAACAAGTTATAACATCTCCGCCTTGAGCTATCATGGTACATCAATCCACAGCAGCTGGTTCTATAAGTGCAAGTGTTACTATATGCAGGTTTCTAAGTGATATTTGCCACTGCCTGCATCTTCACATCCTGTTTTGTTTGTTATAAATGTTCTCCCTATGAACGAACAGTCAATCTTTCAGGCAACTTCGAAATGAATTTTTAGAGGCTGAAAGCGAGCTCAGTAACACAATCAAGCATGACAATGACTGCCGTTGAAGGCCCACTACCGCCGTAACTGTTTAAAGATACACTTCTGTAATAGATCGTTACGAAACACTTACGAAACGCTACACACGGGTTTAGTTATGGTTCATTTAGACACAGGACAATCCAGTTCCGCACACGTCGTTTTACTATCAAGTAATGTGACAATGACTCTACTCCGTTCCATAAATACAACGCTTTCAGTACGAGAAGCAGCGAAAAATAGTTTGACATGCTAACGGCTGTGGAGAATAAGTGTGATTACGCATGTGCTTTTGCTGCGTGTCCTAACTGCTGTAAAAGTTCATTAGGTGTGTCGACAAGGCATAATAAACACAAATTGTGCTCAAATGTCTTCAAATTTGTGCGTAATGGTACTTTAACCCACATCATACTGAAGCTAAAAGCTTCAAATTTGTACACTTGCATAATTATGCTAGCTACATAATAGTACTTACAGGTAAGGATATAGACCAATGGCTTTATTTCAAGGGTGGTGCCAGAATAGCTTGGCGCCTACAGGCGCCAAGCTATTCTGGCACCACCCTTGAACTATTTCAGTCAAACTTATTTCACACGCTGGTGTATTCCGAATGATAAGGGTTAGCGTGTGCATGCGTGCGCGAGTTGTGAGTGCGCGCTTAGAGTTATAATTATCATAAGATAAGCGCATTATAAATACCGTAATTATTATTTATTATTAATGTGGATCAAACTGTTACTTTCATAATTTTAATGGCATCTCAGCCATAGCTTATGCACGCTGAATAAAAAATGTACCTGCAACCTTTTGCACTGTTTTTTCTGCACTCGCTGCCCAAGCTGTGCGCGACAGCGGTTACAGGCAGGGAGACCGTTTATACATGTACTGCGCTTTTAACCCCTTTCGCTGCCAGTGACCACAAATTGTGAACTGCGCGTCTGAAATGACTGCACACTGACCGACATGCGCATAAAGAGCACAGATGCAAATGGGACAACAACTGGCTTAACCCTTTGCATGTCGGTAGCTGTTTTCATCATGACGATTCCCTACGGGAATCATCGCGACAGAAACTGCTACTGACACGCAAAGGGTTAAAGAACGTGGGGCTAAACAAAAGACATAAACCCTCATGAGCCCCCGCGACTGCGGGGGCTCATGAGGGTTATGTCTTTTGTGTCGACTGCGGGGCCTCATGAGGGTTTATGTCTTTTGTGTCGACTGTAGGGCCTCATGAGGGCTTACATCCCTTGCTGCTGGGTGGAGCTGGCCTTGCCCTGGCAGTCAAAAGGGATTAAAGACTCTGAACTTTTCGCACAAGAGGGTTCTGAATCACAGACCAGCGCGCACGTCCTTTGTTTGCACCTGTCATAAACGTCCTCCTTGTCCACCAATAACCTGTTCAGAGCAAACCACCTCTCTTGCAAGGCAATAGTGGTGTTCAAAAACAGGTGCTCTCTCAAGACAAGCCTTGACAGGCGAAAGGCGTCACCTCTCTTTAAAATTTTAAACTAACGACCATCATTCAGGTGACTACAGCCGCAGTCACAGCCACCTAAATCACGGTCTTTAACGACAGGTGATCTCTCGTAAGGGCTGATCCTCAAAAACAAGTTGTGCTGTACCGTACCTGTCTTGACCCAGTCAGCAAAACATCCTTGGGCCCACTGCCGCCGTCACGGGCCCGAGGACGTTCCGCTCCTGGGGTACACCTGCGGCAGTTTTGACAATGATGAAAGCCAGCACCGCGAATAATTTTCAAACTACATAATTTGCACAGTAAACTTCGGATAAAACGAATCACCAGAGGACCCCATTTTCATGTTGTTGTAGGCAAAGCTTGTTATAAGCAAAGTTATTTACACAGAAAGAGCGCTGTCAGGACCTCTGGAAAAATGTTGTCATATCTGACTCTTGTTATACTATAGCCAACCTTAATATAGGCAAAGTTGACTGTATATTCAAAAATCGCCAGGGCACCCAAGTTTGCTTATCGTTATATAATAATAATAATAATAATACATGGTATTTATAATTATATAGCACATTTCTCATATGTATACTGAATATAAATGCGCAGGCGAAACCTCCCCCCCCCCCCCCCCCCCCCACACACACACACAATTATATGCCAAGTTTGTTATGCGCGAAGTAACTGACATGAAAAGAGTGCTGTCTGGAAAAAACGTGTTGTTATATCCGACTGTCGTTATTATCCGACCTTGTAAGCGAAGTAGACTGTATATATTGGTATATTCAGCGGGAAAAGATAATGACATTCGACCTACCCCACCATGCGTGGAAACGTCTCCGGCAGATCTAACGCCGCACAGGGAATGACGGGCGACAGTTCAGACCACGCCATGCACAGGGAATGACGGGCGACAGTTCAGACCACGCCATGCACACGGGTCTCTTTTAACGATCATGAAATAAAACCGTTACTGTCACAGGGGCAGCATCAAGCTCCCCCCCCCCCCCCCAACCCCCTTCTCCTCCCTATCAGCTGTTCCCAGGCCAGTCCTTCCCATCTGCACTGCGCGAGTACTGATTCTCAGGAGCCCGTGCACAGAGGGCAGCAAATGCACCCCCTCTTCACCAAGTCCCTAGGGAAAATGCCGTAGATCCTCACAAACGGACTACCCTAGGGGCTGTGGGTAGCGGTTTTTGTCGCGATGATTCCTGCTGGAATCATCGCGACAAAAACCGCTACCCACAGCCAAAGGGTTAACTTAAGCGAGTCTCAGAAGGGCCCTAACCCTGCCGGTCTCACTAGCAAAGAACACAGATCTTCTTGGGGCACAGGCAGCAAACTTCTTCCTAGTTTCTGAAGGGCGGCTCTAACCCTGCCCCTCTCGTTGCGAGTTATTTGGGTTTTAACGCCGAGCAGGCGACCAAGGCCATCTCCCCTCTCGTTCGAAGGAGGCATAGATGTTCATGACCCAGCAGGGACGAGAAACTTGTCATTGGTTTTAGAAAGCTCCGAACCCAGCCCCCCTGTCATCCGCCGCAGGCACAGATCTTCACGAGCACGGGCAGTAAAAATATCCACAGTTTCAGAAAAACCGTAAACCTGCCCCACGCATCTGCAAGAGCACATAGTGTTCGTGATCGTGTTCATGAGCCAACCTCCTCCGAAATTTCTGGCTGTAGGCCCTAACCCTGTCTCTCTCATTTGCAAGAAATACGGATCGTCATGAGCACGGGCATGTACTAAAGGCCCACTACCGCCGCAACCGTTCGAAGAAAATCTTCTGTTAACAGATGGTTACCAAACGCTACACGCAGGTCTAGCTATGGTTCATTTAGATCCAGGACAATCCATTTCAGCACACGTCATTAGATCCAGGACAATCCAGTTCAGCACACGTCATTAGATCCAGGACAATCCAGTTCAGCACGTCATTAGATCCAGGACAATCCAGTTCAGCACACGTCATTAGATCCAGGACAATCCAGTTCAGCACACGTCATTAGATCAAGTAAACTGACATGTGACTCCACTCCCTTTTAGAAAAAAACAACGGTATCAGCGCGAGAAACAGCTAAAAATAGACCGACACACTAACGGCTGTTCAAAATAAATAAGTGCGATTACGCGTGTGCATTAATTGTCGCTTCCTTTACCGGGAAGACGTAAAGGAACTTGAAGCACAAGCACAAGACAGATCTGGCTGGCGTGCCGCCACCAGGAAAGCCTGCACGCTCTTTGAACAAATCGGCGCGAACGGATCACCAGTGCCAGAGCTCGCAGAAAGACAGCGTCGACTCTCCCTACAGCTACGTTCCAGTGCCCCCATTGCCCTCGCAGGTGTGGCTCCAGGATTGGCTTGGCCAGCCACACCCGCACCCACAAATAGAAGTCATGCACAATGACGACATCTCGGTTTCGATGGTCGGGCATTAATTGTTGCATGTCAAAAATGCTGTTAAAGTTCATTAGGTGTTCAAGACATAACAAACACGCATGGTGCTGAAATAAGTCTTCAGATATAATGCGTAATGGTACTTTAACCCATTAAACCCCAAGGCCGCACGGCAGGCCCAAATTTTGCAGGTGTCACCTAGCGACCATGTATGCACCAGTTGCAGGAGAGAGTTCGCACATGCTAACCCATATCATACTGAGGCTGAAAGCTTCAAATTTGTGCAAGCTACATAACAGCGCTTACAGATAAGCATGTAGACCAATGGCTTTAGTTCAAGGGTGGTGCCAGAATAGCTTGGTGCCAGAATAGCTTGGCGCCTAGAGGCGCCAAGCTATTCTGGCACTACCCTTGAACTATTTTAGTCAAACCGTTATTTCACGCACTGGTGTATTCTGAATGATAAGGGTCAATTCAAGGGCAACGCCAGGTTACCTTGGCACTACCCTTGAGTTACCATGGTCAATCCATCTCCTGCTGTAGAGCGTTGGGGCTGAAATGGGATAAACGTCTTCCTTCGCAAAGGGTACAAACGCTCATAACATCCTTCATGGCCAGCATGCTTCTCCTGTTCAATCGCAGTCCCTACGAGCCTTCCGCTGCACGGAAAATCCACGCGTGTTTAGCACGCTTCTCCTTTTCAATCGCAGTCCCTACGAGCCTTCCGCTGCACGGAAAATCCACGCGTGTTTAGCACGCTTCTCCTTTTCAATCGCAGTCCCTATGAGCCTTCCGCTGCACGGAAAATCCACGCGTGTTAGCATGCTTCTCCTGTTCAATCGCAGTCCCTAGAGCCTTCCGCTGCACGGAAAATCCACGCGTGTTAGCATGCTTCTCCAGTTCAATCGCAGTCCCTAGAGCCTTCCGCTGCACGGAAGATCCACGCATGTTAGCACGCTTCTCCTGTTCAATCACAGTCCCTAGAGCCTTCCGCTGCACGGAAAATCCACGCATGTTAGCATGCTTCTCCTGTTCAATCGCAGTCCCTAGAGCCTTCCGCTGCACGGAAAATCCACGCGTGTTAGCATGCTTCTCCAGTTCAATCGCAGTCCCTAGAGCCTTCCGCTGCACGGAAAATCCACACGTGTTAGCATGCTTCTCCTGTTCAATCGCAGTCCCTATGAGCCTTCCGCTGCACGGAAAATCCACGCGTGTTAGCATGCTTCTCCTGTTCAATCGCAGTCCCTAGAGCCTTCCGCTGCACGGAAAATCCACGCGTGTTGACCCCTTGGCTGCTGAGGTGAACACGATCCAACCGCACGAGGCATAGATCCTCATGAGCCCGCGCGAATGGCGGGGGCTCATGAACATCTATGCCTCTGGCTGAGACCAATTTGTATCCATGTTTCTTGGACGGTGTCGGCTTTTGGGCGTTAACTGAACCGAGGTTACAGCAACACTGAGAGAAGAGTCCGAAATAGCTCAGGCGGTTAAACGTCGGAGCAGGAGAGCGAAGGGAATCGCCGGGTCGTGGGTTCAAATCCCGTCCCGGCCCCGGTAGCTGGACTCACAATCCAGGGGGAAAAACGGATCTGTTCAATAGCATGTCCGTTGAAAGGTCCTGGTAAATCAAAGTGGCACAGTTGGAGTGCGCCTGAGTTGATCAGTGTTCAGGTCATACTCCATAGGCAATAGATTTCCCTGTCCCCCATAACCCGCCCGCCAGGGCCGTCATGATCACCTCGGTGCTGTGGACATTAAACCCGAACTAACCAACCAACCCAACACTGAGAAGATGTACCTACACTAAGCGAGCGTACAGTGGCAGAGAAGAGGTTAATGAAACGTGTACAAAATTAATACCGCCCGCAACCCCCCCCCCCCCTCCTCCAATCGATGTCAACCCTTCCATGTGCAAGAGGCACAGATTCTCATGAGCCCCTGCAACTGCAGGGGCTGATGAGAATCTATGCCTCTTACTGGGTTAAAATCAGAGATTGAGAAAGCTGTTGGATTAACCCTCATCATTCGGAATACACCAGTGTGTGAACTATAAGTTTGACTGAAATAGTTCAAGGGTAGTGCCAGAATAGCTTGGCGCCTCTAGGCGCCAAGCTATTCTGGCACTACCCTTGAACTAAAGCCATCGGTCTATATCAGTCCTTATCTGTAAGTACTATAATGTAGCTTGCATATGGCAGTGTACACATTTGAAGCTTTTAGCCTCAGTGTGATATGGGTTAAGGTCTGTCACTGCTTCAATGCGCATTAAACCTCCCTGGTAAGTTATTGCTTCTTGGCCACAATTTAGGCTCAGATATGCCGGCGGGGATTGTGTGTGTGTGTGTGTGGGGGGGGGGGGGGGGGGGGGGCTGCAATCTTTATCATGCATATCAATCCAAGGTCCAATGCAGAAACCTACTGAGATTGTCCTAGCCATTGGCCATCAGTTGAGAGCTGTCTAGTCTCCACAGTGACCACTTGACCATTGCATGGAAACGGAGGGGCACGGATTGTGTCAGGACTAAATCAAGTTTATGAGCCTGCACACTGATAGTTCACACAACAGGGCTACCATCCCAACGTAGACTGCTTCACACAGAAGTAGTGAAAGGGTCGGGTCCCAAAGGTGTGCCTTAGGTTTAGTCGCAGAGCAGGCGGCACCACACTTTGACTCGGTCATCGGGACTGCACGCGTGTTTATAGGCCGGCCGACAGTTTAAACTAGATGCAGGACTGCAGCAAAGAGAGACTGAGAAAGAGAGAGTGCATTCATGTATGTGTGTGTGTGTGTGTGTGTGTGTGTGTGTGTGTGTGTGTGTGTGTGTGTATGTGTGTGTCTGTGCCGCGTGCGCGCGTGTGTTGTGTTGTTTTCCGTTCTGTGTTGTGCTGTGTGTGTCTGCATGTGCGTGTGTGTGTGTGTGTGTGTGTGTGTGTGTGTGTGTGTGTGTGTGTGTGTGTGTGTGTGGTGTTGTGTGTTGCGCTGTGTTCTGTGCTGTTTTGTGTGTGTCTGCGTGTGCGTCTACGTGTGCGTGTCTGTGCATATTTGTGCATTCGTGTGTGTGTGTGTGTGTGTGTGTGTGTGTGTGTGTGTGTGTGTGTGTGTGTGTGTGTGTGTACGCAAGCCTGCTTGCGGAGTGAGCGTGTGTGTGTGTGTGTGTGTGTGTGTGTGTGTGTGTGTGTGTGTGTGTGTGTGTATGTAAGGAGAAAGCTGTAAGGGAGGATGGCACGAGGGCGGGGAAGCAATAACACAGAAACAAAACCTGAAGGGCTGTCAATCAATCTCCTTCACAGGCTCTATCCAGTAAGCAATGGTCTGCAGGCCCAATGCGGCCGTGGTGGGGCTGAAGACGTTTTGCTACTGGGGTATTATGCTGACCTCAGCATCCTCGCAACAGCACGAATTTCCAATCAGTCTAAGTAAATGGCCACATTCCTTGCTTCCTTCAAGCACTGATCTACAGTGCAACCTGTTTGGAGCATCCATCCTCTTTTGCAAGACAAAAGAGGTCGTAAAAGACAGGTGCTCTCTCCAGAGAAATCTTGGAAGGGCAGGAGGTGTTAGCCGTCATTAAAGACCATCATTTGGGTGGCTACAGCCACAGTCACAGCTTCAGCCGCCTAAATGATGGTCTTTAACGACAGGTCACCCCTCATGAAATCGGTCGCTCAAAAACAGGTCCTGCTGTACAAACATCCCAACATCTTCCTCAACCCTAGTTTACCGCCAGGCACCGTTGGGGTTAACTGCTTCATGAGTCAGTATTAACCTTTTGGCTATCGGTAGCACTTTTTGTCTATGTGCATCATGACACAAACTTTTCATGCAAGACTGGCAGCATAACAAGAGAAATGTTTTGCAAAGAAGCTGTGTTAAGGCTTCCCTAAACGGAGAAACGAAATGTACAAGAAACAAAACATTTTCATTGCATCGAAATGCCTTCTCCGCACACGCAGAAACGCGGTGAAAATTCATTTCGCCTGGTACAGGGGAAGTAACTGTTCACTGACACATGCTCTGGTTTGTATCGGTGGATATCGGGTCATATTTCTGACTATTGACGCTTAAAAACTAAACATATAAGACATGTGTGCCTTCACTTACACAATTAAAGTGAATTCCCGACCATATCGAATAAACGTAAGCGCTTTTGAATGCGTAAACAAGGCTGGTTCAAGTGAATCAAGGATGCCGCCGTCTCGAAGCGATAGCCGCCATCTTGTAGGCGGCTTCGCAGAGCAGCCGATGAAAGTGGGGTTCAGAAAACTGACCTAAAATCATATTTTGGTGGTACTTTAGTGGTGATACTTGATAGATTCAATTTCGAAAATGATTTATCCGCTTAAATCTTACAGAATCGTGCGTCACAT
The DNA here is from genome assembly GCA_036245525.1 of Semisulcospira habei. Lineage (NCBI taxonomy): Eukaryota > Metazoa > Mollusca > Gastropoda > Semisulcospiridae > Semisulcospira > Semisulcospira habei. The sequence goes on from BTPG01000001.1 coordinate 140,776,728, forward strand.
CACGCAATTCTAGCCATAATAGACCTGACTCCATGGCATCGCTTTACCGTTGCAGTCCTCAGTGTTTGGGCTTGAATGACGTCAGATTGGGGTGTGACCGAGCGGACGGCGCTGATTGGGTGACGGGTAAAATGTTTCGGCGAAATGTTTCGCGAATAGGGACAAGTTTTATTTCGTGAAATGTGTCGTTTCGCATTTCGTGAAACGGTGAAATGTTGGAGAAATGTCTGAAATGCGGACATTTCGATGAAATGTTTCGTTTCGTTTCTCCGTGTGAGGAAGCCCTTATGTTATGTATTTCATAGTATGCGCACTGGCTAAGCAGACCTGGGGCACATGGCACTGCATGTGGTTTGTGCATGCAGTCACTGGTACTGTAAACAGTACCGGTGGATGCCTGCACAAGTGGGTTAACCCTTTCAGCCCCAAGGTCCCGTTTCTCAAATTTAGGTGTTGTCTAACGGCTAAGTACCAGTTGCAGGGGATGGATCGACCATGATAATTCAAGGGCACTACCCTTGAATTATCATGATCAATCAATCTCCTGCTGTAGGGACTCGTGGCTAAATGCTAAATGGGTTAAGGGAAAGAAGGAAAGGGATATCACCTGTCCTGGGGGAAGGGCAAGCAGAACTATTCAGGAGGGGGGGGGGGGAGCGAAGGGGGAGCGAAGTAATGGGGGGAGGGGGGGGGGGAAGGGTGTGGGTTATTAGATTATTATTACACCACCTCAAAGGGCCTTGAAACTAGGTGAAGGTACTTGGTCGCGCCCAGCCAAGCATGTCGGACAGCCTGCTCCTAGCACCTATATTTTCATGATCAGGCAGCACAGTGGTGGGAAGGTTTGCCCCGCCGTCACCAGTGATTAATGCCCTATCAGAACCACATGCAGTGTCATGTGCCCCAGGTCTGCTTAGCCAGTGCGCAGACCATGAAAATACGTAACATAACACAGCTTCTTTGCAAAACATTTCTCTTGTTATGTTGCCTGTCTTGCGTGAAAAGTTTGTGTCGTGATGGAATGCACACGGCCCTGATGCCCATGGTAGTGATATACGGTGTGTTTACTGAATTCGCAAGCGGAACTAAAACTGCTCAGCGTCCTACCATCCTGCTTTTCTAGTAGTATAGATGTCATGAGAGAAAGAACTATGCGAATTATTCAACAACTTCCACATTTTCGACAAAGTCCTGACTCTTTATCACAACTAGCAAACAGAAAGATATGTCCCAGTGATCAGTAGCTAGCAACCAGACTTGCGTTACCAACGTAATACCAATTAACCCATTGGGCCCCAAGGCCAAAATCACAAAATTTGGGAGCTGTCCTCTGAAGACTGTACTACAGTTCAGGAGACAGATCCACCATGATAGTTCAAGGGTGGTGCCAGAATAGCTTGGCGCCTACAGGCGCCAAGCTATCCTGGCCCCACCCTTGAACTATCATGGGTGAACCATACCATGCTGCCGTATGCTGGGAGGCATATTCTCACATGCCCTTTCATCTGACTGCTTCCATGGGTCAAACAACACCTGACCCACTGTGGCGGACAGCAGAACCCGTCTTGAGTGAAGACCCTTATGGGAGACCACCACCTGTCATTAAAGGCAATCACTCAGGTCGCCGTACCCACCTAAATGATGGTCTTTAAGTGACAGGTGAGATATTTTGCCCCTCAAGACCTTTTTTTTTTTTTTTTGGAGAGAGCACGTCTTCAAAGACCACTTTTTCTTGCAAAAGTTGCTCAAAAACAAATCATACTGCGCCCAGCAATTAAACTCAGAAATTAAACTCCAACCAAAGTCCATGCAACTCAGCTCCATATGCAAATTGCAGCAACTCAAAGTGCATTAACCTTAAGGGCTGTCGGTTGCAGTTTTTGTTGCGATGATTCCTGCAGGAATCATTGCAACAAAAACCACTACTGACAGCGGCCAAAAGGTTAGTCAATTTTTCACACACACACATTTCTGAATAGGTGACGTGTTATACTGTGCATGCATGTAAGTTAACACAGGTATAAATTAAGTACATATCACTGAATGCCCACAGGGATACAACTACAAATTTGCACAGATAGGCCCAATGTCCTGGATCAGTCCACATGCGGGGCACGGACTGTGCACATTGTAAAATATGAAGTCTGAGGCAACAGAAAAGTGATCAGACACTGACTGCTTCAAAGCAATTTTAACAGGACATTTGACCTCCTGGTAGCTATGTTAAACCATTACATCCTGAGGCGGATTGTTGTTGTTTTTTTAAAATTTACTTGTTGTCCTGTGAAGGTTACGTCACAGATTACAAGATAGATCAACCATGTTCGTTCAAGGGTGGTGCCAGAACAGCTTGCTCTGGCACCGCCCTTGAACGATCATAGTCAAATTTATTTCAAGCAATAGTGTATCAGGATGGAAAAGATTAACTGAGCATTCTAGCCATGCAATCGGACTCGGACCAAAGCCTCGTTGCATCCCTGTGACAATGGGAATAGAAGAATTCTGAAAATCAGAAGTAGGTCAAAGATGTTACATATTTTGACACAAACTCAATTAACCCATGCAGCCCCAATGCCCTACAGCAGGAGATTGATTGACCATGATAATTCAAGGGTAGTGCCAGATTAGCTTGGCGCCACCAGGCGCCAAGCTAATCTGGCACTACCCTTGAATTATCATGGCCAATCCATCTCCTGCAACTAGTACATAGTCGTTAGGCAACACCTCCAAAATTTGAGAAATGGGACCCTGGGGCTAAAAGGGTTTAAAAGCCCGGACAAACATGCCCTCGCATGTTTGTATGCGCTTTTAAAAAACTGTTTTCACCAAAACATGCAATTTTGATCCACCTTTGATTTCCGAACATCCAAGTTTATGAAAAGCCAGTCAGTATCACAAACTCATATGTTAATATTGGGATATATATATATATATATATATATATATATATATATATATATATATATATATATATATATATATATATATATATATATATATATATATATATACTATTTTACAAACAAACATCTACAATGACACATATTCAATAAACAGGGAAAAGCTAACAGAAGAACCACCACTGATTACACAAGCAAACACAATCTACGTACCTGACTCTGAAACACAGAGAAAAAAACAGGTCACATGGTAGCGTTAGAAAATACGTGTATGATTACCAACACAAGTCTTTGTAGAAAACACACGAAAGCACAGTAGATGAGAACACGGAAGACATCTGATATAAATGCAGTTACCAAAGCAATCGACTCGGACAGCCCCGACACACTACAAAATATGGAACCACCTTGACAGTTTAATGGTGATGAATACAAGAACAGCCTGGCCCATATCATGACAGTTCAAACGTGGTGCCAAACTAGCCTGGCACCTATTTGACAATGATAGTTCAAGGGCAGTGCCAGAATAGCTTGGCATCTATTGACCATGATAGTTCACGGGCAGTGCCAGAATAGCTTGGTGCCTACTGACCATGATAGTTCAAGGGTGGTGCCAGAATAGCTTGGCGCCGGTGGGCGCCAAGCTATTCTGGCACCACTCTTGAACTATCATGGTCAACTTGTCTTGAACGCAAGTAGTTTTCACAGGTAGTTTTCAGACAACTCACAGATTTGGGAACTGTGACTGCAGGGCTCAGTGGTGTGACACGCAGTCACGCCTCGTACACACACTCAGGATAACACTTAACTGGTTAACGATTAACACAAATTAATTAATTCGACACTAGCTGCTACGCCAACTCCACAAATTACACCATGTTTTGCCGCTGATTTTGCAATTGGTAGGGATCATTAAATGGCCTGGTCTGCGACTGTGGGCCGTACAGCCCGCAGCCCTAAGGTCCAAAACAACAGACCACGACACGCACACCGAGCCTGTGCACAGCTGTTGAAACAAACAGCTCATCATATTATGACGTTGTAATCATGTTTTCCAGCAAGTGCTGGAAGGTCAATGACTATGACTGTTGTGGTTTGTCATCGTTAACCCTTTCACTGTCAGCGTACGTACACTGTGGGTTTTTTTGGGTTGTTTTTCTTTCAATCATTGCCAAATTCAACATCACAAATCCCCCGCTGTCCGAGAAGCAGGGATACAAAGTGTTCTCAGCAAGAGGCGTAGATACTCATGAGCCCCCGCAATTGCGGGGGCTCATGAGGATCTATACCTCTTGCCCTTGGCTGGGGTTTAATTTTACTTGGCAGTCATGGGGTTAACCAGCTGTCGCACGCCCGGCTGTTCACATAAACCTGTTCTTCAACCTTTGCACATAAACACTGTATTTTGCTGCGTTTTTAAGCTGTCATGAACTTTGCTGCTGTAGGTGAACAATGACATACGAAAAAGAGGGGGGGGGGGGGGGGGGGGGGAGGAGTTAAAGTGGGCTGGGGTATTTCACAGTGTGCAGAAGGTGATACGAATCAGGGTGATGTACAGAAGGGGAGGTAACAATAAATGTGTGTGTGTGTGTGTGTGTGTGTGTGGGGGGGGGGGGGGGGGGGGGAAACACACTACATTCAACTATAAACTGTAGTGCTGTCCTAATTTGTCAAAAGACAGCACATGCATGTCCGCATTTGTGAAAATCCAGGTTTACATTGTATTACAATAGAAAATCTCACTTTTCACAACAGTTGACGCAGCATAGGGGATAAGGCGCTGCGCAGGCAATCGTAACATCCCAGGTTCGAATCCCCTGGCAGGCAGGAATGGGATGTGAATTTGTCCTCATTCCCATCAAGTCAAATTTACTACTCGCTTTACGGGCCTGTCTCATCTTCGTGTGTACAGCACACATAATCATCAAGTGTGCACATTAAAAATCACATCTCCACTATTCGAAAAGAGTACAGAAAACAAAAATATATTGCCTGCACCAAAGTTAATAGCAGGGTGGAGGTCTGCACATAAAGTAGCACTTAGTAGCAGCAGGCTTTCAAAGCTCCAGCTTCCAACTCTGCAGCGCCTAGAACATCTTGAAATAGAAGGATATGCTGCATCTCGCAGATTCATTACTACTATCTTTTGCCAAATTAGAGTACAGCATCTCCCGTACTTATACCGCTGTCACCTCCTCTCCCTGTTTGGTTGGTGATAGCAGATATGGGGTGGTGGGGTGGGGGGGCTGGGGGGAGACGGGGGGGGTGGGGGGAGGGGGTGCGGTGGATGGGGGGGGTGATGAAATGTAAGACACCCCAGGTCAGCCTCAGTGTTTCGCCCATGAGTACCTTGTGAAACTGGATACTTATATAAAGGTGTTTCGCTCCTTAGTGGATACTCAGTGAGCAACAGGTCTCTAGGCTAACGATGACCTTTATTGGTCCACACACTACCACATAAGCCAAACGCAACTGACGCAATCTGCCTTATGCTGTGCCAGGTATCACGATAACATGAACCTTGCGCGAACAACAAAAAGCAGTTAGATACAAGCAAATTAACTTACACAGCCCCAAGCCCACATTTCCCAAATTTTAGAGGTGTTACTTAATGAATATATAGCGGTTGCAGGAGCTGGATCGACCATAATAATTCAAGGGTAGTGCCAGATTAGCTTGGTGCCTGATGGCGCCAAGCTAATCTGGCACTACCCTTGAATTATCATGGTCAATCCAGCTCCTGCTGTAGTGTGTCAGGGCTAAAAATGAGTTAAAACACCCAACCCCCCACCTCTCACCCAGCTTGTACCAGCACGCACACAAACACACACACTCACAATGGAAACGAGGCATGTTTTCGTTACGTGACAAGAAATATGGCACTGCTGCACACAGACAACACAAAACTGTAAAGACGCACACACACATAAACACACACACTTGTCAACTTACTATTGAGGTCCTGAAACAGATCGGGTCTCTCCTCAATCCTGACGGCGCTGAAAGCTCGCTTTCGGGCCTCAGGCTGTGGCGCCGACACTTTGGCCGTGAGGGATGCCAGGCGACCTTTCTGTTCTGCCGTCGCCAGGGCGGGGACTTTGACGGCTTCTGGAGGGGCGTCCTGAACGTCGCGTCTGTCTTCGCTGGTGTTGCGGAAGAGTCCCGTAGCGTAGTTGACAAAGTTGGAGAGATGCTGAGCAGATGTGCGCAGTGGGCTGAAGGAACCCGATAATCGTGACCCCGGGTCTTCTCCGTCCAGGGAATCTTTTTCAGCATTTTCGTCATCAATATGCATGGATTCTTGCGTAGGTTCAATGGTGGAGGTGGGTGTGGGTGCGCTGTCCACCGTTTGGTGACACTGTGTACCTGCCTGTGGGGGAAAGCTGCCGCTTTCCTCCACAGGCAGGTACACAATGTTGCCGATCCTCATCTCGTCACCTTCCTTCACAAGTCCTTTCAGCCGCCCTCCGCTATCCTCCATCTCCTTCACGTTATCCCCACCGCCATTGGCATGCGCACTGCTAAGTGCCTCCAGTGCAGCTGCACTCATCTGGTCAGGTCCCTGTGCCCTCTTTCCTGAGCCATCACCAACACTGTCTGGTGTGCGCGCACCGCCCGTCTCCTGTACCGGAGCACTCAGTTCCTTAGGGAACACATCGTCTGGGGAAAGTTTTTCTTCCTTGAGAGAAGCTGGGGTTTTCTCCCCTTTCTCCACAGCATCCTGACTGAGTTTGTTGTGTTCAGTCCCCTGCGAAGGGGTGAGAGCAGTTGCCAGAGACAGTTGGTGGAAGCCTGCCCCGCCCGACAACAAGTCCTCAGCAGTGGCTTTCACGTCTCCTGCAGTCCAATCAAAGCCATCCAGCTGCTGACTGGAAGCTGCAACAAACTCGCCAGACGACTGCTCGGACTGACTGAACTCCGATTTTTGCCCACCCTCTGAGGGTGAGGACAGGTCAAAGGTGATGAGCGGGGAAGGGGCGCGGATGTATGCATTATCCTCCCTTGTCAAGCCTTCGTCTGTGGTTGTCTCGCCAGTTTGCACCCCCTCCAGCGCTACTGCGGCCTCCTTGTGGACACTACTCGGGCCTGACCCCACAATCTTTATCTCCCCTTCTGTCTCTATCCCTGCATCATCTATAGTATCTTTCAATTCTACGTCTGTGCTGCTCTCCCCTGGTGAGGGAGATGACTGCAACACTGACAAATGCTGTTTTCCTGATGAGTTTTTCTCCCCTGAGGTGATGCGAGAAGCAAACCCTGAGGCGCTTTGAGAAGTTTGACTGGCGGTGACCTTCTGCGGTGTGAGTGTGCCCCCTGAAGAGGATTGTGACAGAGAGGACGTGGAGGCTGACCGAGGGCGCCAGTCACTGCGGTACACAGCCGGCCGGTCCGAGGTTACACTGCACTCCGAGCTGCAAACACATATGGGAAATCCTAAGCTGACAAATTCGGCCTTACATTCATAATTGTCCTGTAATTTAACCTATTCATCCCCAAGCAGGAGATGGATTGACCATGATCATTCAAGGGCAGTGCCAGATTTGCTTGGCATCATCAGGTGCCAAGCCAAACAAATCTGGCACTACCCTTGAATGATCATGCATGGTCAATCCATCTCCTGCAACTGGTATATTGTGTTAGATGACACTTTCAACATTTTGGAAATGCAGCTGTGGGGTTAAATGGGTTAACCCTCTTAACCCCACAGCCCCATTTCCAAACTTTTGGAGGTGTCGTCTAATGACTATGTACCAGTTGTAGGAGATGGATTGATCATGATAATTCAAGGGTAGTGCGAGATGGGCTTGGCGCCAAGCTCATCTGGCACTACCCTTGCATTATCATGATCAATCGATCTCCTGCTGCAGGGTCCCGAGGCTGAATGGGTTAAGAATCATGCCAAACACAGAAGCCACGTGCTATCAAATTTACAATGGTATTGTTCACCTTAACGAAGGCTAACAAGACCGACAGTCTGCCACAACGGTGTTGGGCGTTTCTTTCATTCATACCGGCATCGTCAGCCTCTGTTTAACCTTTAGGCTGTTGGTTGTACTTTTTGTCCAGGCGATTCCTGCCGGAATCACGTGGACAAAGAGTGCTACTGACAGAAAAAGGGTGAACCCTCTGCAAACCTACACCACCCTTCATCGGGCAAACTTCAGCTTCTTTCTGCTCTTCGTGACACCCTCTGTGACCGCACGGGGTGGCTCTGTCACGGTTCAGAGCACTGACACTCAGGAAAGAAACAAAGCCTCGCACCATGGACAAGTGTCTGTCTATTTGTGTTCCCACCACAGACTAGACTTTCTTTAGTGTCCATCTCCATACATGGCCTTCTGCCGCAGATTGTCTGCTCCTAATTCTACATGCTAATGTAGGGTTACTCCCCTGTGCTACGACAGGATGTGGATTGACCATGTTAGTTCAAGGGTGGTGTCTGAATAGCTTGGCGCATGCAAATAGCATTATCCACCTAGCTCCAGAAATGTAAACCAGACCTCAGAAGATGCCTTAAACAAGAGAGGTCTCAGAGAAAATGCCATGGTTGAAGCTTACCACGGACGACAAAGGCCCCATTACAAACTCTCACTTTTGCAATCGCACGTGAGCCAAAAATTTATAATTTCATCTTCAGAATGTAGTGGATTAACCCTTTTCATCCTGATACACTCCTGCTTTAAATTAATTTGAATGGGATATTTCAAGTGTGGTGCCAGAATAGCTTGGCGCCCGAGGTGCCAAGCTATTCTGGCACCACACTTGAACTAAAATGGTTGATGTACCTCTTAATCTGTAATGTAGCCTTCGTAGGACAGTAGTCAATTTTTTTTAATCATCCTCAGGATGTAATGGGTTAAGGAGTGAACAGAAATACTTTAGATGCCATTGGGTAACAAAACATAATAACCTCACAAAAACGGCACTGGTGGAAAAGGGGGGGGTGTGTGGGGGGGTGGGGGTGGGGGGATGGGGGGGTGGGGGGGGCTGGGGAGAGGGGGGGGAGGGTGGAGGGGTTAGATGGTGGGTGGATGGGGGGGTCGGGGTGGGGGGAGGTGGGGGGGGGGGGGGAGGGGTTGGACCAGAATAGTTCACAGGACTGGTAAAGAATAAATTACTCCTTATTCACATGTGAAACTTCATGACTGTGAAAATACGGAAAGTGTGCCGGCCACATTCCAGGGGCTGGCTTCGGGCCAGTTGGGCGCAAATGCTTTTTTCCCCTTCCAAATCCTTTCAATCTAAGCAAGAAATGTTGATTTCTATTCTATTTTCTATTACTGCCTAGGAAATGGGTTTTAATTTCTAAAAATAATGACAAGTTTTTAATTGACAGACTTCTTACTGCCAACGTAAACGCATGAAGTCCTAAGTCACTTAGTGAATTACAGTCTTCATGCGTGAAAACTGGTAACCTGTAGACTGCCTACCTGCTGCGCATGTGGAATCTCATGGCGGACAGATCGTGGTAGAGCGCTGCCCGCAGAATGGCGTCCATGAACACCGTCGGGCTGTACATGTCTGCTCCATTCTCCTCCACAAGCTTGTCCATCAGGTTCGGCTCAAACATCACTGCGTTGGGTGTCACCAGCAGTATTCCGGACGCCGTGCCCTGATACAGAGGAGAAGTTTTTGTCTGAGAAACATGTATGTAAACGAAGACAGCAAGAGGCATAGATCCTCATGAGCCCCCGCAGATGCGGGGGCTCATGAGGATATATGCCTCTTGCATGTGGGCGACGTTTTCAGTGGTGTTGTGACAGTATGCATCAGTTATTGGGGTTTAATACAGAGCAGGTGACTAAGGCCATCTCACATCAATTCAACAGTATGCCTTATGCACATCTGTATGCCAGGAAGTTGGAAATGTCTTTAAATCCGGGGGAAGCAGGACAGAGCCAGAAAATTTAAATAAAATCATACCTATTGAAAATTTTAACACTTCTGGAAAATAAATGAAGCAATGTTTTGCTACCAAAGAAGACAAATTACAAGTCGAGAATAAACTTTAAATGAAAAATGTCCTATTCAAAATTTCAGAATTTCTCGAAAAAATGGGGTGTCTAATTTCAAAAATTCTTGATTTCAGTCATCTGCATACACGGATTTCACCAGCAGATCATCTGCAACAACTTGTACATGTTAATTTTGGAGTTACATGTACTTTCCTTCGCTTGCGCATGCAGCCACCAGTACAGTGGAGCCTGTTCAAACCCTTTTAGCCTTAAGGTCTTATTTCTCAAATTTTGGAAGTGTTGCCTAATGATTATGTGCCATTTGCAGGAGATGGACTGACCATGATAATTCAAGGGTAGTGCCAGATTAGCTTGGCACCTTCAGGCACCAAGCTAATCTGGCACTACCCTTGAATTATCATGATCAATCCATCTCCCACTGTAGGGACTTGGGGCTAAATGGGTTAAGCAAATTGCAAGACAGGAGCTCTCAGGGCAGGAAGTGTCATCTGTCATTAAAGACCAGCCACAGTCACAGCTACAGCCACAGCCACAGCTACACTACAGCCACCTAAATGATGGTCTTCAATGACAGGCGATCTGTCATAGAGAAGGTCACTCTGAACAGGTTCTGCAAGCACAAGGGAACTTAGGAGAAAAAAAAATTAAAAAAAAAAAAATCAGCAGACTCTCACCATACTCTCCGTGACATATTTGGCGCAGACTTTGATGAAGCGCTCATAGCATTCCTCGTCCAAGCGCCTGGCCTCTTCCTCCGACAGCGGCTGGGGTGAGGGTAGGGTGGCTGACACAGGGGGCGACGGAATTTTCATGGCGTGCCCCGGAACCTTCTCTGGCGGTTTGTCAGCCATCTTCACCAACGGCACGTCCTGCAACAGACAATCGTTCCTCACGTTTTAACCCATTCAGCACTGACGCACTGCAGCAGGAGATGTATCGACCATGATCATTCAAGGGTAGTGCCGGGTGAGCTTGGCGCCGTCAGCTCACCCGGCACTACCCTTGAATGATCATGGTCGATCCATCTCCAGCAACTGGTCATTAGGCAAATGAAGCTTTGCGGTTATATGCGTTAAAACGCATTCCTTAGCATTGTTCCTGAGCTCACCTTACAGACAGATAGCATGTCTGTTACAAGGTCCTGGTAAATCACAGTGGCACAGCTGCAGTGCGACCGAATTGATCAGCGTTCAGGTCATACTCCATAGGCAATAGCGGTCCCTGTGCCCCATAACCTGCCCGCTAGGGCCGTCCGTTATCACTTCGGTGCTGTGGATGCTAAACCCCACACTAATCAAATCTTACCGACTTGACCGCAGGAGATGGATTAGCCATGACAGGTCAAGGGAGGTGCCAGATTACTTTGGCACCTAACCCAATGGCACTAGGCTCGAGGCATCACGCCAGAGCCATCATCTCCTGCAGCTGACACAACAGAACCTGTCCTGAGCGACCACTCTCCCCTGAGCTCACCTGTCATTAAAAGCCACCATTTAGGCGGCTGTAGTACATCCACCCAAATGATGGTCTTTAATGACAGGTGACACTTTCACCATTCAAGACCTCTCTTGTGAGAGCACCCGTCTTTTAAGACCACTTTTAAAAAAACAGGTTCCACTGCATAAAATGCTTTACAGTGATCCGGCCCTTACAATAATGCCTCCCATACACGCAAAACTTATTAATCGAATGAAAATATTAACCTACAGCAGGAGATGGGTCGACCATGGTAATTCAAGGGTAGTTTCAGATTAGCTTGGTGCCATCAGGCGCCAAGCTAATCTGACACTACCCTTGAATTACTATGGTCGATCCCAGGGCATACATGTCGATCAGGGTGTACATGTACAGAAGTACATGTGCTGAGATTGCCTCTAACACGCAGCTGTTTCTCATTTTTCAAAATTCATTTTACAGCAGTCTGCTGTGAGCAACAGGCGGAAGTTGTACAGTCCAAAATCTGAGTCCAGTACACACACTCACAGACACACACACACACACACAGGCACACACACACACACACACACACACACACAGATATGCGTGCACACATGCACACACACACACACACAGTGTCCATCCCTTTTTCAAAACCCGACAAAACAACGCAAATGCATTTGCCTGCAAGGTTTCTCATACAGTACGCATGACAAAAAAAGTAAACAAAAAAAAAAACCACAGGACTATTTCATGCCAGCTCATCATAATGCATGCCAGTCTGTGATCTTGAACCTTACTGCTTGCTACCACAAAGTTTGAAAGAACAAACCAGCATGCAAATAAGCTGCGTGGAAACGTACACCTATTTCCTCAAACAAGTACCGAACACAGACCAGCATAGGTCCAAAATCACAGTCCAGCGTGCACATAAGCTCCTTGAAAACTCACTTTCTTCCTCTGACACATCCCGGTCTGTGATTTTGGACCTTACGGCTGAAGCCATAGGTCCAAAATCACAGACCAGGATGCACATGATCACATCCGAACATCCGAACTCCACCCCCCCCCCCCCCACCCCCCCCCCCCCCCCCCCCCCTTGAAAACAAATACCTTTCTCCTCCGTCCCATCTTGAACAACTTTGGCATTGTGACTTTCAGAGGCCAGCGTCTTTTCTGCTCCATCTTCGACATTCACATACAGCTGCCATGTTAGCGTAAAGCCATTGTTTTGATGCTGCGCTGTGGCATCGTTATTACTGTGCGGGAAAGCTTCTGCATCTATGCCGTACACAAGGAAACAGCAGCTTCCTCATTGGAAAACCGCAGCGGATCAGGGACTACAGTGCGCTAGTGTGTACAAGCCATTTTTCACGCTGCATGCCAAGCAAATGTTTACATCAGAGCACAGTTTTGATCACCTCTGGGAATGCCTGATCACGAGGTGCTGCACAGTTCACAGCACAAACAGTGCATCAGTGCGTACAATCCATTTCTCGATCCGTTTGAAAAACTGTCAATGATGTATTACGAGGTGCTGCTCTGGTTGCGACACAAACAGTTTCTATCAGATATACTGCTGGTGGCAGATTATGCTGTGTGGGAAGCAAAATACTCAGTGCACAGTTTGGAAAACTGCGTGTGAATGCCTGATAGGTCCTACACAGTTTTCTGACAGATTTACTGCTGATGGTCCAGTAATAAGTATACAGCATCAAAGCATCCCCTTTTATCACTATTCAAAACTGGCAGCCATGTACTGCAACACAGCCATGGTCGACACTCATACATAAGTGGTCATGAGCTGACTCAACTTAACCCATAAAACCCTGAAAGACTGCAACAAGATGTGGATCGACCATGATATTTCAAGGTTGGTGTCAGAATAGCTTGGCGCCTCTAGGCGCCAAGCTATTCTGACACCAACCTTGAAATATCATGGTCAGTCGATCTGTCTCAGTCCAGAACTGTGATATAGACCTCAGAGGACATCTTCAAAACTTTGATAATTTCATCCTCAGGGCGTAAGGAGTTAAAACTCGACAGCTTCAACTTCACGGAAGCCCCGGAAATGGCTGCCCCGGAAATGGCTGCAGGTCGCAGTGGCAGGAGTACAGTCTTGCACTAACAGCATCAAACATTTAAAGGTACAACTAGGGTATATAAACAGAGCGTCAACCTAGTGCGGCAATTGCGTGGCTGTGGACGTGCAAGCCCTTTGCTGCCATCACCGCGTGCTTGCCGGCCACAGTCGACTGTGAGTTGTTGCGCCTTCAAAGCATGTTCCTGAAGGCAAGACCTCTTCAAAGTTAACATTTTACACGCAGTTCCCATTTTAACACATTCAGCCCTGCCAGGCGAAAGCAATATATGTATCGACCATGACAGTTCAAGGGTAGAGTCACAATAACTTGGTGCCTCCAGACGCCAAGTTATTCTGACTCTACCCTTGAACTATCATAGTCGATGTGTCTCCTGAAACGTAAGGCATGCACTCTTTAGAGAACGAATCCAAAACTTGAGAACTTCAACATAAGGCATAGTGTTAGTTAGTTATTTGGGTTTAACGCCCAGCATGCGACTAAGGCCATCTCACGGAGGATAAGGTACCAGGTACGATGCTTAAGGTAACTCTGTCACTAAAAGTTACCACCCCGTTTGCCACCACACATTTTCCACAGTCCTGTCCGTCAAAGCAATTAAAGCTCCTTCGTTAATTTGGGATCATCACAGTCATGCCTCATGAATGTTTCATAAATCTATTTACACTGTAGTCATTATACTTCAGATCACCAGAAAGCCCATAACAGTCCCACCGCATCGCTCAATCTAATTTCTGTGCCGCCGTCCTTCAGTTGACAATCAGTGTCACTCAGTTGATAATGGTTATATCATCGCATCACTCAACCTAACTTTCACACCGTCTTTTAAATTATGTGCATCACTCGATCTAATTAATTTTCACGCTCTCCTTTAGCTTCAGAGCATCATGCAGTCGATAAGGCTTATATCATCGCATCGCTCAATCTGATTTTTACACTGACTGTCTTTTAACTGGAGATGCTCGTTCAGTTTCTCAAGTTCAGATCATTCCTTCGGTCCACAACCTTTACACATGTTAATGGTGGACATGATTGTGGAATGCGCCAGGGCCTCGTGCCTTCGGCCCAGTCACACACTGACACCATCTCTCTGCGCTGGGCTGTGGCTTTCGACCTTACGGCCAAGGGCCGTAAGGTCGAAAGTCACAGACCATCGCACATAGCGGTAACTGATTCCGATCGCATTGGCTGACACACTCACAGCTGGAACATCTAAACCTCCTGCGTGTAAGTAACACAGTCATAAATAGCAAACACAAACGACACACTCACATCTTACTCTCCATCACCTCATTTAACACAATGGGAGGCCTGTCTGCGCGGTCACCCCAAGTGTGCCTTCAGATAATGACCAAGGAAGGAAACCCTTCAGGGTACCTCGAGTAAAATACCCTAAAGGGCGGCAATGATCCTCACGAGCCCACAACAACCTGCTTGGGACCCATGAGGGTCTACGCTGCCGGCAGACGAAGGCTGTTCACAGCAGAGTTGAAAGTGGCTAAGATGGGTGAGGGAGATTAAAGCTTATCGCGCATTGTCTTAGTGTACTCGCCACACAGATTGTTGACACAGCTTGGCCTGTCACCCTCCGCCTAAATCAACACCAAGCAAACAAGTCGTCCGTCAGGCCTGTGCCGGTCTCTGATTTTGGATCTAACAGCCTGCAGACCTAAGGTCCAAAATCACAGACCAGCACGCAAATAAGAATGCACTCCTGTAAGTGAAGTATCAGATGTTTAATTGTCCCTTAGGTTGGATGGGTCACACTCAGAATTTATTTTTTCTTGCACTTGTTCCTCGCTTGTTTAATTAAAACCCATATCATTCGGAATACACCAGTGTGTGAAATAAGTTTGACTAAAATAGTTCACCTCTAGGCGCCAAGCTATTCTGGCACCACCCTTGAACTAAAGCCACTGGTCTATATCCTTATCTGTAAGTACTGTAATGTAGCTTGCATGTGGCAGTGTACAAATTTGAAGCTTTTAGCCTCAGTATGATATGGGTTAAGCCATTACATCCTGAGGCTGAGTTTTTTGTTAAATTTGCTTACTGTCCTATGACGTCTACGTTACAGATTGGGAGATAGATCGACTGTTTAAGTTCAAGGGTGGTGCCAGAATAGCTTGGCGCCTGAGGCGCCAAGCTATTCTGGCACCACCCTTGACCCATCACAGGCAAAACATTAAACGTTTAGAGCTTAACATGTTTTGTCCACCATGAAGGTGATTTCAAAGATGGGGCACCGAATAGGGTCTGAACAAATTTTGACCCCAGCTGGATTCGAGCCTGGAACCTTTCAGATGAGAGTCAAATGCTCAAGCAATGGGTGTATCAGGATGGTAAAGGGTTAGCCACGCAATGATAGGGTTCAGTCGGTTTTATGCCTTCTCATCAAATGTAAGGTCAACAAGATACAGGTTCACTTATTTCACCAAGTGCGGTGAACCCAAGTAAATTACATTCAACCCTTTTCATCCTGATACACCCATGGCTTGAAACAAATTTGACCATTGTCGTTCAAGGGTGGTGCCAGAATAGCTTGGCGCCTAAGGCACCAAGCTATTTTGGCACCACCCTTTAACGAAAATGGTTGATCTGTCGCATAATCTCTTATGTAGCCTTGATAGGACAATAAGCAATTTTTTTTAGAAATTAGCCTCAGGTTGTTAACGGTTAAACCAATTCATTTTCATTTTTTTTATGTTCTAGGCTGATGTGCTCTTTCATAATAGTAAAAAGGGTGCAAATCAAATTCCTGGCCACCTGCAACTTAACTCTTAAACTCCCAGAACTAAATGACTTTCATTTGTTGGTAGGCACTCACCAGAAACTTTCCCAGCTCCCTCCCTCTCTCCACCTTCAACTCGACAGCACCCCCATCTCCCTCTCTGACTCGGTCAAGAACCTTGGCGTTATCCTCGATTCCTCTCTCTCTATGACCAGCTTCGTCTCTGCCACGGCCCAGGCATGTTATTTCCACTTCCGCCGCATCAGTCAGATCAGAAAATACCTCACTACCGAAGCTGCCACCAAACTCGCTGTCTCTGTCATCTTATCTCGCATCGACTACTGCAACTCTCTCCTTTCTGGCCTTCCTCACTCCACCACTCTCACTCTCCAGCGCGTCCAGAACAATGCTGCCCGCCTCGTCCTCAGAAAGAAAAAATCCGACCACATCACTCCCCTGCTCAAGCTCCTTCACTGGCTCCCCATCCCCCAACGCATCCAATACAAGATTCTCTCTGCTACAAAACCCTGAACAACTACGCTCCTGCCTATCTCTCCAACTTACTTCACCCCTACACTCCTCCCCGCTCCCTCCACTCCGCCTCCGACCCTCTCTGCCTCCTCATCCCCCGCACCAAACTCAGCACTTTCGGCCCCCGCTCCTTCTCAGTATACGGTCCATCTACCTGGAACACTCTCCCACTCTCTCTCCGTCAGAAACACTCTCTCTCCTCCTTCCAGTCCGCCCTCAAAACTCACCTCTTTCAACATTTCTAGCACTATATCACCACACTCCCCACCCCAAGCTGACCGTCATAATGTATCTTCACTATTTGTGTTACGTGAGTCATTGTCTAAAGCGTGCGCATGCGTGTGCGAGTTGTGAGTGCGCGCTTAGAGATAAGCGCATTATAAATACCGTAATTATTATTATTATTATTGACAGAATGGAAGTCATTTAGTGCCCCAACATCCTACAGCAGTAGATTGATTGACCATGATAATTCAAGGGTAGTGCCAGATTAGCTTGGCGCCTTTCAGGCGCCAAGCTAATCTGGCACTACCCTTGAATTATCATGGTCAATCCACCTCCTGCAGCTGGTACATAGTCGTTAAGTAACACTTCCAAAATTTGGGAACAGCACCCGTGGGGGTAAAAAGGTTAAACAAACTCACAAATGACTCTTATCTTTAAAAAAACATCACAAAGAAAGTTTTCACAAGAGGGTGACATTTCTCCAACTACAAACTGCATGGGCAGATGTTTGTGAGAGGTGCCACTGTGTCTGGCAAAGGCAGGTGATAACAAAATGCCTCTACATGTACAAGATACAACCTACGTTCTTTAACCCATTTAATCCCACAGCCGCATTTCCCAAATGTTGGGGGTGTCTCCTAACGACTATGTGCCAGTTGCAGGCGATGGACTGACCATGATAATTCAAGGGTATTGCCAGATTAGCTTGGCGCCATCAGGGGCGAAAGCTAATCTGGCACTACCCTCGAATTATCATGGCTGATACATCTCCTGGTACCGTGCGCCAGGACCACATGGGTTAACCCATTCAGCCCTGACGCATTACAGCAGGATTGATTGATTGTACATTGCTTAATGTCCCGACAGCAACAAGGCTTTCTCAGGACGTGCCCGCACTGCTTGTGAAAAAATAAAATAAACAGAACATTGAATGTATGTCGCCAGCCGGTCCAATACGTTAAAATAAACCTACGCCATGGGGCCTAAATAAAGCTAAGAGCATTTAGCAACACACATCCAATATCAAGAGCTACAGGCAGTGCAGACAGTTGGGAGAGTTTTAAAAAGACATATACAGGTGAATGGACCATGGGTAGACAGAAACACATGCCCCAGAATAGAGGGGAAAACCCACCCTGTGGGGCGGACCAGGGTGACCCTGGGAACTAAAAAGTAGTTAACCCCACCCAAGTCCCCCAGGGCAGACCCGGGTCGGGGACATTACAGCAGGAGATGGGTCAACCATGATAATTCAAGGGCAGTGCCAGATTAGCTTGGCGCCAACAGGCGCCAAGCTAATCTGGCACTGCCCTTGAATTGTTGACCCGTCTCCCGTTAGACGACGTCTCCAAAATTTGGGAAATAGGTGCGCCAGGCTGAATGAGTTAACCCACTGGCTGTTCGTAGCATTTTTTTTTTTTCTACAACGATTTCTGCAGGGATCGTTGCAACGAAAACAGCTACCCTTTAACCTTTTGGCTGTTGGTAGCGCTTGTTGTCGCGATGATTCCTGCAGGAATCATCAGGACAAAACCCACTACCGACAGCCAAAGGGTTAATGCATCCGCCGGTGCAATGCATAGTACCGCAGCACATAGGGTTAAATAGACACTCCCACCTTCACCTATCCCATAAGACACTCCCACCTTGGCTGAACCGTACCGTCACCTTAATCTAATCAAATCGGTTTCAGGACAGCTTAACTAATCAAATCACTTTCAGGACAGCTGAACTAATGAGCCGTGTGCACTTGAGTCCGCCTCGACCCGACATGATGATCCACTTCTACCTTGTGGCTGCGTTTGTTTTTCACCCTGATACACCTTTGCATGAAATGAATTTGAGTATGATAGCTCAAGGGTTGTGCCAGAATAGCTTGGCGCCTCTAGGCGCCAAGCTATCCTGGCACCACCCTTGAACTGATATGGTCGATCTATCTCATAATCTGTCATGTGGCCTTCATGGGACAATACACGCATTTCAGTGAAAATTTTCAGCCTTAGGGGGTAAAAGGTTAGTATTGTCGACTTGGCTTAAAGGAGCACAACTGAACTTTTGAAGGTTTCAGTTCGCAAAAAGCTTTTACTGGGCTTCAGTATACATACCCACTTAGACAGTGACCACCCAATTGTCCCACCAAATGCTTTCTTTCGTCCGTTCAAAGCGTTCAAAGCAAAAAGAGGCCCACCGGAATCTTGTGACGGGACACCGTGAAAAGATTGCTTCTGATAGGCAATGGTAGCTGACATCATAACTATTCTATACGACCTTAGGTCATCTGCATAATTATAACCAATCAGAGACAAGATGGCGGATGAACCAGCGAAGACAAAAAGAAGTATCAGTCGACTCGCACCGACAATGACAGATTCGGAATTGAAGCGAAGAAAGAAGAAGAGAGACAAGATACCCTTAAGTAGAATTGACATTGGACAAGGGAATATGGAGCATGGCTTGACCGCCCATCCCGAATTTGTCGCTCTCCTGCTCTGTGAATCAGTAAGTAATCTACGGTCTTTGTTGATCTTCCTATAGTTCCGCTAGCTGGCTCAGTCGCTTTGCGCGGAGAGTCGAACAAGCCACGTCCCCGGCCGTGTACTGACGATGCAGCTTGATCGTTACTAGTAAATACTAGCAGGTCAAGCGGAACCCGCATTGTGATTTTGACAGCATAGCGATTATGGCAAGTTTATTCTACATTCTCGTGGAAAATTACGTCAAAGGGATGCCGGAGAACATCAGTACACAATATGTACATTGTATTGCGATACACTATTAGTCCGCCGAGTTCTGTGGCCTTGTGACGTAGGCTCATAAATAATTATATACATATTAATTCAAAACTAGGCTGATGACCATGACTCGGGTACAAAAACAACACACCCTGCAAACGATGAATTCGACATTTGGCATTGTACTTACATCATAAAGCTCTAAGATAGTACACAATGGATCCATACACATATTGTCAGCAGCATCTATTGCAGACAGTTTTCTGACTGTGTTGAGATGCTTTATCCTGGACAAAATAACTTTAAAACAAGGTCAGATATAACAAAAGTTGGATATAACATGAATGAATGAATGAATGAAACTTTATTTTCCAAGGATAAAAGAATAGGTCGCAGACCTTTTTTCATTCTTGTCCTGGCTACAAACTATGGGGGGGGGGGGGGGGGGGGGGAAAGAAGAACAAAAATCCACACAGACACACACAAACGCACGCACGTACACACATACACCTACTTAACTACACGCTCTTATACCATCAATAGAGGATCTCCGTAAATCAAAAGCAGAGCGCTAAATGTAAAAAGCACACGGCATGCGTGACGCAAACAACAGATAAAACGCCCAGACCAACATGTGCCACAACGATGCCTGTCCTGGCCTCCTACCCACTGCTGTCGCCAAAACACAAGTAAACCGGACCCGCCTCCGATTCCCGAACGAACTCTATCAGGCATTGCACATTATCATGTCAACTTACATCAACATTGACAACATCGAATAAACTGAACATAAACTACAAACTATCAAAATTAAGTCAACATTGTAACATTGTTTTCTGAGGGCCCCACCACACTATCTCTGTGTCATTTACTTTGCTGATTACAAACTTTGGATGAAACGGAAAAAAAAAGGTTGGGTCTCCAAGCGGCGAACTGTTATATCCGAAGTTGACCGTCATATTTAGGCAGGGTTTATGTCATTTTCATGCCTGCTAATTTATAAGGTTGGGTCTCCAAGCGGCGAACTGTTATATCCGAAGTTGACCGTCATATTTAGGCAGGGTTTATGTCATTTTCATGCTTGCTAATTTATAAGGTTGGGTCTCCAAGCGGCGAACTGTTATATCCGAAGTTGACCGTCATATATAGGCAGGGTTTATGTCATTTTCATGCCTGCTAATTTATAAGGTTGGGTCTCCAAGCAGCGAACTGTTATATCCGAAATTGACCGTCATATTTAGGCAGTGTTTATGTCATTTTCATGCCTGCTAATTTATAAGGTTGGGTCTCCAAGCGGCGAACTGTTATATCCGAAGTTGACCGTCATATTTAGGCAGGGTTTATGTCATTTTCATGCCTGCTAATTTATAAGGTTGGGTCTCCAAGCGGCGAACTGTTATATCCGAAGCTGACCGTCATATTTAGGCAGGGTTTATGTCATTTTCATGCCTGCTAATTTATAAGGTTGGGTCTCCAAGCGGCGAACGGTTATATCCGAAGTTGACCGTCATATTTAGACAGGGTTTATGTCATTTTCATGCCTGCTAATTTATAAGGTTGGGTCTCCAAGCGAACTGTTATATCCGAAGTTGAACGTCATATTTAGGCAGGGTATATGTCATTTTCATGCGTGCTAATTTGTTTACTTTTTTTTTTCTTCTAAATAGTAGGCTTTTTGTTTTCCTTTTGATTGTTTCAGTATGAAATTAAAGGCTTTTTTCTGGTTAACCCTTGTAGCCCCAAGGTCCCATTTCTCAAATTTTGGTGGTGTTGCCTAATGACTATGTACCAGTTGCAGGAGATGGACTGACCATGATAATTCAAGGGTAGTGCCAGATGAGCTTGGCGCCTGCAGGCGCCAAGCTCATTTGGCACTACCCTTGAATTATCAGGGTCGATCCATCGCCTGCTGTTGGGACTCGGGGCTAAATGGGTTAAATAAGTGTATGCTGGTCCTGAAAGTGAAAGGGTTAATCCCCTCTCACCATTCCATATCAGGAACAGCAGGAGCCCTTCTGCAGAGCAAAAGTGAGGCTCAACAGCGGTTTGCTTCAACCCTATCAACCCTCCCCCCCTCCCCCCCCCCCCCCCTTTCTTCTGAGGGTCCGCAATTCTAAACTAGGCGCTAATCGTGAATGTGACGCCATTTCGCTGTTGTGGGAGAAACAATTGCAGCAGGGGTAAAACGATCAAAGGCCCACACACCAGCTGTTTGGCATGGCTATTGCTTAATGGATTTTTCACCCCACTCAAAATACAATCTGCAAATAGTCCTTGAAACGGAATCCAAATGCAATGTTGAAGGGTGCCAACTACAAAAAAAAAAAAAAAAAAGGCAAAGAAATTATGGCTCATGTGTATGACCTATTTACATATGTGTTACCTTTGTGACAATGGACGATTCTTAATGAGCTCAGGGTCAAAAGGTCGCGTGCGCGAAAACGAGGCTATCTGGGGCTGGACGCGCGACAGCAACATGGCGAGTGAAAGTGCAGAACGTCGAGACCTTAGAATTGTGCCGTATTTTGAGCATTAGCAAATATCTGACCACATATAAAAATCAGCCCCCTAACCTAATCACAGCCATTTGCATTGAAGCTTGATTGAATTGTTTTCGAAGAAACTTTTCAGCAGATTGAGCATTCAGAAGATTGTCAGGTTCTATGATTTTCTTCTACACGTGAGAGATGTATGAGTGTTTTGTCAAAGCTTACACAGAACTTGTAACATACTGAGTGCACACTATTTTTTTTAAGATTTGACAGCACATTAGCATTGTTGGATGGGTCAACTCCTTATATTTTGTCAGTGAATTTAGCCAGCAAAAAACAACAGTTTGAATTCAATTATCGGTTGTGGACCTGCTTAGTGTTGTCCTATGCTGCCCCCTCTGCGCCCCCCCCCCCCCCCTCCATGTTTCCAGTTTGGTGAATTCAAACATGTGTGGGTGTGCGTCAGGTAGATAAATAAGCTAGCGGATTAACACTATCTACAAGTGTTTGTGCTCTCTTAACCCTTTCGCAGTTGGTAGTGAGCAATTTCAGAAGTGTTTTTCATAGGCATCATTTCAACCAAATCGATGCTGACAGCTAAAGGGTTAAAATTGTCGAAGTCAAAAGACTGCAGCAGAATAAAATTTATGACATTCATCACTGTGTGTGTGTGTGTGTGTGTGTGTGTGTGTGTGTGGCAGCACTACTCAATCATCTAAAGGGATCAACTATGACATTTGAAGGGTAGTGCCATGGTACTTTCATGTGTTAAGCTGATCAGACAATACCCTTAAGCTACCACAGCTGATCCCCTGTTTTCTTGGAATCAAGATTGTAAGCAAAAACTTTAATACAATGACATTATATAGCAAAACACACACACATACACGCGTGAGAACAGGCACCCAACTTAAATTTTACAACAACAAAAATAAATGTTAACTGCACAGCAGAACCTGTTCTGGCAATCCCCATTTTTGCTAGAAGAAAGTGGCCTTAAACATATCATGCTCTCTCAAGAGAGGTCTTGTAGGGCAAACAGTCACTCGGGCTGCTGCCACCTAAATGTTGGTTTATAAAGACAGGTGACCTGCTTTAAGGATGGTCGCTCAAAACCGTTTCTGCTGTAGACCATAAAGTCTATACATGCAAGTTTCTCTCACACCCAACACACTTGCACATGCACCTACACACGAGCAGACGAATTCTGATCAACCACTCCTTTTTCCGTTGAGTTTCGGTTACTTTTGGAAAAATATGAAATGAAAGTTTCGCGTTTTCATTATTCTGTGCTAAATAATAATAATAATAATTACGGTATTTATAATGCGCTTATCTTATAATAATTATAACTCTAAGCGCGCACTCACAACTCGCGCACGCATGCGCACGCTTTAAACGACTCACGTACAACAAATGGTGAAATATATTGCGACAGTCATCTTTTGTGGGGAGTGTGGTGATATAGTGCTAGAACTGTTGAAAGAACTGTTGTGCTCTATTTGATGTGCACACAGGAACAACGCAATGGTGTTTCGATCTGCGCTTCAACTTCTCCTTCTCTGTCGCCATGAAAGGTACTGTCTGCCCCTCCCACATGTTCCCCATATAGCCTCGCTTTCGATGCGACCTTCGCCTCATGAATATTCCTTAAGAATGGTCCATAAGTGAAGGGCTGGCTTTTGCACCAGCAAAATCCATGTTATCTGAAAATGTAAGCATTTTTACTTATCTGCCAACCCCCACCCCCATCCCCCCCACCCCACCCCCCCTCAACCCCCCCACCCCCTCACCCCACTCAACCCCCCCTCCCCCCCACCCCAACCCCCCCCCCCCCCAACCTCAACCTCAACTAAATTAGTATGCATAGGAAGGTTTTATCATCAGCTACCTTTGTGCCAAATTTGATTGAAACTTTGCAAAAATGTTGACAATACCTACAATTTTATCAAAAATTTGCATTTTACACACATTTGCCGGCCTCTTGTGACCCTCGACTTTTCTGAGGAGTCATCCAAATTAGTATGCATAGATATGTCTTACCATCAGGTATCTCTGTACCAAACTTGGGTTTGAAGTTGTGAATAGTATTTGAGAAAAAACATCTTTTGTCAAAATATGGCTATTTTTGACCCATTTCCTGAGTTCTTGTGACCCTTGACCTTTCCGAGGGATCAACCAAATTAGTATGCATAGAAAGGTCTTACCATCAGGTATCTTTGTACCAAGTTTGGGTTTGAAGTTGTGAATAGTATTTGAGAAAAAATAAATTATGTCAAAATATAGCTATTTTTGGTCAATTTCCTCATCCCCTGTGACGTTGGCCTTTTTGAGAGGTCACTCAAATTGGTATGTTTAGAAAGGTCTTGCCACAAAATATCTTTGGGTTAAGTTTGAAGACGGTGGCCTGAATAGTCTCCGAGAAAATTACAGTTTACCACGGACGACGCTGGACAGATGACGGATGTCGGA
This sequence comes from Semisulcospira habei, assembly GCA_036245525.1. Lineage (NCBI taxonomy): Eukaryota > Metazoa > Mollusca > Gastropoda > Semisulcospiridae > Semisulcospira > Semisulcospira habei. Next base: position 140,801,327 of record BTPG01000001.1, read on the forward strand.
CGGACGACCACTGGCCCAGAACAGAGACTTACTTTTGCTTCGCATGTGAGCCAAAAGCAGTTCAATCAACACTGGAAAAACGTTCTAGCACCATTGAACCATCAGTCGGCCTACAGAAACACTCGCGCAGTCGTGACACATCAAGTGAATCCAAGCAGCACAAAAGCATAACACCGAGGCTATAGCTGAAGGCGTATCTGTGTGACAGGACACTTTAACCCATTTTGCCCCGAGTCCCTACAGCAGGAGATGGATCTGGCGCTACCCTTGAATTATCATGGTCGATCAATCTCCTGCTGTAGGGACTAGGGGCAAAATGGGTTAAAACAGAAGATCATAGATCAATAAGTTGCAGAGATTACGCCATCTGTTAACAGCAGATATGGGTCACCATCACATAAACCAAACGTTGTACCAAAGCACATAACGTCACTGATGTAGATTGGTAATGACAAGAATTACTTTTTCAACTCAGACTTCAACTTAGATGCAGGCTAGTACTGATGCCGATCGCATATGTGTGCATGCAGGCTGTTGCAGTTGGCAGAACGAGAGCTGTATGTGGTATTTTAGAGTTAGTTTGCCTAAGATGTTTATTTTGTCTTTAGGTGTTGACGACGGATGCTCGTTTATTTCCCACAAAACCCTCCTCATGTTTATGCAAATGGAAATAAAGTTTATAAAGAAAGTCACAACAATACTCAAGAAATAATAATAATAATAATAATAATACAGCACTTTTCTATAGCATCTTTCCGAACTTAGGCAGGCTCGGAACGCTTTAGAAATGATTATAAACACACACAAAAACTATAAATCACAACAACAAAAAACAGTTCCAGCATACTGATTACAGTGTTTCACACAACAAATTCAGTCAGTTTACAGTAACACCATCCAAAATCACATCATGGGAAGCAAAGCAAATTAATACTGATATGCCAAATTTAAAAGATACGTTTTCAGGTTGGTTTTAAAGACAGAGTGTCGGGGATTGACGGACGTGGGGAGGTAGAGAGTTCCACACATGAGGGACCTGGTACTGAAAAAAACAAGCACCTGCTCAATCATACTCCATGAACTTGCTAAAGCTCTGCACTTGTCACAGAGCTGCATGCTTCCTGTGACTGTCATTAGTAGTGTAGCAACGACAGATAATTTGGCACTACCCTTGAATTGTCATGGTCAAGCCATCTCCTGCTGTAGGGATCCGGGGCTAAAAATGTTAACCAGATCGATCACTACATGCACACCCACCATTTCACCATCTGTCAACAGACCATTTGCCTCACAGCCGCATTTTGTCTAAATCGTTGAAAACCATTTCATTCATTTAACCTTTTGTGTGTCGGTAGTGGTTTTAGTCGCCATGATTCCTACAGGGATCATCGCGACTAAAACATCTACCGACACGCAAAGGGTTATTTTTTTTTTTCTCTCCGCCACCACTCATCCATCCTAATGTTAACTTTCACACACTCAAAACATCTGCCTGTAATTCTATCAAGCCCTATTGCATTTATACTGTAGCTCTTTGCCTGGTGACTTCAGCCGCTGCTAGATTAATTCCCTTAGAACACTGCTGCCGACGAGATCCACCCAACCAAGGTTTGCGTGTTTGGCTATTTTGATCACTGAATGTGTCATCACAAGCCGTTGAATGGCATGCGCACCAGATCGAGAAACGAACCCTTGACAAAGTTACTCAGTGGCAAAGTATGCAATACAGAAAAGTCACATGGTACACACACACTCATTCGTCTCTCTATCAAAACAGTTCCCTGCCAACAACCCTCAAGGCACCCCCCCCACACACACACACACACACAACCCACCCACCCTGGCCACACCTTGATCCCCCCCCCCCCCCCGCGCCCCCCCCCCCCTCAAATTTTGGAGGTGTTGCCTAACGACTATGTACCAGTTGCAGGAGATGGACTGACCATGACAATTCAAGGGTAGTGCCAGATTAGCTTGGCGCCTGAAGGCGCCAAGCTAATTTGGCACTACCTTTGAATTGTCATGGTCAAGCCATCTCCTGGTGTAGGGATCCGAGGCTAAAAAGGTTAACCAGATCGATCACTACATGCACACCCACCATTTCACCATCTGTCAACCGACTTTGGCAATCAGAAGTAGGTCACAAAGCTGAAGTCTTTTGATGCCAACAGTGGATGTACCCTTTGCCTGTCAGTAGAGTTTTTTGTCGCGATGATTCCTGTAGGAATCATCACAACAAAAACCGCTACCAACACACAAAGGTTAAAAGCCCAGACAAACACGGTATTGCATGTTCATCTAGTCCTTTTCATCCACCGTTTTCTGAAACGTGCATTTTGACCCACGTCCAATTTCTGAATATCTATTCATCATCCAACTATCCACTGATCCATCCACCCATGGCTCCAGCCAGTCAGCTAACCCGCCAGCAATTAACCCACCCACCCGCCCATTCATTCATCCATATATCTAAGGGACACAACTCACACAGTAGTCATTTCCGTGTTAAAGTCCGCCTAGGAGTATATACCACAACAGTCACAGAAGTAAATACAAATTTAGAGGTATTTCAATGACTACTGCCGTCAGCCAACAGGGGAAACAATAGTCATATGAAGTGTTTGTCGGTAACACTCACGGCAAACCAGTAAAGCTTTATTTAATGAAAACACTACCCTCATGTATACTGACCAGCAGAACGAATGCAGCATTAAGTGTTTCCGATGATTTTTAAAAATGCTGCATTTCTTTTACTCTAAAGTACATAAAACATCCTTCTTCCTATGACTTGCCATCAGCTAACAGAGGGGAAAAATTGTCATTACTACGTGATTGTTGGTAGCACTCATGCGGCCAAACCATTAACTCTGTACTCGATCAAACCCTACCCTCATAATACATAACGTACTGCTTCCTATTGCTGTCCCCCTTGAACACAGGGTCACTGACTGAGGAATAAAACCCAAGAGTACATGAAACACAAACTAGCTAAAACATTACACGTCCATATCAATTGAGCCTAAAATTAATGACTAACCCCTTGTGCATGCACCAACCAGCACTGTAAGCAGTACCCACGGGTGCATGTACGAAATGGGTGGGTGGGGGGTGGGGGGGGGGGGGGGGGGGCAGTAAATATTTTCACAGACTCATGACCAACCTTTTTTTGGCCAGTAGAAGTTTCAGCATTATTTTAACAGTACATCGTGCAAGCAGTACAAAGGGGAACAACTACACTAGAGCCCCCACCAGGCTATCAAGAGGTATAGATTCTCATGAGCCCCTGCAACAGCAGGGGCTCATGAGAATCTATACCTCTTGCCAGCATGGAGAAACCCCATTTACATCCTACGACTAAAGTGCAAACTATTCGCAGTCGACAGCACAAGTGAGCCTTTTGCATTGTATGCTGGACACAGTAAACTACTGTATAGTACTGTACCACTGTACCCCCAAAAACCGTCATTTGTGCGCTGGTCTGTGAAACCAGAGACTACAGCTCTAGCCCCTAAGGTTCAAATTCACAGACCAGCAGTGTCCCCCCCTTCCCCCCCCCCCCCCTTTGCATCCTGTGTTGTAAAAGTATCACTTGTGACTGAGGCTAACATCATGAGTGCCAACTACCTGTTATATACTGGTAAGCTTGCCTTTCACCCTGTTTTCAGGCCTGGCCGATTCTTGGGTAAATGTACACCACATGAGGGTAGGAGGGGGTCGCAGGTATAGTCAAACTACAAGACCTAACCCCCTTTGTGTGTGCCGCCACCCATGGTGTTTAAAGTACATGTGGCTGCCAGCTCAAGGCACCAAGCTTTTTCGAGCAATACCCTAGCCTCTCTTTTTTTCTTCTACTTCTTTTTTCTACAACTTGATCTATCTTGGTCCATCCATCCATCAATCTGTTATGTGTAGCAACTGCTCTTATTCACACTTCAGATACCACAACAGGAGACTGATTGACCATGATAGTTCAAGGGTAGTGCCAGATGAGCTTGGCGCCTTGAAAGGCGCCAAGCTCATCTGGCACTACCCTTGAACTATCATGGCTGACCCATCTCCTGCTGGTGGCTCATAATCTTTACATACGACCAATAGGTGAGACAATTTAACCCCCTTGTGCATGCAGCCACCGATACTGTGAACAGTACCGGTGGCCACATGCACAATGAGGGTTAATGCTTATTTTTCAGTATGTACTCACCACTTTCGGTCTGTTATCAGTTGTGGGACTAACAGGCGGGCTGGTCGTCTCTGGGGTTGAAGGTTCACTGGGCACATACTTCGGATCCGGGATTATCAGGGTCTGGAAAAGAAGAAAGGCCACACATTGCATTAACCCTTTGTCTCTCTATAGCGGTTTCTGTTAGGCTGATTTCTGCAGGAATCATCTCAACTTAAAAACACTACCGACAGCTAAAACTCTCTCTCGCTCTCTCTTTTGTGTCTATCAACCTGCCTACACCATTCTGAAGATTATTGGCGTTTGTGCATAAATCCCACCCTCCTAATGGACCTTCCCTCTTCAAACGATGAATATGGCATTTTTTAAGTACACACTTAAATAATAATAATAATAATAATAATAATACCGGTTATTATATATGCGCTTTACCCAATTCTGTGAATGAGCACAAAGCCCCATGAACTGAACCCAACACACACGCTCACGTGAAACACACGCATTCACTCTAAAGACAAACGGTACTTGACAAACCATGATAATTCAAGGGTAGTGCCAGGTGAGCTTGGCGCCTGAAGGCGCGAAGCTCACCTGGCACTACCCTTGAATTATCGGGACATTCACGTGGTGCTACCGAGGTTTCGGAAATTCTGGTCGCTTGTATTTGAAATTTATAAAGTGGCCTGAAACCGGTACCAAAGTGGATGGGAGAGGAACAGCCAGGGTAGCTGGAGAAAGAACCCCCCGACAGCCCACCCAAATTAACCCTTTAAGCCCCAAGGTCCCATTTCTCAGACATGTACCAGTTGCAGGGGATGTATTGACCATGATAATTCAAAGGTAGTGCTAGTTTAGCTTGGCGCCTGAAGGTGCCAAGCTAATCTGACACTACCCTTAAATTATCATGGTCAATCCATCTCCTGCTGCAGGGTCCCGGGGCTAAATGAGTTAACAGTGACACTAGTTGAGAAAAGCATTATGCCGGAACGCAGTATCGAACCTCACACCTTTAGCATTTTTGGGGCAGGCGCCTTTACCACTGCGCCATGGTTCGCGGAATATGTGTTCTGTGCAATCTAAGGTAGCCAGGCGCTGTAACCTGACTCTAGATTTGACTCGATAGGAAAGAGGAAAATCTCCATCAGCTGTGGCCCACTAGAACCTGAGCAACAAATGTTCATACAACATGCGCACAGTGCTTCCAACTGCGCCCTTATCCCCCATACCCACCTTTTTAATGTCAATTTTACTTTACGATTATTAGTTGATGAATGGCTTGTGAGCCATCACCCGGACACAACCTGGCACAACAAGCGAACGGTTTCTTTAACTCTTTCGAGACGTGCCACATCCAGATTCACAGCATAAAGCCGCGAATCCGGATGCGGCACGTCTCGAAAGAGTTGACCTGTTCAGTGCCACCTGATGCAGACAGTGTTTCTGCAATCTGTTAATTCAACACACGACATGGGGACGTAGCTTAGTGGATAAGACACTGCGCTGGCAGTCGTAAGATCCCAGGTTCTAATCTCCTGGTGGGCAGGAATGGGATGTGGACTTTTCCTCAGTCACATCGAGTCAAATTTATGTACAGACTCGGCTTACGGTGCCTGTCTCGCCTTTGTGTGTACAGCACGCATAATCATCAAGCGCGCACATTAAAAATCACATTGCCATTATTGGTAGGGCCAGTGAAATGGAAACAGAAAATATATCACATGCACCGAAGTTAATAACAGGGTGGAGGTTTGCACATAAAGTAGCGCTTAGTAGCAGCAGGCTTTCAAAGCTCCAGCTTCCATCCCTATGGAGCCTTGAGCATCTTTAAATAGTTGGATATGTGCGCCTCGGAGACACCATACCATACCAAACCATACCATACCACACTCAAAACAATTGATGTCCCAGGAACATGGATTCAAAGCAGGGTCTGCAAGAGGCATAGATCCTCATGAGCCCCTGCAACTGCGGGGGCTCATGAGGATCGATACCTCTTGCCGATGGGTGGTGTTTAATGTTTCTCGGCGCTGAGGAAGTTAAATTAGACTAAAGGACAAAGACAAAGTGCACAACACACCTGCCCAGGGAAGACAAAGCGTGACACCATCTTGTTGAGGTTCTGCAGGACGGTCGGAGTGGTGTCGTGAACAGCAGCGATGCGCGCCAGCGTGTCCGAGGGTTTCACCTGCGATAAGGACAAAGGGTTGGATTGTAGGTGAGACTCGGTTGGTTAGTTTGGGTTTAATGTCCACGGCACCGAAGTGATAATGGACAGCCCTGACAGGCGGGTTATGGAGGACAGGGAATCTATTACCTATGGAGTACGACCTGAACACTGATCAACTCAGGCGCACTCCAACTGTGCCACTTTGATTTACCAGGACCTTTCAACGGACATGCTATTGAACAAGCCCGTCTTTTCCCCCTGGATTGCAAGTCCAGCTACCGGGGCCGGGATGAGGATTTGAACCCATGACCCGGCGATTCCCTTCGCTCTCCTGCTCAGATGCTTAACCGCCTGAGCTATTTCGGACTCAAGGTGAGACTCATTGCTTGCAAAGAATAACGGTACCTCCTAGTGCTTGCCACCAGTACTGTTTGAAGTATCGGTGGCTGCAGGCACAAAGGGGTCACTCATTCACACCTAACACTGACTTTCTCAACTTGGCCTACGTGACCCTACAGCCGCATTTCACAAACCTTGGAGGTGTCACCTAATGACCATGCACCAGTTGCAGGAGATGGATCGACCATGGTAATTCAAGAGTAGTGCCAGATTAGCTTCGCGCCATAAGGCGCCAAGCTACTCTGGCACTACTCTTGAATTACCATAGTCGATCCATCTCCTGCTGTAGTGCGTCAGAGCTAAGTGGGCTAAGAAAGCGCCGATGTAGACTAAACCAACTGTGAAAGTACGATTAACTCCCTAATATATGCAGCCATCAGTACTGTCTACAGTACCCGTGGCTGCAAGAACAAGGGGGTTAAAGTCAAATAATCAGCCAACCACCGGATATTTAAAACAGGCAGCCCCAAAATAGTCAGTTCCAAGGTATCTGATCTGCACCGACCGAGAATATACATAAATAAGAACTGCATGACTGTTTATTGACAATGTCAAGCGGAAACATGGACTCTTGCTCAGTTTAAGGCTCAGCTGAAAACTCACTTCTTCCAGCTTGCTTTTCCTCAGTCGTAGATCCGATGTCCTGTTGTATTTATTTGTCATGTTTCATATCGTCTATGTCATGTTTGAATGCGCGTGACAGCGCAATTAGTTTTTGCCACAAAAAAAATTTGCGCTATACAAGAACCATTCATTATCATTTACTTATTATTATTATTAAATATGTTAGACATCAAAAGCGTTCTCCCTTATTTTCACGTCAAAGCCCCCTGGCAAGGATGGACACTCTAACCCCTTCACTGCCAGTGAACGCAAATTGTGTTTTTGAAATCTCCGTGACCTGAACGAGAAAGGGACATGGATGAAAAGTGGATTCAGTAAGCGGCACAGATCCTCACGAGCCTCCAGCGACTGCTGGGGGCACATGAGGATCCATACCCCTTGCGACGGGGGTCGTGTTTGCTTTTTCTCAGCAGTCGAGGGGTTAACCCTTCTCAATACAAATTCTGACAGTGGATTCTTATTGCCTGCTGCGAGTGAGCTCTGAAAGATGACTCGGGCACGCTGCTTCAGTTACTACAGCCGATCCAACACCCAATGGGTTATCCCATTCAAGACATGATGCATCTGGAGATGTGGCTTTAAACCTTCCCGTGCCAACGTACGTACAGTTTGTTTCTGAAGACCGTGTTCACTGAACGACCAAAAGTTGCAACTGCCCAAGGAACATAGATACAAAGTGGTCCCAGCAAGAGGCTTAGATCCTCATGAGCCCCCGCAGTTGCGGGGGCTCATGAGGATCTATGCCTCTTGCAGTTAGATCACGTTCGCTTTTCTTGATAGTGAAGTTGTTAAGCCATGTAACTGGATGCAGCACATTTCAAATGAGTTAACTTTGTTATCACCAGGCATTACAAATTGCTCTAGACAAAAAACTACGATAACTGTCCACTGGCTGCCTTGGAATCATTCACAGCAGACAAAAGCTTGCTAGTCAGTCAACAACACTGCAATCGATTTGGGAACTGCGCTAATTGGTAAACAAATTAACTGTTTCGCAAATACGACAAACAAAAAAACAAATGCCAAGCCTTCTCAAAATACCTTTTTCGCTCAGAAACCTCCTCAAAATAAAGGTTTTCCTCTCAGAAACATGTTTTTTTTTTTAGAACAGTACAGATTTGAGAGCACTTCATGTACTGCTTCACTTACATTTTGTCACAGAGTTAACTCTTTGAGCTCACTTTCTGTGGGAATTCACAATCGTATAACATTTCATACAGACTCTTTCTTGATATTATCATGGTAGCGGTAATTATTATTGCTGTGATCATGACTGATTACCTTGTAATCCATCGTTCCCTTCGGGCGACTTTTGCTTGGTCGCTTCTCCGGCGAAGTTGGCAGACCCTTGTTGTTGCTAAAAATGCCACCACCACCTGCCTGCTGAAGAGCGGCCAGCACAGTGTGCTGCAGTCCACTGGCACTCAGCAGGGGGAGGGAACTCAGCTCAGCCTGATCCACCTTGGGGGGGTCAGGCAGCTGGTGATGGTCGACATACCATACTGTGTCCCCTCGATGATCACCTGAGGCGGAAATTTTTTTAAAAAACATTTGGGTGTTGGTAACAGTTTTAGTCACAATGATTCCTACGGGAATAACACCCTGACATCCTACAGGAATCAAGGCGACTAAAACCGCTACCGACACACAAAGGGTTAAAAAGTAGACTTCATGTCTTTTGGTGTTTAATGCGATCTGCTCCCGGGTGGGTTTTGATTGTTACAATTTGCCGATACACTGGGTTATCAATTCTGTCTTCCCTCACTTTTCCACCCTTTTTTGCACGACTAGTGAGACTAGGCGCATGTGGCAGAGGTTTCCCACGGCCTTTTGAACATAACAAAAGAAACTCTCCTGCTTACAAGCGAAAAGAAGAGCAGAAAGTCTTTCATTTTACCACATTCAAACTTCATAATTTAAGTAAGTCCTTTTGTCCCACATTATTGTAAGACATATTAAAGGCCCACTACCGCCATAACTGTTCAAAGATAGACTTCTGTAACAAACGGTTACAAAACGCTACACAGGTCTAGTTATGGTTCATTTAGACACAGGAGAATCCAGTTGAGCACACGTCGCTTTAATATCAAGTGACCTGACAATGACTCCACTCCGTTCTATAAATACATTGCTATCAGTACGAGAGACAGCTAAAAATAGTTTAAAATGCTAACGGCTGCACAGAATAAATAAGTGTGATTACGCATGTGCTGTTGCTGCCTGTCCAAACTGCTGTTAAAGTTCATTAGGTGTGTCGACAAGACATAACAAACACAAATGGTGCAGAAACGCGTCTTCAGATTTATGCGTAATGGTACTTTAAGAACATTTATAAAGAACATATTGCTTTTAATTACTCTTCATTTCCTGGAGTAGGTTGCTTTAATAAATAAGTATTTTAAGATTTAAAAAGGTTCAACTTTTTCAAGCCTGGAATCGATTTTTTCAAGCCTGGAATCGATGCTGTCACATCTGTAAGGCGCCCCCCCCCCCCACCCCCACCCCCCCCTCTCGCCCCCACCATGTGCAAGGTTAGCCTGTGATAAGCTTCATTAAATGTGTAGATCACTATCGCTGACCGACCCTTTGTCATCAGCTACACAGTTGCCCACTTCCATCCATTTTGTGCACCACACATGCATGAGTCGTAATCTGTGTCCATCTATTTAACACCATGGCCACATTTTCCAAATTGTGGAGGCGTCACTTAACCCTTATCATTTGAAATACACCAGTGTGTGAAATAGGTTTGACTAAAATAGTTCAAAAGTAGTGCCAGAATAGCTGGATGCCTCTAAGAGCCAAGCTACTCTGGCACCACCCTTGAACTAAAGCCATCAATTGGTCTAAATCCTTATCTGTAAGAACTATAATGTAGCTTGCATATGGCAGTGTACAAATTTGAAGCTTTTATCCTCAGTATGATATGGGTTAACAACTCAGAGCCAGTTGCAGGACTGACCAAACAAACTCAAGGGTATTGCCAGATTAGCTTGGCGCCGTCATTCATTCAGTCCTCTCTGCGCCGTCTGGTGCTTGAGGCGACGGCAAGGGAACGCCACTTTTGTCTGTCAGCTGCTATTTTGGGTGCTGTTTGCAGAGTAAGACCTCTGTTCTTGAGCTCTCGCTCCACGGTTCGGCGCCACGTCTCCTTTGATCGCCCACGGTTTCTCTTCCCCTGTGGTGTCCATCTCAGTGCCACCCTTGGTAATAAGTCGGGTGACATTCTGCAAACGTGGCCTAGCCATTTCCATCTCCGTGTGGCGATGGTTTCAGCGATGCTGTCTGCGCCTGCTCTCTTCCGTAGTTCCTCGTTTGTGATCATGTTTGGCCAGAAGACCTTCATGATCCGTCGCAGGCACTTGTTCTGGAAGACTTCCAGCTTGCGTTCCGTAGCAGTAGTGGATTTCCAGCACTCTGACCCATAGAGAAGGACACTCAGCACGTTACTCTTAAAAATACGAAGCTTGGTGTGGATGCTCAGGTTTGTAGTCCTCCAGATGGGTTTCAGCATTGCGAAGGCTTGGTCAGGCACCAAGCTAATCTGGTACTACCCTTGAATCAGCATGGTCGCTCCATTTCTTGAGTAGTAAATGTGTCAAACAATTATCCCGCAATGACCTACTGTAATTTCTCGACAATAATTGATTACAATAAACAAATCTTTTATTCACACTGCTAACCCAGGCCATTCAACCGATCTGTGGAACTTTACGTGTAACAAAAAACCAGTCCTGATCTTTGTTTCAAATATAATTTCCACAAATACGTCAACAGGCAGACGTCACATGAGTCAGGTCTGGCAGACCCACCTTTGGAGTGATCGCCTGAAGCAGCTGTAGCAAAGAGTTGTGATGATGATGAAGTTCGAGAGCCAGAGGACACAGGGGGCCCGGCCTGCGCCGCATCATCGTCTGTTCCCCCATCCCCCTCCTTCCGGCCTTCTCTGTGTGATCCGCCCGACCCTGATGAGCCTGAGCGGAACCTTAATGGGGGGTAAAAAATTAAGAAATAATTCGACGTTTGAAAAACACTATGTTCGTAGGTACGCGCATCGACAAGAATTAATTAATACACTGGCTCTTTCGCCGTTCATTAACTTCCCGCACTAAGTTTTATGAGAGTGACTGAATGAATGACGAACAGTCATTACAGTAAAATTTACGTCACATTTGTATGCTGGTCTGTGGTTTTGGACCTTATGAATTAGCCATGAAGTCCAAACTCATAGACCAGCTCACATTTAAGCATTACACTGATGTCAGCGCACAAAGGCCATCAGGCCGACAACTGCCGCAGTTGGCCTGTGCGTGGGCGGTCAATGTCAGCCCAACGGCTTTTTGCACACTGGGATGGCGCTCTGACTCTGAGTCTAAAATCATGCAACCAAACAGCACACCATAAATTTATACAAATGCACCTTCTTATTTTTTTTTAACCTTTCAGATGACAGTAGTGTGGTTTTTTTTTTTAGGTGATTCCTACTGGAATCACCTCGACAAAAAACACACTACTGTCATCCAAAGAGTTCAAATAACAGGAACGCCAGTCAACGCAGTCAAGTGATTCATTACTGAATGTAAACTGTCACTACATCAATAAGGGCATGAGACAATTCACTCGTGTGTCAATCAGAAACTCAGCGTGTTCGCGCCTTGACTGCTCCTGACTAGACTATACCGCTCGGTGGTAACTGAAGGACACATGATTATAGACATGTTTTTTTTCCTCTGAATGGTAGCATCAGCAGCAGTCAAAGGGTTAATTAACATTTTTTTTAAACACAACATTTTCGTCATCAATTATAGTCGTTGACTTTTGCATCCTTTCCTCTGTTTTATTGTCTATCCGTCTGTCCACCATCTATAAGCTGTGTTTCCATATCATCGCGTCATAGTGACGACGACAGCGACAAAAATCAAGAACTTAGAAATAAAGAAGGAGTGTTTCCAAAAGCGTGACGCAGAAGTGGCGCGGTAGCTGGGCGACAAGCGACAGCAGCGCAACCAATTTTATCCCTCAGTCAGGCAATTTAGCGACAATTTTGTGCGATTTCAGCGATGATGCCGTGTTTTTCAGTACGCAACAAATTTCAGCTATTTTTCCAAATCAGAACAAAGACACAAAATCGTTTTGTCGCGCCGCTATAAGGAAACACACAAAGTGATTTTCTGCCTGCCGCCCAGCCACTTTTTTGTTGCGCCGCTGTCATATCGCAATTTGGAAACACAACTTTATACATGCAGTTAGTCCGTCCATCCATCTGTCAAAAATCAACCAATCCACAAATCTATCCATCACCTTCTAATACACACACAACACCCTCCTGCCTTGTCACTAACACCTGTGAAGCCAAGGCACAGTTTCAACAAGGATCCTACCACACCAACGCTTGCCATGACATCAACACCATTCACAGACGATCACAAAACTAGCATGTATCTAGCAGAGTACAAGCACCACAACTTCAAACATCTGTCATACCCAAAATACAACGCACAGGACGACACAGAACTAGCGTTTACCTAGCTCACAACTAAAACACCTCCGGACCCTCATAAAACTCCTCCAAGCCTAAAATCTTATTTTATCTCCTTCCCTGCCAGTGTGCGTATATTTTGGTTTCTGATATCAATGTTCATTCAACGGCCAAAAGCCAAAACTGTCTGAGAAACATGGATACAAACTGGTCTGGGCAAGAGACATAGATCCTCATGAGCCCCCGCAGTCGCGGGGGCTCATGAGGATCTATGTCTCATGCAGCTGGATCTTGCGTTCGCTTTTTCTCGGCAGCGAAGGGGTTAAAAGTTAACACACTTGAAACGTGCTGCATTCAGATCATATATCCGACATGCCGCCTGGGTACACGGCATAAAAGTGCACATATGCACTTGCATGCCATGTATCCGGATGCAGTATGTCTGCAACAACCTGAACCTTCACAGAGTACGCACTAACAACACGTTTCATTTTTGATCACCGACAGACATGCATGCAGTCTGGATAAGTATTGCCCAACTCGTTGAGACTGCATGAACCACAACAGGCCAGAGTCTAGCCTAACTTCATAAGCACAGCTCCAAAACAAAGCAGCATATAAATATAAAGCCAAACATTACTGACACACTCGACAGGTGTTGCATTTGGATACGCGGCTTTATGCCGCGTTTGGATATGCGGCACTTTACGAGTTAGTCCAAAACAAGCTTCAAATTAATGTCATGACTGGCTGCAAGCCTCAACCAAAAGCAGCATCACACAATCATCGTATCCTAGTCCTACTTTTGAACTTGACAAAATGTCTTGCCGTTGTGCAAGCCATCCAGACCAAAAAGGTGACTGCCCCTCCCCTTCCCCCCAGCCCCCCCCCCCCCTCAAAGAAAAGGTGATTGTGTTGTAACTGTCTTTTCTAAGCGTGTTTCTTTCTCCGTTGGGTTCTTCTGTTGTACAAGCAGTCCAGAGCTGTCTCACAGCAAAGACAAATTTTCCAACAACGCTGGCTAGCTCCAACAATCTGCTCAAATCAAGAGAGAAACTACACAGGTGATGTTCCAACTTGAGACAAACATAGCAAGAAACTGTCATTAACCTCCCAGCACACCTGTACCTCTGGCTGCATGCACAAGAGGCTTAACCCATTCACAGCATGAGATGGATCGACCATGATAATTCAAGGGTAGTGCCAGATGAGCTTGGCGCCTTCAGGCGCCAAGCTCATCTGGCACTACACTTGAACTATCATGGTCGATCCATCTCCTCCAACTGGTACGCACGTCGTCGTTAGGTAACACCACCAGAATTTGGGAAATACGGCCGCGGGACTAAATGGATTAAAATGTGAACAAGTACAGGAAAATGTACTCCAGCATAGCCATAGGAAAGCGAAAAATGATTCCATGCGGTCAACTCTCCCGGAAGAACAGAACAGTGATCTACGACGTACACTACTGCTTCTGAGAGCAGCGCTGTTAATGTTGCTGGGTATTACATGAAGGACCATTCTTTATGCCCAGGTTTCGTTGGCAGCAATTTATCTGATGTCAAATAATATGTCACGCAGCCATGACAAATCTGTGAGAAAATAATGTGGTGTGGGCGCGCGCGCACATGCACAGAAGGGGGAGGGGGGGGGGGGGGGGGGCCTTAACTCATCACATCCTGAAGCTGAGTTTGTTCAAACTTGCTTATTGTCCTATGACGGCTAACAGACTGGGAGACAGATCAACCGTTTGAGTTCAAGGGTGGTGCCAGAATAGCTTGGTACCTGAGGCGCCAAGCTATTCAGGCACCACCCTTGAACTATTATAGTCAAATCTGTATCAAGCAATGGGTGTATCAGGATGAAAAGGGTTAACTACACACCATCTGTCCTCAACGTTCGCAGCCCGTCGCGTACCACTACCTCCGAGCTGTCACACTTAATCCATCATGGTGTTTGGGTTACAAACATCTGTTGCATGCCAATATATAAGATTTTGTCAAATTTGCTTATTGTCCGTCCTATGCAGGCTACATTACAGATTAGGAGATAGATCAGCTGTTTTAGTTTAAGGGTGGTGCCAGATTAGGATAGATCAACTGTTTTAGTTCAAAGGTGGTGCCAGAATAGCTTGGCGCCAGAGGCGCCAAGCTATTCTGACACCACCTTTGAACTATCAGTAAAATTCATTTCAAGGCAATGGGTGTATCAGGATGATAAGGGTTAAAAGCGAAGTAATTTACCTTAAAAAAACTTCTGTTGGGACCTTTGAAAAAGTGTTGACACATATATTCGACTTCTGTTATATCTGACCTTGTTACAAGTGGAGCAGACTGTATTTTGTTTATTGTAAATACCGAGGTCGCGTGTTCCCCCAAACTTAGCACGAGAGGCGAGAAAGCGCAGAGCGCATCACAATGGACGATCGGCAATGCGAGCAGGAAAACTGCCAGTACAGAAACCCATTATTTCCGTGAAACTGCCCAACATCAGCCGCAAAGTCTGCATTAACACGATGGAACTACTGTTTTATAACAAAGTTAAATCATTATAATAGCTGTTGAAACGACATGGCAGACCATTTTCAGAAGCCACCATGACTGGCTTCATCGCCATTACGCAGGTTTAAGTACATTGAGAGATAGTTTTGCATAGCATTATTTCCAACAAAAAACAACAACAAAGGTTATATTGTAACAACTGTATGACCAGGAAGCAATCGTCCTCTGTCCTTTGTCAACCTCAGCTTAAATTTTGCCACATTACTTGTGATTCACAGCAAACCAGTATCACCTGAGCGCAAGAGCTAGCCGAGTTGCCCACATTTCGTGGCTCACCAAGTCTACTCTTGGCTCAGAGTCGCGTAATCTAGCGCTGCTCCTGAACTCGCAGCTGGCCTATTCAGGGACATATTATTTCCTGTCACAAACATGCATGTATATTAAGAAACTCAGCGCAGACTTATATTTTGATGACTGGAAACTAAGTTGGGGACAAATTTCCTTTTTCCTTTCTCTGTTATGTATGCGACACTTGGTTCATGTTCACCTCCTCCATTTGCCAGTGGACACAGAGTGTGCTTGAGAAATCACTGTAAATTCAACGCTGATGATCCTGGTCTATGAAACATGGACCCATACAAAGTGATTTCAGCAAGAGGCATTGATCCTCATGAGCCCCCGCAACTGCAGGGGCTCATGAGGATCTATGCCTCTTGCAGTTGGGTCTTGTCCACTTTTTCTCGTCAATGTCCCTCCATACAGACTGCTACATGTAATTATCACTGCCTTCCATCAGTCCGAGCCCTGCAAAACTCATCGAGTCAATGCGAAGTGCCAGCTGTTACCAACCCATTCAATAGCGGTTATTCCTGCATCGTAATGTGTGAGGTCAAGGACAGAAGGTCGTGCCCCTTTTACAGTAAGGAAAGACCGCAGGTTGTACCCCTGTATGGTAAGGCCTAAAGAGACTGTTTCGTGGGCTGGACCGCACCCCCCCCCCCCCTCCCCCGATCAATGACCGCCCCTGGTCACCGCATCAATGCATCCTCGTAGCGGTCGTTCTGTTAATACCGGAAAAGTAACTCAAACTGTGGAGGTAGGTCTATGAAGCAACTCTTGGCGAGCAAGAGGCTTAAATATTCTCATGAGCCCCTGCCGCTACAGAGACGCATGAGAATGTATGCCTCTTGCAAGTGGTGAGGGAATGGCTGAATCCACGAAATATCTGAAGTCGACGGATTTTTTTTCTCTTACTCAGATTTACTTCTGATTCAAGAATATAACCTCTACTGCAGCCAAACCCCACACGGCTGCCGCCCGCAGATTTTGCCAGCAGGGGACACCGATTCTCGCGAACATTGGACTCCACGCCACTTGCTGCTGGTCGGGCCTGGATGACATACTGTCTCTCCGGCCGAGGTTGCAAAACAAAAAAAAGTGAAACTGATACATAGTCACATGCTACCCCCACCCTCTACCCCCAACAACTTCCTCATTCTGAGGAACAGATATTCAGAGCCAATCCCTGCTTGCATGAGGCACAGATTCTCACGAGCCCCTGCACCTGCAGGGGCTCATGAGAATCTATGCCTCTTGCAGATATGGTGGATGAATTAAGCGGCAGGCCTGCTGATCAATTACTGATGAACTATACGCGAAAGCATACACAATACAGCAACCTTTGCTGAACTCATCTCAGACATGGCACATGTGCAGATATGTGGGCATAAAACCGCACATACTTACGAATGTGCTAAATAACAAAGTAGTAATCTATACACAATATATTGTAACGAAAGTCAAACAAAACAACTTTTTCAGAGGTTGCAACTACCTTTTCTTTCTACGCAATTTACTTAACTTATGAAACTATGCCCTGCCCCCACCCCCCCCCCCCACCCCCCCCCCAAATTGGGTCCCCCAGCGATATGTTATATATAATATATATATATATATATATATATATATATATATATATATAATATATATATATATATATATATATATATATATATATATATATATATATATATATATATATATATAAGTTTGTTGTAGCGAAAAAGAGCTATGCATTTTGTACTTCTGTATACACAGTTGATGAACTCTTTCGGTGTTGGTAGCAGTTTTAGTCACAATGATTCCTGCCGGAATCAGGAATCATCATGACTAAAACCGCTACGGCTACTCAAAGGGTTCATTTTACTACACCGACACAGCTTGTATACACAGAAAACAAAACAAAATTGTAAGTTTACGCTGCTTTGAATTTCGCCAATAAAACAGGTTCTCAATGTTGCCTTTGCCTTGACTACGACTTCCCTGTCCATCTTTTCACAAGCCATGCATCGGTGAATATAAGCTCTAGGCGTTGCTACTGCCCATTCACCCATCGGGAAACAAAAGCGTACCTAGCAAAGGCGAAGAGGAGCTGCCCAAAATACACAGAAATGTACCCAGAGACCTACAAAGCAACAGTGAGTGAGACAGCATGCAGCTAGGGAGATTTATCCACAATGTAAGCAAGATTATTGAACAATGTCTGAAACAAGAGCTGCTCCAATAAATCCACACGTGACTCTGTGTCAATGGGTTCGTGTGTCTGGGTCGGCCGGGAGCAAAATGCATGTGAACATGCGAGGGTGTGCACACAGGCAAATATTTACTGACGGGCAAAGGGCAAAAGAAATGCGACATTTTGGGAATCATCAGAAACACTAAAATGTTTCTTATGATTCCAAAAATGTCACATTTCATTTGCTCGTCAGTATATTTATGCAATGAGCCATACAGTTCAAACCTACAAATGTGACAGTTTTCCCATGCTACAGTTTAGAACTGTGATAGTTGACTGTAACTACATGACTATGATAGCTCAAGGGAGGTGCCAAGATGGCTTGGCACCTGCAGGCGCCAAGCTATTCTGGCACCAAATCAGACCAAAAAGATGACTGCCAAGCGAAAGAAGAACCCAACAGAGAAAGAAACACGCTTAGAAAAGACAGTTACAACACAATTTATTAATATTTTGGGTAAATACCCCTCTTCAAAATAGCCGCCGTGAGATGGCCTTAGTGGCCTGCTCAGCGTTAAACCCAAATAATTAACTAACCAATTCTTCAAAATCACAAAGAAGTATAGAGATCAGTCGATCGCTACTTATCGAAGAAGAAATGTGGAAACCACCCTTGAACTATGGTTGATCAATGATCTTCTCCTTGTATGTCAGAGCCCAATTTGTCGTCTGACTGCTGAAGTTTACTTATAATAATACTTATACTTATCGAGCAAGGATGTGTGTTGGATGGTTAGTCTGGGGTTTAACGTCCATTGCACCAGAGTGGTAATGGATGGCAAGAACGGGCGGGTTATGGGGGACAGGGACAGCTAAACTGTCTACGGCGTATGACCTGAGCACTGATCAATTCAAGCCCACTGCAACTGTGCCATTTTGATTTAATAGGACTTGTCAACAGCAAGACACGTGCACTTCTGCAACCGTTCAGATTGTATTTTGCAGTAACCCTTTTAGTCCCCGATCCCTACAGCAGGAGACGGCTTGACCATGATAATTCAAGGGTAGTAACAGATTAGCTTAGCGCCTGAAGAAGCCAAGCTAATCGGGCAATAACCTTGAATTATCATGGTCAAGCCATCTCCTGCAACTGCTACATAGTCATTAGGCAACACCTCCAAAATTCGAGAAATGGGACCTTGGGGCTAAAAGGGTTAATATGGCCAAAGCCAGTGTGTCCATTTTTTCGAGAAAAGCGCGATTTTCATCGTTAGACAGTGAAAATCGCGCTTTTCTCAAAAATGGACATACTGCCTTCCGCCGTCTAACAACAGTTTTCTGCCTGTGCGCAAGTCTTGAGATTTTGCACCTTAGGGCTCTGAGGTGCAAGCCTCAAACTTACTGGTCAGTAAACATGCCTGAAGGACGCGTGTGTGGAGGAAGTGAAACACACAATGACGCAATGACAGAAAGAAAGCGTAACACCAAGCAAACCAGCCAGCGGTATACATATTAGCACAACTATCAATAATGCCGTGCCTTTGTAGCTAAGAAAAAAAGAAAAAAAAAAGGGGGGGGGGGGCGGGGGCTCGAGGCCACTGGCTTCATCACACTAACCATCTCGCCTCCAGTTAATCAATAGATCCAGTTTGCTGCGATACTCTTACTGATCAAATCATCTTGCCCATGAAATCGTGCAAGCACACACAGTGCAGTGGCGTACGAAGATATTCATTCTTCACTGGGGAAGGGGGGGGGGGGGGGGGGGGGGGGGCGCGGGGGCATGCCTTGCTAACATCGAAACGGTCGAAGTTCACATTTCCAGACTGATATGGATCAAGTCTGATAGCTCAAGGGTTGTGCCAGAATAGCGTAGTGCCTGTGGGCACCAAGCTATTCTGGCACCACCATTGAACTATCAGGGTTGATGCAGATCTTGTTGTGGGTACTGGATAAAAGAGCGGGGTGCCTTAAGGACATGTTACTTTTCAGCCTCCCCAAAAATCAAACAGCGTTCGAAGTTCACATTTCCAGATATATTTCCAGAAAGTGTGATAGGTCAAGGGTAGTGCCAGAATAGCTTGGTGCCTAAGGGCACCAAGCTATTCTGGCACCACCCTTGAACTATTGGGGTCGGTGCTGGCATGTACTGGATAAAATGGTTTAAATAGTGGTACTTCCAAGTGTTTTGGCGATTTGACCATTTCACTAATTCAGCCACTGCTAAAATAAATGACTGCTGGGACCTGATTTTATACACCTTGACCGCTACTAAAGACATACAAACGGCAGAAAAGTATTGTCAGTACAGCTTCAATCCGTAAGGTAGAAAAATCACAGGTCAGCACACAACAAACAATGCTTGTTTGAAAAAGGCAGTCCACAATCTGAGGAAGTTTCGCACCTGAGATAAGCACACGAAAACAGACAGACACTAACATTATCCTAAACAGACTTTTACCTTTTCATCATGATGCTTTTCAAAAGCCAAACTTGCACAAGATTGCCACTAAGCACAAGGCCAAAAACCTCTTGCTTGCTGGATTCCAAATGTAACCTGGTTAGTGTATTTTCAAGTAGTTTCTGGACCAACCTACTATCAACTCTCCCCCTCTCCTGAAATATTCCCAATAGGGTATCTCCAATCTCCTCTTGTGCCAGGTGCACCACCTGTATTGTGAACGGAACAGTACTGGTGGTTGCATGCACATGGTTGTTTAATAATATCCGTCCTATTGGCTCACTACAGGCACAGCAAGATATGAAAACTGGTTCCAACAAGAAACCGTGGATCAGTTTACCTTTTCAAAATTTATTTTCAGTCATATCAATTTGCATGATGATCCACCAGCAACTATGTACAGTACTAGAAACTGGAGACTGCATCATGTGTGCCAAAACACAAAGAGGGTGCATGAGAGCGCTTAATCCTGCGCCAGCCACTAAGCAGGGTGCTCTGCTACCGCACAGCACCTTGCTTAGTGGCTGGCGCAGGACTAAGCTCGCTCGTGCAAACCGACCCCCTGGCTAAGTTAGGTCCACCGACCAGTAACTTCAGCAAGCCTTATACTTGCTGAAAGTTTCAGGTCAAGCTGTCAATCGTTAACCCCTTCACCGACACCGGCCAAGTGGCAAGACATTTTTCTTTGCGTGCCGATTGGTTGGTTGGTTGGTTGTACATGGCTTAGCGTCCCGACAGCAACAAGACTTGCGCAGTGCGATTCCGGGGAATAAGGCCCGACAATACACGTACGCACTGAGTCATATTCAAAGCTGACATTCATGTGATTCATGTCACAGTAAACAAGTCAAGTATCTTACCCACAAAACCTACACGGCCGATCACTGCTGTAATGCACGATTACAACTTAAACCTTTACATCCTGAGGCTGAGTGATTGTTGACAATTCTTATTGTCCGATGAAAGCTACGTTACAGATTATGAGATAGGTCAACCGTCTTAGTTCATGGGTGGTGCCAGAATAGCTTGGCGCCTCAGGCGCCAAGCTATTCTGGCACCTCCCTTGAACTTACATCACATTCAAATTTATGTCAAGCAACAGCTGTACCAGGATGAAAATGGTTAAACAAGTTATGCGTAGTTTTCCAAAAATGTTTTTAAAACACTAGGCCGACATCACGAGGGTATTTGTTATGGAGTAATCTAAGGTCAAGTTGCTGACCTTTCTTCGCTCTACTGTTTGCAGATAGCAGGGTTGCCAAAATCACTGTTTATGGAAGGGGGTGGAGAGGGGATTGAGGGGGGGGGGAAGGGGGGAGGGGGGGGGGGCAAATGAGGAACAGATTGTTTGGGCTTGACACTTTGGCTGTGGCTAGTGGCGAATCACGTAAGAAAAAGCACTACCCACAGCCAAAGGGTTAAAACGCATTCACTCCTAATCGGATCAACTTGAATTTCTCAACTGTGGGAGGTGTCTACAAGGATTGTGTATACGCTCTGGGAGGTGGATCTGCTGTTATGGATCAAGGGTAGTGCCAGATCAGCTTGGCACCTTCAGGGCGCCAAGCTAATCTGGCACTACCCTTGATGTTAAACTGTAAAAGATCGTTTTCCCATTTTGATGTGTTGTGTGGCTGAATATGTTATCTTGGGTTACAGTTTGAAAAATTGAAACAACTGGAAACAAGAAAGGCAAAGCCATTATGGCTCATTTGTATGACCGATTCACATATCTGTGACCTTTGTGACAATAAGTAAAGGGCTGGCTACTACATGCACCAGCAAAATCCAAATTTTCTCAAAATGTAATAATTTTCACACATCTATCAATCCCCCCTGACCCTTGCGATGAGTCAATTAAATTAGTATGCATAGAAAGGTCTTATCATCAGCTACCTTTGTGCCAAATTTGATTGAAAAATTTGCACAAATGTTGATCATACCTACAATTTTATTACAAAAATTGGCATTTTACACACATCTGCCGGCCTCTTGTGACCCTTGACCTTTCCGAAGGGTCATCCAAATTAGTATGCATAGATAGGTCTTACCATCAGGTATCTCTGTACCAAATTTGGGTTTAAAGTTGTGAATAAAATTTGAGAAAAAGCATCTTTTACATACAAAATCAATACAAAAAGGTAAACTAAAAAGTAAAGGTAATATTCCAGCTTGTTCAAGAAAATTAGCAACTCTCAACAAACTACCATTAAACTCCTGGAAAACAACATTTTCTAAAGATATAACTTGTGAGTGTTCCGAACCTATTCTATTCATCATATAATACTCAAATGCCCAATCACAACACATTTGTTCAGACAAATGCTATAAATGTTGATGATGTAGCAGAAAATATCAATGATATTTTGACATACCAGTTTACTGTATAGCAACAACTATAATTAAATTAAATTGTCACACTCCCATAGGCAACATCTTGTAATGCATGTATAGTTTAGATTAAGAAGTTTCAAGTTTAAAGAGATTTGTTTTGTTGGTTGTTGTTTTATTGTTGCTGTTTTTTTAAGTCCCTTCTATTTATAGAGGGGACTTTTAAGGATGGGTCGCAGTGGGGTGAATTTAATAGCATGTCCATGATGTCAAAGGCTTGCAGGCCTAAACCTCTTACAATTGAAGTAACAAGATAAAAATTACATCATGTCCAGTTACGCTAACCTCCCTCGCTGCTGAACGTATATTAGGCGTGAAGCGCCGCATGTCCATATGTATGTATGTATGTAAACAAGAGAATCTCCGATATTTCTGTACACACAAGCTTGAAACTTGGCGAAATACTTTCTTACATGGGTGGCTAAGAGAGCCTCTGAGCATATTGTAATTGAATGTCTCATTTTAATTTAAGACATAAACAACCGTTTATAGGAAGTCAGCTGACCCAGATTAGAGTTCATAATTTTTGTTATATTTACTTGAAATTTTGGATATAGTTAGTTTGGATAAAGACATTGGATGAGTTCGTTAGCCAGCTTTGTATCCTTTCAATTTCTTTAGTAAAAATTAATTCTTTTCAGAAAAGTAAAAAACTTTGACTTCTAGACAAAGTCAGACAGTGGCGGTGACGTAAAAGAGGCAACTCCACGCAGACATTGACATAATACTCTAAATAAGACGTAATTCTCTCTAGCATGGGCTGAAGTCTATTTAGGATCTTTGGTCAAGAGAGCGCATGAGGATCTATGTCTCTTGCAGATGTTTGGAGCGCACGCACATGCATGCATTAACATGCACACATACACACACAAACACACACACATCGTCGCGCTTTCAAAAGAGCATGCAGCCGCAGGTGACCCGTTATGGCTAGTTTGGAGAAAGACATTGGACGAGTTCGTTAGCCAGCTTTGTACCCTTTCAACTTTGTCAACAAAAATTAATTCTTTTCAGAAAAAAATTAAAACAGTAAAAAAAAATAATTGACATCTGGAGAAAGTCAAACAGTGCCAGTGACGTAAAAGAAGCAACTGTCAACTCTGTCACCACGCAGACAGTCTACTCTGAATATGACGTAATTCTCTCTCTCTCTCACACACAAATATGTGTGCATCTCTAAGAGGCACAGATCCTTATGTGCCCAGAGGGCGCATGAACATCTATACCTCTTGAGGATGTTTGGAGCTCGTACATTCAAACACACATTGAGCGCTTTCTGAGGAGCATGCAGGTGTATTTAGTTTATCATTTAGCTACGTAAAGTCAACCTGATTTCACACAAATTATAGCAAGGCTGAAACTGCACAGTGAAATTCTAGTTTTGTCACCATTTTCGCAAGTCTTGAAGCAAAAGCGAAACTCATATCACGCTACATATAAAATTACCTTAAAAACAAAAAAAATACATCATGACAAATGACATTTGACAAACCACTGCGAGGCTTTTTAAAAAGGAGATATTTCAACATCAGAATCAAGTCAAAGACAAAATGTAGAGACCCTTTACAGCGAAGACAGCTCTCATAGAGGGGACTTTGTGGGTTATGGTTCATCCCATCTTATTTGTTTGATTTTTCATTTTTTTTCTTTTTTTTCTTTTTTTTTTTTTTTTTTTTTTTGGGGGGGGGGGGGGGGGGAAGGGGGGTGGTCTAAAACCACCAAGATATGAGATATTAACCCTTTTAGTTTTATCCCCAAGGTCCCATTTCTCACATTTTGGAGGTGTTGCCTAATGACTATGTACCAGTTGCAGGAGATTGCTTGATCATGATAATTCAAGGGTAGTGCCAGATTAGCTTGGCAAGCTAATCTGGCACTACCCTTGAATTATCATGGTCAAGCCATCTCCTGCTGTAGGGATCCGGGGCTAAAAGGGTTAAGTAAAATTCATTAATTCAACAAGCTGCATCAGTTCTAACTCAGACTCCAAAATGCCTAATCATTTTGATTCGATGTAATGTGCGCCCGCGCTATTTTTCTTTCCCGTCCCACCAGCCCGACCGAGCGACTTGTTTAACTCATTCTACCCAACACCGAAATCCCCAAATTTTGCCGTTGTCCTCTGAAGACTGCACTCCAGTGCAGGACACATATCGACCATGATAGTTCAAGGGTGATGCCAGAATAGCTTGGCGCCCATAGGCGCCAAGCTATTCTGGCATCACCCTTGAACTATCATGGTCGATCCTTATCTTGCTGTGGTGTGTCTGGGGTAGAAAGAGTTAACTTGCTGTCAACAAGTGATAAGTGTCATGCATTACATTGGGTAGACCCGATTCCGATGTCAAAAGAGGGTCATACTAGACGTAAATAAAGTGTAATATATATTCTCATGAAACCTAGCAGCCCAATTTGGCCGACATATTTCATGTCTTACACCGAGACAATGGCAGGTGTTCACTGAATAATCTCGCGCAGCATCCTCGATGTGAGGACCAGTATGTATTCATGAGGCAGGCAAGAGGCATGATTATCGTTAGCTCTTGCATGAGCGGGCGCATGAGGATCTATGCCTGCCCTAGACGGATTGATTGATTGTACATTGCTTAACGTCCCCGACAGCACCTGCCTGCACTGCTTGTGAAAAAAAAAAAATAAACAGAATATTTAATGTATGTCGCCAGCCGGTCCGTAAACCTACGATATGGGGCCTAAATAAAGCTAAGACCAATTAGCAACACACATCCAATATCAAGAGCTACAGGCAGCGCAGACAATAGGGAGAGTTTAAAATAGGAAAATACAGGACGCAAGGGTAGACAGAAACACATGCCCCAGAATAGAGAGGAAAACCTACCCTGTCGGGCTGACCAGGGTGACCCTGGGAACTAAAAAGTAGTTAACCCCACCCGTCCCCCAGGGCAGACCCGGGTGGGGAGCCCCTGACGGAAATAGTTGTTAATTAGTGAATGGTATAGTACAGTGTGAGACTGAGCCCTTTCTACACAGGGACAAAATGCATAGATTATATACGCTCTATGGTTTAAGCTGTTTTTTTGTTTTTTTTTCAGAAACCGTACATCAATGACCATAATGAACACACTTTTTTTTCCCTCTTTCGTTCTGGTTAAGACAGATTCGGGTTTACTGCAGAATATACTTGGATCTACTGAGGCACAAATACGGGCGGGTTTATTTCTTAAAACTCAGAAATTTAAAAGCCAGATTACAAATTAAAAATTACTGACATGGGCTTGGACATGCTGTTATTTGGTTGAGGGCTGGGGGCAGTACACAGCTAGAGCCAGCCTTGAAGGCTTTCAGCAGAACTGCAGTCAGATGGTATGGCAGAAGGTTCTCTGTTCCGTCTGATGTGCACAGAGACAAATGAACCTATCAAGAAACATTCATTCCACCATTACTGCATACTTTCACGAGGATAAATATATTCTTGTTTTTACACCAGACAGATAGCATTCACCGTTTAGCAATGTTCGCCTATAACCATAGACAAAACTCCCCAAGAGACAGATCTTCACGAGTTCCGCACAGAGTGCGGGGACTTGTGAGAAGCTAAGCGTATTTTTGAGTCGAATTACCTTGTGCCTGCTATGTTTACGTAATCGGGTTGTGGTGATGAAAAGAACACAGGCAAAATGTCGACACTCACAAACCAGATAGGTGAGGCTAACTGTTGTCTGTCCAGCGCTGTGATTCCCCTTGGTTTGAGTACTAAAATGTCGACAGCTGCAAGAGTCACATATGCTCATACACATTTAGGAGTAGCCGTGGTCATAAGAATCTGTATGTATCTTGCTGGCTAGTGTTATGAAGTTCTATGCTGCTATGTTTACGCAGCCTGGATAAAATCTGGCTGTCAACACGCGTGATTCGATGTCCCAGCTCTGCTGAGTAGAATAGGGTGATGCTCATGTTCCCTATAGGTTCACGGCAGTGCAAACTCGAGTCTGGACACTAACTGATCAGCCTCCAGGACTGAAGACTGTCACCTATGTGCGCTCATTTGACATGATGTCATGCCCTGTACTACAGTTATCACGGCAGGATTCCACCGAGCGTTCACTTAGTGTATGCATCTAGGGTGGTAGTATTAGTAACGCCAACAGTGTCAAATAGTGGAAATACTGGTACAAACATACAAATCAGCAGCGGTACAGGTTTGCATCATCACCAGGCGCTGAAACAGTCAGCCAGTCAAACATGTCACACCATTATCTGTGCTAATGAGCCATTTTGGTTAAGTTAATGGTCACAAATCTGCCATTTAACAGAATGCATGAACTATTTTATCTGCCTAATTATTCATTAAATTTAATGCCACTGTGCCCCACCATTAGTGATCCTAATCGGCGATTACTGTGCAGTTTCAAAATTATATTATTTTATTATTCTATTACATATCACCTGAACCTGATTGCTATCTTACTGTGTAAACTTAACAAATTAAAGACTCGTGAAAAAAATCAGCTGTTAGGAAATATCTTTTAATTTTAATTTTTTTTATTAATATATGTTTGTAAAATTGTTAATATATTTTAATTATCTCTTATGGTAAGTTACTGTCATCCATACGTACAACTACAAGAGTGTGACTGATTTACAGAGATATTATCAGTGTTTATTTGATTTTTTAACTCTCTTGCTATTGTGAAACATTTATGAATACTAATATTTTCAGTAAAAAAAAAAGAATGTATGCAAGATTATTCACTGTGACTGCATTGGACAATTTCCTTACTACACTACTTTAGCAGTTTTGATTACAAGCTCCTCAACAGTGCGATAGGCTACACCAAGCGCATTTATGCATTGACAAAAACTTTCCATACTTCAGTTTCCCATTTGTTTGTTACGGCACTTGGCTCGCCTGCAAAAGCTCTTTGTTAAAATTTATATTCTTCAAAAAGTACATTCCATTCTTCAGCGGAAAAATTTTTACGCGTGTGCTTCTTTCCATCTTCCATCTTAGCTGTTTATAAAGCACAAACTTTTTTGTCCTTATTTTTTTGTGATTTTGTGCATGGCAAATGTGAAGCAAGTGGGCAGTAGTGTTTTTGGGGGGATTGAAAAATTAGGGGATGACTGGGATGCTAAGGCATTTTAACAGATGGGACTGCAGGGGAAGCCGACTGTGTGCTTTGACCTTCACTCCTTGTTCAAGCAATTCTGTAACAGTTGGCTAACCCTGACTTCTTGGATTAGATTCAGTCCAAGTTCATGCATCTCACCCCAACCCCTCAAACAGTGTTCATCTCTCAAAGTCAAACTGGAAGGCAAGCACCCAGCAGAGGAGTAACCCCTACATCATCCAGCTGCAAGAGACATAGATCCTCATGGGTCCCCACAGTCGCGGGGCTAGTGAGGATCTAAGTCTCTTGCTGAGACCAATTTGCATCTATGCTCCTTGGAAGTTGTGGCCACTGGTCATTGGACTGGCCAAGATTTCTTATGCCTCCACGGACACTGACAAGGCTTAACCCTTATCATTCGGAATACACCAGTGTGTGAAATAAGTTTGACTAAAATAGTTCAAGGGTAGTGCCAGAATAGCTTGGCGCCTCTAGGCGCCAAGCTATTCTGGCACCACCCTTGAACTAAAGCCATTGGTCTCTATCCTTATCTGTAATGTAGCTTGCATATGGCAGTGTACAAATTTCAAGCTTTTAGTCTCAGTATGATATGGGTTAAAGTAATATTTATCAGCAATGTTATCTGACCTGAAGGGATGACTGCAAGTGTAAACATACAGTGTTGACTACATAACACTTCAGAGGTCACTGACTGGATTAGCGGATTAGCCAGTAATGGTATTGGCAAATATCTGTCCCTTTGAACTCCAACAATATTACACTATACAGTAGTGTAGGAAGATTTTTTCCAGCATGGCCCTGCTTGTCTGCCACAGTACTTACCAGCCTTTCAAAATCGAACAATGTGTGTGTATTGTGTATAGGGGGTGGGGGGGTGTCAACTTCTGAAAACTATAACTGTTGGGAGGGGGAGCCTAAAAAGAACTTTTTTTCTCTCTAATTTTTTATTTTTCTCACAAAATTTTGTTTCTCCCAAAATATTGGGGGTGGGGGTGCCAGGGGATACTCTTGCATGAATCCCCCCCCCCCCCAACCCCCACTGTTCTTATGCCACTACAATATGAGCACGTTAACCCTTTAGACACTGCAGTGGGAGGCTGACTGGCCATGACAGTTTAACCCCTTCACTTTGTAAGATCCCCAGCCACAACAGAATTGATTGATTGATTGTACATTGCTTAACGTCCCGACAGCAACAAGGCTTTCTCAGGACGTGCCTGCACTGCTTGTGAAAAAAAAAAAAAAATAAACAGAACATTGAATGTATGTCGCCAGCCGGTCAAATACATTAAATAAACCTAACACATGGGCCTAAATAAAGCTAAGACCATTTAGCAACACACATCCAATATCAAGAGCTACAGGCAGTGCAGACAGTAGGGAGAGTTTTAAAATGGCAAATACAGGTGAATGGACAAAGGGTAGACAGAAACACATGCCCCAGAATAGAGAGATAAACCCACCCTGTGGGGCTGACCAGGGTGACCCTGGGAACTAAAAGATACCTAACCCCACCCAAGTCCCCCAGGGCAGACCCGGGTGGGGCCACAACAGAACATGGATCAAAGTGGTGTCAGCAAGAGGCATAGATCCTCATGAGCCCCCGTGACTGCGGGGGCTCATGAGGATCTATACCTCTTGCAGCTGGGTGGTGGTCAGTTTTTCTCAACAGTGAAGGGGTTACGAATGTTGACAGATTATCTTGGAACTGTTATGGCAAACACATATATCCCACAGCCACTGCACTGTCAGTATAGTGTTTCTGAACATTTTCAACCTTCAACAAGTGCTAAACAAACTTTGTTTGCCTGTTTTAAATAGTTCTTTTTAAATGCAGAGCAGTTATACATGTATGAAAACGAGACCAAAAGGTCAATAATGTGGTAATTTATTTAGGGCCTATAATTTTAGGTTAATAGTTATTACACTCCTCAATCTAAAAAAAAAAAAAAAAATATGTATGTAGATTAGCAACACTCTTATAACGGAGTAATTAGTGTGTACATCTTCAGTTTGCCAATCAATCAGGTCAAGGTCAAGCAGTTACATCACATTCACAGACACCAAGCGAGTGATAATTACAAAGAGCGGGCTTCGAGTTTGACTGCTAAAATTCACCAGTACAATGGATTTTCATTGTCTTGCCTCAACTAAGAATTTTCTACCATTCTTTCCATAATCCATGTGAACAGGCAAGCAGAGCACAGATGTGGTACCTAACACACCAGTGGTGCCATTACTGCAATTTTTGCATCTGTCCACTCGCTCGGATGGGTCCTGTGCACCAGAACTGCACGCTCAGGTAGGCTTCTGCACTTGTAGCGTGGTCTCGTACGTTCCCACGAAGATTGTGATCGCACTTCGCAGTCAAAAAAACGGTTCGTTTCCGGTTTTAGCGTTACTCCCCTTGAGCATAAAATGTTGGAGGGCAAACGTCCCTACTGCAAAAAGATAAGTCTGCGGGGGTTGTTCATTCTCCTCAAAACTTACGTATTCCTGAATCAAGTCCATTGTAGTGCACTTATCTCTCGCATGGCTACGGCCAGGACGGTGCTTTCTGCCGCAAAGCGACACAGATGTTGCAAAATCACCATCATCGTGGAAAAACAAAATTATTTTTCAAATCTGCCAAATCATGTAATTTTTTCGTGGTGCTAACATAAGGATACATTATTGCATATGGGAAAAGTGTATTCTTTATTCATCTTATTTTGCAGCAATGAAACGTCACGTGATTCTTTCTCTGAGATTGCTCATTACAGGTGCAGAGAGCACATGGTCTAAACCGATCTGATGCACAGGACCGGTCCGAGCGACGGGTCAGGTGCGAAAATAGCAACAATGGTGCCGCTGGTGCATGCCACCTAAGCACACCAACTCAGCGTTACTGCCCCTTGTGCACAATCAGGAGGAACTCCTCTGTGCACAAAGGAGAGAAGAACAGCATGCAGAAAAGTTTGATGGCCCTTTTCATCCAGCATTATTGTAAGACATACTAAGAGCACTTAATAGATTAGGGGAGATTGCAAATGATTAACCATTTATTGCCTGGAGAAGGTCCCTTGAAGTTAGCCCTTGTGTGCAGCAATGTTGTAAGTACTTTAATAAAGCTATTACATCCTGAGGCTCATTTTGTAACATTTTCTTATTGTTCTACATTTCAGATCAACTGTTTTAGTTCAAGGGTGGTGCCAGAATAGCTTGGCGCTTCAGGCGCCAAGCTATTCTAGCACCACCCTTGAACTATCAGTCAAATTTCTTTCAAGCAATTGGTGTGGGAGGATGAAAAGGGTTAATCAAGGAAATACAATATGAACCATAAACCATTCTTTTCCTGGAAAAGCCTCTTTAACTTATGGTACAAGGAACTTTTATATGTCAGTGGTAAAATCGGAACATGACTAGAGTGCCTATAAACCAGTGCAAGAGGCATAGATCCACCTGAGTCCCTGCAGCTGCAGGGCTCATGAGAATCTATGCCTCTTCCTGGCAGAGACTTAAGTCATTCCATGATTACCACAGAGCCTTAGCGTGAACTTATACTGAGGTAGAAATAATGTTTAAGTTAATAACTGTCGAATTGAGAATGAAGCATACAGCAGATGCCTGTCTCCAGTTACATAAGGTGATTCCATTGACTATACACTAATGGCATTAGGGAAAGCTTATGAGTATTTAACTCAGGGGTCATACTAATTCATTGACTTTCAAAACTTGTGAAAGTCAAATGCAATGCCACAATGCATAATGTCAAAGCTCAACTAGGTCACAATTGATACAGTTGAAGAGATGTGCAATTTGAATACTTGAATAGACAAAAGTTTTACCTGGGTTGTGTTAACCTTTGGGCTGTCATTTGCGTTTTTATCAAAGTGAATCTTGCAGGAATCACCTCAACAAAAGGTTCCTCATAAAGTGTATACAAATCTGACGGTCAAACACAAAGAGTCAAACAAAGCGCTCATGTCACAGTAAAGCAGTAAAGATGATTTTTCCCTTCTACTCTGTGATCTAGCACCATGAGCATTGCTCCGCTTTACAAGTGGACTCGGATTGGACTGAATTGATGGTTTATATGATCTACAAACTAACAGAAGATATTTCTGGTGGACAAATTGATTGAAACATGGCACCATGCATGCATGCACAATCTGGATTCTTGCACTAAAAAACAAGTATGTAATTCCCCAGCCAGTACCACCTCCCTCCAACCTGATTAACTCACCATCAAATGATCCATGTCTATGCCCCTGCCCCTCCCACTTTCTCAGCTTCTCTAATCTGATTCATTAAGAAATCAACATCATCGCTTCTATAGTTTTCAATACAAAAAAAAAAATGAAAAACAAATTAATGTATTATACTAGCAAAAAAAAAAACAAGCACGCACTTCAGTCTAGCTCTAAAATCCCCATGAAAGAAAGAAATTGGCAGTTTTGCTGCAGCACACAACTGTCTTCCATTCAGATGAACATCATTATTATGTATAACATCACATAATATGTACAAAGCGGTATGCCAACTGATATGTGCAAGACAAGACCGCATGCAGTCTTTGACAAACAAACACTGAACGACTCTCTGTCTCGTGAACAAACCGTGCCAACGAAGACAATTCAACAGCCGCCAAAACAACACGAGAGATTAGCATAATTAACACAACTTACTTGTGCACAACCTCCAACAGTTTGCTCATGATTGCAAAAGTGATGTTCAAAGCATGCCATGAAACCTCAACTTCCAATACTTTGGCGTGGCAGTGCCACTGGACCTCATTTCATACACCATCAACAAACGTTCTGCCACAGAGAACGGAGCCAACAAACCCAACGATCTGTTCAGAGGTGTCGCGCAAAACTTGCAACCCATACACGGCTCTCAGAACAAAACTAAGCACATAGATAATAACGCATGGAATATCTTGGTCCTTGTAAACAGTCACTGTCCTTCAGTGCTTATCAGTAAAGCAGTAAAAGAGGAAAGTTCATTTAGTAAACACCCACTTTTCAGCCATCTTTCGTTCGATATCTTTTTGGGACACTTCCGTCTGCTAATAATGAAAGGGGGGCGACTCGCGTTTCTCTTTAGGTATCTCGATTGCTTTACACTGACACTTACATACTGGCTTCGATCGATTTTTAGGACTACCAGATAATACAGCAAAATGCATCATTTTTCTTCCACCCAAAATCAGTGTTTGTATCTATACTTATAAACTGAAGTTAGTATTTAACCACGGGTAGTAGGCGACCTACACGCTAAATCAGTTGTGCCACTGACATTGGACTCAATCGAGAATTTTATTTTCCGTCTCTTCGTGATTTTTTAGACCCAAACCGGCCAAAGAAAGCAATCCAGACCAAAATAGTGACTGCCAAGCGTGTAATATGCAAAGAAGTACCCAACGGAGAAAGAAACACGTTTAGAAAAGACGGGTACAACACAATTTATTAATATTTCGGGTAAATACCCTTTTTCAAATTAGACAAACAAACAAACAGAGAGATTAGCCGCTACTTATCTTCATTGGCAGAAGGAATGTGGCAACTCATTCAAGTCATTGCCACTGACATTCCTTCTGCCAATGAAGATGAGTAGCGGCTAATCTCTCTCTTTGTCATTGTTTTTCTATTTTGACAAAGGGTATTTACCCGAAATATTAATAAATTGTGTTGTACCCGTCTTTTCTAAGCGTGTTTCTTTCTCCGTTGGGTACTTCTTGGCCAAAGAAAGAAAAGCAAAGCTCCTTATGCATTAACCCATATCATACTGAGGCCGGCTAAAAGCTTCAAATTTGTACACTGCCATATGCAAGGTACATTATAGTACTTACAGATAAGGATATAGACCAATGGCTTTAGTTCAAGGGTGGTGCCAGAATAGCTTGGCGCCTCTAGGCGCCAAGCTATTCTGGCACTATCCTTGAACTATTTTAGTCAAACTTATTTCACACACTGGTGTATTCCGAATGATAAGGGTTAAACACGTTTACCTGTAGGAGTCTGACATCTCAAATACTGACGCTGTTGCTATAATTTTATGTACTGATAGTCATTGACGTTCCCATACAAAAAAGTACATCAGACAGACAATTTCGGACTGCAGTGAACACGCTCACTCAGTCGCACGCGCAAGCAGGAACGCACGAGCGCACGCACTGACGTACACTGCCGACGCACCGCTGCCACGCGGCATTCCGGCCACGCACGCCGCAAGCTCGCCGCGCGCGCCGCCGGGCGCACACACGACACCCACGCTCGGCACTGACACACACTACACCGTCAGAGGCTAACTGATTTGACTATGCTCATTTTAATTGTGGCCATTATATGCTGTTAGACAGGTTCCAGGTGCGGATCTAGAGGGGGGTTACAGGAGTTCCGGACACCCCCCCCCCCCAAAAAAAAAAAAAATAAATAAATAAATAAATAAATAATAATAATAATATTATTAATTTTAAAAATTCTCAGAGTCCCTTTTTGAGGTCACGGTGTTTGGACCCCCCCCCACCCCCACCCCCACCCCCACCCCCACCCCCTGGAGGCCTTTTGTATCAGGTTGAAGGTTCCAAACAAAAAGTTGGAACACCCCTCCCCCCCCCCCCTCCCCCGGGCCGAGGTAACTGATCATTCCCTGGGTTAAGACGTTGATTACTGACCCGTCCTTGTGTTCTTTCTCTGCCGACTGTGAGAAAAAGTGAACCTGATCCAGCTGCAATAGACATAGATCCCTATAGCCCTGCAAATGCGGGGGCTCATAAGGCGCGGATCCGATATGTGTCTCTTGTTGACACACACTTTATAGCTATGTTCACTGATTTCAGTATTCTGCCCAATACTGTCACTTTGTTCCGGCGGTTAGGCGTCCAGTGCCGGTGGACTATGAGTTTCGACCTCCTGGCGGCTCAGACACGCCGCCTCAGTACGCGGGTACTCAGGAGGCGGCGTGTCTCGAATGAGTTGACTCATTCGACACGTGCTGAATTCTCTGGTACGCGGGATATAGCCGCTTCTGCAAACACAGCACGTCTCGAATGTGTTACTGTGACTGACACGGTTTCATACTATACTACTGAATGGTCAAAACGTAAGGTCCACCCCACTTTTTGTGTCATTGTTTATCGTCGCAAGTACGTTAATAACTTGAAAATACAATGTTATTTCGATCCAAATGGGTTAAAACTGAGTTGACCTTAGACAGTCCACTGTACAGGGAACAATACTGAGAACTGAAGCTGTGCGATATTGGCAAGCGTACCAAAGGCAGGCAGGTGGAAAAAGTCGTGATGCACGTGCTAAAGTTTTTGAGGGGTCAGTCGTGAACAATGAGCACTTCTGTTTTGCTACAAATTCTGACCGGTACAGCCGGGTATGGGCATAATTGGCAC
Source organism: Semisulcospira habei (assembly GCA_036245525.1). NCBI lineage: Eukaryota > Metazoa > Mollusca > Gastropoda > Semisulcospiridae > Semisulcospira > Semisulcospira habei. The sequence continues at coordinate 140,836,542 of BTPG01000001.1, forward strand.
TTTCCTAACCATGCCACCCGGCCACGACAAAGTAGATCAAGGCAGGGCGCTAGCATCGCTGAAGGATGGAATTTCCGCGAACGAGAAGTTGGGAGACGTCTTGTGGTGTCCGGCCATTCAGTGATCCAGAGAAGGGCAGAACGACGACCCTGTTCAGGCCGCCCGCGCTGCACCAGCCAGAAGGGAAGACAGACGGCACCTCTGTGTGGCGGCTCTGCGCGACCGAACTGTCACGTCAACCACTCTGCGACGTCAACTGATGCAAGCTGCAAACGTTAACGTCAGCAGAAGCACAGTCTGCCGACGTCTGCGCGAAATTGGCCTGGCTTCATGCAGAGCAGCAGTGACGGAATACCCTGCCCTCATTCCAGCCCATCGCATGCATGGCAGAGCCCGGGTTGCCTGTGGTCGTCAGCATGTGACGTGGAACAGACTCCAGTGGACTCAGGTTCAGTTTACTGATGAATCACGGTTCACTGTGTCCTTCAACGACGGCAGGGTGAAGGTCTGGAGAGGCCAGGGCGAGCGATTCATGGATGATGCGTCCAAGAGGTGGATCGCTACGGAGGAGGCTCAGTCATGGTCTGGGCAGGCTTTAGCAGGGAAGGCAGGACCCCCCCCCCCCCCCCTCCCTCCACCATCCCGCCTTCCACGTCATCCGAGGCACCCCGGCTGACTGGACTGCGCTATCGGGACGAGGTTGCGCAGCCCCTCACGAGTCCAGCCAGCTCTCCAAGCCATAGGCGACAATGTTGTTCTGCAGAACGACAACGCTCGACCTCATCGCGCCCGTGTGGTGGATGAGTACCTTGAGCAACGGGGCATCATGAGGATGGAGTGGCCAGCTCGTTCACCTGATCTGGCTCCCATCGAGCACCTCTGTGACATGCTGGGGCAACGTGTAGTCAGCAACCACCCCTCACCTCAAAGCGTCCCTCAGCTGACTCAGTTCCTGCATCAAGAATGGGAGGTGATCCCACAACATGTTTTCCGAACCCTGATGAACTCCATGCGTCAACGCTAAAAGGTTCAAATTTGTACACTGCCATACTGATGCAAGGTACATTATCAGAGTACTTACATAGCATAAGGATATAGACCAATGGCGCCAAGCTATTCTGGCACTACCCTTGAACTATTTTAGTCAAACTTATTTTACATACTGGTGTATTCCGAATGATAAGGGTTAACCTGTAATGCAGTTCTCAGAGGACAGCTCTGTGCATTGTTTGTGCAGCGACAAAATGTCCTTTCGTTTAGATACTACGTGTCACGTCTTGGGCCATCAAGCCAGCGATGGTCGCCGGGAACTGCATCCGTTACTCTAGGGTTTAGATTGGTTTCCTTACATTTACGTTTAGCCTTAGTAGTCTTTATTTTTGGCAGGGTTTACTAATCAACGGTTAGTTGCTACTAATCAACATTTACTACCGATCAACAGTTAGTTATATTGAGTTAGTTGGCTAGCTAGTTAGCTTTCTGTTACATTAACTCATTCAGCCCGATGGCCGCGGTATTTCCCACCTTTTGCAGGCGTCATATGCACCAGTTGCAGGACTCAGATGGAGCGACCATTATAATTTACGGGCACCAATTGAAAAGATGAAAGATGGAAAAAAAAAAGATGGAAGAGACAACAGGCAACAACAACAACAACAGGCATCCCACCCCTGCGCATGAGAAGAGATTGCAAAGCCTTTATACTGACCACAAAGGTTAAGTCTTCCATAGACCATCATATGAATGCCAGGATGAAACAGCCAACCTCAGGGAGACTGAAAAGATCAAGCTTTGTGAAGGAGACGAGAGCTCTGCAGAGAAAACACCAGGCAAAGCTCCCTGCGCAGGTAGAGGCTCTGAATCCTACTAGTGACCTTCCACCCTGGGAAAGTAAGCCAGAAAACATCACCATCTCTTCCACGGTACCCTACATCACCACCAAAGATGAGCACAGCACTGTGAGCAAGAAAGCCCTGACACTGGCCATGCTCGAAGAAAAGTATCCCCAGTAGGCATGGATACGGGCATACACCGGATGGATCAGCCACAGATGCAGTTCAGAATGGAGGGGCTGGGGTGTACATTCAGTACCCAAACGGAAAATGGCAGGCAGAGGCAATACCAACAATACCAATGCACACATTACAGAGCTGAGGTGGAAGCCCTGGTCCATGCTGCAAACACCATTAGTGACACTGCAGACCCTGATGCCCAGATTGTCTTCCTGACTGATGCCATGTCTGTCCTTGAGGCAGCAACAGCAAGCAAACTGCCATGTCTACAAGAGGCACTGCAAAACATCAAGTGCACCAGACTGGTGCTGCAGTGGATCCCTTCACACCGTGGCATCTACGGCAATGAAGAAGCTGACAGAATGGCAAGAGTGGGCGCAGAGAAAGAACAAGACGAAAATGGAGTCAGCTTCACAGAGATGAAGACCATCATTAAGTCGGTGTACAGACCACCACAACGGCCCCTAGACAGTTACCATCAGCAGTCCAGACAAGAGCAGGTGACCATCTTCCGTCTGAGGACCGGGCACAACCGACTCAATTTCCACCTGCACAGACGCTTCCACCTCGTGCCATCTCCCCTGTGCCCTTGTGGAGAAGCAGAGCAGACCACAGAGCACATCCTCCAGGACTGTGGGAACCACCAGCTGCTGAGGGAGGAGATATGGCAGCAGCCCGCCACCCTACAAGAGAAACTGTACGGGCCTGTGGAGGTGCTACAGAAAACGACAGATTTCATTCTGAGAGCCAAACTCCAAGTGTGACGGCGTTCGAGAAGAAGAAGATAATTTACGGGCAGTTCCTGTCGGCCGCCAAGCTAATCTGGCACTACCCTTGAATTATCATGGTCGAGCCATCTCCTGCTGCAGTGCGTCAGGGCTGAATGGCTTCATTCACTTGTGCATTGCTGTCTCAGTCTTGGAAGTTTCTGCTGGCCGCTGCCACAGGTGGCCATACCAACACTGCCCTTGTCACTATAGCGACCCCACCACCATCGCCATTGTCACGGGCGGTCCTACCGTCACTGCAGCTGTCACCAGGACATCAGCCGCTGTCACGCCCCACCAGCCATCACTGCCTCTGGCAGTCTCGCCCCACCGGCCACCACTGCCGCTGTCTCGCCCCACCGGCCATCACTGCCGCCTGCTGTCAGAGGCGGCCCCAGCACATGATCACTGCCGCCGTCACGAGCGACCCCAATAACAATGCCGCCATCACAGGCGACCCCACCAACAGTTGTGCTGTCTGAGGCGACCCCACCAACAGTGGCGCTGTCACAGGCGACCGGACCCCACCAACAGTGGCGCTGTCACGGGCGGCCCCCACCACGGACTGTCGCTGTCACGGGCGGCCCCACAACGGGACCTCAGCCGCTGTCACGGGCGGCTCATCCATCACTGCTGTTTCAGTTCAGTCACGGACGGCCCCATCAACACTGCTGCCGTCAGAGGCGGCCCCCACCAACACCGTTGCTGTCACGGGCGGCCCCATCAAAAAAGTGCCGCTGTCACGGACGGCCTTACCAACACTACCGTTGTCAGTCACGGACGGCCCTGCCAACACTGTCGCTGGCAGAGGCGGCCCCACCATCACGGTCAGACCCACCATGACTGCCGCTGTCACGGGCGGCCCCAACAACACGGGCAGCCCCAACAACACTGCCGCTCTCGCGGGCGTACTCAACATGAGTGCCGCTGTGACGGGCGACCCCACCAGGACTGCCGCCGTGGATTCAGGGGCTAATGAGAATATAAACGCGTTCTTTTGAAAGCTCAACTGTTCTAACTGAACAAAAGAAACGGAAATAACTTTTCCAGGATTTTCAAACAGCTGAGTCAGTCTCCAGGACTGAAGGCTGTCACCCATGCACCTGTCTCCCTTGTTTCTCTCTTTCTTTCTATTTTCTACAAAAACAGACCTCCACTTTACACACACACACAAAGCTTTCCTCACGCACAAACACTTCACACATACATGTGTATAATGTAGAAACACACACTCAGGCACATACACGGAACACACTCTTGTACAAACCAACCCACACACACACACTGTCACATATGCTCACGTACATACATATACTGATCAACAAAAGAAACGCAAATTTTTCACCATAGCGCTTTTCTTCATAAATATGCTTTAATCCCGGGTTATTTTGACGTCATTTATTAGAAAATGTTATGAAGAGTGTCTGTGCGTTATGTCGTGTGCAAATAGAATGTTTAGTCTTAAAAATCGCACATCGATGACTTAAGATGTCATCAGGGACACTATCATCACAGGATATTGAAAGTGAAATGGGGAGCATCTGCAGAGGACACGGCTGAAAGCCAACCAATGTGCAGTGTCACTAGGGTCCGTGTGCATGAAAATCCGGCCTGTTTGGTCTCGACCTACTTTTCGTTTGTCAAAAAATCAACATAACCTACAAACATGAAATCAAAAAGTTCTTTATTTGTAGGTTAGCGGCCATATTTACCTGATCAAATGGATATGGGGTGTATTCTTTATCTCTGTGTCAGTCACTGGAGCATAAAAATTGGTTTGAAAGTAATTCACATTAAATTAAATGATTATTAAGAAAATGATGTGCACTGGAAGTTATGTTCTCTAATGAATTTTTCGAGTCAAATTTTATTTGAGGCAGGTAATAACATCATAAGCAATCCATATAACTTGTGTGTTAAAACATATCACAGGAAACGTGCTTCACAGAGTGTGTCCAGTCTTGCTTATTTTCACCACTAATGAAACCGTGTCCTCCAAGGTTGGCGATGGGCGATAACTCATCCAATTTTTGTGTAATGGTAGCTCAGACAGTAGGCCAAACATCTGATGTAAGCAACAAATAAAATGTTCTTGTTTTGTTGTCAGGATGGCTCTTTGTTTGCGGGTACACTTACACTTTTCGCGTTTTTAATGGAAGTCAGTATACATAAAACAAAAATCACTTTTGACACCAACATCAATGGTGGTTTTATTTTCATAACATCAACAACATGCGTGTGATCCGTTTGATTTCGTAACACCATGGCATCATCATATCATCTTCATCATCATGCAAAATGAAAATGCAGCAAATCATCAGCACATGAACCAGTACACCCTCTTCAAGTTTATCCCAATCACACGTGATAATTATTTTTGCAACTTTAGGAAGGTGCCTTTTCAGAATGTGTACTGGCTGTGGGAGATAGATCAGCCATGATAGTTCAAAGGTAGTGACAGATTAGCTTGGCGCCTAAAGGCGTCAAGCTAATCTGGCACTACCTTTGAACTATCATGGGTGATCTACCTCCTACTGTGGTGTCAAGGGGTGAATGTGTCAGACAGAATGTATTATCACAGAGGGTACATTAACCCTTCCACTGTAGGCACATTTTGAGGCGATTCCTGCAGGAATCATCTCATCAAATACTACCGACACCCATGCAGGAATCATCTTGACAAAATGCGCTACTGACAGCCAAAGGGTTGAAGAAAATAATAATTACTCTTCAAAACAGGTACCCCCCCCCCCCCCCCAAAAAAAAAAAAAAAAAAACCACAAAAAAAAAAAAAAAAACCCACAAAAAAAAAAAAAAAATTAAACAAAAAAACCCCAAAACAAACAAAAACACACACAAAAACAACAATACCACCCCCCCCCCCCCCCCCCCCCCCCCCGCCTAAAACATGTACATGTAATGAATAAAGAACTAAATAAATATTGAACAGCTAAATAAATAAATGAATAAAAAAAAAAAAAAAAAATAAAATAAGGTTAACAATGCATAGAAATAAAAAATATTTTTGTTCTGATACAGATCCAAGCTGGAAACATAATGTTGCCAGAAACAGACTTTCATGTGGCACACTCAGCTTCTTTACTGATTTCTAAAATGTTGAAGCCTCACACACATGCAAATAGCTACAAAAACGCCGACGGGAGTTGCTGGAGGTCTCTCGTCGATGGCCTATACCCGGGTAGGGGTGACAGGCGTAAGTAAGTCACACACATGCGCACAGTACTGGCACACACACACACACACACACACATCCTTTCAAGTTTGACCAGTATAATATTGAATCCGCACCTTTTAAAGCAACAAAATACTCAAAAATCATAGCATGGAGCACATTTTTAAGTGGCCCGACGCATAACGGTACAGCATATTTTGGACACGTGCCCACCGGCGCACAGAAAACAAGATTTAACTCATTCAGCCGGATGGCCATATTTCCCAAATTTTGGAGGCATCATCTAATGACTGTGCACCAGTTGCAGGAGATGGATCGACCATGATAATTCAAGGGCAGTGCCAGATTAGCTTGGCGCCGACAGGCGCCAAGCTTATCTGGCACTACCTTTGAATTATCATGGTCGACCCATCTCCTGCTGTAGTGCGTCAGGGCTGAGTGGGCTAACAAGGTCCACTCCCAGCAATGTGCGGAGAGATCAATCAGCTGAGACAGTAGTGCCCGATTAGCTTAGAACATCATGCACCAAGGTGAGCACGACCCAAGAGATACACCAGTCTTCTAATTGTTCGCATCTTTTCTACACTGACTGGCGAGGGCTGAGAATGCACTTCACCACATACTAAAGGCAATGCTGAGCATACAGCAACCACACTCAAGAGAGATCATCTGTCACCAAAGAACATAATGTAGGTGGCCTTAGCCACCTAAATGCTGGTCCTTACTGACAGGTGACACTTAGAGAGATTATCTGTCAGATTATCTGTCACCAAAGAACATAATGTAGGTGGCCTTAGCCACCTAAATGCTGGTCTTTACTGACAGGTGACAGAGAGATTATCTGTCAGATTATCTGTCACCAAAGAACATTATGTAGGTGGCCTTAGCCACCTAATGCTGGTCTTTACTGACAGGTGACACTTAGAGAGATTATCTGTCAGATTATCTGTCACCAAAGAACATAATGTAGGTGGCCTTAGCCACCTAATGCTGGTCTTTACTGACAGGTGACACAGAGATTATCTGTCAGATTATCTGTCACCAAAGAACATAATGTAGGTGGCCTTAGCCACCTAAATGCTGGTCTTTACTGACAGGTGACACTTCTTGCCCTTCAAGACTTCTCTTGAGACAGAGCCCGACTCTAAAGACAACTTCTGGATGCAAAACAGGTTCTGCCGCATTTCGGTACCATTACTATAGCAGCGCGGTTTTTAGCTACTAGCGTAGAAAAAAACAACAAATTTCAGCTCGCTTTCTTTACATTGTTGAAGACACCCCTGGCCCAACAAACACCTTCACTCATTCAGCCCCGACACACCACTTAAAGACATGGATCGAACTTGATAGTTCAAGGGTGGTGCCAGAATAGCTTGGCGCCCTTAGGCGCCAAGCTTTTCTGGCACCACCCTTGAACTATCATGCTCGATCTGTCTCTAGAATTGTAATACAGTCTTTCAGAGTGCAACGTCAAAGTTTGGAGATTTCGGTCTTGGGGTAGAGTGAGTTAAGCCACAGTCCAACCTGTCAAAGCGACCACTTGCGCAAGGTGAACACCTGTCTAAGCAGAACAGAGATTTTCGTCCGTGGTCTTGTTTCTGTTACTGAGATGACTGTATCATACGATCACCTGTCTAAAGTGACCACTTTCTGATAGCTCCTTGGGTGGTCGCCTTTACACAGGTATAATAACGAGCAAACGAAATGCGGCATCAATGAAATCATCAGAAACACGTCAGTGTTCCTGATGATTCCAATGACGTCACTTTTTTATCTTGCTCGTCAGTATAGGGCTGTGTCATGGATAGTCCATCTTGTGCCGACGCCGTTTTCAGAATAGTGTTGAGAGAGAAAAACAAAACAACCCAAATGAACTTGCTCACATCTTGCTCACTTTTAAGTTCGCTGGAGACACCTCTGCTTTATCCTAATCAATGCTGGAACACAAATGCAAACGCAAGAGGCACTCCTCATGCACCCCTGCAGTTGTGGGGGCTTGTGAGGATCTCTGCGTCTTACCGTTTTCATTTTGCAACCACGCTCCTGAGCTGAAAGGAGCTCTCTGAATTAAGAAAAATGTCAGAAGCGCAATTTGCTACCACCGACGGTGATGTGGTTAACTCATTGTGCCCGAGGTACGAAATACCCACATTTTGGAGTTGTCCTCCGAGGACTGCATTACAATTCAGGAGACAGATCGACCTTGATAGTTCAAGGGTGTTGGCCTAGAGTCACCAAGCTATTCTGCCACCACCCTTGAACTATCATGGTCGAGCCATATCCTGCTGTGGAGTGTTGCGGGCAGAATGAGTTAAAGAAATCGTTCAGCTATCACGGTTATGTCCTCATCTGTGCATTTTCACTGTCAGTAGTCTTGCTTCCAGGAACAGTCTTCAGAAGAAAAAAAAGTTGTCCACATTCACTTGCTCCCTTTGGGTTTGTTGAAGAGACCCCGGCCGAAGTAATCTGCCACGACTGCAAATCCATCGGGAGCCCGCTCCAACTGAAATTTCAAAAACAAAAGCCGATTCAGGGAGGGTATGTAGGTCTGCGATGGTGCACGCAAGGGTAGTGCCTGATTAGCTTGGCACCTGAGAAGGCACCAAGCTAATCTGGCACTACCCGTTAACTATCTGGGCCGATCCATCTCCCGCTAAGGTTTCTGAAGGATAATGTGCTAAATAATGGAATTCCTTTGGCTAAGACACTCACATAATTATGGAACTATACTGACGAGCAGAAGAAAAGTGACATTTCTGGAATCATCAGAAACACTGAACTGTTCCTGATGATTCTCAAAATGTCGCATTTCTTTTGCTCCTCACTGAACCATGCCTTTCCGTCTGCTGTCGTCTTAAGGTTACATTGACAAGAAGACATCCCTGGTGTCTCACCTGATTGTGAAATGCTTCATGGATGTCCCTTGTCTGCTCCTGGGCTCGAATGATGTCCATAAACTTTCTGCAGACAATAAAAGTTGAAAATTAGCTATGATGTTTTAGAAGTTTTCTAAACTATTCTTTCACACCCATACATTTTTCAAATGCCCACATTTATCATACATTTTACTGTACTGTAAAGGTATCAAGACAAGAAATAAAATGTTCACCCACCACCCCATACACCCATTTCTTTCCATCTACCCCCTCCGATCCCCACCCTGTTCCCCCTTCATACTGAGAGAAAAGGCACAGCCACAAAGTAGACAAGATGAAAACACGACTGTAAACAAGTTGAACTGAAAAGTTTTGACTCAAAACAAATTAAAAACCTAACATTTAATACAAAGGAAAACACAGCTGTATGACAGAATACACAATTACGTAAATCTGTAACTTAACCCTTATCATTTGGAATACACCAGTGTGTGAAATAAGTTTGACTAAAATAGTTCAAGGGTAGTGCCAGAATAGCTTGGCACCTCAAAGTGCCAAGCTATTCTGGCACCACCCTTGAACTAAAGCCATTGGTCTATATCCTTATCTGTAAGTACTATAATGTAGCTTGCCTATGGCAGTGTACACAGTGGAAGCTTTTAGCCTCAGTATGATATGGGTTAACAGTAAATACTGACCTATTTTCTGGTGCACAAGCTGGGCATTCAGTGTCATTCTCTGCATAACTCTCAAAACAACTGCAAAAGACACAAATTTGAAATATTTATTATCCTGGGTGGAAGGGTCAAACATTTAGCTCCTTACGCCATAAGGACAAAATTATCAAATTTGTGTAGATGTCCTCCGAGGTCTATATCACGGTTCTAGAGACAGATCGACCGTGATATTTCAAGGTGGGTGTCAGAATAGCTTGGCACCTCTAGAGGCGCCAAGCTATTCTGCCACCCACCTTGAAATATCACGGTCGATCCACATCCCGTTGTAGTCTTTCTGGGCATTATGGGTTAAATGACTGAAAGCGGTCCATGGAATCACTATATCCAGTAATCTATGACCAGCAAGGGACACAGATTCTCATGAGCCCCTGCATCTGATGGGGTGCATGAGCATCTATGCCTCTTTGCAGATGGAACAGGCTGGCTGAAGGACGGTTCTGTCTGAACCCAAAAGCTGAAATTCAGCTTTCTGGGATTTTGAAAAAAACTGAATCAGTCTCCAGAACTGAGACTGTCGCCCATGTAATTTTACTCATAAATAACAAGACATGATTTTCCAGTGACCTATCTATCTATCTATATCCCGTAGTCTTGCCGACCGTTGGGGCACCACTGATGACTTGGCAACCAGCTCCCTCCATTCCTCTCTGTTCTCTGCCATTCTCAGCGTATCGCCCAGCTTCAGTCCTGTCCACTCTGAGATATTGTCCTCCCATCTTTTCCTCTGTCTTCCTCTCCTTCGTCCTCCTTGCACAGTGCCTTGCAGGATTGTTTTGGCAAGCCCTGCTGAACGCGTGACATGCCCATACCACTTCAGTTTGTGTTTTCTCACAATGGCTAATAAGTCTTCATAGGGCCCGATGGCTTGCCTGATTCTGCTTCCCACTTCCTCGTTTGTGATGTGATCTCTGTATGAGATGCCAAGCAGCCTTCGAAAACATCTCATTTCAGTGGCTTGTATCCTCCTTTCAAGGTCTGCTGTGAGGGTCCATGACTCGCAGGCATACAAGAACACTGAGATGACTGACCAGCTCAAAACAAACCTGAAAAGCAGCTTTCATGGCCCTGTTTAACCCCATAGCTTTCATGGCCCTGTTTAACCCCCATAGCTTTCATGGCCCTGTTTAACCCCATAGCTTTCATGGCCCTGTTTAACCCCATAGCTTTCACAGCCCTGTTTAACCCCACAGCTTTTATGGCCCTGTTTAACCCCATAGCTTTCATGGCCCTGTTTAACCCCACAGCTTTTATGGCCCTGTTTAACCCCATAGCTTTCATGGCCCTGTTTAACCCCATGGCATAGCTTTCATGGCATGGCCCTGTTTAACCCCATAGCTTTCATGGCCCTGTTTAACCCCACAGCTTTTATGGCCCTATTTAACCCCACAGCTTTCATGGCCCTGTTTAACCCCACAGCTTTCATGGCCCTGTTTAACCCCACAGCTTTCATGGCCCTGTTTAACCCCACAGCTTTCATGGCCCGGTTTAACCCCACAGCTTTTATGGCCCTATTTAACCCCACAGCTTTCATGGCCCTGTTTAACCCCACAGCTTTCATGGTCTGTTTAACCCCATAGCTTTCATGGCCCTGTTTAACCCCATAGCTTTCATGGTCCTGTTTAACCCCATAGCTTTCATGGCCCTGTTTAACCACATGGCTGTCAGTATCGGGTTTTGTCCTGATGTTTCCTGCAGGAATCATGACCCCAAAAATGCAGCCAAAGGGTTAACAAGGAAATAACAAAAGAAATGGTTCTGTTTTGTTAGGAAAAAGTCTGCCAGTCATCTCTCTCTCTCTCTCACGCACACACACAACACAACTTTCATTTTATGCCTGTACATGGGTTCATGACACTTTTTGTTGAGGTGATTCCTGCAGATCACCTCCACAGAAAGCACCATGGACAGTTAAAGCAATGGTCATTTGTACACAATCGTGTGAAGGGCTCACAACTGCAATAAGACAGACAAAGACTTACTGCTGGTGATAGGAGTGTGGTTCACACAAGAAATGGACGGAAGGCAGTTCTAGACTGTGGTTACAAATATTGCACTTAGATGCCTGGAAAATCTTGGCTCTGTCAGACAAAAAAACGAACAACAAATTTATTTAAAAAATAGAAGAAACAAATTTAAAAAATAAATAAATAAAACACGTGTATGACTGATCCCAGAGACAATAAGTAAAGGCATGGCTTTTGCACCAACAAAATCCATGTTTTTCTCCAAATTTAATCAGTTTTCACACATCTGTCAACCACCCGTGACACTTGACCTTTGAGATGAGTCGACTAAATTAGTATACATAAAAAGGTCTTATCATCTGTGCCAAATGTGATTGAAAAGTTTGCAAAAATGTTGATAATAACTACAATTCTATCAAAAATTGGCATTTTATACACATTTGCCGACCTCTTGTGACTCTTGACCTTTTCCAATGGGTCATCCAAATTAGTATGCATAGACAGGTCTTACCATCAGGTATCTCTGTACCAAGTTTGGGTTTGGAGTTGTGAATAGTAATTGAGAAAAAAACATTTCTTGTCAAAATATAGCTATTTTTGACTTATTTCCTGAGCTCTTGTGACCCTTGACCTTTCTGAGGGATCAACCAAATTAGTATGTATTCAAAGGTCTTACCATCAGGTACCTTAGTACCAAGTTTGGGATTGAAGTTGTGAATAGTATTTGAGAAAAAATAAATTAATTCCAAATATAGCTATTTTTGGCCTATTGCCTCATCCCCTGTGACCTTGACCTTTGTGAGAGGTCACTCAAATTGGTATGTTTAGAAAGGTCTTAAAACAAAGTATCCTTGGACCAAGTTTGAAGAATGTGGCTTGAATAGCCTCCGAGAAAATGCCAACGTTAAAGTTTACCACGGACGACGCACGACGGACGCCAGACAACCACTGGCCCAGAACATAGACCCGCTTTTGCTTCGCACGTGAGCCAATAAAATAAAATAAAATAAAATAAAATAAAATAAAATAAAGTAAAATAAAAATATAAAAATGGTATGACACATTGTGATGTCTTTATTTAACCCGTTCAGTGCCGAGAAAATGTAAACACCACTCGACTACAAGAGGTATAGATCCTCATGAGCCCCCGCAGCTGCGGGGGCTCATGACGATCTATACCTCTTGCAGAGACCACTTTGAACCCCTGCTCCTAGGACAGCTACGGGTTTTCGGTGTTGAATTAACTCATTCTACCCCAACACCGAAATCTTTAAATTTTGCCGTTGTCCTCTGAAGACTGAATTGCAGTGCAGGACACAGATCGACCATGATAGTTCAATTGATTGATTGATTGTACATTGCTTAGCGTCCTGACAGCAACAAGACTTTCTCAGGATGTGCCTGCACTGCCTGTGAAAAAAACCTAAACAGAATATAGAATGTATGTCGCCAGCCGGTCCAATACGTTAAATAAACCTCTGACATGGGGCCTAAATAAAGCTAATACCATTTAGCAACACACATCCAATATCAAGAGCTACTGGCAGCGCAGACAGTAGGGAGAGTTTAAAAAAGGAATATGCATTTTTCTTTAAAAGGTATTTTTTCGAAAAATACTTACCGATGACATGACAAATGGGAGTGTCTACTACGTGCTCAAATTCTAGCCTACGAACCCGTTGTGTGCACACACAACCCGGGAGGCACTCGGGGAACCCTCCAGAGGGGCCAAGAGTTGTCTCCCGGACCTGCCTATCCGGTTCCGAGTCACCTGACTCGCCAGTCAGATACTAGGCTCACCAGCGGCAAGCGGGGCAGGTGGGAGGGTCCTCCGTGTCATGTCATCGGTAAGTATTTTTCGAAAAAATACCTTTTAAAGAAAAATGCATTTATTTCATCAAAAACATTACCGATGACATGACAAATGGGAGAATCACGAATAGGAGGAGGGTGCCGCCCCGGTACTACCGGAGACCAAGACCGTCCTCCCATTGCTAATTCCCAGGTAACGAGCTAGGTGCGTACCTACGGCGCCTGCTGCGCCGGGAGGGAGTGCTGTGCCACCGTGAGGTCCCCCAACAAGGCGAGGTTGTCTCGCTGTCCCGCCAGATCCCGAAGGTAGAAACGAGCGAAGGTAGATTCTGCTCGCCAGCCCACCGCGGCCACGATGTCCTTGACAGCGCAGTTCCGATCGAATGCGACGCTCGTGGCCATGGCGCGTACTTCGTGTGCGCGGATCTTCAGTCTCTGCGCTACGCGTGGGGAGAGATCCATGTATGCCGATCGTATTACCCAGCGCAGCCAGGAGGAGATCGTCTGGGCTGTGATATCAGTCTTGCCCTGGCGTATGGGCAGGAAGAGGCGGGAGCGCCCTCTACGGGTAACTTTGGTACGGCGCAGGTAGATGCGTAGGGCACGCACGGGATCCTGTCGCCGAGTCTCCGGAGAGCAGGCAGGCCCTCCCAGGGGCCGCAAGGTGATGATCTGTGGAGCAGTTAGGGGCGACCTTGTTTTGGCAATAAAGCTGGGGTCCGTTAAGAGCTGCACGGAGCGATCTGCCCTGAACTGGAGGCAGTCTGGGCGGGTAGAAAGAGCGTGTAGCTCGCTAACTCTGGACGCGGTGGCCAAGGCTAGAAGGAAGCAGGTCTTGCGTGTCACATTTGCCAGAGGGGCTAGAGCGAGTGGCTCGAACTGGGAAGAATTCAGCCACGTCAGGACCCAAGGTAGGTCCCAGCGAGGAACGAGAGAACGCTGAGTCGGACGTTGGAGGCTGAAGCTGGACATGAGGTCGGAGAGGTCCTTACAGGCGCCGGGGTCTGGAAGGCCGAGATGACGGTACGTGTCGGCGACCATGGATAAGTATCCCCTGATGGTGATGGGCGCCAAACCTTGGACCTCGAAGAGCCATAGGAGAAAGTCCGCTAGCTGTGGGTTAGTCAGTCCGGTGGGTAGGAGGCGACGGGCGTCGCACCAGGCACACAAGACGCGCCACTTCCCTTCGTAAACACGCCGGGTGGACGGCTTGCGGGCTGCAGCGATTGCCTCCACTGCTGCACCAGAGAAGCCTCGAGCGGTGAGGGCGCGCTGCACAACCTCCAGGCGTGAAGAGACAGGCGTTCGGGACAAGGGTGGAAGAGAGCCTGCCTGGGCTGCTTGAGCATGGAACGGGGCGTGGGCAGGCGCAGGGGAGGAGAGGTGGCGAGGTTGAGTAGGTCGGTGGTCCAGGACCGGGCCCAAGCCAGCGGGGCGACCAGAAGCAGGACTGCGTTGCTCCCTCGAAGTTTGTGGAGGACCTTGGGAATGAGGACTGTCGGGGGGTACGCGTAAGCGATGAGGCCGTCCCAAGGAATCGAGAGGGCATCGACTGCCCAGGCCAGCGGGTCTGGAATCGGGGAGACGAAGAGGGGAAGCTGGCGGTTCCACCTCGTAGCAAAGAGGTCGATTAAGGGAGTCTCCCAACGGGCGCAGATCATCTGGAAGATATCCGGGCGCAACGTCCATTCTGTGTGGAGCAACTGGCCGCGGCGAGAGAGCGAGTCCGCCAACACATTCAAGTGGCCAGGAATGTGTCGTGCGAGGAGTGTAATGTCGCGTTCCTCGGCCCAGCGCATCAAACGGAAGAGGAGCATACAGAGGTCGGGAGATCGGGTGCCCCCCTGTCTCTGGATGTAGGCCACCACCGTCGAGTTGTCGGAGAGGACGAGAAGCCGCTGGTTCCTGAGCTGGTTCTCCCAAACGAAGAGGGCTTGCCAGACTGCCTGCAGCTCTAACCAATTGCTGTGCTTGTCCGCAAACTCCGGGGGCCAGAGGCCGGAAGCCGAGGAGAATTGAGGAAGCAGGTGGGCTCCCCACCCCGAGAGGCTCGCGTCGACACACAGGGAGAGGTGCGGGGGGGGGGGGAGGACAAAGGGACTCCCGAAGCCAACCAAGCCGTGTCGGTCCAGCGTAGAAGGTGAGGGCGAACCAGGGGGGAAACCGGGACCAGGTGGGTAAGGTCGCCAGAAGAGGGTCTCCAGAGAAGCAGGAGGTGCAGCTGAAGGGGGCGGGCGTAGAGGCGACCCAGGGGGAGAAGGTCCGCCGCTGCGTTGATCAGTCCGAGGAGTTGAAGCCAAACTCGGGCGGGAGCTGCTTCCTGCTGAGCTAGCTGGTTGGCGAAGGTGGCCAACTTCCGAATCCGGGGATCCGGGAGGCGAACAACGTTGAGATCGGTGGCAAAATCCATTCCGAGATGAATGAAGCGGCGCGAGGGCGTGAGATCTGACTTCCCGACGTTGAGGAGGAACCCCAGTCGCGACAGCAGACGCATCAGTGTATCCCTGTCCTCTTCCAAGACGGACTCGACGTGGTTTCTCAGGAAGAGATCGTCGAGGTAGTTGGACATAGGGCTGAGAGACGACTGCCGTGCCTTGGCCATAACTGCATCCATCAAGCGGGTGAAGACCCAGGGGCTGAGGTTGAGGCCGAAGGGTAGGGCTCGAAACTGGTAAACGGTTCCATCGAACGCGAAGCGCAGATACCTCTGGGCGGCCGGATGTATGGGTACGTGTAGGTAAGCGTCGGAGAGATCCAGGCTGACGGCGTAATCCATGGGTCGCACCGCGGTACGCAGGGCTCGGGCCGTCTCCATGTGGAAGGAAGGAGCCACGATGAAGCGATTTAGGGCTGAGAGGTCGATCACTGGGCGCCACTTGCCGCCAGGCTTGGGGACGACGAAAAGTCTGCTGTAAAATCCCAGCGAGTCTGCGCGGCGCACAACCTCTGTGGCATCCTTCCTCAAGAGAGAGTCGACTTCCCCCCGTAGGGCGCACTCCTTGAGCGGGTCTGCGGGGATCTCGGTCCACAGCGGAGTCGTACGCAGAGGAGGAGGGGAACGAAAGGAGATCCGTAGGCCGCCGGAAACAGTGTCTAAAATCCACGGGTCTTCTGGAATCAGTAATCGCCACTCGTCGCTGAAGAGGGCGAGCCTGCCGCCGACTGGAGGACCCGAGACGGCCGGCGGAGGCGGAGGAGGGGAGGAGTCACTGAGCCCGCCCGCGCCCAGGGCGACGGGCGGGACGGGGCCAAGCGGGGGCGGGGGCGTTAGCTTGGCCGGGGCGACCGAAGGCGGGGCGACGGCGACGCAGGGACTGCAGCTGGGTTGTTGACGTCGGGGCGACGGGTCTGGAGATCCGCAGGGGGCGACCCACGGCCTTGCGGGCTGACTGAAAGCGCCGAGGAACAGACTTGGGAGGCCACCTGTCCGCATTGGAATCCTTGACGGCTTGCCAGGTGTCACCAAAGAGAAGGGGTCCCCCGAGGGGGGCCCGTCGCAGCTGGGTCTTCAGGTCGGCAGGCATTCCCCGGCAGGCCTGCAGGACAGCGTCGCGGCGGAGTAAATCACAATTGGCGGCTGCAGCCATAGCATTGACCGAAGAGTGATACGCGGCGCGGCTGGCCGCTTCAGCGAGGACGAGGAGGTCGCCAAGAAGGGGGGTCAGGGTCGGGTGCCACGAATCTTCCACGCGCCGGAGGAAGGCTTGCGTAAGGAGCTCCATGAAGCCGGCGCAGGCCAAGGAATTCCTGACAAGCGAAGCCGTCTTGTCCAAACCCGCGGGGAGCGCGCGTCTGAGTGCAGAGGCCCCACCCGCCTGAACCACGGCGGCTGGATCCACCGGAGGGAGAGGGCTGAGGAAGGCCTGGGAATGGCCGGCGTACCACTGCTGGCGGAAGTACATGTCGAGGTCCGGAGGCCATCTGTGGTCCGAGAAGAAATTACTGTCTCTTGAGTCAGACAACAGGTGGGCCGAGAACACATCCCGAAGCTCACGAAAGGAGGGGGGCTGAGGGAGAGTCTTGAACTTCTTTACCTGTCTACCCGCGTCGACGAAGGCAGAAGGCTTCCTCTTCAGGGGGGGGGGATGGAGGGCAGTCCGCTGCCGGAAGCGTGGCGGAGATGAGGCGAGCGACCTCGTCGAGGGCCAGAAGAACCTCTGTGCGGGAGGAGGCCGGTAACCCGTGGCCTGTCGACGCATCCGAAGGAGAGAGCGGCGAAGGAGAGCGGCCGAGACCTCCGAGGAGAACTGAGATGGAATCATCAGGGAGAAGACTCAACGAATCGTCGTCCACGCCGCCGAGAGCCGTCGAAGAGGGACGGCGACCGTGACTCCGAGAGCGAGCAGCTCGACGAGGACGAGGGGAGCCATAAGGCGCCGAAGCACGCAGGGGAGAGCGACGTCCGCGGCGGCGACGCGACGCACTAGAGGAGCGGGAACGGCGGCGGCGACCAGACGAGCGACTACGAGCTGGAGACCGTGATCCCCGGGAACGAGGAGGAAGGAAAGAGGCTGGGCGAGGGGAAGGGGAAAGGGCGGGACGAGGCAGACGGCGGGGAACGTGGGACGAACGCCGCGAAGAGGTAGAGCGCGAAGGCCCATGGTCCAGATGACGAGAAGAATCCCGAACTTTACGACGCTCACACGAAGGAGCGCGAGAGTGGTGGTCAGACTTCGATCGCAAGGAGGAACTGGACACAGGTAGTGGTGTGGTGAGTGTGCGCGAATGTCTCCGCGAGCCGGACTCTGTGGCGAGGCGGGCTCGCAGCGGCCGAGGGGGATCCAAGGCCTTCCTAGGAGATGAGTGGGGACCGGTTGACCATGGACGGCGCGAGGCACGTCTCTCCGAACTGACCTCTGTCTCGAGATGGGTTCTCTGCCTGTCGTAAGGCTTGGTCCAAGCGCGTTCCCTCCTGGGAATACGCGCCTCGAACTCCCGACTCCGCACACTACCTTGCTGTGTCCGCTGTGGAGATCTTTCCAGACTGGGGCCATCGGGGGCAAGAGCGGTCGGTGTGCCTGAGATGACAGCCGGCACTTCCGCAGGTCTTGCAACAGGCACAGGTGTCGGGCGTTCACGTCGGTAGAAGCTCCAAAGTTGGACCCAGCGGAGCTCCGGCCAGACGGCGCAAACGTCACAAGAACGCTCAGATGTACAGCCGACACACGGCAGGCAGACCTTGTGCGAATCCGAGGGCCACTGGAAACCTCCACACTGCGTGCAGGTCATCAGGAGGGCACTGCAACACACCAAACAAACAACGTGCCGGTACGTGGTCGAGACCAACAGGGCTCGTCCTACCAAGGGGAACCGTACCGAACGATATGGACAAACGGGCTGTGCCCCCAGGCTATACTGTTGTAGCGCCCGAAGCTAAGCTTGCGTCTTTAGAACAAAGCCTACCCCAGCCAGGCTGGAGAGGAATGTGCGCCAAACGACAATAGGTTTAGTTTAGCTTAGTTATTTGGGTTTAACGCCGCGCAGGCGACTAAGGCCATCACACGGCGGGCCAAACGACAATAGGGACGAAAGGCCGTGCCCCCAGGCAATAATGCTGTAGCGCTCTAAGCTAAGAGTGCGCTCTCGAAACAAGCATACCCCAGCCAGGCCGGAGATGCAACATGAGCCACGCGCCGCAGCTGGTTTAAACAATGCTCCCCGAAGGCTACCAGGGGAAGCCAGTAATTTCACCCCAAAAGGGGAAAGGCGAGGGCACCAGGGCCCCGCCGAGCTAAGAGTCCCCGCTCAACGAAACCCACACAACACGAACAAGGTAGAGTCCAAAGGCACAGGCCGGTACCCCGCCCGGGGACCGGCTCCGGGCCCAACTAACTACCCTACCTCTCTGCCGAAGCGGTAGCGGGAGAAGAGACGTCCATGTCGCCACCGGCGAAATGGCGGGAACCAGCAGGTCCGCCAAGCGAAGCCAACCAAGGAGGACGCCAAGCGAAGAAGCGCAAGCGAAGCAAGAAGCGAAGCAGAAGCGAAGCAACAGGCGAAGCCAAAGTCACGGCGAACTCGAGCACCAAGACCGACCGGTCGAAGGGAGCGCGAGGCTAGAACACGTCCGAAGGTCGTGAGCCTACGTAGCTGACTGGCGAGTCAGGTGACTCGGAACCGGATAGGCAGGTCCGGGAGACAACTCTTGGCCCCTCTGGAGGGTTCCCCGAGTGCCTCCCGGGTTGTGTGTGCACACAACGGGTTCGTAGGCTAGAATTTGAGCACGTAGTAGACACTCCCATTTGTCATGTCATCGGTAATGTTTTTGATGAAATAAATACAGGTGGATGGACCAAGGGTAGACAGAAACACATGCCCCAGAATAGAGGGGAAAACCCACCCAGTGGGACTGACCTGGGTGACCCTAGGAACTAAAAAGTAGTTAACCCCACCCAAGTCCCCCAGGGCAGACCCGCGTGGGGGCATGATAGTTCAAGGGTGATGCCAGAATACCCTGATGCCCGTAGGCACCAAGCTATTCTGGCATCACCCTTGAACTGTCATGGTCGATCCATATCTTCCTGTGGTGTGTCTGGGGTAGAACGAGTTAACGAAGACAGCAGAAACACATTCTGCATTAGCTGGCTCTGAAAAGGTCAAATAACTAACTCTGAAAAGGTCAAATAACTAACTCTGAAAAGGTCAAAGCAATGGCATCCAAATCTGCTGCATTCTGAATACAGCACGGTCATGTACTTTTTGTGGATGCATTTCAGACCGAAACCTACTGACCGACAAGACTGACCGAGAGGATCCATCTGACAATGACTTGACCCTTATCATTCGGAATATACCATTGTGTGAAATAAGTGTGACTAAAATAGTTCAAGGGTGGTGCCAGAATACCTTGGCGCCTCTAGGCGCCAAGCTATTCTGGCACCACCCTTGAACTAAATTCATTGGTCCATATCCTTATCTGTAAGTACCATAATGTAGCTTGCATACGGCAGTGTACAAATTTGAAGCTTTCAGCCTCAGTATGATATGGGTTAAAGGACCATTACGCTTAAATATGAAGACACATTTCAGCACCATTTGTGTTTGCTATGCCTTTTCGACATACCTAATGAATTTTAACAGCAGTTTGGACACGCAGCAAAAGCACACACGTAATCGCATTATTTACTTTGCTCTGCCGTTAGCATGTCAATCTAGTTTTAGCTGTTTCACATACAATAGCGTTGAATTTTTAGAATGGAGTGGAGTCATTGTCAGGTTACTTGATAATAAAGACGTGTGCTGAACTGGATTCTCCTGTGTCTAAATCAACCATAACTAGGCCTGTCTGCAGTGTTTCATAACCATCTGATACAGAAATGTATCTTTGAACAGTTACGGTGGTATTGTGCCTTCAAGTTTTTGACTTTGAGATTCTTTTTTGGTGCATAAATGAGACCGACAGAGTCTGATAGGCGGACGCACAGAGAACATCTGTCTGATAATTATATCTGGACTTGAGAAAATATTTTCTGGTGCGGCAGAAAGGCAGAGACAGACAAACAAGACTGACGAAGTCTGAAGCTCGTGGATCTGAGCCCGTTTCTTGGCCGTGTCCTCTTGGTATTGCCGGATTAGCCGCACGTCCTCCGCCATTTGGTCCTGTTCCAGCTGCAGACGCCTGATGATGTAGTCCTGCACAGGAGAACGCCGTTACCCCATTCACTTCTGAACAGGCAGCAGACTGACCATGATTGTTCAAGGGTGGTGCTAAAACAACGTGAACTATCATGAACAATCTATATCACACTGTTCACCCATTGGGCCCTGACGCCCAACAGCAGGTGATGGACTGACCATGATAATTCAAGGGCAGTGCCAGATTAGCTTGGCGCCTTCAGGCGCCAAGCTAATCTGGCACTACCCTTGAATTATCATGGTCAATCCATCGCCTGCAACTGCTACATAGATGTTAGGTAACGCTTCCAAAATTTGGAAAATGGGACCTTGGGGGGTGGGGGGGTGGGGTGGGGGTGGGGGGGGTAATGGGTTAATCCTTATGCTGCAGTGCTGCAGCAGTGCAAGGGTTACCCCAAAAAAGTACGTTCACACATCCAGAATCTTCCTTCCGCGATTCAAAGGACATCCCACTTGGAGACCCGCTTGTACAATGGCCACATAACGCAGACCTGTCTTCATTTAGCCCCAACGCACAAGAGCAGGAGATGGATCGACCAAGATCATTCAAGCCTGGGCGACAGTGTGAAAAACCGAAAAGACTAAAAAACGGTCAACAGACTACCCGTGCCCCAAAACCCATGGCCAGCAAGAGACATAAATTCTCATGAGCCCCTGCGGATGCACCAGTACAGTACTGCGGATGCAGGGGCTCAGGAAAATTGATGTCTCTTGCAGATAAAAAAGGCTGGCTGAAGGGCTTGTTCTGTCTAAGCCAAACATCTGAAATACAGTTTCTGGGATCTTGAGACGGCTGCATCAGTCTCCAGGACTGAAGACTGTCACCAATGTTTAAGAGGCAGTGGCAGATTAGCTCGGTGCCTGATGGCGCCAAGCTAATCTGGCACTGCTCTTGAATTATCATGTTCGATCCATCCCCTGCATCTGGTACATAGCCACTAGGTGACCTCCAAAATGAGGGAAATGTGACCTCGGGGTTAAATAGAAATGAAGGAAAAGAAAACAAGCAATGCAGCTGCAGTGTGTTTTTAAAGTGGTGTTTAGGCGAGGGATGAGTGATAAACTTATTTTAAACGGAGGGAAAGAGAACGGAATGCGTGGGTGGGGGGGGGGGGCGGTGTCCGGTGGTAGCGGAAGTACTGAGTAGGCGGGGAATTTCCCGACTGTGGAAAGCTATGATGAGAGATGGAGATTGAGAGAGAGAGGGTGGCAAAGTCTAGAGGGGGTGAGTGCGTAGGCGAGGATGAGAGGTGTGAGAGTGCGTGGGAGTTTAGATGCGTGGGCGGTACCGGAGTGACTAGGGGACGGTACCAAGGAGAACGCCAGTCATTCTGGTCGGCGGGGCCACAGCAGGCGCAGCTCAGGTGACAGCTCAGTAGAATTGGAAACTAAACCTACTGGTTGGGTTAGACTGATGTTGTCTTACATGTTTGAAAAGTGAGAGTCACGGGAATAAAACGCCTCCGTTATTTTTGCCCAACTAACAGAAAAGTTTTGCCGCCGCGGGTTCAGTGTATAAGTGTGAGGAAGTAGTGTGGAGTTGAGCGTGAGACTGAGGTGTGATGGTGGGAGTGTGTGGGTGGCTGCGGAACGGGAGCGGCGCGCGCCGTTCTGACAAAACCTCGCCCACTTTCTGGTCCGGAACTCTGGCCAGCCATTAATTGTCTGAGAGGGGCGATGATGTCAGAAAGGGGCGCACTGGTGGGAGGAAGAGAGTGAGATCGGGACAAAAAGGGGAGGGCGGGGGGGGGGGGGGGGGGGGGGGGGGGGGGGGGGGGATAAGAGTGACTGGAGTTTAACGTAAACATAAATGTAACATAAACGTAAGTTAAAAGTAAACATAAACAGAAACCCGGAAGGGCAACTTACCTTGAGGACAGACAGCGTAGCTGTTGAGTTGTGTGCCAACGTCTGAATGACTAGCAGCGGAGACATGAGGTTCTTCTTATCAATGTCTGGATGGAGTTAAGAAAATTCATCTGTCTTCCAAAATAACTACATTAGTGTACTGACAAGCAAAAGAAATTCCTGTATTTGACCTAGCAAATTGATGCTTGTGCACGACGCGCCCTGTCATTTACCACTATCACCAACTCAAAGTTTGAGTGATTGATTGATTGTACATTGCTTAACGTCCCGACAGCAACAAGACTTTCTCAGGACGTGCCTGCACTGCTTGTCCAATATCAAGAGCTACAGGCAGCGCAGACAGTAGGGAGAGTTTAAAAAAGGATAATACAGGTGAATGGACCAAGGGTAGATAGAAACACATGCCCCAGAATAGAGGAAAAAACCCACCCTGTGGGGCTGACCAGGGTGACCCTGGGAACTAAAAAGTAGTTAACCCTACCCAAGTCCCCCAGGGCAGACCCGGGTGGGGTCTCAAAGTTTGAACCAAATCAGTCCAAAACATTTTCAATGAGGTTGCGTGGACAGAGACAGACGGACAGGCAAACACACTCAGATGTGGAAAATCCAGTATACCCCCTGTAGAGGGAGGCATAAAGAGATTAACACATTCTGCCCGGCGCACGTATTTCCCGAATTTTGGAGGCGTCATCTAACCACTATGCACCTGTTGTAGGAGAAGTATCGACCATGATAGCTTGGCGCCGACCCATCTCCTGCTGTAGTGCGTCAGGGCTGAATGGGTTAACACATTTGGCCCAGGCCCAAAATCCCCAAATTTTGAAGTTGCTGTCTGAAGGACTGTATTACAATTCTAGAGACAGATCGAGCATGATAGTTCAAGGGTGGTGCCTATGGGCGCCAAGCTATTCTGGCACCACCCTTGAACTATCATGCTCGATGCATGTCTTGCTGTGGTGTGTTGGGGCTGAATGAGACTAAAGGATACGAGACAGGACTTCCATCAGTTGAGGTTTACACTGAGCCTCCCGCTGAGCGAAGTAGGACAAAGCGTGCATCCACAAACGGGGGTCCTGCTGCCTGTAAAAGCAAAACAGATCAACTCACAACCCGCAATGATCACTGCATGCTGTCCGTGATTTTCAAGGTGCAAGGTTCAAAATCGCAGACAAGCCAACAAAATTAGATTTTCAAAAATATCCAGCACTGTCAGACGCATCCACCGTGACAGTTGAAGAGGAGTATGTAGTAAACTTCAGATATAACTCCAGACAAACAAGAATGGCAAAACCCTTATGGCTCACGCGTCTGACCAATGCCTATGTGTAATCTTTGTAACAACAAGGTCTTGCTTCTGCACCAGCGAAAGCTATTTTATCTAAAAATTTAAGTATTTTTCACACATCTGTCAGCCCCCTCAGACCGTTTACCTGTGTGATGGGTTGACTAAATTAGTATGCATAGAAATGACTTTATGCCAAACTTGACTGAAACATTTTCAAAAACATTGATAAAAACTAAAATTCTAACAAAAATTGGCATTTTTCACATATTTACCGACCTCTTGTGACTGTTGACCTTTCTGAGGGGTCATCCAAATTAATATGTATAGATAGGTCTTACCATCAGGTATCTCTGCACCAAGTTTGGGTTTGCAGTTGACAAGTAATTGAGAGAAAAAAGTAATTTCGTTTTACTTATTTCCTGACCTCTTGTGAACTTTGACCTTTCTGTGGGTCAACCAAATAAGTATGCATTGAAAGGTCCTACCATCAGGTATCGCTGTACCAAGTTTGGGTTTGAAGTTGTGAAAAATACATGTCAAAATATTTCTACTTTGGACCTATTTCCTGATCCCCTGTGACCTTGCAACATACCCAAATTTCTTGCATGTTTCCATGACGTGGACAAATTCACTGTGCTCCATATGATACTGCAAGATCTGCTGATACCTGCGACAAAGAGTCAGAAAAAATATATATAGAAACATGAAAAAACACACGTTTGTGTGTCCATGATAATGTGGGCAAGATTTTGGCTTCCTACTCGATGCTTTCCTTGCAAACTTTACCCTTTTAGCCCCAAGGTCCCATTTCTCAAATTTTGGAGGTGTTGCCTAATGACTATGTACCAGTTGCAGGAGGTGGCTTGACCATGAGGTGGCTTGGCCATGATAATTCAAGGGTAGTGCCAGATTAGCTTGGTGCCTGAAGGCACCAAGCTAATCTGGCACTACCCTTGAATTATCAAGGTCAAACCACCTCCTGCTGTAGGGATCTGGGGCTAAAAGGGTCAAATAATTCTGGGCTGCAATAAAGCAGTTCTGCGCAGAGTGGTACAGCTGTTTCGAGAGACCACCCTTGACAGATCATTGGTCATTAAAGACCATGATTTAGGTGTCTGTAAGACAACTGAATGATGGTCTAAGGACCCCTTAACCCTTTGAACCTGGCAAACTGCTGTAGTGGTTTGAGGCCTCGTATACCCTTCAGCCCGGCAAACCGCTACAGGGGTGTCAGGTGTTTTGTATCGGGCGCCCGGTGACGCGCGAGCCTCGCTGCGCGTGTGGTGACCTCGCCCTTCGCACTGACACATCCTGTTTACACCGACAGGGTCACGTACGTTCGTCTGTGATATGCGGTCAGTTTTGCGGCGCTAGCGTGGGAATTACGGTCGGAATGGCAGGTGGATGTGTAGATTTTCGGAGTGATACAATTTTGTGTTTGGAGACATGGTTTCAACAACAGCTGCTTAGATGTATTGGGACATGTGTACCTACCTACTGCGTGGCAGCATAACCACGTGTTGGCAGTGTCAGCTGGAGCGATCGCCGTTTGAGGCACTGACAACGGCAATTATTTACAGCTTGATTCTGATGCTGAATTCGGAGGTTCTAATTGATATTCCTCTTTTTTTTTTATGCCACACCTTGGTGCACCTGTAGGTGACTCTGTGGACACCAACGACACACATTGGTCACATGTGTAGTACGTGTATAGTCTTTACAACACTGGTACTTCCATCCGATCATGTACGAGACACAACACAGACACACTGATCATCATTCGACGCCACTTATTACATGTTGTCTAGACCGTGGATATACCTTATCAGTGGCAGGTGTAAACATTGACATATGGTGACAAGGTTGTATCGGCATGCTGGAAATGCATGGACGCATACGTGTCACAGTAACTAATAGACGCCCTATTTAATAATGCATGTTAAGCACCAGCGACCTGTCATGCACGAAAGACATTTTTTTTCAAGTTTGTCACCTGTCAGTATTTTTGTCACCAGGCATTACGACACATGTGACACAGTGTGGTCAAATCCATAAAACGAAAGTCCATCCAATGGCAAATCTGTACATATATACCTCTATGGTGATATCTGTTGTAAAGTATTATTTACAAATATTTTACAGTGCACACCCATTTCCAACAGAAATTTCTCAAATAAAGTCAGGGCTGAAGGGTATATAGACTTCTTATTTACTCAGGGTTCAAAGGGTTAAGTGCCCAGAAAAATGCATTTTTCTTTAAAAGGTATTTTTTCGAAAAATACTTACCGATGACATGACAAATGGGAGTGTCTACTACGTGCTCAAATTCTAGCCTACGAACCCGTTGTGTGCACACACAACCCGGGAGGCACTCGGGGAACCCTCCAGAGGGGCCAAGAGTTGTCTCCCGGACCTGCCTATCCGGTTCCGAGTCACCTGACTCGCCAGTCAGATACTAGGCTCACCAGCGGCAAGCGGGGCAGGTGGGAGGGTCCTCCGTGTCATGTCATCGGTAAGTATTTTTCGAAAAAATACCTTTTAAAGAAAAATGCATTTATTTCATCAAAAACATTACCGATGACATGACAAATGGGAGAATCACGAATAGGAGGAGGGTGCCGCCCCGGTACTACCGGAGACCAAGACCGTCCTCCCATTGCTAATTCCCAGGTAACGAGCTAGGTGCGTACCTACGGCGCCTGCTGCGCCGGGAGGGAGTGCTGTGCCACCGTGAGGTCCCCCAACAAGGCGAGGTTGTCTCGCTGTCCCGCCAGATCCCGAAGGTAGAAACGAGCGAAGGTAGATTCTGCTCGCCAGCCCACCGCGGCCACGATGTCCTTGACAGCGCAGTTCCGATCGAATGCGACGCTCGTGGCCATGGCGCGTACTTCGTGTGCGCGGATCTTCAGTCTCTGCGCTACGCGTGGGGAGAGATCCATGTATGCCGATCGTATTACCCAGCGCAGCCAGGAGGAGATCGTCTGGGCTGTGATATCAGTCTTGCCCTGGCGTATGGGCAGGAAGAGGCGGGAGCGCCCTCTACGGGTAACTTTGGTACGGCGCAGGTAGATGCGTAGGGCACGCACGGGATCCTGTCGCCGAGTCTCCGGAGAGCAGGCAGGCCCTCCCAGGGGCCGCAAGGTGATGATCTGTGGAGCAGTTAGGGGCGACCTTGTTTTGGCAATAAAGCTGGGGTCCGTTAAGAGCTGCACGGAGCGATCTGCCCTGAACTGGAGGCAGTCTGGGCGGGTAGAAAGAGCGTGTAGCTCGCTAACTCTGGACGCGGTGGCCAAGGCTAGAAGGAAGCAGGTCTTGCGTGTCACATTTGCCAGAGGGGCTAGAGCGAGTGGCTCGAACTGGGAAGAATTCAGCCACGTCAGGACCCAAGGTAGGTCCCAGCGAGGAACGAGAGAACGCTGAGTCGGACGTTGGAGGCTGAAGCTGGACATGAGGTCGGAGAGGTCCTTACAGGCGCCGGGGTCTGGAAGGCCGAGATGACGGTACGTGTCGGCGACCATGGATAAGTATCCCCTGATGGTGATGGGCGCCAAACCTTGGACCTCGAAGAGCCATAGGAGAAAGTCCGCTAGCTGTGGGTTAGTCAGTCCGGTGGGTAGGAGGCGACGGGCGTCGCACCAGGCACACAAGACGCGCCACTTCCCTTCGTAAACACGCCGGGTGGACGGCTTGCGGGCTGCAGCGATTGCCTCCACTGCTGCACCAGAGAAGCCTCGAGCGGTGAGGGCGCGCTGCACAACCTCCAGGCGTGAAGAGACAGGCGTTCGGGACAAGGGTGGAAGAGAGCCTGCCTGGGCTGCTTGAGCATGGAACGGGGCGTGGGAAGGCGCAGGGGAGGAGAGGTGGCGAGGTTGAGTAGGTCGGTGGTCCAGGACCGGGCCCAAGCCAGCGGGGCGACCAGAAGCAGGACTGCGTTGCTCCCTCGAAGTTTGTGGAGGACCTTGGGAATGAGGACTGTCGGGGGGTACGCGTAAGCGATGAGGCCGTCCCAAGGAATCGAGAGGGCATCGACTGCCCAGGCCAGCGGGTCTGGAATCGGGGAGACGACGAGGGGAAGCTGGCGGTTCCACCTCGTAGCAAAGAGGTCGATTAAGGGAGTCTCCCAACGGGCGCAGATCATCTGGAAGATATCCGGGCGCAACGTCCATTCTGTGTGGAGCAACTGGCCGCGGCGAGAGAGCGAGTCCGCCAACACATTCAAGTGGCCAGGAATGTGTCGTGCGAGGAGTGTAATGTCGCGTTCCTCGGCCCAGCGCATCAAACGGAAGAGGAGCATACAGAGGTCGGGAGATCGGGTGCCCCCCTGTCTCTGGATGTAGGCCACCACCGTCGAGTTGTCGGAGAGGACGAGAAGCCGCTGGTTCCTGAGCTGGTTCTCCCAAACGAAGAGGGCTTGCCAGACTGCCTGCAGCTCTAACCAATTGCTGTGCTTGTCCGCAAACTCCGGGGGCCAGAGGCCGGAAGCCGAGGAGAATTGAGGAAGCAGGTGGGCTCCCCACCCCGAGAGGCTCGCGTCGACACACAGGGAGAGGTGCGGGGGGGGGGGAGGACAAAGGGACTCCCGAAGCCAACCAAGCCGTGTCGGTCCAGCGTAGAAGGTGAGGGCGAACCAGGGGGGAAACCGGGACCAGGTGGGTAAGGTCGCCAGAAGAGGGTCTCCAGAGAAGCAGGAGGTGCAGCTGAAGGGGGCGGGCGTAGAGGCGACCCAGGGGGAGAAGGTCCGCCGCTGCGTTGATCAGTCCGAGGAGTTGAAGCCAAACTCGGGCGGGAGCTGCTTCCTGCTGAGCTAGCTGGTTGGCGAAGGTGGCCAACTTCCGAATCCGGGGATCCGGGAGGCGAACAACGTTGAGATCGGTGGCAAAATCCATTCCGAGATGAATGAAGCGGCGCGAGGGCGTGAGATCTGACTTCCCGACGTTGAGGAGGAACCCCAGTCGCGACAGCAGACGCATCAGAGTATCCCTGTCCTCTTCCAAGACGGACTCGACGTGGTTTCTCAGGAAGAGATCGTCGAGGTAGTTGGACATAGGGCTGAGAGACGACTGCCGTGCCTTGGCCATAACTGCATCCATCAAGCGGGTGAAGACCCAGGGGCTGAGGTTGAGGCCGAAGGGTAGGGCTCGAAACTGGTAAACGGTTCCATCGAACGCGAAGCGCAGATACCTCTGGGCGGCCGGATGTATGGGTACGTGTAGGTAAGCGTCGGAGAGATCCAGGCTGACGGCGTAATCCATGGGTCGCACCGCGGTACGCAGGGCTCGGGCCGTCTCCATGTGGAAGGAAGGAGCCACGATGAAGCGATTTAGGGCTGAGAGGTCGATCACTGGGCGCCACTTGCCGCCAGGCTTGGGGACGACGAAAAGTCTGCTGTAAAATCCCAGCGAGTCTGCGCGGCGCACAACCTCTGTGGCATCCTTCCTCAAGAGAGAGTCGACTTCCCCCCGTAGGGCGCACTCCTTGAGCGGGTCTGCGGGGATCTCGGTCCACAGCGGAGTCGTACGCAGAGGAGGAGGGGAACGAAAGGAGATCCGTAGGCCGCCGGAAACAGTGTCTAAAATCCACGGGTCTTCTGGAATCAGTAATCGCCACTCGTCGCTGAAGAGGGCGAGCCTGCCGCCGACTGGAGGACCCGAGACGGCCGGCGGAGGCGGAGGAGGGGAGGAGTCACTGAGCCCGCCCGCGCCCAGGGTGACGGGCGGGACGGGGCCAAGCGGGGGCGGGGGCGTTAGCTTGGCCGGGGCGACCGAAGGCGGGGCGACGGCGACGCCGGGACTGCAGCTGGGTTGTTGACGTCGGGGCGACGGGTCTGGAGATCCGCAGGGGGCGACCCACGGCCTTGCGGGCTGACTGAAAGCGCCGAGGAACAGACTTGGGAGGCCACCTGTCCGCATTGGAATCCTTGACGGCTTGCCAGGTGTCACCAAAGAGAAGGGGTCCCCCGAGGGGGGCCCGACGCAGCTGGGTCTTCAGGTCGGCAGGCATTCCCCGGCAGGCCTGCAGGACAGCGTCGCGGCGGAGTAAATCCCAATTGGCGGCTGCAGCCATAGCGTTGACCGAAGAGTGATACGCGGCGCGGCTGGCCGCTTCAGCGAGGACGAGGAGGTCGCCAAGAAGGGGGGTCAGGGACGGGTGCCACGAATCTTCCACGCGCCGGAGGAAGGCTTGCGTAAGGAGCTCCATGAAGCCGGCGCAGGCCAAGGAATTCCTGACAAGCGAAGCCGTCTTGTCTAAACCCGCGGGGAGCGCGCGTCTGAGTGCAGAGGCCCCACCCGCCTGAACCACGGCGGCTGGATCCACCGGAGGGAGAGGGCAGAGGAAGGCCTGGGAATGGCCGGCGTACCACTGCTGGCGGAAGTACATATCGAGGTCCGGAGGCCATCTGTGGTCCGAGAAGAAATTACTGTCTCTTGAGTCAGACAACAGGTGGGCCGAGAACACATCCCGAAGCTCACGAAAGGAGGGGGGCTGAGGGAGAGTCTTGAACTTCTTTACCTGTCTACCCGCGTCGACGAAGGCAGAAGGCTTCCTCTTCAGGGGGGGGATGGAGGGCAGTCCGCTGCCGGAAGCGTGGCGGAGATGAGGCGAGCGACCTCGTCGAGGGCCAGAAGAACCTCTGTGCGGGAGGAGGCCGGAAACCCGTGGGCTGTCGACGCATCCGAAGGAGAGAGCGGCGAAGGAGAGCGGCTGAGACCTCCGAGGAGAACTGAGATGGAATCATCAGGGAGAAGACTCAACGAATCGTCGTCCACGCCGCCGAGAGCCGTCGAAGAGGGACGGCGACCGTGACTCCGAGAGCGAGCAGCTCGACGAGGACGAGGGGAGCCATAAGGCGCCGAAGCACGCAGGGGAGAGCGACGTCCGCGACGGCGACGCGACGCACTAGAGGAGCGGGAACGGCGGCGGCGACCAGACGAGCGACTACGAGCTGGAGACCGTGATCCCCGGGAACGAGGAGGAAGGAAAGAGGCTGGGCGAGGGGAAGGGGAACGGGCGGGACGAGGCAGACGGCGGGGAACGTGGGACGAACGCCGCGAAGAGGTAGAGCGCGAAGGTCCATGGTCCAGATGACGAGAAGAATCCCGAACTTTACGACGCTCACACGAAGGAGCGCGAGAGTGGTGGTCAGACTTCGATCGCAAGGAGGAACTGGACACAGGTAGTGGTGTGGTGAGTGTGCGCGAATGTCTCCGCGAGCCGGACTCTGTGGCGAGGCGGGCACGCAGCGGCCGAGGGGGATCCAAGGCCTTCCTAGGAGACGAGTGGGGACCGGTTGACCATGGACGGCGCGAGGCACGTCTCTCCGAACTGACCTCTGTCTCGAGATGGGTTCTCTGCCTGTCGTAAGGCTTGGTCCAAGCGCGTTCCCTCCTGGGAATCCGCGCCTCGAACTCCCGACTCCGCACACTACCTTGCTGTGTCCGCTGTGGAGATCTTTCCAGACTGGGGCCATCGGGGGCAAGAGCGGTCGGTGTGTCTGAGATGACAGCCGGCACTTCCGCAGGTCTTGCAACAGGCACAGGTGTCGGGCGTTCACGTCGGTAGAAGCTCCAAAGTTGGACCCAGCGGAGCTCCGGCCAGACGGCGCAAACGTCACAAGAACGCTCAGATGTACAGCCGACACACGGCAGGCAGACCTTGTGCGAATCCGAGGGCCACTGGAAACCTCCACACTGCGTGCAGGTCATCAGGAGGGCACTGCAACACACCAAACAAACAACGTGCC
The DNA here is from genome assembly GCA_036245525.1 of Semisulcospira habei. Taxonomy (NCBI): domain Eukaryota; kingdom Metazoa; phylum Mollusca; class Gastropoda; family Semisulcospiridae; genus Semisulcospira; species Semisulcospira habei. The sequence goes on from BTPG01000001.1 coordinate 140,868,433, forward strand.
GGTACGTGGTCGAGACCAACAGGGCTCGTCCTACCAAGGGGAACCGTACCGAACGATATGGACAAACGGGCTGTGCCCCCAGGCTATACTGTTATAGCGCCCGAAGCTAAGCTTGCGTCTTTAGAACAAAGCCTACCCCAGCCAGGCTGGAGAGGAATGTGCGCCAAACGACAATAGGTTTAGTTTAGTTTAGTTATTTGGGTTTAACGCCGCGCAGGCGACTAAGGCCATCACACGGCGGGCCAAACGACAATAGGGACGAAAGGCCGTGCCCCCAGGCAATAATGCTGTAGCGCTCTAAGCTAAGAGCGCGCTCTCGAAACAAGCATACCCCAGCCAGGCCGGAGATGCAACATGAGCCACGCGCCGCAGCTGGTTTAAACAATGCTCCCCGAAGGCTACCAGGGGAAGCCAGTAATATCACCCCAAAAGGGGAAAGGCGAGGGCACCAGGGCCCCGCCGAGCTAAGAGTCCCTGCTCAACGAAACCCACACAACACGAACAAGGTAGAGTCCAAAGGCACAGGCCGGTACCCCGCCCGGGGACCGGCTCCGGGCCCAACTAACTATCCTACCTCTCTGCCGAAGCGGTAGCGGGAGAAGAGACGTCCATGTCGCCACCGGCGAAATGGCGGGAACCAGCAGGTCCGCCAAGCGAAGCCAACCAAGGAGGACGCCAAGCGAAGAAGCGCAAGCGAAGCTGCAGCGAAGCAAGAAGCGAAGCAGAAGCGAAGCAACAGGCGAAGCCAAAGTCACGGCGAACTCGAGCACCAAGACTGACCGGTCGAAGGGAGCGCGAGGCTAGAACACGTCCGAAGGTCGTGAGCCTACGTAGCTGACTGGGGAGTCAGGTGACTCGGAACCAGATAGGCAGGTCCGGGAGACAACTCTTGGCCCCTCTGGAGGGTTCCCCGAGTGCCTCCCGGGTTGTGTGTGCACACAACGGGTTCGTAGGCTAGAATTTGAGCACGTAGTAGACACTCCCATTTGTCATGTCATCGGTAATGTTTTTGATGAAATAAAGTGAAGACGATCCAACAGCAAGAAACACAGATCCTCAAGAGCCCCCAGCGACCATGGGGGCTCATGAAGATCTATGCCTCTTGCTGGGGACAATTTGTACCCATGTTTCTTGGACGGTTGTGGGTTTTGGTCGTTGAATGAACAAACATTTCCGAAACAAAAATGTACAGTGGCAGGGAAGGGGGTAAAGACAGGTGACACATTTTTGCCTCGCAAGGTTTCTCTTCAGAGAGCACCTGTCATAAAGACCCTTATTTATGTAGGTGATGCGATTCTTTTAACCCTTTGCGTGTGGGTAGCGGTTTTTGTCGCGATGATTTCTGCAGGAATCATTGCAACAAAACCTGCTACCCACGCGCAAAGGGCTGAACAGGTTATACACGGTAAAGCTTTTACATCCAGTGAAAAACTTTTTAAAAATCCCGAAGCTTAACATGAACACTGTCCGGGGATCATCTTTTCACCTTTTTAGCCCCAAGTGTGTGGACCTCGCTGCCAACTGAAATGCGGAATCTGCCCACATTGTCACAGTTCAAAGCTCACTTAAAGACTTTTCTTCTCTGTCGGGCATTTAACATTTAGCTCACTTTTAGTTAACTGCTGACTGCCTTTTATTCTGATTCTGGAGGGAAGTGGATGTGAGGTGTTGGGAAGGGTTTAAAGTAGTGTATATTTGTGCGCATGTCCGAGAGAGACTGTGCTGTTGTGCATGCGCAGGGAGTCCATTGCTTTCCTGGAGAACAGCGCTATATGTACAAGAAATATTTATTATTATTTTTTATTATTACATCAAAGCAAACTGTTCCCCCTGAAGCATTTCCTACTTAGGTGGATTTTTTAAAACGTTTTCAATGCTAGGGAGTCCCTTTTTGCTGTGGCGTATGTCTCTACACTCATACAATGATACATACAAATCTACATTCACATCCTATGAGCAGAGAAAAGACCCAGGACATGTACGACAAAACCGTACATCAAATGGAACCAACATCTGACAACGCTACTCACAGGTGAGCCTTTTCATACAGGTAGAGAATGCCAGCCTTGAAATTGTTGACTTGACACAGCACCATCGCCTGTTCCATACTGTAGCCGGCCTGCAAAGTCAAACAGACAAAAGATGCAAACTCCTATATTCTCAGTTTTGCACCCATGTACTATTTACAGTACTGGTGAATACAAGGGGATGGGTATAATAGGTTGGGGGTGGGTGTTAACCCATTTAACTCCACGGCCACATTTCCTAAATCTTAGGTGTCACGTGACAGCTATGTACCAGGTCCAGGAGATGGGTCGACCATGATCATTCAAGGGTAGCCCCAGATTAGCTTGGCGCCTGTCGGCGCCAAGCTAATCTGGCGCTGCCCTTGAATGATCACGGTCGACCCATCTCCTGCTGCAGTGTGTTGAGGCTAAATGGGTTAGTCTGTTACTTTTAAAGTACACTTTGAATAAGACAAAATCACTTTTGTTGTTGTCATATGCAAACACTACAAGTAAAGTAATTTACATAGAGAGAGTGTCGTCGGTACATCTGCTGCCAAGTTACGTCGCCATGACTTCTGACCATGTTTTAGATTAACCCCTCTAATGCCCCCCCCCCCCCCCAAAGTGAACACCACCCAACTGTAAGAGGTATAGATCCTCATGTGCCCCCAACAGCTGCGGGTGGAGGGGTGCTCATGATGATCTATGCCGCGTTAGTTATTTTGTATCCATGTTCCTCGGATGGCTGTAGCTTTTGGTCTTCAAATCGACAAAGGTTTCAGAAACAGACCACGCGTCCCGTGGCATGGAAGAGGTTAAGTTTACTGCACTTGTTGACCCTTTTCATTCTGATGCACCACTGCTTGAAATTAATTTGACCGTGATAGTGCAAGGGTGGTGCCTAAATAGCTTGGCGCCTGCGGCGCCAAGCTATTCTGGCACCGCCCTTGAACTAAAATGGTCGACCCATCTCCTAATCTGTGACGTGGCCTTCATAGGACAAGAAGCAAATTGAAACAAATCAGCCTCAGGATGTGATGGGTAAAACTGAGATCAACGTGTTTCTACAAGTGCATGAGAACCCTAACAATGGGCTTGCACGTACGCAAGAAATAAAGCAACATTCATGGAGTCATCCAGACAGCAGAATAAAGACTCACGTCCGGGTTCTTCAGCATCTCCAGCGTCTTCCGCTCTCTGTCCACACGAGCCTGCACACAGATAAATTAACCCTTAGCAGCCGGGGCCAGTTGAGGGGGCTCATGAGGATTTATGTCTCTTGTCAGCCCCATGTTCTATGTGCCCATGCTTGGTCCCACTTCCTGCGTGTTCTTCACAGTGGCACATATGTATTGTTGAATCAAGTCTCAGCTTTTAATCAACCAGCCATAATTTCAGAAACATCAAAAGCTTTCCCGCTGAAATTCAACAAAATTTAATCGTAGCATATCAGTGAATTCCTCAATCTGGTTGATTTTGACAGCATGTTTACGATTTCTTTTTATATTGTCTGAAATAATTATCACTCAAAAAGTTGAAAGGTACAAAGCTGGTCAAAAAAACTCATCCAGTGTCTTTTCCAAAGGAAGCTGAATAATAAATTTCAAGTGAATATAAGAAACATTATGGACTCAAATGCAGGGTCAACCGACTTTCTTCACAGGAACATCAAGGAACAGTCCAATCTTAATATACTCAAGGTTTTATTCTCAAGATTAGCATCCTAAAATTTGTAAGTACATAAACACTTACATAAACACTTGAGATATTTGTGTTTACACACACACACACACACACACACACACAGAGAGTTTTGCAGCACATGTACGTTCTGCCACAAGGTTAGCGTAGCCAGATATGATGTTATTTTAATCTTGTTTTATTTCACTGTCACAGTTTGAGGCCTGCCCACCTATGGAAAAAAAGTGCCCTGGAACTGGAAATAGGGGGTGGGGTGTGTGTGTTTGTAGAAGGGAGTAGGGGTGAAGGGGGTGGGTGAGGAGGGGGAGGAGCTATGGGTAAGGTAAAACAAATACTGAATTACTGACCGAGATGGCCGCCTCGTGAACCATGTCATGAAGATACAGCTCCAACAGAGTGTTGTACACCAGACTAGATGAATTTGGCTGCACCTGGAGAAAAAGAATAGCATGACGATAATAAGAAGAAGAGATATAGTAGTGTAAATAGTGGTAATAAGAAGTTGAAGGTCAATAAAAAAAATATTGATACTAATAAATTAATTAATACACAAAAGCACTGTACCAACTTCTAGGAATTGTAGGCCCCGTGCTCAGGGGGAACACAAGCATTCACTCACACAATGAACACAAACACACTTGGTATGAAAGCTCTGATCACTTGTATCTGATATTTACAGTGTCCTGAAACATATACTATACAGTACAATTTACCTTCACCAACTAGCCAACCAAACCTCCCCTTCCCCTGGGGGAAAGGGGAGGTTTGGTTGGCTAGTTGGTGAAGGTCAATTACTCCAAACTATTCCACCAGAAAAACAACAATTACCATACACCACCCCAGCACCCCTACCACCTGTAGAATGAGAAACCAATCAGCCAACCAACCAATCAACCAAAGAACTAAACACAATGATATCGCTTCACCCACCTCCACCATGTGTTCCAGGAACTGTGTGAGTTGTGCGCTGTTGTTGACAAAGATGTGGATGAACTCTTCAGCGTTGGCGTGCTGGATACGCGGGATATCCCCCTGAAGACTCGTCTGATCAACCAACGGCTCTAAAATATCGCACACAAAACCATGACTGGGGTGGGGAAGGGAAGGGCATTGACCCTCATGAGGGTCTTTGCCTTGTGTTAGTCCTGTATACAATGCACTGTCCACTGTCAACGGGTCTGAGCAATCAAGCGGTGTGAAATCATGTGAAAATAACTGTCTTGACAACTTGCAAGTCCTATCATATTCTGCTTTAACACATTCTACCCCAGGACTGAAATCCCTAAATTTTGAAGGTTTGTATTACAATTCTAGAGACAGATCGAGCATGATAGTTCAAGGGTGGTGCCAGAATAGCTTGGCGCCTATGGGCGCCAAGCTATTTTGGCACCACCCAGACCTGCCTACCCCATTTCTTTGACATCAGTAGCAGAAGGTCCAAATTTCAGTAGCATAGCAAAGTTTTCAGTAGCAATGTGAAAGAAAAAGAAATCACACATAAAAGAGAAAAATACTGGATATTTTTGCCGGTGTTTAGAGGGCACCACTCCAACAAAGTCCGTCAACACTATTATAACACATAAATGTCATTATAACAACAGCCATGAGTCATTATGATGAAATAAAACCAGCACTCCCCCCCCCCCCCCCCCCCCCCCCCCCCCCCTCTCTCACCACACACAGTCATGTTCACTGGCACGCCGCTTGTTGAGAAACATCTCAGTGTCAGCAGCGAAGAGGTCGGCCGGCCAGGCAGTTCCGTGCAACATAAACACGGCCGGTGCGGTGAAACGCAGTAAGAATGTAGTAAAGCTCGCTGGTGAATGCTTCTCTGTATGCTTCCAAGCTTTTCTGTGGAGCCAGCCAGAATAAGGAAACATCTGGCAATGCGTTAGTCTCTGAATTATGTAGGATGGAGCCGGGAATAGCCTGGTAAATAACAATAGGTGTCACTTCACTATCACAATTGAGGGATTTTGCCGGAGATGGTGCATGGCCGCCATTTTCCCTCCCTAATTACTTCTGGAGAGACAGGGTGTAGCAGCGCTTGAGAGCCACCAGATCCTCCTTTTTGAGCTGCATGCCGAGGCAGCCACCTGGCTGGCTCTTGACCACCATGAGGGCTTCTGTAGTGTCACTCCCCAGGCTTGCTCTCTGGTCTGTCTTGTTTTTCCTTATGCAGGAGAAGACGCGCTCGCAGTGAGCAGACGAGTGTGGTATGGTCAGCAGACTCACCATAACGTTTGGCAGGAACTCAAACATAATGCTGCCTTCTGGATCTTTCATTGTGCTGACTCTCTTCCAGAATTTGTCTGCAGGGTCATTTTCTATCACATGAATGGTGGTGCACTGAAACTGGGCAAATTCTTCCATGAGCTTCTCAGATGTGGATTTCTTAGGGAGCAGAGCTGGAAATTTCTTCAGAAAGAACTTCAAGGAAGATATGCTGCTGGTCATCTGCTCAGCTGACCACCCTTGAACTATCATGCTCGATCTAGATCTTGGTGTGGTGTGTCAGGGCTGAATGAGTTAACGATATGAAAAAGCACATAAATATAGATTCTTACATCGGTGAGTAAGTGATGCTGAGAACCTCACTCGAGTGGTCTTAAAACCTTATCCTACGAGTGAAAGCGAGTAGGGTAAGGTTTTAACTTTAAGACCATGAGAGCGAGATCCTCAGTATCACCTAAACACCTATGTAAGAATATATTTTCGTGCTCATCCTTTTCTTTGCATAAATCCGGTGAGCTGGTTTTCGCCACAAGCCTAGTCACAACACAGCCGCCATTGTGTCTCGGCAAAGATCTTGACATAATTTCCACTGTAATGTGATGTCAATATTTTGGATGGCAGACAAATGTTCCTACATGATGATGTAATAGCGCAATACATGACCCCAGAGTGTAAGTTGTCACTTTGAAATGATGTCATTGCGCGCGAGCTGAAAGTAGGTCACGTTTTAATATCGCCCATACTTTGTCTTGTTCAGACTTTCTACAGGACAATTTTGTGCACGCCTAGCCGTTCATGCAGCAGAACTGTATCACCCACGTGTGTGATTCAGCTTTTCCGCTCAAAGGCAGCAAAGAAGGAAAAATGTAAGAAAAGAAAAATGACCGCTTTTATCCTTGATATTCAAATCAAATTTTGCCTCATGAACCTGAAAAGTAGAGGCAAGAGGAAAGACAACTCACGATTAGTGGGTTTGTAGTCGGTACACAGCCGTTTCAACAGTTCCGTGGTTTCCTGAGGAGCTTCCGCCATCAGCACCTTGCCATACTGCTTCATGTTACTCTCTGCCTGAAAATGATACACACAAAACACGCAAACTCGGCTCAGTTATCTTCAGCGGAACTTCCGCCATCAACTACTTCCCTCCCAGACATGCGCGCAATCACCTCATCCTGCTGACAGAGTGTTCAGCCCAGGAACGTGATAACGACCCCTGTCTCTGACATATTTGATAGTTCAAACGCTAAATAATAATAATGAGGTTTTATATAGCATGCTTCCCCACAGAAAAGCAAGCTCGGAGCTCTTCACAACACATAAGGAGCCAGCCGTCCAAGGAACATGGTTACAAAGAGGTGCCAGCAAGAGGCATAGATCCTCATGAGCCCCCGCAGGTGCGGGGGCTCATGAGGATCTATGTCTCTTGCATTTGGATTGGGTTCTCCTTTCCTCGGCAGTGAATGAGGCGATGACAGTTTATTTCCAGTCAGGACTACCCTTCAACTGTCCCCGTTAGCCCATTGCATCCTGAGGCGGACTTGTAAAGATTTGCTTATTGTCCTATGAAGCCTACATTACAGATTAGGAGAGAGATCAATCGTTTTAGTTCAAGTGTGGTGCCAAAATGGAACTATCAGTCAAAATGTATTTCAAGCAAAGGGTGTATCAGGATGAAAAGGGTTAACATACGTTAGGCAGAAGTAAGAGTTATCCCTAAATATCAGATATAGGTAAAAAATTGCATGGACATCAAACATTCAGTGGATCCATCCTGCCCGCCCCATCTGCAAGAGGCCTATATTCCTATCAGCCCCTGCAACGGCCCGTGACATCATCAGGTGACCATGACCACTATTTTTAGGTGGCCGCTAGAATGAATGAATGAATGAATTTTATTTAAGGTCTCTTCACTTCTTGGTGATTTTAGACAACACACACACAAACCTGAAACTTAATAATCTAAACGATATAAAAATGCATTACAAAAGTCTACCTATAGGAGTTTGATATATTAATTTAACAGTAGTTGTTGCCATACTTGTATGTAAATATATTTGATGGTTCCTACTAGATCATCATTCCTGCAGAGCGCGCCCCCAATGGTTGAGAGAATAGTGTATATCAGTATTAGCCTAGTCTTATGATATATATTAACCAGTTTTACACCCAACTGTGAATGTGATCACTAAATTAGTGACATTTACTCAAGATATTCTGCTTTCATTTTAAACGATATACCTTTAATTAATTTTGATTTCCTACACTAATAGGCGTGTGTGTTTGTATGTGTGGAAGATGAGTGTGGGTGTGTATGGTACGCATTGCTTTGTGATATTAGTTGTTTAGTTTTAAAGTTTTTACAGTGTGTGTAGGGCATTAGATTTGTGTGATAGAGTATTATTTTTTATTTGACTGTGATGTTTGTAATTGTAACGACACCAACACACATTCCTATGCTTTATGTTCTTAAGGCAAATGGCAATAAAGAGTATCTATCTATCTATTTATACCCAAATGAGTTGTGATTGGGCATTCGAGTATTAGATGATTAATAGAGAGAGGTTCTGAAAGTTCACAAGTTATATCTTTAGAAAATTTTGTTTTCCAAAAGTTTAAACGTAGTTTGTAAATCAGAGTTGCTCATTTTCTCGAGCAAGCTACTGCGAGTCTGACTGGCACTGGGTGAAGTGGCGAAGCGTACTAACAGCGAGAAAATCCAGTCGGGCGATGTAGGTCAAGGCCGCCTGATAGTCGCGGATGTCTTCCAGCTGTATCTTGAGGTACCACTCGTGCTTCTCATGTTTTTCCGCCAGTGACAGAGCGTGACGATGGTAGCCTGCCTGCCGGCAAACCTTGATGGCCGTCTCCACGTCGAAGTCAACCTCGCGATCCTTAGTCTGGAAAATGAACACCAGAGGCGAGCATTGTAGACATCGCCCAACGTTTGAGAGTGAAGTTACCATACACAAATATTTTCAGCCCGCATTTAGCCCCTTCGCTGCCGGGATAAAGCACACACCACCCACGTGCAAGAGACATAGATCCTCATGAGCCCCCGCAGAGCAGGGGCTCATGAGGATCTATGCCTCTTGCTGTGACCATTTTGTATCCATACTTCATGTTCTGGAATTTACTGTACAGCTCGTTCCGTTTTGGGCTGCTGTACTATAGTTTTTCAAGTTAGTTATTTGGGTTGAACACCAAACAGGCAACTAAGGCCATCTCACGGTGGTATTTTTATTCAAGTGAAAAGGAAAGGGATATCAAAAGAAAAAGCAGGGCGTGCATTCAAAACCTGAATACAGGTAAACAAATAAAGGTAGAACACTAAGGGCTTAGCGTCTTTTGCCACCGCAACGGACGTTTGAAGACGGGATACAGGGTCTGTACAAATTTTGATCCCTGCACTGTTCTAACCCATGATCCTTCAATTCAAAGTCCGAACCCTTTTAGCACCGGGACCCTGCAGCAGAAGATCATGATAATTTACCTTTGAATTATCACGATCAATCCATCTCCTACGACAGGTACACAGTCGTTAAGCAACACCTCCAAAATTTGAAAAAATGGGACCTTGGGGCTCAAAGGGTTATGCTCGAACCCCATGTAAACAATGAAGCCAAAACTGACCATGATGAACTCGTCCAGTTTGGACACGTCCTTCAGTTTGGTGTAGCAGTTTAGCAGCAGCGTCGTGTGCTCCTCAGTGGCCATCTGGGATTTGTGTAGCGCCTGCAGGTACTTGGTCAGATTGTGAATCTTCTGGGCATCCAGAAACTGGAATTTTAAAAAAAAATCGTGAAAAAAATACATTCAATGTTGCTTACGACAGAAGCCGGGTACAACTGTAGTCAGACACGTTCAGAAGGCCCACCCCCACTTTCTCAAAGAAAGCCCTGCACCCCAAACTACAATGCACATATAGCACATAATTAAAGCAGTGTAGTAAGCAGGTGTTACTTTCTACAGCAGAAGAAGTGCTGGGGAAGCAGAGGAAGCGCAAACAGCCCTGGGTCACCGATGACATCCTCGATCTCTGTGATGAGAGGAGAGCCTGGAAGAAAAAGAGAGGCCAAGACCTCACATCAGCAAACAAGTACAGACTTGTCAACAAGAAGATCAGGAAGAGGATGAAAGAAGCCAAAGAAGATTGGATTGAAGACCAGTGTTGTAGCGTGGAAGAGGGCATGGCAAACGGCAACAGCAAGAAGGCTTATGAAACGCTAAGGACCCTCACCAAGACTCAACAGCGAACAGCCACAGTCATCGAAGACAGCAGCGGCCAACTCCTTACGGAAAACACTGCTGTACTAAACAGATGGACTGAGTACTGCCGAGACTTGTATAACTACAAGGCTGAGCCAGACACCAGCATCCTCCAAAACAACCAGGCTGGGGCCAGGAAGGCTGAAGACCTGCCAGTGTTAGCTGAAGAGGTGGAAGCAGCCGTACGCGGCCTGAAGGGAGGAAAGTCTCCAGGTGTAGACAACGTACCTGCTGAACTGTTGAAACATGGAGGAGAAGTAACAACGAAGGTCCTCACTACACTCTGTCAAAAGATCTGGGAGCAAAAGAAATGGCCAGTAGAATGGACACAGTCTCTAATGATCCCGCTCCCCAAGAAAGGAAACCTGAAACAGTGCCAGAACTACAGAACTATCAGTCTGATAAGTCACCCTAGCAAAGTAATGCTTAGAATCATTCTCAACCGCCTCAAAACTTTCGCCGAGGAACTGCTGGCAGAAGAACAGGCTGGCTTCAGAGTTGGAAGAAGCACTGTAGAGCAGATTTTCAACTGCCGCGTCCTGATCGAGAAACATCTGCAGCATCAGCGCGAACTCTACCACAACTTCATTGATTTCAGGAAAGCATTTGATCGCGTCTGGCACGACAGACTCTGGCAAGTCATGAGATCGTTTAACATAGAGGAGGGACTGATCCAAATGATAGAAGCGCTTTACAAGAACGCCTGCAGCGCGGTTCTACTTAACAATCAGTCAGGCGAGTTCTTCAGGACGACGATCGGTGTCCGTCAAGGATGCCTGCTCTCTCCTGTCCTTTTCAACATATTCCTGGAGAAGATCATGCAGGAAACCCTCCACAACCACCATACTTCAATCTCTATTGGTGGCAGATCCCTGTGCAATCTTCGATTCGCAGACGACATTGACCTCATGGCAGGCAGCAATAGTGAGCTCCAAAACCTGACAGACAAACTTTCAAGTAGCGCAGGGTCTTATGGCATGGAGATCAGTACGGATAAAAGCAAAGTGATGATCAACACCACAAGCGACAGCAGCAGCAATATTCACATGAATGGCCAGAAGCTAGAAGAGGTCAATAGCTTCAAGTACTTGGGAGCCACCCTGTCCAAAGACGGTAGTTGCATAGCAGAGATCCGTATCAGGATAGGTACAGCAACATCCGCAATGGCCAGGCTGGACAGGATATGGCGAAGTAACTCCATCAGCTTCACCATCAAGTACAGGCTTTACAAGTCCCTCGTAGTGTCTATTCTACTCTACGGCTGTGAGACTTGGACACTGCTTGCAGACTCAGAAAAGAAAATCCAGGCCTTTGAGAACAAGTGCCTGAGGAAGTTGCTCCGCATCTCGTACCGCGAGCACAAGACCAACGAATATGTACGGAGCATCGTCACTTCCCTGGTGGGCCCACATGAACCCCTTCTGGCAACCGTGAAACGGCGCAAGCTTGCTTGGTTTGGCCACGTGACCCGACACAACACCTTGTCCAAGACTATCCTCCAAGGCACTCTCGAAGGAAGTCGTCGGCGAGGTCGTCAGAGAAAGAGTTGGGTCGCAAACATAAAAGAATGGACCGAACTCGAGATGCCAGACTTGCTTGCCACCGCCCAAAATAGAACTCAGTGGAGAGCACTGTCTGTTGCTGCTGCCTCTCAGTCCCCCCAACGCCCAGTTCGGGCAAGGGACTGATGATGATGATGATGATGAGTAAGCAACATCCTAATCCACAACCCCTCTGACACCCCCTGAAAAAAAAAAGTTGTAATAAAAAATCACAGGCCAGCACACAGAAATAGTTTAACCTACACAATACACAAAAAGGCATTATACCTAAAAACTTCAATGTGTTCCAATTTGTGGTACTGGGGCCAGCTGCATGAGTGAGCTTAGTCCTGCGCCAGCCACTAAGCAAGGTGCTCCACTATAGCAAAGCACCTTGCTTAGTGGCTGGTGCAGGACAAAGCTCACTCATGCAACTGGACCCCAAGCCTAATGGCTGCACATGTACAGTTATGCACTAGGAAAACGTGACAGCGCGAACTTTAATCCGTTATATCTGCCGCCATATTTGTTTAAAGCTGCTTTGTAACCTATTCACTGCCACATCCACCCAAAGCAAAAGGTCAAGAACCTCATGAATCCCTGCAGTTGCTGGGGTTCATGAGGTTCTATGCCTCTTACTTGCTATTTTGGATGCTGTTTTGTATCTGTGTTTGCCAGACGGTGGGGGGTTCTTATGCTTCGAACTGATGGTTGTTTTTGTTGCGTTGCTAAGGGCATGCCTGTATCCACCCCCCTCCCCCTTCTCTGCCCACCTTGCGTATGACGTAGGAGGCCTCCAGCTTGCCGATGGTGCGTATGTACTGCTGGATGGCCCCATCGTGGTCGCCCTTTGCATACAGGTGGTCCCCATACTGAGTGAAAATGGCCATCAGTCCGTCCTGGTCCAACTGTTGACTCTTGGCCAGGCTGTAAACACAAGCAGGGTGCAGTGAATCCTGTGCAAGGTCTACACCCATGACAGTTCAAGGGTGGTGCCGGAATAGCTTGGCACCTTAGGCGCCAAGCTATTCCGACACCACCCTTGAACTAAAACGGATGATCTGTCTTGTGATCTGTAATGCAGCCTGCATGGGACAATAAGCGCATTGGTTAAAAAATATTAAAAAAATGCATTTTTCTTTAAAAGGTATTTTTTCGAAAAATACTTACCGATGACATGACAAAGTGGGAGTGTCTACTACTTTGCTCAATTCTAGCCTAAGAACCCGTTGTGTTACCACACAACCCGGGAGGCACTCGGGGAACCCCCAGAGGGGCCGAGAGTTGTCTCCCGCTCCTGCCCCCAGCCGGTACTGAGTCACGTGTGACTAGCCAGTTAGATACTTAGGCGCCACAGCGGTAAGCGGGGCAGGTGGGAGGGTCCTCCAGGTCATGTCATCGGTAAGTATTTTTCGAAAAAATACCTTTTAAAGAAAAATGCATTTATTTCTTCAAAAACATTACCGATGACATGACAAAGTGGGAGAATACCGAATAGGAGGAGGGTGCCGCACCGTAACCACGGGCCGAAGACCGTCCTTCCATCGGGACTCCCATCACCTAGCTAGGTGCGTACCTACGGCGCCCTAGGCGCCGGGAGGGAGTGTTGTGCCACAGTGATGTCCCCCACCAGGGCCAGGTCGTCACGCTGGCCAGCCAGATCCTGTAAGTAGAAACGTGAGAAGGTAGATTCTGTGCACCAGCCCACCGCTGCCACGATGTCCTTGACCGCGCAGTTCCGGTCGAAAGCGACGCTCGTGGCCATGGCGCGTACCTCATGAGCCCGTATCTTCAGTGTCTTTGCCCCCTGCGGGGAGAGGTCCCTGTAGGCCGAACGTATGACCCAACACAGCCAGGAGGAGATGGTTTGGGATGAGATATCAGATCTGCCTGGCTTCAGTGGCAGGAAGAGGCGGGAACGTCCTCTTCGGATAGGTTTGGTCCGGCGCAGGTAGATACGTAGGGCTCGCACGGGATCTTGGTGCCTAGTCTCCAACGGGGAGTTGGGCCCTCTCAGCGGCCGTAAAGTGATGAGCTGTGGTGGGGACAATGGGGACCTGGTTTTGGCGACAAAGGCAGGGTCCGTGAGAAGCTGAACCGACCTGTCGGCTCGAAACTGCAGGCAATCCTGGCGCGTTGAAAGTGCGTGTAGCTCACTAACGCGGGAAGCCGTGGCGAGAGCCAAGAGGAAGCAGGTCTTGCGAGTCAAGTCTGGTAGGCGGGCGAGATGAAGAGGCTCAAAGCGGGGAGAGTTCAGCCAGGTCAGTACCCACGGGAGATTCCAGCGCGGAACAAGCGAACGGTGAGTAGGGCGTTGTAGGCTGAAATTAGACATAAGGTCGGCGAGGTCCTTAGAGGAGCCAGGGTCTGAGCGGCCAAGGTGTCTGTAAGTGTCCGCAATCATCGATAAGTAGCCCCTGATGGTAATAGGCGCCAACTCTAGGTCCTCGAAAAGCCATAGGAGGAAGTCCGCGAGCTGGGGTTCAGTCAAATCGGTGGGGGAGAGACGCCGGTCGTGACACCAGGAGCAGAAGACTCGCCATTTCCCCTCGTAGACACGCCGGGTGGAGGGTTTGCGGGCTGCAGCGATAGCCTCCACTGCTGCACCCGAGAAGCCTCTAGCGGTGAGGGCTTGCCGCACAACCTCCAGGCGTGTAGTAGCAGGCGCTCCGGACACGGGTGGAAAAGGGCCTGCCGAGGTTGCTTGAGCATCGTGCGGGGGGTGGGGAGTCGCAGAGGGGGAGACGTGGCGAGGCTGAGGAGGTCGGTGGTCCAGGGACGAGACCACGCGAAAGGGGCTACCAGGAGGAGGACCGCGTTGCACCCGCGAAGTTTGTTCAGGACCTTCGGGACGAGGACTGTAGGGGGGTAGGCGTAAGCTATGAGCCCTTCCCACGAGATCGAAAGAGCATCGACTGCCCAGGCCGAGGGGTCCGGGATCGGGGAGACGAAAAGGGGAAGTTGATGATTCCACCTTGTGGCGAAGAGATCCACTAACGGTGTCTCCCAATAGGCGCAGATCATCCGGAATATGTCCTGGCGTAGGGTCCACTCCGTATGCAGAAGTTGGCCGCGGCGTGAGAGGGAGTCCGCCAGAACATTTAGTTTGCCCGGGATGTGTCGAGCTAGGAGGGCAATGTCGTGGTCCTCGCACCACCGCATCAATCTGAAGAGGAGCATGCACAGGTCGGGGGATCTGGTGCCGCCCTGTCTCTGGATGTATGCCACCACTGTCGCGTTGTCCGAAAGGACAAGAAGCTGTTGGTGCCGGAGTTGGTCTTCCCAAACGAGGAGGGCTTGCCAGACCGCCTGCATCTCCAGCCAGTTGATGTGCCTGTCCGCGAAAGCTGGAGGCCAGGGGCCGGAGGCGGTGACGAACTGAGGGAGCAGGTGGGCTCCCCACCCTGATTGACTCGCGTCGACACAGAGGGACAGGTGAGGGGGAGGAGAGTGGAGGGGGACTCCCGAAGACAACCACGCCGTGTCGGTCCAGCGGAGAAGGTGGGGACGAACCAAGGGGGACACGGGGACCGGGGTGTCGAGCGTGCCTGAGGAGGGTCTCCACAAAAGCAGGAGGTGCAGCTGCAGGGGTCGGGAGTAGAGGCGGCCGAGGTGGAGTAAATCCGCCGCCGCATTGGTGAGACCAAGGAGTTGGAGCCAAACTCTGGCGGTAGCCGCCTCCTGCTGGGCCAACTGGGAAGCGAGAGAGACCAACTTCCGGACCCGGGGACCCGGGAGGCGAACGATGTTGCGGTCGGTGGCGAACTCCATGCCAAGGTGAACAAAGTGGCGTGACGGCGTAAGGTCGGACTTGCCCACGTTGAGGAGGAACCCCAGACGAGACAGAAGTCGTATCAGCGAGTCCCTGTCGGCCACCAAGGAGGTCTCGACTTGGTTTCTCAGAAGGAGATCGTCGAGGTAATTGGAGATAGGGCTGGCTGACGCCTGGCGGGCCTTGGCCATCACCGCATCCATGAGACGTGTGAAAATCCAGGGGCTGAGGTTGAGGCCGAAGGGCATGGAGCGAAACTGGTACACTGTCCCGTCGTACGCGAAGCGTAGGTACCTCCTGGTAGCGGGATGCACGGGGACATGGAGATAGGCATCCGATAAATCCAAACTGATGGCGAAATCCATCGGCCGTACGGCCGCGCGGAGAGCCCGGGCCGTCTCCATCCGGAAGGAAGGGGCCACGATGAAAGAGTTCAGCGCGGAAAGGTCGATCACCGGTCGCCACCTGCCTCCTGGCTTGGGAACAACGAAGAGACGGCTGTAGAAGCCAGGAGACTCCGTTCGCCGCACTATCTCCGTCGCGTCTTTTCTTAGAAGAGCGAGGACCTCTCCGCGTAAGGCGCGTTCCTTGAGAGGATCTGAGGGAACCTTGGTCCACATCGGGGTAGATCGCAACGGCGGGGGGGCCCGGAAGGAGACCCGAAGGCCCTCGGTGACGGTGCCCAAAATCCAGGGGTCGTCTGGGAACAGCCGGAACCACTCCTGGCTGAACCGAGCTAGCCTCCCGCCGACTGGAGGACCCGGGACGGTCGGCGGGGGCTGAAGCGGGGAGGAGTCAAGCGGCCAGGAGGGGATGGGGGCGGGGGCGCTAGTCTGGCCGGGGCGCCCGAAGGCTTGACGACGGAGACGAAGGGCCTGCGCCCGGGCGGTGGAGGAAGAAGCGGGAAAGGGTCTGGAGGACCGCAGGGAGCGACCCGGGGCCTTGCGGGTTGACGGAAAGCGCTGGAGGGTAGACTTGCGTGGCCAGCGGTCGGAGTTGGAGTCCTTGACCGACTGCCAGGTGTCCCCGAAGAGCAAGGGACCTCCGAGGGGGGCACGACGAAGAAGCGTCCTCAGGTCCATAGGCATCCCGCGGCACGCCTGCAAAACAGCATCCCTGCGCATCAAGTCACAGTTTGCAGCCGCCGCCATCGCGTTAACCGACGAGTGGTACGCCGCACGGTTAGCTGCTTCTCCCAGGACAAGAAGGTCTCCGAGGAGGGGGGTCAAGGAGGGGTGCCAAGAATCCTCCACACGACGGATGAGAGCTTGTGTCAGAAGTTCCAGGAACCCAGCGCAAGCCAGCGTGTTCCTCACCAGGCCAGCTGTCTTCTCCAGGCCGTTCGGAAGAGCGCGCCGCAGCACCGAAGTCCCACCTGCTTGTACCACCGCGGCGGGGTCCACGGGGGGTAGAGGGCAGAGGAAGGCTTGGGAGTGACCAGCGTACCAAGCTTGCCGAAAGGCGATGTCCAGTCCAGGAGGCCATCTCCGGTCCGAGAAGAAATCCGAGTCTCGCGTCGCCGAAGATAGGTGCGCGGAGAAGGCTTCACCGAGCGCCCGAAAGCCAGGGGGCTGCGGAAGGGACTTGAACCTCTTGACCTGCTTGCCTGCATCCACGAACGCTGAGACCTTCCTCTTGAGCGGCGGCGACGGAGGGCAGTCCTCGCTGGGAAGAGTGGCGGCAATCAGGCGGGCTACCTCGTCTAGTACCAGGAGGGTCTCTGTACGGGAAGAAGAAGGCAGCCTCCGCGAGGGGGAAGAGTCCGAGAGGGAGGAGCCCGGAGAGGGCGACTGGCTGAGACCTCCTAGCAGAGCTGATACGGAGCCGTCCGGAAGAAGACTCAATGTCTCGTCATCCCGAACTCGGAACGCCGTAGAAGTCCGAGGAAGCCGGGGGCTCCGAGCGCGTCCTCGCCGAGGGGCAGAAACGGCGGTGGAAGGCGAAGGGAGGGAAGAGGGGCGAGGCGACGAGTGACGAAGCGGGGGGCGGGAGCAACGCGAAAGGTGAGGATGGTGGGGAGAACGAGGGCGGGGAGGCGACCGTGCACGACGGGGAGGCCGAGGGGACGCCCGAGGGCGGGAGGAGCGAGAAGAGCGAGAGTCAAAGCGGGAAGAGGGACGTGGCGAGCGAGAGGACGCAGCAGAACGGCGCGGCCGGTGATCCTTACGCCGATGGGAAGAAAGATCCCTCTTGTATTCGTGAGCCGTAGAGCGAGAGCGTCGATCCGATCTTGAGCGCCGAGAAGAATCCACATCGTGCCGTGATCGAGTACGCGTGCGTGAGTGTCTCCGCGAACCGAGCTCTATGGCGAGGTGGGCTCGCTGCCGGCGAGGAGACTCCGCGTAGGAGCCAGCCGGCTTACTAGGAGACGAGCGGGGATTGGCACTGGACCAAGGACAGATTGGGGCACGTCCCTCCGCACCGAGCTCCGTGTCGGTGCGGGCTCTCTGTCTGTCATAAGGCTTGCTCTTGGTGCGTTCCCTCCTGGGAACCACCGCATCAATCAACCCACTCCGCGTACTGGAAGGTCGTGTACGGCGGGGAGACTTTTCCACACGGTCGTCGGGGACCCTGGAGGCGAGGGTAACGGGGGCGCTGGCCGGAACATCCGCCGATCTGGAATCCGTCACCGACGCCGGGCGCTCACGACGGTAAAACAACCAGAGCTGAGACCACAGTCTTTCAGTCCAGGCAGCGCACACCTCGCACGAATGTTCTGACGTACAACCCGTACATGGTAGACAGACCTTGTGTACGTCCAAGGGCCACTTGAATCCTCCACATTGTGTGCAATTCATCAGTAGGGCACTGAAACATACAAAGCAAATGCAGGCACGTGTGCGTGCGCCGTGTGACCCGGTCCGCTAAAGGCGGGTTTACCACTACAAGAACAACAGAGCTATCCCCGAAAGGGCCTGGGGCTAACACGCTACAGCGAAGTATCAGGAGTCGCTCGCAGCAAAGTGCGGGAGTGCGAGGGCTCCCGTTAAGCTAAGAACATGCGAGTCGCTCAACCCCCAAGCAACAGGGCAGTACACGCTAAAGGTCGGGGGTGAGTACAACTCACTTACTCCGTCAGGCGAGGGAAAATGGCGGCAGCCCAGGGGTTCCGCCAAAGCTACGAGTATCGCCCGAATTCTACTCGCCCCCTCTCCGTAAAGCCCGTCTCTGCCATACAGCCCGACAGTCCCAGGGACTGTCCCGCCGACACAAAAGCCGCTCCGTCCGGTACCCAGCCCAGGACCGGCCCGAGGGCGCAACTAACTACTTTACCTCTCTACCGAAGCGGGAACTGGGGGAGAAACGTCCATGCCAGCGAAAAGCCGGGCAGGCGAAGAAGCCGTCCGAAACGAGAGTCCGCCGAGCCGAAGGAGGGCGCAAGGAAGGCAGCGCGCAGCGAAGAAGGAGTACACCGGCAACCAAGAGGCGCGAACGGCCGGTCGACAACGGGAGGCTAGAGAGACACGTCCGACGGTCACGAGCCTAAGTAGCTAACTGGCTAGTCACACGTGACTCAGTACCGGCTGGGGGCAGGAGCGGGAGACAACTCTCGGCCCCTCTGGGGGTTCCCCGAGTGCCTCCCGGGTTGTGTGGTAACACAACGGGTTCTTAGGCTAGAATTGAGCAAAGTAGTAGACACTCCCACTTTGTCATGTCATCGGTAATGTTTTTGAAGAAATAAATCAGCATCAGGATGAAAGGCGTTAAAATAGGTGGCCTGCTAAGACAGGTGGACGCCTTACGCAGGTGGTTGCTGGAAAGATTTGACTGTAAAAAACAAAAGCTTTCAACCCTTGCAGTTTAAAAAAAAAAAAGAAAATTAATACCTTCCCTGCCAGTGGTTGGAGACGTATCTTCTGAAATTATTATCTGATTTAATGCCAATGAGCCCCAGTTGTCCAAGGATGATCGCTACAAAGTGTTCGCAGCAAGAGGCATGGACCCTCATGAGCCCCCCGCCCCTATGCATAGGATACAGGCATGCCCTTAGCAAACGCAACAAAAACAACCATCAGTTCGAAGCATAAGAATCCCCCCCCCCCCCCCCACCGTCTGGCAAACACAGATACAAATCTGCATCCAAAATAGTAAGCAAGAGGCGTAGAACCTCATGAACCCCCGCAACTGCGGGGGCTCATGAGGTTCTACGCCTCTTGCAGATGGATACTACTCATGTTTTTCAGTAGAGAAGGGTTAATGAAAACTAGCTCCCTTTTGTTTTCAGTGCTCGTGGACTTCTGGTAAGGTTAAAAAAAAAAAAAAAAAAAAAAAATCCTGTCAAACAGTTGGATTTTTTTTGTCACAAGTACCTGATCGCCAGCAGGTAGTTGTTTTTCTTAAACAGAATTTCTAGTTTGGTTGAGGTGTCCTTCTCCAGAAGATGGTACAACTGCAAGCAGAGAACAAGAACATGCACACATACGAGACATTTCAGCCAGAGTATAACATTAACAGCCAAAATCTGCGTAGGGCAAACACCCATGGAACTATCACAAAGGTGGTCGCTGTAGACAGCTGGTCTCCTCACACACGGCTATCTAAGGAACAGGACGAGGACATGGAAGCGGGGCCAAAAATGGACGGTTTGCTAACACAGGAGGTAGTCGTATAATAACAATAATAATAGAGATTTGTTAAGCGCTTATTCCAAAGCAGCTCTAAGTGCTGATACAAAAAAGAAAACTAAGAGCTAACACAAGTGGTCATCTTAACCCATTTAGCCCTGAGGCACTATAGCAGGAGAGGGGTCGACCATGATAATTCAAGGATAGTGCCAGATTAGCTTGGCGCCTGACGGCGCCAAGCTAATCCAGCACTACCCTTGAATTATCATGGTCAATCCATCTGTCAGACGCCAAGCTAATCCAGCACTACCCTTGAAATATCATGGTCGATCCATCTGTCAGGCGCCAAGCTAATCCGGCGCTACCCTTGAATTATCATGGTTGACCCATCTGTCAGGCATAAAGCAAATCTGGCACTACCCTTGAATTATCATGGTCGACCCATCTGTCAGACGCCAAGCAAATCCGGCACTACCCTTGAATTATCATGGTTGACCCAACTGTCAGGCCCCAACCAAATCCGGCACTACCCTTGAATTATCATGGTCAACCCATCTCCTGCTAGGGTTTTTGACAACCAGTATTTTCGGGCGGCCGAGCTTGGCCAAAACAGCACTTCTCGTTAAATCATTTCATTGTAAATTCCAGTTTCTTGTTCCAATCTTTCGAACATTGGAACAAGGAAAGGTCTCCTAAGATTGATGCAAGTTATTTATTTGGGTATAAGCATATATTGGCTGAGCAGGCAACGTAACCCGTTTAGCATCAAAATCTACTGCAGGAGATGGATCGACCAAGATAATTCAAGGGCAGTGCCAGATTAGCTTGGCACCTGATGGGTTAGGACCATCTCACTGCCGGTCCCCGATTCGACACTACCCATGAGCTATCACCATCCACACCCCTACGGCAGGCAGTATAAAAAAAGTAAAAGGACGGCGAACCTTCTTATCCCCCGATAATATGAAGATGGCTCCGGCCTCCGACATGATGTCAATGACTTCTGGATATGGAGCGGTGTAGGCAATGAACTTGTTGCGGATGTCGTAGACGGTCACCAGATTCATCTCCATACTGTGGCTCCCGCTAGGAAAGAATCAACAGGTTTAGCCGCCTTGTGCATGCAACTGTTAACCCTTTGGCTGTTGTTAACAGTTTTTGTCATGAATCACAACAAAAAATGCTACCGAAAATCAAAGGGTTTACCCTTTTAGCCCCGGATCCCTACAGCAGGAGATGGCTTGACCATGATAATTCAAGGGTAGTGCCAGATCAGCTTGGCGCCTCAAGGGGCCAAACTAATCTGGCACTACCCTTGAATTATCATGGAGACGTATCTTCTGAAATTATTATTGAGAAAAACACTTTTTGTCAAAATATGGCTATTTTTCACACATTTGCCAACCTCCTGTGACAATTGAACTTTCCGAGGGGCCATCCAAATTAGAATGCATAGAAAAGTCTTACCATAAGGTATCTCTGTACCAAGTTTGGGTTTGAAGTTGAAAACAGAATTTGTGGAGAAACAATTTGTCAAAATATGGCTATTTTTTTTTTACCCCTTTCTGAACCCTTGTGACCTTTACCTTTGAGAGAGGTCACTGAAATTGGTATGTTTAGAAAGGTTTTACCACAAAGTACCCTTGGGCCAAGTTTGAAGTCTGAGGCTTAAATAGTCTCTGAGTAAATGCCAACACCATAGACGCCGGACGGACGATAGATGGCCCATTACATAGAATCCCTTTTGCACGTCAGCCAAAAAGTGCTACTGACGGGTCTGTTACCTGTTGAAAACAAAATGACAACACAAAAATAAACAAACAAACACAAAATGTCTGACTCACATAGGTGGCGCACGTGGCATGGTTTTACTGTCCTTGCTAACCACGATGAGATAACCCCGGAACCAGTGCAACTGGAGTTTCTCCCCTTCGAACGCCAAGCAAGGGCCGCGACTGTCATGTTGGTAAAAGTACACCGCCTGTGACATGTGCAAAACGTGCTTTAACCCATTCAGCCCCGAGTCCCTACAGTAGGAGGTGGATTGACCATGATAACTCAAGGGTAGTGTCATATTAGCTTGGTGCCTTAGGAGATAGATTGACCATAATTTAAGGGTAGTGCTAGATTAACTTGGCACCTTAGGAGATGGATTGACCATGATAATTCAAGGGTAGTGCCAGATTAGCTTGGCGCCTTAGGAGATGGATTGACCATGATAATTCAAGGGCAGTGCCAGATCAGCTTGGCACCTTAGGAGATGGATTGACCATGATAATTCAAGGGTAGTGCCAGATTAGCTTGGCGCCTTCAGGCGCCAAGCAAATCTGGCACTACCCTTGAATTATCATGGTCAATCCATCTCCCGCAACTGGTACATAGTCGTTAGGCAACACCTTTAAAATGTGAGAAATGGGACCTTGGGGGTAAAAGGGTTGATGCAATCACAAACAAATACACAAACAAGCGCGCACACACACACGCCATGTGACAACCACAATAATTGATCAGTGTCAACACCCAATTATTGTGCATTGACACTGATCATGTTCAGATTCGTGGATGCAATAATACTGAACCCAACAAGCGTGCTAACATGAAACATGCATTCACTCACACACTGGACAAAAGCACAGTGCATTCATGTGCTGTTAAGGGTGAGCTCTAGCAATACTTTTCGAAAATGTACATCGTTTTTTTTTCCTTATTTGATCAAATGGCTTGAAATGTACAACAAGGTGCAGGGGGGAGGGGGGAAGAGTCAGTGCACCCAGAGAATAAACCCTCCACAGTCCGTCCAATGTAACAGGGACACACATTAGAGGAGAAAAGTCTGACGCCGGAACCAGGGTCAAACCTCACACCTTTAACACCGGTGGCAGGTGCTTTAATGCTGCGCCAAAGACCACCCAAAATGGCTGCGAGCTTTGTCACAACTGTCATGTTGTCACAAAGCTTGACTGCACCCCTTCCAGTACACACTTCCGCTCCAGCTCATCTCCCACGCAAACACTACCCAAAAATGACAAAATGTGTTCTTGTCTGTGATCTGTGATTTTGGACCTTACGGCCCAAAATCACAGATCACCCCATCAGAACAAAATCATATACTCACGTCTTGGCGGCCGACCACCAGCTGGTTGTCTTGGCTGTTGTCGCTCATGACCACGTTGCCTCGACTGGTGCCAAACTGCTCCAGCGGGATCTGTCACCCAGCAAAATTGTGCTGATAGACAACGTCAGTGTCGTTTTCGGCCAACGGGGCATAAAAACCCGAACAAACATACGGCATCACATTTTTGTACGGGCTCTGCCTACTCAGTAACTCTTCTGTATTATACACTCTGACACAAATGTAATCTTGTCAAGAGTTCTTTTTGTCTTTTTCATATCTTGGGCCGCTGTACTGGAACGAACTCCCATCCCATGTCAGTCACAGTGCTTCAAAAGACGTTTTTAAATCTGCGCTAAAAACACACCTTTTCCAACTCCATTACCCCACTGATTAATCATTGACTGCTGAGGATTCTGTCGTAGTTTTGCTGTGGTACCTGGAATGTGTGTGTGTGTGTGTGTGTGCGCGTTTAATATTGTGTACAGTTTTCTGTAATTGTATTTTTGAAATTTGTAAGGCACCTAGAGCTCTACCTGAGGTTAGGCGCCATAGAAATCATCATTATTATTATTATTTGGGGATCTAGTGAGAATGCCAAACAAAGGCTTGTAACCACACATTCTGACCTAAAATTAGCCTAGCACACGCACTGCAACAGTGCACGCGAACCTTGGCTGGACGCAACTCGCCGCCCACAGTTCGCTATGGCAAGTTGTGTCGCGGCGGCTAGTGCTGCCATCCGTAGGCAAGAAATTAAATCCCCTGCTGTCACATAGCAAAGTGTATGCAGTAGAATGCAGAGCCACCCAAGACATATTGTTTTCACGCCGTCTGTCCTGATGGACAATTATGACTGACAGCAGCTATTCTTGTCACGATGATTCCTGCAGGAATGACAAAAACCGCTGCCGACAGCCGAAGGGTTAAATTCTAGCTGAAATCGCCTTTACTGTTTCATTTTCACCCATTTCCTCCTGACACCCATTGCTTGAAACAAGTCAGACTGTCACAGTTCAAGGGTGGTGCCAGAATAGCTTGGCGCCTCAGGCGCCAAGCTATTCTGGCACCACCCTTGAACGAAAATGCTTGATCCATCTCATAATCTGTAATGTAGCCTTCATAGGACGATAACCAGCCTCAGCCTCAGGATGTAATGGGTTAACCTCTTTATCCATGCACCCGCCAGCACAATGAACAGTGCCAGTTGCTGAAGGCACACAGGCGATAACTAGATTCTGCCTGTTTACTTCGCTTTTTGTTTATTTTTCTTTGGTTGTATTCTGCGTGCATTTACCCTGGTGTCTTTGTTGGTCACGTTGATGGACAGAACGCTGATCTCTGTCACGATAAACAGGTACACATCCTTGCCCCCGCTCTTGAATGCCAGGCCAGTGATCGGCTTGCTGTTCTCATATAGCATGCGCTGCTTGCTGTGTCTGCAAAACGATCAAGTAAAATGCGAGCTGGCCTGTGATTTTGGACCTTATGGCCTCACACTGTAAGGTCCAAAATCACACACCAGCTAACAGGCTGCATGCTGTGAAATCCTAACCACTGTTAGCAAACAAACAGAAATGAAGTAGAACTGTTACAGCATGAGTTTCGTGTGAAAGGAAAACAGAAAATAGAGGTTGAAAATCCTTTAACCCATATCATACTGAGGCTAACAGCTTCAAATTTGTACTCTGCCATAATGCAAGCTACATTATAGTACTGACAGATGAGGATATAGACCGATGGCTTTAGTTCAAGGGTGGTACCAGAATAGGCGCCAAGCTATTTTGGCACCACCCTTGAACTATTTTAGTCAAACTTATTTCACACACTGGTATAATTATTCCAAATGATAAAGGTTAAGTATGATTCATGTTTCATACTTAAAGGGTTTTCAACCTCTATTTTCTGTTTTCCTTAAACAGAAAGTATGCCTTGACATTCATATAAACGTACATGAAGTGACCACATGAGCACAAATGGTGTACACATACATGTATGCAACCATGCACGTGCACTCACACACACAACACAGACGCACATGCATGCATCTAGATACACATACATATGCAGCTGAAATGAGATTTGTAAAGAGTAAAAAATCTACCTGTCTCGTGTGACGTCACCCTTGAAAATAATGACGGAGCCGTTTTCAAAGCCCACTGCCAGCAAGTTCAGATTCTCATGGACTGTGAAACAGGTCACCTGCAACACAGGTAACTTTTTAACCCTTTGGCTGTAAGTAGTGGGTTTCATCATGATGATTCTGCTGTGACTGTTTAACTCATTCTACCCCAACACCGAAATCCCCAAATGTTGCCGTTGTTCTCTGAAGACTGCGTTGCAGTGCAGGACACAGATCGACCATGATAGTTCAAGGGTGATGCCAGAATAGCTTGGCGCCTATGGGCGCCAAGCTATTCTGGCATCACCCTTGAACTATCATGGTCGATCCTTATCTTGCTGTGGTGTGTCTGGGGTAGAATGGGTTAAGGAACACTTGTACAACGGGTCTAGCTATGGCTCATTTAGACGCAAAGAATCCTGTACATGTCATTTTCATATTCAGTATTCAGTAATTTGACTCCACTCTGTTCTATAAATATTACGCTATCTGTATGAGCAACAGCTAAAAGTAGATTGGCATGCTAATGGCTGTGCAGAATAAACAAGTGTGATTACACGCATGTTTGAGTTAAATCCCAACTGCCGCACAAGTTCCATAGGAGCGTTGACAAGGCATAACACACACAAATGGTACTAAACTTCGTCTTCAGATTTATGCATAATGGTCCTTTAATCACATGTACAGTAAAACATCATATGAACCATAACCAAATTTTATGGTCACCTGGCATTTATGGTCACATTTGTGTTGCACGGACGATGTTTACTATATAAAGTAACTTGATTCTAAGGCTTCCTGCCGAATACAGCCAACGATCAGCATATCAGAGACATAAATGGCAAAAATACCTAAAATCTATGGCCATGGCCAGACTGGCAGGGTAAAGCTAGGTGTCAAGATAGCTGTCAATGATCCGTTATGCATGACGGCTTTACTGTCACGTGTAACGGGTCAATGACAGCTTGCTCGACACCTAGCCAACTGCCACACATTCTGACAAAGCTCAGACCAGACCCTTGAATTATCATGGTCGACCCACCTCCTGCTGTAGTACATCAGGGCCGAATGGGTTAAAGAGAAGAACACGGCAGCAACATACACTGACATGCTTCGCTCTTTCTCCCTCCCTTACTAGCACACACAAACAGTTTCAATTATTTTCTTTCAGCACTGAAAATAACAAAACATTGGCATCATGTATCACACTTTACAGAAGCCTGAACAGGTTGACAGAGGTCCCGTTTTGGTGTAAACATTGATGACACATGCAAATGCTCCTAGTTATACCCTAGGGTCACAAGCACACCTAGGCCCATTTCCATTATACCTCTTGTGAACCACCACCTGCTGTTCACGGCCACTTTTTGGGCAACAAGAGTGACCGTTCTTTCCTGTACTTCGCTTCAAATGGGTCTAATTTTCAGTTTTGTTAGAGTGACACAAATAGCAAATACTCACAGGTGTGGGTTTGTTGCCAGGAATGGCACGAGTCAGACGGGTGCAGGCAGGGATACCTTTGTCCATCTGAACCAGAGAGACAAAAACAGACAAATACATACGCAAGTAACACCTGTGTGTACAGAACTGACTTTATCTTTCTCTTTACTTTCTTCGCAATAAGCTAAAAACTGTTTAACACATACACACTCCTCTCCCCCCAAATTAACCCATTTAGCCCCGAGTCCCAAAAGCAGGAGACGGATTGACCATGATTATTCAAGGGCAGTGCCTGATTAGCTTGGCGCCTTCAGGCGCCAAGCTAATCTGGCACTGCCCTTGAATTATCATGGTCAATCTGTCTCCTGCAACTGGTACATAGTCATTAGGCAACACCTCCAACATGTGAGAAATGGGACCTTGGGGCAAGAAGTCGGGGGTTCTTTCTCCAGGTACTCCGGTTCTTCCACCCACCCCCCCCACCCCCCACACTTTGGTACCGGTCTCAGGCCACTTTACAAATTTCAAATACAAGCGATCAAAATTCTCTGTAACTTCAGTAGCTGACTGGCCCTTCGTTCGTCTTGTACTGTGTTTGTCTTAAATGGCGTAAATCCGTGTCTGTTTCGTGAGTGTGTGTGTTGGGTTTCAGGCGCGGCGCTTTGAGTCGATTTCCCCAAAAATTGAGAAAAAGCGCCTATATAATAACGGTATTATTATTATTAAGAAGTCGCCGAAATAGTGGGCATTATTGGTAGGTGATCTGTCCTCGATCTGGCTGCTCAAATCGGGTTCCGCTGTAGCAAGACACGCTCTACAATTACTTCCGTCACACACCCATTCATGACATTCTACCGTGTGGGAGCATCTACGAAGTGTGTGTTCCCGCTGTGGGAGATGGATCAGTCGTGGTGTTAGATGAGCTTGGCGCCTACCCAGGGGTCAAGCTCACCTGCCACTACACAAACTATCATGTTCACTCGCATCTTTTTCCCGTCTATGTTAACTCATTCAGCCCAGACGAACCACAGCGAGACAAATGGATCGAGCGTGATAGTTCAAGGGTGGTGCCAGAATAGCTTGGCGCCCACAGGCGCCAAGCTATTTTGGCACCACCCTTGAACTATCATGCTTGATCTGTCTCTGGAATTGTAATACAATCCTTCAAAATTTGGGGATTTCGATCCTTGGTGTAGAATGTGTTAATACTAGAAATGAGACTTGTTTATTACAGACATTTTGACACACAATTAATCGTACCTTGTCCAGGTTCCATACTTTGAGGACTGGGTTCACGCCTTGCTCGTCTTCCTGCAATCAGAAAAAACAGCATACAGATTGCATGGTGTGGCGAAACGTTTTTCAACTAAATAACTGCGGAATATATAACAAACATGAACTCTGAAAACAAATAATTCTGTTCACTGTGTTAACTTCTCAATGTGAATTTGGAGGAAGGATGACATCTGCATCACATGACTGGTCAAAATTCAGATCATGAAGTATGAGCTCGTCGTAAACCTTAAGGTTTACGACAAGCTCATACCTCATGGTCTGCATTTTCAAACATGAGCGCACGCCAAAATTTATTACGCGCTTTTATGTTTGAACGTGCGACACATGCACCCTCTGTTGTGTTGGACGTGCGACCTACCTCACCACCAAGCCCGCCTACTTCATAAAATTTCAAGCTTACCCCAACAGTCACCAGGATGTTGTGTTGCTTCATCTGGTGAACATGAGAAACTCGAATTTCATATGCTTTGAAAGTTGACAGCGACAGCTGCCGGTTGATGAAGAAAATGTTGCCTTCGAAATCTCCGACAACTAGCTGTCCTCGGCCGCTGGTACACGCAGACACATTCACATCCTAAAAGTGAAACAAAAGTTATATACAGCGTGTGGGGAAACAGGCAGAGGCATGCATGCGTATGCGCGCACACACACAATCATGAGTGTGAGTGAGAAAGGGGGCAGCTGAATGCAACTCACCTGTCGAGTGCGTGGAGGTATCTGGACTTATAAACTTTACACATCAAAAGACAAATTGCCTCTCTACAGGCTAACCCTTTAACTGTTGAGGAACACTAAACTACATCCAACTGCAAGAGGTACCCATCCTCATCAGCCCATGAACTGATGTACCTCTTGCAGCAAACATGTTGTCGTATCCATGCTCTTTTGATGATGTTTCAAAAACACTAACCCATACCATACCGAGGCTAAAAGCTTCAAGTTTGTACACTGCCATATATGCAAGCTACATTATAGTACTTACAGATAAGGATATAGACCAATGGCTTTAGTTCAAGGGTGGTGCCAGAATAGCTTGGCGCCTAGAGGCGCCAAGCTATTCTGGCACCTCCCGTGAACTATTTTAGTCAAATTTATTTGACACACTGGTGTATTCCGAATGATAAGGGTTAACACAGTCTGCGTCCGCTGGCAGTGAAGGGATTAATAACGTGGCAGGAATATGAATCTCTCTTGCACGCACACGACCTCCCATTCTCACCGTTGCCTACAGTGCACTAGAAGTAAACAATCCCAAATAGGCATATATCTGAAGTCATTTAGCCCCAACGTCCTCCAGCAGGAGATGGGTCAACCATGATAATTCTAGTGCCAGATTATCTTGGCGCCTGATGGCGCCAAGCTAATCTGGCACTATCCTTGAATTATTGCGGTCAATCCATCTCTTGGAACGGGTACATAGTTGTTAAGTGACACTTCTAAAATTTCTTCTAAGACACCTGTGTACTTCTAAGCATCCAATGAAGACACTAGATGTTGAGGCAAGGTGCTGTACAGTGCAGACTCTCCAGTGGGCTGATGATCTTCTACCACATTGGTCATCTTGTGTTCCTGCAGGACAGGGTTTGCTCTAAGCAAGGTGCTGTATAGTGCAGACTCTCCAGCGGGCTCATGATCTTTTACCACATTGGTCATTTGGTGTTCCAGCAGGACAGGGTTTGCTCTAAGATTCTGCCGAGTTACACTGTCTTGCAGGAATTGCTTGTCTGCAGTGCAACAGGGGCACACAGAAGTGCCTCCATTTAGAGATCTATCGTATCTGAACATGGTGCTGGAGTCTGCAGTGATCTGTCTGCGGTGGGGTCCACACAGACTTTTGCCTCTTTCAAATGTGTGGAATTTGGTACAGGTCTTAGTACTCTTACCCACTTGTTGCTCCATGGCAGTCTTTAGTTGAGAAGTATGCACACACACACCACACAACTGTGGTTGTGTTTTGATTAAAACAGTGACTTTAACGCCAGGACAAATATGTGAAATTGCTTGTTATTTGTTACTATAAAATGTTAGTGTGGACTTTTTTTAGCCCTTTTTATGTTGGTGGTAGCGTTTTTTGCCACGATGATTCACAAACAAAAAAACTCTACCAACACGCAAAGGACTATTGCATTGTTTTTGTGAAAACTCATGCAGTTTTGACCTTCGTCTGATTTCTGAACAACATTCTACACGTCAGTCTCAGTCTCACCTTTAGTTGTTCAAATGGCTGGTCTGTGGCTGGATCCTTTACCAGCTCCTTGTCAAAAAAGTTAAACCTTCGCCACTGAAAAAAAGTATGCAAAAATAAAATCATGCTAGTTGTTTGTTGCAAGAACGTATCTATCAACCTAAAGATATTGTGCTGCGACTGTAATTTTTAATTCATAGATTTGCGCATTGTATGTACAGTGACACTCATAACGTCTCAACAAATAATGTCACCTTGTCATTGTTATGCTTTTGCATACCTTATGCATATCTTATATGTTTAGGTCTCACCGACAAAGAAAATAAACGGGTCTTGTCATCATGTTCCTGTCTGTGTGTTTCATTTTGATCTCATCTATGAACTATTAATTTATGAACTTACAAGTCACAAGACACGGCGTTTCCGGAATGATTTGAGTTTGACGGGGTATCAATTTTTTGCAAGCAACAGTACCTCAAGGCAAGAATGCAAACATGGCTCTGAACAATACACTACACACAGATCACCATACCAGCAAAAACAACAACATAAATTAAACCAAACAAGGTAGTTCGAGCGACGCCTACCTGGAGAAACGCCATTTTGGAATGAAATGTAAAGTATTTTATGTGTAGTTTCGTATAATATAAATGACTGCCCAATTCCATTGTTGAATATAATTATTGATTATATTACATGATTCGTGCGCATATTCATATATTTAATAAGACATATTCGAAAGTATTTGAAAATGTGGCTTTGCATGAGTTGCTTGTCAACAGGCACGCGCGAACTCGCGTCCGAACTTGTCGTGGCGTAAGTTCATTTAGCATGTCCCGAATATCTTCGACATTTACGAAGGCCTCTGGTTTTAGATCTTCACCAAAGTACCTTGGGGGTTAGTACGTTTAGTTGCTTTTGTAGCTTGCGTTGTTTGTTTGCTTGGTCGAACTGGAAAGCTTTGGCTCTGCTTGGGAAATGATGGTATAGCAAATTCTTGCTCGAGTCATCAGTTTCGCTTTCTCTTTAATCCTTGACGAATATAAACCATATATGTATCCATGCATTCCCAAATGTATGTTTCTGTATTGTATTTGTTGTTTTGCATGGTAGCTATTACCGTTACCAAACTGATATACATTTTTACCGACATGCGCAGTAATCAATGGAATGCATGCAGTTATAAATATTGTATATATATATATATATATATATACTTCCTGGAATTTTCAATAGGCGGCAAACGTAATGTACAATTTTTGTTTGCATATAGCATGCATAACAGCCTTTAGTTTCAATGTCTATTTTACTTACCTACATTGTTAATGTTAACAGGTTAATGTTAACAGATTGACGGTGCATATGTTGCTTGATGTGAGTGTTACTGCTCGTTGGTGTTATGTATAGTCGTTAAATCGTTCGATATTTTACCATTTACAGAACCACAAATTTGAAGAGGATTGCACTCCACAGAAAGGAGTGGCTGCACTGTACTTTAAACAACTGGACTGTCAGTTTGTTATTGTCCTGACTGACCCACGAAACAGAGACTATAACAAAACTATTAGAAGGAGCCATAAAGTGGAAAAATGTCAGCTGAGAAAATATCAGAACCAGTCGGTGTACAGACGCCTGATGTACATGAATGGCGCCGTTCCCTGCGGTCTCCGAGCCCAACTGCTGGAGCGGGTCGCAACCCCCTGTCTCAGAGCCAGACCGGAACAAAATTGAGATCACGAAGCCCTTCCCCAGCCGCCCAGGGTCGTATATCTTTACGATCCCGAAGTCCATCCCCCTCTCGTGTCACCATCATCAAGCACAGCAAAGGTACTTGATTTTAGACCTTAGGGCTCCGCATATAAGGTCCAAAATCACAGACCAACATGCACATTTAAGTGATTAATCCTTAAAGCCCTGACACTTGACAACAGGATGTGGATCAACCATGGTAGCTCAAGGATGGTGTCAGAATAGCTTTGAGCCTTTAGGTGCCAAGCTATTTTTAAATCGCCCTTGAGCTATACAGACCTGTGACATAGACTTCAGAGGATATCTCTGTAATTTGTCCTTAGGGCTTCATGAGTTCACTTGTAGTTGTAACTTGACTAACTGCTCACACAAGTCGTGTTACAGTCATTCGGATTGAAACTTTGTACTTCGCATTATAGATCTATTTTCTGACTATTGATCAATTATACATCGATCTGGCCTGTATTAATCTGTGCTGAGTGCTGGCGCTAACGAATGCATCGCTTTGGCTAACATGTAGTGGTAATAATATCGTGTGTTGTGTTGTGCTGCTTTATTTCCAATTCCAGAATCACCTTAAACTCGTACCCCAAGGCCGAAGTCCCCAAATTTTGCCGTTGTCCTCTGAAGACTGCATTGCAGTGCAGGACACAGATCGACGATGATAGTTCAAGGGTGATGCCAGAATAGCTTGGCGCTCGTAGGCGCCAAGCTATTCTGGCATCACCCTTGAACTATCATGGTCGATCCATATCTTGCTGTGATATGTCTGGGGTAGAATGAGTTAACTTTTGACTGCCAAGAAAAAGTGAATGCCACCCAACTGCAAGAGGTATAGATCCTATTGAGCCCTTGCAATTCATGGGCTCATGAGAATCTGTGCCTCTTGTTGAGACCAATTTGTATCTATATTCCTTGAACAGTTGTGGACACATATTTCAGAGGGAAGGAATTAATGCTACACTGGCATTTATTTAACTCATTCAGCCCAACAGCCGTATTTCCCAAATTTTGGAGATGTCACCTAATGACTGTGCGCCAGTTGCAGGAGATGGATCGACCATGATACTTCAAGGGCAGTGCCAGATTAGCTTGGCATTGACAGGCACCGAGCTAATCTGGCACTACCCTTGAATTATCATGGTCGACCCATCTGCTGCTGTAGTGCATAAGGGCTGGATGAGTTAAGTTTCTGCTTTGTTTTAACATTTAACCCTTATCATTCGGAATACACCAGTGTGTGAAATAAGTTTGACTAAAATAGTTCAAGGGTAGTAGTGCCAGAATAGCTTGGCGCCTAGAGGCGCCAGGCTATTCTGGCACCACCCTTGAACTAATGTCATTGGTCTATATCCTTATCTGTAAGTACTATAATGTAGCTTGCATATGGCAGTGTACAAATTTGAAGCTTTTAGCATCAGTATGATATGGGTTAATAGTTACAACTATTTATTTTCTCATTACTGGTATTTGGCTATGTCGGGGATGCAACTAGGCGTCGGACATCAGGCATAGTCCGATTGCAGGGCTAAAATGTCTGATTAATGTAGGTGCCAGTAGGTGAAATGTCCCATTATAATTGCCTCGAAGCTGCCAATGTCCGATCACTGTTCTGTTGTCTTGGACTTCGTATTTTATGTAGCACATTAGCATTCTAAGTCTGCATTGCACGCAGTGACCTCTCATGAAACACTATCTTATGTGTACCTACTATATTGACAAGCAAAAGAAATGTGACATCAATCGTTCTTTATATCCATTGCTCAAATGTTTCATCCATGGCAGTTGTAAAATTGTAATGGTGGAACATGCAGACATGGGACTTTTCCGAATTTTTTCGGAAATCCAAATTTTTTCCAGCATTTTTTTAATTTTTGAGATCGGTGCAAATTCGTTGAGAAAAAGCAAAAACACTTTTTATTTTGCTTGAACTCATTGCTGTAAGATGAATGTAGGTGTTTTGTGAAGTCCCCCCACATGAAAATATACTGGTTGCGAGTCCTGGACTCTGCTTTCCTAGGATTTGATCTCAGCCTGGTCTCATGTCTGAACATGAGAAATAACGCAATTATAGTATCTTTTCACAGTCATCTTTTTTTTTCCTTCATGTTTTTGTGCCTTGGGATTTGTACGCGATGGATTCAAATTGCTCTGTCATGATTTGCATTTAAACTTTGGGTATAAGCAACTTGCCAGTGGATCAAAACCTTTTCTGCACAAAAATGTTGTTTTGTCCAAAGTTTGTTATAGAGCAGAACCTGTTTTGAGTGGCTGTATACCCTTATGAGAGATCCCCTGTCGTTAACTCTTTGCATGCTAAGAAACTTTTCTTATTCTGTACTTTGCCACTAAGAGTTTCTGTTAAACCTTTTAGCCCCGGGACCCTGCAGCAGGAGATGGATTGGTCATGATAATTCAAGGGTAGTGCCAGATGAGCTTGGCGCCTTCAGGCGCCAAGCTCATCTGGCACTACCCTTGAATTATCATGATCAATCCATCTCCTAAAACTGGCGCATAGTCGTTAGGCAACACCTCCAAAATATGAGAAATGGGACCTTGGGCCTAAAAGGGTTAAGAGTTCATTTCTGGTCCATACCAAGTAAAAGCTTGTAACGACACTTTCAGCACTAAAAATAGCCAAGCAGGCGTACCTTGGCTGGGGCGGGTCTCACCGCCCAGAGTGTGCTATGGGAAGCTGGCTCATGGCAACTGGAGCTGCCAGTCATCGTTAGTTAGTTATTTGGACTTAACGCCGAGCAGGCAACTATGACCATCTCATGGCGGCGCCAGTCATAGGCAAAGAACTGCAGAGAAGAATTACCCTACGGAGAAAGAAACACGCTTAGAAAAAACAGTTGTAACTGTCTTTTCTGAGCGTGTTTGTTTCTCCGTTGGGTTCTTTTCTGCATTTTACACGCTTGGCACTCGCCGTTTTCGTCTGGAAAGAGCTACAGGCCACCATTTTGGTGGCTGTAACCACCAGAATGATGGTCTTTAACCCTTTCAGCCCCAAGGTCCCATTTCTCAAATTTGGCGGTGTTGCCTAACGACTATGTGCCAGTTGCAGGATATTGATTGATCATGATAATTCAAGGGTAGTGCCAGATTAGCAGGCGCAAGCTAATCTGGCACTACCCTTGAATTATCATGGTCAATCTATCTCCTGCTGTAGGGACTTGGGGCTAAATGGGTTAATGACAGGTGACACTTTTCGCCCTTAAAGACTTCTCTTGATGGAGCGCCTGTCTTTTAAGACCGCTCTTTTTCTTTGCAATAAAAGGTGGTCACTCAAAGCGGAATCTTCTGTAGTCGTGTGCAAGGTGCTTCGACTGCTCTGTGATGTTTTACTGGAGTGTTTGTCTGACTATTTCAGGTTCGTATCTGACTGATGTTGGGCGCACATCGCAGACGAAGTTGCCAGAAGTGAACAATCTGAGAAAGAGTACTGGCAATATGGCGGACTTCACCAAAAGGTACGCATATCTTTTGCTACCCCTGAACCCTTTGGCTGTCAGTAGTGGTTTTTGTCGCGATGATTGCTGCCGGAATTATCACAACAAAAATTGCTACTTACAGCCAAAGGGTTAACTCTTTGGAGACGCGCTTATTTGGGCTTGGCTATTCCCTGGGAACGCACGTTTTTGGGGTATTGTCAAAAAATGATACAGAGAACAGTTTTTCATGCACAAGAATGTTATACATATCAGTAAAAACCTCATTAAAAAGAACTTACCGAAATATTTTTTTTGCAATACACCAACAAAATGTATCCAGACTTTTTCCCGCCATTTTGGATCGTAGAAACCACGTGAAAAAACCTTCAGTTGCTCATGTAAATTCAAAAACAAAAGCAATCCGATTTAGCTTTCCAATAAAGGGAAGTAACTGCTGATAGACGAATTGTTTCTAAATCGTATAACAGCAGTTGTTTCCCTTTGACCATATTTACCTTCATAGGGGAAGAAGAAAAAACTCGTACGCGCTTATATCGCGTACACATCGCCAATGACTATGATCAGGGTGTACGCGCTTAAAGTGCATACGCGGCTTCAAAGAGTTAACGTGGTGCTGAACATACTCTTTATGTAACAGAAAAGAACCCAACAGAGTAAGAAACATGCTTAGAAAAGACAGTTATAACACAATTTATTAATATTTAATATTTTGGTTATATACCCTTTTTCAAATAGACAAACAAACAAGTATTGAGATCAGTAGCTACTTATCGCAGAGGAAATGTGGCAACTTTGTGTGACAGAATTACTGCTGATGTGTTGAGCATTTTTTTGCAAGATTTTATTTGAATTTCTCGGGCTTTGGAGGACCACATTATAAGCCAAATGCCCATACATGTACCAGATCTTAAGACCTGCACTAGAAGTCAGTCCTTATGTGCCTGCCACCACTGGTACTCTAAACAAAACCACTACCAGTGTCTGCATGTGCAGGTGGGGTTACTGGTCTTGAGCTTATAATGCTGGGACGTTGCATTCGTTTGCGCAGAAGGTTGACACTTGGACTCAATTATGATGACCTACAGATTTTTTTTTTTTTTTTTTTTTTTTAATTTAGAAGTTATTATGAGAAACGTTTGGTCAGGATGTCTATAATAGTACTTTTATGAGCAACTTTTTCATATGCAACGCTGTTACATCAAAGAAGGTCGACTGTGTTTATAATTTTCTTTTCACCTTTTTGCAGCAGCAAGGGAGGTAAGGGCGGAGAGGTTTCGGGGATTGAGGCAGAGTACATCCGTAATCTCCAGCAGCAAGTCTACTTCCTGGAGCTAGAGGCCACCTACCTGTATCCTGCATGCTGCTCGTTGTCGTTGGTCATGGTGGAGATGTTGCTGTTGTTCTGTGTGGCAGTGTGTGTGCATGTGTGTGTAAGCTGTGGGTGTTGAAATATGTGATTGCATTTCTCTGCTGATAGGAGGTCTGATTTTTTTTATGTATGGTGTATGAAATTAACCCCTTCACTGCCAAAAGCACGTTTCAGCTGCAAGATGCATAGATCCTCATGAGCCCCCCGCAGTTGCGGGGGGCTCATGAGGATCTATGCATCTTGCTGTGACCTTCTTTGAATCCATGTCCCTTTGATGCAGGGGGATCTTTGATGTTGGAATTTATGATGATTTCAAAAACGCAGTCTGCATTCACTGTCAGTGATGGGGTTAAGAGGTTGTTAAGGTTCGTGCCTGTGCGAGTGTGCGCATACAATTGTAATGGATATGTTTTCACTGGTCTTTGATTTTGGACCTTCCGTGGACGCTGTAGGGTCCAAAACCACAGACCAGTGTACTGCTGCACTGTGAAGAAGACTCTGCTCCTTGACTGTAGTGCAGACGTGAGCAGGCGCGCAAAGCAACCGAGGCCCACCCTCAGATGGTGCAGGAGGCAGACCGCATGCTGTCCAAACTCAGGGTATTTATGTCTGTTGGTGTGTGAGGGTACTTAACCCATTTAGCCCTGGGACCCTGCAGCAGGAGATGGATTGATCATGATGATTCAAGGGTAGTGCCAGATGAGCTTGGCGCCTGAAGGCGCCAAGCTCATCTGGCACTACCCTTGAATCATCATGATCATCAATCCATCACCTACAACTGGCACATAGTCGTTGGACGATTCCTCCAAAAGTTTGAAAATGTGGCCGTGGGGTTAAGAGGGTTAATTGTTTGGTTTGCTCTGTCCGTCTAGTTTAAATAATCTGTTGAACAGAACCTCAAAAAAGTTGAAAATGAAGCTGTCTGGCCAAATGTAAACCGTTCGTGTCATAATTCACTCATGAAATGATCTCACTGAAAAGAGACGGACAAAATGATGGAAATCTGTAAATTATAAATCTTGCGTATCGACTTCTATTCAAAATGGAATATTTTCTTACACAGACTATGATAACTATATAATGACTAAAATATCCCTGTTTAGACTGTAGGAGATCCCACGAAATAACTGTTTCTGAAGGTCCTGTATAGCAATTGCCTTGTCATTGTCTTGAATAGTTTTTCATTTGTGGAGGTCTGTTAGTTATTTGGGTTTAACGCCGAGCTGGGGACTAAGGCCATCTCATGG
The DNA here is from genome assembly GCA_036245525.1 of Semisulcospira habei. Taxonomy (NCBI): domain Eukaryota; kingdom Metazoa; phylum Mollusca; class Gastropoda; family Semisulcospiridae; genus Semisulcospira; species Semisulcospira habei. The sequence goes on from BTPG01000001.1 coordinate 140,906,497, forward strand.
CAGGATGGGTAAAAATCTGGCCAGCCAGACTAAAAGAAAGGTCTTAAGACAAGATGTAAATATATCTTTAAAATATTTCATGCTAAAATGTCGCACAGGTCTTTAAAGGAAACATCTACTGACTCTCAAAAAGGTCAGAATAATAGAATTAACATAGTCTGGGAATGCTCAAATCTTATTAAAAATATTGCACTCTCATTAAAAATATTGCACTCTCTCAGAGAGTTGAAGTTTTTGTCCAGCGGAACATCCCGGAACAGTCTGCTGTGAGTGTTTATATTTTGTGTCCATTAGATCGGCACAAGACAGCAAAAAGTGTTGAACAGAATACTGCTCATCGCAGGCATAACACCATCTACGCTTCTTCCTGTTTTAGTAAATAAAAGTGTGTAACATACGTGTGCCTGATGCGGAGCCGAGCAAGGACAGTTTCCTCACGGTGGCTGCCGTAGCGATACGCAATAAGGTAGACTGTCAGAAGAGCTTCATGCAGCTTGTTAGCTTCCTCTGCGGCCCACTCGGACTGCCACTCACAGACTATGTACGCACTAATCACAGGTTGTGGAGGTCTGTGATTTTGGTCCTTACGGCAGCAGTTGTGAGGTCCAAAATCACAGACCAGCACACATTTATGTTTGTCTGTTGCGCAGTTGATGCAGTCAGAAATGGATGGGATGTCGGTGGAAATCCAACGAAAAGATGCCAGCATCAGCATCATCAATGGTGAAAAACAGCGACTGCACGAGCAAATTAGAGACGTGGAAGGTGTGTGTTCTTGGATTGTTTGTGTGCTGGTCTGTGATTTTTGGACCTTACAGGCAAGGGCTGTGATGTCCAAAATCCCAGAGCTGTGCCCATTTTTTCTTTTATGATCTTGTTGTGTTTGTTCATTTATTTTTATTTTTGTTTTTTAATTTCAAACAACAGCTCGCCCTAAGCCAAAAGTGCACTTGATCAGAGTAGCTCCAAGGGACATAATTTTACATTTCAATTCTGCGAGTGCTCTTCAATTGCATGGCACTGCAGAACACTCTCAGACTTGAAATGTAAAATATTATGTGTGTGTGTGTGTATATATATATATATATATATATATGTTCTTTACTTTAAACAAAGGCATCGCCCAAAGCCAAAAATGCACTTGATCAGATTAGTTCCAAGGGTTGTAATTTTTAATTTTAATTCTGAGAATGCTCTGCTGTACTAATGCCATGGAATTCCAGGCTGGTAAGCTTGCATTGTGTCATCAGGACATCAACTGCCCTTTTTGTGACTGCATCGCTCACTAGATCTAGAAAGAGAGGGTTGGTTTATGGGAGAGAAGGAATGAATGACAGACATATATATATATATATATATATATATATATATATATATATATATATATATATATATATATATATATATATATATATATATATATATATATATATATATATATATATAGTCACAAACCAGATAGGTGAGGCTAGCGCTGGCAAAATTGTACACAAACCAAGGGGAATCACTCAGTGCTGGACAGACAACGGCGTATCTGTAACTCGAGGCAAATTTGTATCGTTACATTGTTGTGTAATGTTCTGTGCATCTACTGTGGGAAATCAGGGTATTTACCCGACCACATATAGTAGTGCACCTTCGTGTTTGTGTATGTACGTTTCTCCTGCCGACTTCCTAAGTTCCGGAGAAAGACATGGGTTATAAGCAAGACCTGATGCATCCTTTTAGGGATGTAGATGATCGTCTTGTTCTATACCTGCGTATTTCTCTGTGGGCTGGCGATTGGGTGCCTGATAGGCGGGGGCAGGGGATCTAACTGTTTGTCTGTCCAGCGCTGAGTGATTCCCCTTGGTTTGTGTGTGTGTGTATGTATATATATATATATATATATATATATATATATATATATATATATATATATATATATATATATATATATATATATATGAAATTCCTTGTGGCATTGTGTAGTTTCTTCTTAACCCCATGACTGCCGCAACACAACGAGCAGAGCTCAAATGCAAGAGACATGGATCCTCATGAGCCCCCGCAGTTGCGGGGGCTCATGAGGATCCATGCCATCTTGCTGACCCCTTTGAGAGCATGTTGACTGGGTGCATGAGGTTCTTTGCTGTTTCATTAACAAAGATTTCAGAAACAAAACCTGTATCCAGTGGCAGGTAAGCAGGGATGTCACTGGAGCTGGACACCTAGAGGACAAATGTCCTGGAGGGTGGCAGAGGGATAGGACATTTGTCCTGAATTGGAACAAAACAATAGGACATTTCGCGCGTGACAAAACTGATAGTAAAACAGAAACCACATAAACACAGGCTGAGTGAGATATTTATTGACTGTTGACGAAAAGGACATAAACGTAAAAAGGCAAAGAAAAGTGAACAAGTTATTATGTCATTCAGATAATACTGTCATCGCAGATTCGCATGAAAACATATCAGGGCCTTGTAACAGAGGTAGCAAATTCTTCATGCTCAGGCTCACAACTCACAAACTAAACTGTCCATTTGGCACTTCAAGGAATTCACAGTGCAAGGAAATGTACTGACTAGAATAGCATTATAAAAATATTAGACCATGTACTGACTAAACGGAAATGTAATGATTAGTAAGCCTATGGCTATAACAAAAGGAGATGAGCTTTCTGTAAGAAACTGTATAAGAAAAAAAAATCATTCCAGTTACTATTTTTTTTGTTTACTTGTTCATGTTGTCATTAACCCATTCGCTACCAGAAACCTGCTGTGGCCCATGCTTCCAGCATGGGCCACAGCAGGCTTCTGGTAGCAAATGGGTTAAAGATTTAAATTCTCACACTTTTGTGGCTAATAGACATGATGAACAAATGTAGAAAACTAATGCAGAAAATACTTTAAAAAGGCCTTGTCAATAGGCTACATTTGTTAGATTTATCTGAAACTTCACTACATGTAGTAGGCTGCTACACTGACTTGAAAATCAAAATGACACCCTCAGACTCAGTGGAACTGATATGAGCTGATCACTCAGCAGAAGTGGATGGTTTTTCTCAGTCCTGTTGAACAGTGGTACCCCTCCTAGCTGAAAATAGCTGAACTTTAGGGGCAGCCAATCAGAAGGCGATGTTTACGGAATCACACTCTACACGACCCTCGCTCGCGCAGTCTCGCTTTCGCTAAAAATAGCTGAACTTTAGGGTCAGCCAATCAGAGGGCGTTGCCGGGAATAACACACTACACGTCACTCGCTCGCGCAGTGTAAAGCCGACTACCGCAAAGTGCCAGCCTACTCGGAAAGAAATGTCGCTAGCGGTGTCCGCGATCAACGGAAAAACAATCGGACACATGTCCTCTTTTTGAAACAAACAATCGGACATTTGTCCTGCTGATCTTTCAGTTCATCGGACATTAGGCCAAGTCAATCGGACTATGTCCGGTGTCCGACGGCCAGTGACATCCCTGGGTAAGGGGTTAACCCTTTGGATGTCTGTAACTGTTTTACAAGAAAGGCCAGATAGAGTACATTGTAATCTGCGTACTATTTTAGTCGATCCATCCAACTCGTCAGAAGCACAGCTGCTGTCAGGCACTACCACTGACAGGACAGGAATCATCCTGACAAAAACTATTACAGTTTCAATTAGTTGTCTTCATCGCCACAAACTGATGTTAGTAGATGGCGTGATGTCATGATGGTTTTGACCCCATCCAACAGAGACTAGGATGAAGGACAAGCGCCTCATGATGGATGAGATCGTCACCCTGAAAACGGAGAAAGATCGTCTGGAGCGCGAACTGTCGAGGAAAGACGAACAACTTCTAGATGCGAAATCCAGCATTGACAAAAGCGCTGTGGCCCTGAAAAATGCAGAGACAAAAATCCAGACTCTGAAAGCCCAGGTAAGACAAAAATATATATGTAATTTCATGGTCTGTCTGTTTCAGCTGGTATGTAAATATGGATTCTTACATTGGTGTTTAGGTGATACTGAGAATCTCACTCGAGTGGTTTTAAAACCTTATGCTACGAACTTTCCCTCATGGGATGTTTTATGACCACCCGAGTGAGATTCTCAGTATCACCTAAACATCGTAAGAATCTATTTGTTACTCACCATTTTCTCTGCTTAAGTCCAATACAAGTTGCTCACAAACCAGATAGGTGAGGCTAGCACTGGCAGAATTGTCAGTACTCAAACCAAGGGGAATCACAGCGCCGGACAGACAACAGTTAGATCCCCTGCCCCCCCGCCTATCAGGCACCCAATCGCCAGCCCACAGAGAAATACGCAGGTATAGAATAAGACAATCATTTCCATCCTTTAGTACTGACAATTCTGCCAGCGCTAGCCTCACCTATCTGGTTTGTGAGTATCATGTATAACTCAAGGCAAAATTTGTATTGTTACATTGTTGTGTAATGTTCTGTGCATCTACTGTGGGAAAACAGGGTATTTACCCGACCACATATAGTAGCGCACCTTCATGTTTGTGTATGTATGTTTCTCCTGCAATACAAGTTGGTTTCAGCACACTAGCTAGTCACAACACAGCTGCCATTGTGTCTTGGCAAAGATCTTGTTGTAATTTACTGTGTAATGTGACATCAATATTTTGGATGCCAGACAAATGTTACATATAGTACATATAGTGCAATACATGACGCCAGATTGCCAGTCATCACTGTGAAATGATGTCATTGCATGTGAGCTGAAAGTAGGTCAAGTTTCAATATCACGTGTGCCCATACCTTTTTGTTGACCAGACTTTTTACAGGAAAATGTTGTGCACACTTGGCTGTTTACACAGCACGGCTGTATCACACACGTGTATCACCAATGTGTGATGCAGCTTTTCCACTCAAAGGCAGCAAGGAAGGAGGTGTGTAAAACATGTAAGTGAATACCTTAGTCCTGCTCCCATTGGCTAGGACAAGTATTAAAAGTGTTCTGGTCTGTGATTTTGGATCTTGAGTCTTGAGGGTCCAGAATCATAGACCAGCATATGAATGTAGAAGATTGCCAGGAGCGGATCTTACCTTGCGTACTTTTTTTTTCAAAAGCTGGAGCAACGCATCGAGCAGCACAAAATGACCCAGCTGGCCCTGGACGAGAAACGTTCCGAGCTGGTTTCCATGGAAACGCAGCTTCGTGAGGTGGAGGACAAGTACTACAGCAGCACGGTCCAGATTCAGGACAAGGTCACGGAGGACCTCAGGGTCAGTGATAAGCAGACACAGACAGACACGCACTTTTGTATGTTTAGACACATGCATTGCACACATGCCCATGCCCATATTCACACTTTGGCTGTTGGTAGCACTTTTTGTTGAGGTGATTCCAGCAGGAATCACCTCAACAAAAAGCGCGATCAACAGCCGAAGGGTTAATTTGGCTTCTGGCGCTATACTTGAACAATTATCATAGCTGATCTACAGATCTCTGTTATCCAGCACATAGGCATTAGCAGACAGTTCACAAATGTTGCAAACAAACTCAGTATTAACCTATCTAACCCTGTCACCCTTCAACACAGCTTAGAAGCAGAGTGTTCAGATACTCTAGTTAGAAGCGGAGTGTTCAGATACTCTAGTTAGAAGCGGAGTGTTCAGATACTCTAGTTAGAAGCAGAGTGTTCAGATACTCTAGTTAGAAGCGGAGTGTTCAGATACTCTAGTTAGAAGCGGAGTGTTCAGATACTCTAGTTAGAAGCGGAGTGTTCAGATACTTTAGTTAGAAGCGGAGTGTTCAGATACTCTAGTTTTGTTTTGTAGAATCTTTCACGACTGGAATCCGATAACCCGAAATCAAATGCTATCGATGCACTCATCGTGCTTGCAAATGTTAAAAAAAACAACCACGTTGACGCAGTTCTTTGGACCGCCTGTTCGCTTTGTTTAGGCAATCGTCTGGCAAAATTTAAGAAGTTACGACTGAAAAAAAAATGTGTGTTGTACATTACCAGTGGATCAGAACAGCCAGTGGGTTATGCAGCATGGGGAAACTCCTGTGTCTAAAAGGCTGTCTGTTCCATTCACCATGTGCATTGTCTTTGATCTCAACATGTGTTGCGCAGTGTGCTAGGAACTGTAATATATCTGTAGCTTCTATGTTAACCCATTTAGCTCCAAGACCCCACAGCAGGAGATGAATTGATCATGATAATTCCAGGGTAGTGCCAGATGAGCTTGGCGCCTGAAGGCGCCAAGCTCATCTGGCACTACCTTTGAATTATGATCAGTCCATCTCCTACAACTGGTACATAGGCGTTAGACCACGCCTCCAAAAACTTAGAAATGTGGCTGTGGGGTTAAGAGGGTTAAAGTGGTCTTGAAAGGTTTTGTCAAGCTATGGATCAACTATGCTAGTTCAAGGGTGGTGCCGGAATAGTTATGCGCTTCGAGCGCTGAGCTACTCCGGAACCACCCTTGAACTTTCTGGCCAACATGGGACTAGCATGGTTGATCTGTCGCTTTAACCGTAATGTATTGTGTGGTCTTCTGCGGGCTACTCAAACATTTTCCGATTTTGACCTCGAGGCTGAGTGTCTTCGACCGCTTGCCTCCTAGAATTAACCCATTTAACCCCAAGACCACATTTCCCAAATTTTGGAGGTGCTAGTTAAGGACTATGTATCTGTTGCAGGAGACGGACCATGATAATTCAAGGGTAGTCAGTGTTGATTTTTTTCTTAAATATAAGAGGTCAGATCAAGTGTGGCGATTAAGTTTACAGTTGCCAGAGGGTCAGCAGGATTTCCCAGGAGGTCACAGAAATGATGAAGTCTTAAATGATCACATACTTTGTAACACACACACAAACAGAATGGATAAGTCAACAAAAACTTTTTTACACAAGTTTTCTGCGCATGCGGTACTGTTGCTGCGTTGGTGTTCGGCGCTCTCACAAAAGCTTTGTTCTGCTTGGCACACGCGGCTGTGAAATGTGTTCACGATGACGCACTGGTGCGTTTGTTTCTTCAAAAACATTACCGATGACATGACCTTATGGGAGATGTCTACTACTTACGCAATTCTAGCCTAAGAGCTCGTTGTGTTACCACACAACCCGGGAGGCACTCGGGGAACCCCGAGGGGGCCGAGAGTTATCTCCCGATACTTCCCATCTGGGACAGAGTACCCATAGTCCTTCAGTCAGTCTACTTAGGCTTACGCTGTTCAGACGTGTTTGCTCTAGCCTACGGACTTGGGATTTTCGACCGGTTCGCCGGTCGTCGACGGCCTTGGTTCTTCGCTTGGCTTCTTCTTCGTCCGTCCTCCCTGTGCCTTGCGGGGCTCTGGTGTCCCTCTTCGTTGGCAGCTGCCCCTTGGCTGCTTGTCTGCCTGGGCTGTGCTGGGTGCTTCGCTGTGACTTCGCCGCGCGTGCCTTGGTTGAGATTTCTCCCCCCTTCCCCGGTCCCGCTCCGGGAAAAGGTAAGGTAGTTGGGTTGGCCCTCGGCCGGTCCCCGCGCTGGGCACTGGTTGAGCGGGCACGTAGGCGTTCTTCTTCTGTTGTTTGGCGCCAAGACTCTTGACTTTTACTTGGCGGGCCTCGCGCCCGCTCCCTCGGTCTCTCCTTCCGTGTTGGTGTGGCATTATTATTAACAGGGTCAAAATCTCCCTTTCTCAAAAAGAGGGCATTTACGCGTGAGGAAATAAATGAGACGTTTTTAATCTGGAACGGTCCTTCTTAAACGGCTCAGATCCACAGATGGTCAGCTTCGTTTTCCAAGATGGCGTCTAGCGATGCAGAGCACCTTTTCCACGCGGTTTAACCCTTTAATGGAATGGGAGTGGTGTGAAAGAATGGTGAAAGTTAAGTCTAACCATATTTCTGGCGCTTACCTACTCACTTGTTCCTTACCTACTCTTTTGTACCTTGTGGGGTTCGGGGAATGTGTTATGCTCCCGCCATTCCTTGACGCATTACGTTGGTGAGTGTGGCGAGAGCCGACGCTTACTTCGGTACTGTGTCGGTCACGTAATGACTGTTGTTATGCGTAATACGGACCTGTTTACCTTACACGGGGGCTTGTTAGGTACACAATTTGGCTGGTGGGTGAACATCCTGGTGCACTTTTATACTTGGCATCACATGTTTCAGTTCTTGAGTGTCGTGTGTTATGCCCACTTGAGCGCAGGGCCACTGGTCGCCACGCCTTGCTGCCGTTTGTTAAGGTTCAAGATGACCTTTTTGTGGCTGTAATAGCCGAAAATCATAGAGGAAAAAAAAAAAAAAAAAAAAAAAAAAAAAACCAAAGTCTTCCCACCACAGGTACTGGTCACATTCATGCAGGCGCTCGTTCCGCCAGTTACAGGAACAGAGCTACAAAATGGACATTGATTTCGGACGGGTGGAGCCCGTCGCCAAGGCAGCTAAGGGCCGGCGCCAGTGACCTCATCCCAACCCGAACCTACCTGACGGGAACAGAGTGCTAAGACAGCCCTATGTCCCCTGAACACTTTAGTATATGCTCTTGGTTAAATTCCTCCTTGACTAAGGCTTGTGCATGTGAATACAAATTATGGTCGACAGGAGATTAATGGCCTATATACGCAACATAAAACTACGATCAAAGCTGCACCTGGAGGCCCGTCGCTATAGTACAGCGCCGGTGTTCAGCGGAGGGCACCGCTCCGACAAAGGTTACTGTGCCGGCCGCTTGCTTCAGGCCTATACTGGCCATGACATGCTTGAGTTTGTTGTGCATGATGTGTTGCGAAGGTTAACCTTACCAGGGCAGGGTCCCTCGGGGCGTGCCTTCGGTTTTTATATGTTGCAGTGGCCGTTGGACGACCTGCACACTACATGGAGGATTCCAGTGACCGTCGGACTCGCACAAGGTCTGTCTACCATGTGCCGGATGTACCTCCGAACCTTGGTGTGACGTCTGCTCCACATGACCGGAACGGCGCTGTGCGCTACTTTGGGGCTTCCTTTGCCGAGTTCGCCCGGCACCTGTGACTGGTTCCAGACCTGCTGAAATACCGGCTGCTGTTCCCGGTACTACGATCACTCGAGTTCCGACGAGATGACGGAGAGATCACCAGGCCGGACGCGTCAGTATAGTGTGCAGAGTGGGTTGATCGATGCGGTGGTTCCCAGGAGGGAACGCACCAGGACCAAACATTGTGGCAGACAGAAAACCAGCACCGGCACGGAGCTCGGTGCTGAGGGACGTGCGCCAATCCGTCCTTGACCCATTGCCGATCCCCGCTCGTCTCCTAGAAAGCCCACTGGCTCCTACGCAGAGTCTCCTCGCTGGCAGCGAGCCCACCTCGCCATAGAGCTCGGTTCGCGGAGACATTCTCGCACGCATGCATCGTCTCGGCACAAATGGAATCCGCTGGGCGCACAGTACGGAACCCACACACCGCTCAAGGTCAGCTGGGAAGCCGTCCAGGCGGCCGACGACGTAGCGCAGGTTATCGCGCTCGGAGCGGGTATGCTGGCACCGCCCTCGCTCCCTGGGGGGGGCTCCATCAGGACAGCGCTGCTCGTCGGGAGACACACTGAGCTGGCTGCTAGTGATTACAGAGTCCTGTTGGTGACCAGCCGGCTAGACAGAGGTTCCAGTCTCCGTTTCTTACCGCTCGAGTCCTTGTCGTTCTTGTGGAGAGATCACCACGCCGGTCGCAACGTTCCAGTACGCGGAGTGGGTTGATCGATGCGGTCGTTCCCAGGAGGGAACGCACCAAGAACAATCCTTATGACAGACAGAAAACCAGCACCGGCACGGAGTTCGGTGCCGAGGGACGTGCGCCACTCCGTCCTTGATCCAATGCCGATCCCCGCTCGTCTCCTGGTAAGCCCGCTGGCTCCTACGCGGAGTCTCCTCACTGGCAGCGAGCCCACCTCGCCATAGAGCTCGGTTCGCGGAGACATTCACGCACGCGTACACTTCACGCCACGATTTGGAATCCTCTCGGCACTTAACATCGGATCTCCTCTCTCAAACTCCTACTCGCACGGAGGGACCGCTCCGCTCCAGGGGATGCTCGTCCGCTACGGTTCGCCATCGTTGGAGTCACTCTTCCAACACTCTACGTCTACTCCCCTCTCTCTCTCCACTGCGGGCGTGCTTACGAGTTGCCGTTCTTCACGTCGCTCCAGGGATCCTGTCCCGTCTCGCTCGTCGGTCCCCTTCGCGTCCGGCTGCCGTTCGTCCCTTTCCTCTCCCCCTCACTCAGCCCTTTCCCCTTCTTCGTGCTCCGTCCCAGGGCTCCTGGCTGCAGTCGCTCCACTTCTGAACGCTCGACCCCCTCCGGTGGATCCTCGGGGAGGACGCTGTCGTTACTTCGCCTAGCACAGACCTGTTTTACCTACACTTGGGGATTAAAGTACACATATCTGCTTGGATTACCCTTACGTGTACACGTTTCTACACAGTTATACACTATATACACCTTGGAGATCTGACTACTCACTAGCTTGTGACCTTTACGCGTGAGATCCAAATTACACTTAGTCAGTTGGAAGGCTTCTGCCTCCACACGGGTGGTAAACAGGTCTGCGAGCTCTTCGGCTTCAGTCTCCACTGGTGCCCTCTCAGATACAGCTTGGAGTCGGCCGCGGCTGCCGCACTTCGTGACAGGCGCTTCGACTACCCTGCGCTTCTTCTCTCGGTTCCCGGAGCTTCTTGCTTCGCCCTCCTTGGAGTGGTCAGCTGTTGGCTTCCCTCGGCAGGACCGGTTCTCGGGAGGTCTCAGGAGTTTGCCTGCCCCTTCCGGCTGTGGATCCGCTCCTGACTTCTTGGACTAGATGACCTCTCTCGTCCGTAACACCCTACACGGCGTGGGATCGGGGAGCTCCTTACCCTGCACTTCGGCCTCCAGTGGACGGCTCCTGGCCCCTGGCAGGTCGTCTGGCCGCGGAAGGACCCCCTGTGCGGACGACTTGGCTGACCCAGGTTCTTCGGAGTTCCTGGACTTCACTTCGGGGAGCAGACCGGAGGAGGCTGCTAGGACCTTGGTTCGCTTACGCTGGGGCCAGATGGCGATGGGATGCGGTCCGCGCAGTTGGTCCTCGGCTCCGCCTCCAGATCTTGGGCTGCGCCTTCTTCCGGAGCTGCCGACCCTGGACTCCAGTTACCCGTGCACTCGGCCTCCACAACGTTCCTCGGTTCACCTGCGAAGGAGGAGTCACCGCTGATGGAGTCTCCGCTCCTGTTTCGGTTCCGTTGGATTCACCGGGGGCCCTCAACCTACCCATGGACACTGTGGAACCAAAGCGCAGCGCCGTCTCCCTGGTGCCTAACCTACTCGACATCCCCAGGGGGCGCACAGGGGTACGCCGGAGTTTGGACAGGTGGTACTGCTGCGGCGGTGCTCGCGGTGGAAGGGCCTAGCCACTGCTCGGAAGTCGGCTCTACTCTCCGTCGGTCGTCTCACAGCCCGGCTACTGTAGCTACGCCCTCAACTTCCGTGGTTCTTCTCGAGGTCCAGCCTAGCCTCCGAACCTCGCGGACAAGACCGTGAACGGCTTGGATCTGACACGGACTAGGAGGTCTGCTCGTGGGAGGTCTGAGCCAGCCTTTTCCCGATGGAACCAGTTGCCTCACTCGAAATGCTCCAGGATACCTTCGGAGGATCGGCGCGCTGGCGAGATGGCTTAGTGGACCTGTCCGCCGCAAGGTGGGATCTCTGGCTTTCCCCGCGCCTTCGTGGGGTATAGCCCTCCTGGACGAGATGCCAACGCTCTGACCTGGCCTGGGAAGGATCCTCCTCTCGTCCTGTGGGTCACCCCTTTCCTTGGTACCGGTCCTGAACCTCTCTCTCGCCGCGGACCCCCCGCTACTGCTTCCCGCTTTCTATTAGGTCCTCATGCAGCCGCGATGGTCTCTGTTCCGCCTTGCTGGAGCGCCTACCACTGAGCCTTGGCGGTTGAGACAGACCCGCAACGCTGGAGTCTTCGCATGGGCAGCAGTCGAAGCCTCGCTATGGCCCGCTTCCCCAACTCGACGCCTCTACGAGGAAGTTGGCGAGGCACTGTGCTCTTGGACAGCGTCCGTCACCTCTCCCCCACCGACCCTGCTGACCCCAGCTGGTAGACTTATCCCCAGGAGACTAGGCAGGATAGCCTGAGCCTACGACGACATAGCCGTACGGGCGGACGCGCACGCTTCCTGGCCGTGCCCGGCAGCTCTGAAGCTACAGGGCAGTCGACCTTCCTGTCTACGCTCTGCCATACGATCCAAATTCCAGGATCCCTCCCTCCGGGAGCTTAGAGGCTAATTACGTCCAATTAGCTACGTGCAGGGCCACGTACGCCACAGCCGCCAGGAACTGGGCTGGCCTCTTCGTGGCTATTGGAGGGCTGGCGCGCAGGTGCTCTCGATCGCAGAGTTCTGTCAGCCTAGCGAGGTTACTCGCTCTGGTGGGGGACATCCCGGGGGGGCTCTCCTCCCTCCTGGCGCTTCAGCGCCGTCGCTTATACCTACCTAGAGTTGTCGGGAGTTTGCGGTTGGGAGGACGGCCCTTGGGGCCTTAGGTGTGCTAGAGCGCGGCACCCTCCTCCTCTTCGCCATTCTCCCATAAGGTCATGTCATCGGTAATGTTTTTGAAGAAACAAATGCATTTTTCTTTAAAAGGTATTTTTTCGAAAAATACTTACCGATGACATGACTCGGACGACCCTCCCACCTGCCCCGCTTGCCGCTGGTAAGCCAAGTATCCTGACTGAAGGACTATGGGTACTCTGTCCCAGATGGGAAGTATCGGGAGATAACTCTCGGCCCCCTCGGGGTTCCCCGAGTGCCTCCCGGGTTGTGTGGTAACACAACGAGCTCTTAGGCTAGAATTGCGTAAGTAGTAGACATCTCCCATAAGGTCATGTCATCGGTAAGTATTTTTCGAAAAAATACCTTTTAAAGAAAAATGCATTTTTCAGTGCGTAAAGATAAAGCTTAGTGCGTCCGAGTACATTTTTTTTACGTCAATCTGATGCAGAGCTTGGATCACTAGTGCGTCAGAGGTGGCTTTAGAGGGTCAGATACGCACATCTCTGCGTAATAATCATTACTGGTAATGCCAGATGAGCTTGGCGCCTTCAGGCGCCAAGCTCATCTGGCACTACCCTTGAATTATCATGATCCATCCACTTCCTCCCCCACCCGGGTCTGCCCTGGGGGACTTGGGTGGGGTCAACTACTTTTTAGTTCCCAGGGTCACCCTGGTCAGCCCCACAGGGTGGGGTTTCCCCTCTATTCTGGGGCATGTGTTTCTGTCTACCCTTGGTCCATTCACCTCCCCCACCCGGGTCTGCCCTGGGGGACTTGGGTGGGGTTAACTACTTTTTAGTTCCCAGGGTCACCCTGGTCAGCCCCACAGGGTGGGTTTTTCTCTCTATTCTGGGGCATGTGTTTCTGTCTACCCTTTGTCCATTCACCTGTATTTGCCTTTTTAAAACTCTCCCTACTGTCTGCACTGCCTGTAGCTCTTGATATTGGATGTGTGTTGCTAAATGGTCTTAGCTTTATTTAGGCCCCATGTGTTAGGTTTATTTAACGTATTTGACCGGCTGGCGACATACATTTAATGTTCTGTTTAGTTTTTTTTTCACAAGCAGTGCAGGCATGTCCTGAGAAAGTCTTGTTGCTGTCGGGACGTTAAGCAGTGTACAATCAATCAATCAATCCATTCACCTGTATTTTCCATTTTTAAACTCTCCCTACTGTCTGCGCTGCCTGTAGCTCTTGATATTGGATGTGTGTTGCTAAATGGTCTTAGATTTATTTAGCGTATTAGATCGGCTTTCGACATACATTCAATATTCTGTTTAGTTTTTTTTCACAAGCAGTGCAGGCACATCCTGAGAAAGTCTTGTTGCTGTGTAAGCAATGTACAACCAACCAACCAACCATCTGCCTCCTGCGATTTTGGGTTAAATGACTTACATTCTACAGAATGGAAGTCATTTTGTTCTAGGAGGCAGGGGTTTAAATGTCATGTATTACAGCGCTAGATCAGTTAACCCTCTTGTGCTAGCAGCCACCCACACTGTAGACAGTACCAGTGGCTGCATGCAGAAGAGGTTTAGACCCATCTTTCATTCAGGATGAGATCCGCTTCCTGCGTCAGAAGCTAAAAGAGACGGAGATGAGCGCGGACAAGGATCGTTACCTGCGTGACAAGATTAACGAGGACTCCTCTCACCTGGTGCGCGAAAACGCCAGCCTCAGTCAGCAGGTGCTGGAACTGCAGAAACAACTGGAGCGGGTGAGTTTCTTTGTTGGCTTGTTTGTACGATTGCAAGTGAGTCCGTGTAATGGCCATCCATCGTCTTGTCTGGTGTCTGGCATAAACTTTAACGTTGGCATTTTATGGCAGACTATTTATGCCTCAGACTTCAAACTTGGCCCAAAGACACTTTGAGGCAGGACCTTTCTAAACATACCAATTTCAGTGACCTCCCTCAAAGGGCAAGGTCACAGGGGGTCTAGAAAGGGGTCGTAATTAGCCATATTTTGACACAAATTGTTTCTCCTCGCATACTATTTTCAACTTCAAACCTAAACTTGGTACAGAGATACCTGACGGTGAGGTTTTTCTAATGCATTCTACTTTAATGACCCATCAGAAAGTTGAAGGGTCACAAGAGGTCTGCAATTTATAAACAAAATGCCAGTTTTTGATAAATAATGATAGAATTGTAGTTTTATCAATGTTTTGGAGGTGTTGCCTAACTATGTGCCAGTCGCAGGAGTTGGCTTGACCATGATAATTCAAGGGTAGTGCCAGATCAGCTTGGCGCCTGAAGGCGCCAAGCTAATCTGGCACTACCCTTGAATTATCATCTAGGCTAAAAGAGTTAAGAAAAGTCTTGACAGGCAAGAAGTGTCACCTGTCATTAAAGACCATCATTTAGGTGGCTACAAATGAAGGTGATCTCTCATAGAATGGTCACATTAAACAGGTGCTTCACCTCGTAATAGTTTATTGTCCCATGTTTCCTGTCTGCTGTCCGCTAAGTGAATTCTACAGTATTTGACTTGATCACCGCAGGAGAAGGGACTTAGAGAGAGTAACGACCAACGTCACTCGACCAGCATCAGTCAGATGGTGGAGCTGCGTGACAAGGAGGGGGCACTCAAGCATGAACTGGACAAGCTGCGGGAACAACTCAAGCATGAACAGGAACGCAGCCGCCAGTACCTTGACCAGGTGAGGGAGATGTTCTGGTGTGGTATGCATGACGTCAGACTAAAATGTCAGCCCGGTCTATATAAAACATTCTGGCTTGTTTATAACAGTGGACCAGAAATTTTTATTTAGACCAAGCTGAACAGTAGACAAGACCTTCTTATTTAGACCAGGTTAGTGTTTTTGTCCACCTTCATGTAGGCTGTAACATTTTCTTTAGGCCAGGCTGACATTTAAAGTCTGCACTCATTCATTGAATGCCTTGCTATTTTTATATCACATATCATTCTTCATAAGTATGTTTCTA
The DNA here is from genome assembly GCA_036245525.1 of Semisulcospira habei. Taxonomy (NCBI): domain Eukaryota; kingdom Metazoa; phylum Mollusca; class Gastropoda; family Semisulcospiridae; genus Semisulcospira; species Semisulcospira habei. The sequence goes on from BTPG01000001.1 coordinate 140,921,939, forward strand.
TAAGTATGCTACACGTGCAGCCCATGTAATAACATGTAACTTAGTACTTAGTTGACATGTAATGTTCAATCATCCTAGCTTGAAGGTTCTGTAGTGATGTAAAAAAAAAAACACATGAACAACCGTTTGTTTGTCCAACGCTGAGTTATTCCCCTTCGTATGTGTACTAATTCAACAAAAGTATTCTTCCAAAATTACATGCTTAGAACATTACATGACATCTGCATGCCAGTGCATAAGAAGATGCATTTTATTATTTTAAAATATTTATGCATATCTGGCTCATACGATTCTTTTGTCATTAGGTTTACCTGTGTGCTCTCGACACCCCGTCTTAAAATAGACACTTGCAAAATACCTAAAGCCGTTTCATACTTATGGTTACAGACTTACGCAATCTTCTAATTCAGTCCCCTTCAATTGCAACCAGAATGAGTTGACATTTTCTTAAGTCCCCTTTCCCTTGCAGCTGAAATTTGTACCAACACTTTTTCTAAACAGCTGACTAACAAGGAAAGTGTGTGCCACACCGCTGAACTTCGCGCCAGCACGAATCAGTCACGCATCAGTGAACTGGAAAGCCTGCATCATGCTACAGAGGCTGAAGTGATGCAACTGAAACGCGACAAGGTGCTACTGGTGGAACACGTGGCCGATCTTCAGAGAAAGGTAATGGTCTGCAGTATTCCTCCCTGGCCACAGATTGTTTGTGAAATCTTTCTTAACCCTTTTAGCCCCAGATCCCTACAGCAGGAGATAGCTGGACCATGATAATTCAAGGGTAGTGCCAGATTAGCTTGGCGCCTTCAGGTGCCAAGCTAATCTGGCACTACCCTTGAATTATCATGCTGAAGCCATCTCCTGCAACTGGTGCATAATCATTAGGCAACACCTCCACAATTTGAGAAATGGGACCTTGGGGCTAAAAGGGTTAACCAAAAATGATCCAAATTTGTCTTTACAGGTGTTCGTCTGTCTCCTGCAACTTGATTTTTCTTGTGGACTGAGGACAAAGTAACGAAGACTTGTATAATTTTGTCTTCACCATTGTCGATCCACCTCTCACCGACCTTTTTTTGTTGTTGTACAGATCGAGGACAAAGATCGACAGATCGTGGAGCTTAGAACGGAGGTGGCCGGTATGGAATCTCGGTTGAAGCATACGGAGTACCAAAAGACACTGGAGCTCAGTGCCCAGTCACAAAAATGGGAGGAGTTTGGACGTCTGGCCGAGAGCATGCGTACTCTGTCGTCGACCATGGCTCATTCCACCACTCCACGCAGCAAGCTCCAGATCTAAAGCTTTCACCCAAATGTAAAAATTTGCAAGTTTGTGAGTTGGTACCATCAAACCTGTGTAAGGTAACCACCCAAGGGACTTTCAAAAAGTGGTTATCTTAACTCTTTCACCACCAGTCGACTTACCTGAACACTGCCACAGGCGACTACAGTCGACACGGAGGGGTCATGTCAAAGGGGCCATATTTCCCGCAGTACAGTGTTTCCACTAGCATAACTGACTGATGCCAATGACATGCAACATCTTGCCCTTCCCCAGAGAGAGAACAATAGAGTCCCGATAGACAATGAATTCAATAGAGCCGCATCAGTCATTAATTTACATCATTTTTTAATATCATATTTTTGGCCCCAATTTTACCCCCGTTAATTCTGAATCAACCCTTTGATTTTAAAAAAGTGATGAGTATTATCTATCTCTCACCAAGGTCAAGGTTATGGGTCAAGGTCACCAAGTCATGGGTCAAGGTCACCAAGATCATGGGTCAAGGTTATGGGTCAAGGTCATGGATCAAGGCCACCAAGGTCATGGGTCAAGGTCATTGGTCAAGGTCGCCAAGGGCATGGGTCAAGGTCATGGGTCAAGGTCACGTGCCAAGGTCATCAAGGTCACCAAGGTCATGGGTCAAGGTCATGGGTCAAGGTCATGGGTCAAGGTCATGGGTCAAGGTCACCAAGGTCATGGGTCAAGGTCATGGGTCAAGTCGTCGAGGTCATGGGTCAAGTCGTCGAGGTCTGGAACCAAATAATGGTAAAAGTCCGACACCTCATGTCTAAGCTTGACCGGTTCTGAAAGACCCCCACCTCAATTCAGGTATGTTATGAATAGACTTGTTCTGAAAAAAAAAAAATTTAAAGGGCCTACAATTATTAACATTTTTCATTTCTGACTAGCTTGCCTTTTTAAACTGAGTCTAAGATCCTCACGAGCCTAGATTTTTATAAGTGGACACAGGTCAGATCCTCAAGAGTCTCGGACTCCAGGCATAACCCGTGTTTGCAACTATTAGTCTACTTTTTTTTGTTAGCTCTCTCCTAGCGAGTATGTTGGCGGGTCTTATCTAATATTATTTTACTGCAGTACAATTTCTGAAACGGTGACTGCCGTGTTTGTACACAGTTAGTACAAGGTCGACACTCCACCGTTTTATTAAAACAGTACTGACACATTGACACACACACACATACACATACACACATACACACACACACACACACATACACACACACACACAAACACATAAATAAACATACACGTACACACACACAAACACATAAACACACACACACACACACTCACACACACATACATATACACACATATACATATACACAAACACATATATATACACTAACACAGACACAAACAAAATAGGCACACATACAGCCAACTACTAACCGGTATGACAGAGCAGCCGCCATTGCTCAGCCGGATATTTTTGAAATTCCATGAATGGATTAGAGCACTATGTATGGATTAAAAGAATCGATCCGGTTTTATGTGAGCATGAAAAAGGTTTCTGACTTTTCAGAACGTGAAATTTCTAGCGCTCCAACACGTAGACACGTAGACTCGTAGAACAGGTTCTGTGAGGTGTCTCGGTTTTCTGCGTACTGCAGTGCCGGTACGGCGCGCACACACACACACGCACACGCACGCGCACACACACGCACACGCACACACGCACACGCACGCGCACACACGCGCGCACACACACACACACGCGCGCACACACACATATGTACACACACGCATGTACAGACACACGGAAATACCTCGGACACACACAATAGCTCTCTCTCTTTCCACCTCACACAGAGAGAGGCCTGTCATAAAGACAGTAATCATAATACCTTTTACCCTTGCTGGTTTAGGTCTGTGCTTATGTCAACTGACAAACACTAGTAAATCTCTGCCCTTAACGCCACACACCACATGTCACAGTTGAGGTAAGGGACATATCTTTTTAAATGCAGCAGGCTTATAGCTGAGAGGTGTCAGCTTAATACATCCCGTCGTCAACAAGTCATGCATTTGTGGAGTGACGCATGCGGGTAAAACCACCTGTGGCTGAGACTCCTCATACAAATCACTCAAGTACACAATCCACGCTAGTTAGCCTCAGGCTTTAAGAAAAAAGCCATTTATACCATTATTTCTGAGTCAATACCCTAAAAACATGGCTATAAGAAACATTGTTAGCGAGTGTGTGCACGCACTTGTAAAAAAACATTTAAGCAGGTGTTAAAGTGACAAAAAGTAATTACAAAATAATGTTTAATTTGGTTTTATAAAAAAAACAAATCACTCATTGTTTTAACAAAATCAAATAACAACATTTTTATTCTATTATCTATTGTAATTATTTGCACAATTTGTTATTTAATTTTGACAAAAAATGTACTTTAGTCAAGAATTAAAGCATAATTTAATAGAGCAAGGGAAGTAACTTTTTTGTCTTGCTGAAATTTTTACACAATTACTTCCCTTGTATTAACTTGTACTCAGAAATTTTTCTTATTGAACATGGGTGATTCCTTCCTTTTTCTGGTGCTCAAGTTATGGGTAAAATTATCAAGTTACTGTCTATGTTACTGTCTAGGTGTTTCATTTGGCTCACACTTGGCCAGGGTGTGATTTATAATTTAATGCAAAGCCAATAATCGCCAATACTGTGTCAGGTTTGTTTGCTTAAAAGGACAGGGTTATTGTACATGACACCACAATTGAAATCTGTGAAACATGTCATTTATAAGCCCACTGAGAGAGACACAATATTGGTCTGGGGTAAACTCAAAAACTATTGGCTACATTTTGCTGAATGGTACAAACGTATAAAGTTACTATTAATGTACTTCCTAGGAAACATGATTTTGCTTGATAACAATTTTTGTTTTTTGTTTTTAATTTTTTTAATTACATTATAAATGAACCAAGACGAACTCCTTCTATTAAATGATATCAATGCTGTAGAAAACAAAGACTTAGACTCCAAAAAACAGCGGCTTTTGTCTGTGATTGTCTCAGGCAAATCAAAGGCTTATCTGGGTAGACAATACATGACAGAGGATATTGAATCTCTAAGCTCTGATGAACTAATCAAGCTTCATTCTAAATATGAAAACCACATTGCCTCACTAATGACTCGTGATTTGAGTCGATCTCTTGTATGCCTATACACAAAAGCAGTGAGTCACTTTCTACCTGTGGATAGTGACAGTCTATCACACGACCTTGAAAGCAATCCTATTGTTTCAAGTTCAATTGGCAAATTAGCATGTGTCATGTTTTACAAGTTTGGAAATTACCTTGCACCTGTCGTAACCCTTCTTGTTACTGGGAGTCATATTGATTTTTCAAAAATAAATTTTACTGCAGAAGAAAATGGACGAAACCCAGATGACTCCACAACCGAACCCCGACCCTGTTTTGACACAGGTTCAAACTGTGACTAAGGTTAAAAGTCCAGGAAGGGTTGAGGCTGGAAAGAGAGTAGCTGCATTGAACAAACAAAGAAAGTTAGAACTACTGCAAAAGGTACATGTAACTGACCCACCGTCAATAACATCATTGGTGTCACTACCGTCAGGACAGCCAGGATCAACACACCCTCATCAAAGTGAGAGACAAACAACTAAGTCTGACCCCCGCCCTGACCCTGACCCCGAACCTCAATCAACAAAATATATAATTGCCGGATTTGTTGTCGGATTTGGTTACGTAGGGTATCAATTATACAAAAAATACAAACCACAGACTCGTACAGTGACCAAAAAATCAGACACTCCAAAAACAAAACCAGAAGTCGCCACATTACCAGTAACATCCAAAGCCGTTGACCCATTTTATATGCAGTAAATAAAAATATTATTTTAATTTTTCTTGCCTTAGAAAATGAATGACTCAAAGAACATGATGAACCTTGTGTATCACTCTGCCGTAATCAGTGGATTAGCAGTAGCTTATTCTATGCTGGGGAAAAGTCTACTCAAAATGAAATCAGCAGACTTGAGTAGACTTGATTTCGAAGACAGTGCTAAGCTAATTGTAGTTGTCACAGCGTCGATTGCGACAAAAGATTTTCTTGTCAAGCAGGGAATTATTCCAGAAAATGTTTCTATGTAAATAAAAATAATATGGCGACGATAGCTATTATGATTGGAGGTGCTATGGTTAATGCATTGGCTTTCAGTGGCTCTAATTATCTCTTTTCAAAAATGGGTAGAGAAGAATCTGCTCTGGAGATGAGACGACACAATGAGGCATCAGAAAAATTAGCACAAGCCCAGCAGGAATATGAAAAGAATAGAATTGAGAAACTTGATTTCATCAATGAAAAACTCAGGCTTGAAGGCCACGCACAACATACGTTTTCAAATACAGACGAAGCAATCAGGGAATATTTTCTTGTCACAGGTGAAGACATGTCTATCCCGAAACCAAAACTAAGTGACTATTACAAACCAAGCACACAACAAAGAAACGGGGAGATAATCTTTGTTCTAGTGGGAATGACATTTGTTTATTTTACAGGAGTTTTCATTGCTAGAAAAAATGGCAGCCGAAAATAAACTATCAAAAATATATTACTCTCCATCAGGCTATTGGAAAGGGCAAACAGCTATTCAGAAATTACATGCCGCTGTGGGCGGAGATATAACACTCAATCAAGTCAAGCAATGGTTACAGAGACAAGCAATTTGGCAGATATATCTTCCTGCTCCAAGAAAGATAACAAGACCCCATTTTGAAAACACTACCCCCAATGACACACACCAAATGGACCTCCTGTTCCTACCACATGACACAATAAGAAAGAAACGATACAAGTATGCATTAACTGTTGTAGACATTGCTTCAAGGTACAAAGACGCTGAACCCATATCTGACAAAACTGCTAACACTGTTGCTACAGCATTAACAAAAATATATGGTCGAGGCCCTTTAAGATACCCCAGACTTGTACAAGTTGATGATGGATCAGAATTCAAAGGTGCAGTTAATCAGTTATTTGCAAAGCATGGTGTACTGGTCAGACGTGGTATTCCAGGCGTGCACAGATCGCAGGCAATTGTTGAAAACTTTAACAAACAGTTATCGGAAAGACTTTTCAGTTACCAGTATTCTAAGGAACTCATGCATGACACCCGTAACACTGAATGGGTAAAGAGATTACCACATGTGATAAAAGCAATGAATAACGAAGGACACCCTAAGCCTGCTGATGCTATTAAATTGAAAACAATTACAGAGCCAAAAACAGGACCAACCCCGGCACCGCTTGCGCCAGACACAAGTTTATTTACTAAACAGGTAAGATATTTATATCAACCAGGTGAAGCTGAGAACGACGACAGACGCAGGTCGACAGACCCCATATGGTCAACATCCGTTCATAATATAAAAAAAATAATTCCCGGCGCAGACGCAACAATATATTACCTGTATGACCCTGCACCCCAGAGGGCATTTGTCAGAGAAGAATTACAGATTATTCCCCCAGACACCGTTACTCATTTCAGTAACTAAGTCGTCAATTAATTCATCAACCAGTTCATCACAAATGTCTTCAGATAACTTGAGCCTGTAATGACCTGGTGCATAAGCTTTCTCTTTACTATGAAACACTCGTTTTGTGTCCCCAACTGCCAGTGATTTCTTATGTGTTTGGATCATTTCAAGATTATGTTTATTTGATCTCAGTGACTTGTTTGGATAATCAGGCATCAATGCACCATCTAACACTTGCTTGTAATGTTCATGACGTATGTCTTTATTTTTTATTGCTGTTTTCTTGATACCTTTGGCTTTCGACTGACTACCTTTCTGGTGCAGTATAGAATACATTTTTGATCTCAGTCCAACATACTCAACTATAGGCACACCATTTAGTTCATCCTTAAACTTACCAGGCACTTTCTTGTTTTGTGTACTATACAGTGGATGATCTTTAGGATAGTCAGACGTGTCATACATGTGTAACTCTGTTTTCATGTCTTCGTAAAAGTCTTCAGTACACACATCAATGATCATAGAGTCAGTGTCAGTGTATAACAGACGGCAGTCAGGATACTTTGGTTTGAAGTAATCATAATAAAATTCAAGCATCAACAGTTTTGATAACTCAAGAATTGCCATACCAATGAATACTGGCTTGTCCAGTTTAACAATCTTTTTTTTGAGTGACACTGCATACAATGATGAATGAAACTCTTTGTACCCTGTGTACTGTGGCTTACCTGTAAGTTTAATTGCGCCCAATTCAGTTGTAACAAGTCTCACATCTTTTCTGTGATGAGGATTTTCCATTGTCTTGCCAAAACAGGCATTGTTCATAAGCTTAAAGAAGTCTTTGTCAAATGCAGTGTTGCCGTCTCTGGCACGAAGGGTTGTGTTCTTCATTATGTAATCTTTCATGAAAGCACTCTGATCAAATTGAATTCCTCTGTGAACTTTCTTTAGTACTAACCCGTGTCTGATGTAAAACTGCAACAAGCGGTAGTGACAAACATAATTGAATTTGTCATTCAAATTTGGCACAAGTTTAGTGTCTTCTTTTTTCCCTGTCATACTCTTTTTTTCAACAGCTAATGGATAATCATTATGGTAATCATGTAGATGGTGTGGGTACTCTAGGTCTACTTCAAAGATCCAACCCTTCGCGTCGTTTCGATCAAGATTTATAATATTGTTAGTTAACCCTGACTCTGTTACATCATACTGTGACAAATCATGCAGACAAAAGTTTTTCAAGGGCAATAACTCACACATTGCCCAGCCATACAAATTATTAGCGTCCAAGTACGTAATGAATGACCTTGACCCTGGGCTTGAGGGGTCAAACCCCCGGTCAAGGTCACCATGACCGTCCAGATATTTATTATTTGCTCTGGCGTAGTTATTTGCTGCAATACTAATGCCTCCCCTCAATCCACGTTCTACCATTTCACCCATCGTACGATCAGACAACAGGTCTATAGATATCTTACTGGATTTCAAAAATGCATCCCACGTCATGCCAGGACTAGTTATGTAGCAGGCTGGGTCAAGTCTGTAGTGCAACAAACCCTTCTCACGGTAACTTTCAAATACGTCTGCTAGCAAGCAAACGTCAGCCTTCAAGTACTGGTCGTGATAGTCACCAATTGTCTGACATCCTAATTTGCCCCACGCATCAAGAGCGTGTTGATATTCAGAGTCAGAAATACCTTTGCCAGTTAGTGTAGAATAAAATTTCTCTTTTGGTGGCAGTCTTGTTTCTTCAAACACAACCCAGTGATCAATGTACTCATATGGATACACACCTTTCTTAATCAAGTCTGGCTCAAAATATTTACTCGTTATTGGATACTCAGTCAGTCCTTCTGCCAGACTAGCCAACCCTAAAGACAAATGTTGCATGGAGTCATAAAATGCTAATTTGTCTAACCTAAAAGTTAAGTATTTCTCAGTTGTCTGGGCAATACAACTTATGTTTTTGTACGACTCATCTACAGCCTGCATGATAATGTGTGAATCATATCCTTTGAGATTGTGGAAAAAGATTGGTAACTTGTATGTCTTAGGATCTGTTTTTAATAACAAGTTACAATTGTTATGTGCAGCACCCCTGTAACGTCCAGTTATGTGATCATGGTCACGAACTTTATCACCCCCCAGAGGTTGTTCGCAAATCCAACACGTCTCAGCTGTATCAAATTTTAATTTGTCTTCTTCTGTCATCACCAGAGGCATCTGACATGTTGTGAGATACTGTACTACCTGACTATACAGATGTCTCATTTCTGTTAAAAACAGACATGCTGCATTTTCACCCCTGTAGATAACAGGCTCTGAATGAAGACCGTCTGACCTAACAATAATGTATCCAAAAGAACACACCACTTGGTCACTCAGTTTTATAGTCTTTGGTAATGACTCTGGAACAGGACCGTCATACGGAACTACTAATGATTCAAAATCTGCGTACACTACAAACGACAGCTTTTGCTGATTCCCATAGTTCTTAAAATACACTTGACTACCAGGCTTTGGATACTTAAGTACAGTTTGAATGTCATCAGCTGACCTGCAGTGTAAAACATGTTTGTGTGCCACAGCAATAGAGGAAAACCTCTGTAAACATCTATTACAAAATTCCTGTTTGCCCTTGTGTTTTGTTGTATGATTATGAATTAGACGTGACATATTCCTAATAATTGTGTAGTGAAAGTTATTGTCATCTCCGATTAGCAACATGTCAACATGCTTATTTTCTGACTGGCCATAGGTTGGTGCCAGTGCTGATACTCTAATGGGTTGTAACTTGTCAACAGACACATTATCCCACACAAACACATTTACAGATATGCCAGGATTTAATTTTTCAAACAAGTCTATGTCCTCTATTTTAACAGGGAACTCAATGCCACTAAAATCGAGTTCGTTTACAAATTTGGTGTAGTTAGAAACACGTTCAGGTTTTATTTTTACAAAGTGTAGTTTAGCAAGCACACACCACATGAAACAATAGTTGTCATTGTTCTGAATGTTAACAACAGCCTTTTTGTTTACTACTTCTGTTGGCAGTGGCAACCATGCTTTACCTAATATAGGATGATACCTAGACTGCTTTAGTTGCAGTTCATGTACATGTCCTTCGTGCCAACCAGACCCCTTCATTCTTGCACTGTCAATCGCCTGGAGGAAGTCTGGTAATAGTCTGTCTCTAAACACGTTCTCCACCTCCGGTTCTCTTCTTGTGTTAACAGTGTGTTGTCTTGTTGATATGTACGAAACAATCACCTCACCGTCGACCCTAGTGAATTCGATTTTTGCAACAATCTGAATCTTTACACTGCCTGTAAGAAGATTTTGTTGTATGACAGAAAAAGAGTTTTCTATTGATTCATAGACATTATTAGTATTGGATATGGGTAAGTTTGTTGTGTGAAACACGTTTCTTAAACCAGATGAGCCAGGGTTTTGAACATTGTCCGTCATTTTTATTTGTCCGACAAAATAATAAATGAAAAAATATTACTGCTGGCTCACCTTGTGTAATACCACTTTATTAACTGTAACACTGTCAATATAAACATTTAGTTTGCGTAGTTGCTTAAATATGCTATAACAAACTTCCCCTAACCAGCCATAGTTGGTATCATCAACTTTAAAAGTAGGTGTCTTTAAATCAACTGTCATGTGCTCCACATTTGGATGCTCATCGACATAATCCAAAGTCACACTATATGTAGCATATATTTCTGATGGTGCTGAAAGGCTTATGTTAGTCTGTTTGGGTAATATTAAGTCAGTAAAATGCATAACATCTTTGAAACAGTGTGAGATATCAAGCACTTGTATGATTTGTCCGTCTGTCATTTTTATTGGACAAACAAAAGAATAAATTAATTTACATCAATTTACTAACCCATACCCTGTGGGCTGATCTGTCTTTAAAATGAGCTTTAGATGCTTAGTTGATTTCAGTTTATTTTTCACATCATCACGTTCATGTTTATTTGGGATGACATCATTTTCTCTGAGACAGTCTTCAAAGCTGTCACGGTCCTTGCAGTAAAACAAACAGATAAACTTTAACTGTTCTCGAAAATCTTTCAGTACAGCATTATATTTTTGAGTGAGAATCCATACACTTACATTAGCGTGTCTGCCACTGAAGGCAAGTTCTGCTAGAGTGTTTCTCTTCTTGACAATGTCTTTCTCTGCAGAACAGTCATCAACTATAAACAAGGTTGGCTGTCCTTCAAATTGCTTGTAAAAATATTGTAGGTAGTCATTCAGTTTTTTCTCAGGGTCGACTAAGTATATGTTGCTGTCAGTCCAAATGAATAAACGATTGTGATAAGCTTTGTTGTGTTTGATTGTAGGACAAAATATTACAATGTTTTCAAAATGGTGGATGTATCTTGTTTGTAATAGGTTAAGTACAAATTCAGTTTTACCACACCCTGTGGCGCCACAAAACAATCCACAGTGTGGGTCAAGGGTCATTAAGCTCCGGTTCATTTTAATACACAATATAATTTTAATATATGTGTCCACTTAGTCTACACTCTTGTATATTGAGTTGTGCGTCATATATCAGGTACAAATATATGTTAATGGCTGCAGCAGTTTCAACCTTCTTTTGTATCTGAATTGTAATCCCATCACTACCATTCTCGACAGTTCGTCCTGACCCATGAAGGTAATCATCATCTGTACTACGAAGGTCTAGCCACAGTGCATATTTGTTTGTAAGGTATTGTCCAATCCTAACATCATACAGATGTAGATCTTTGCACGCAATGTTTGCGGGTTTATCTCTAATCCTTCCACCCGCAAAATACTTTGTGGTTTCGTCATAGTGTTGATAAGGTAACATTCCTGAAGCGTACACTTGATTAGGGCGGCCTTCAATTGTGCAGGACAAATGTGTAATCTTAGGATTGTAGAATTTTTCTGAATCCCTTTTGTATGGACTCACCGGTTCAACAAACAACATAAGAATACCTTTCAGTGACCTGGCAGGCGTGTTCAAGTTTATGTTCCACATTGGGTCGCTTTTGTCTTTGGGTATTAAACTATGCCTAATCACCCTGTCATAATAAATTGGAAGTCTTGACTGATACTGATTTTGAATGAGTCTGGCTAGTTCAGTATGTGTAACAATTTCATATTCCAAGGAAATGTTAGAGATCTTGTATGTTGCATCTGCGGCAGATGATTTAATGACTTTGGAGTAGTCATTGAAAGTTAGTTCAAAGCTCAGACGGTCATTCAGTGCCCCTTGATAATAAGGCAAATGTGCTGTTAGGATTTCAAACTCAAGTGGAATGTAAAATCTGGTTCCATATGTTTCTGCTATAATAACGTCATTGGCTGCTGACGTTGATTTATCTCCAGCATTGATTCGAAGTTTACCAACATTATCAGACTGTATGCCTTGGTAAATACGGTCTTCTCGTTCTTCTCTTGTGAGCCAAAGATCTTTGTAACAGTAGAACACATCTGAGTCATCAAGACTAAACACTTCCTGTCCTTCAAGTTTTACTTTAATAGTTCTAACAATTGCTCTGCCAAGATTGTCAACCAGTGTTCTGTTTACGTCTGCGTCTGATGATAGTTCAATATTAAAAGCAAGACGAGCAGTGCCAGGAACAATAACGTCACTGGGACCTAGGTTTGGAAACTTTACTGTAAGCGTTTGGTTCTGGTCTATGGTACTAGGATTGTTCGTGATGACTATTGATTGACGAATGCCTTTAACACCCAGGGGCTCACGTAGTTTTCTGTATGGGTCTAACTTTGATCCGTAAGACTGTGTCATTTTTATTATGCACAATAAAAAATAATAAATTAATAAAACAATGGCAGCAGGAGGATTTAATCATGAAGATTTTGAAATGGATGACACGTATGATTTTGGTAATACAACAGATATGTCAGATATGACTGGTACAAGAAATATTTACAGTTTACGTCACGAACTTTTAGAAACCAAAGTGAACTCATTTTATGATCATGTTGGTGGCCGCCCAGACAACGTAGATCCTAATCAGTTTGAACTTGATGGCAAGGGTCATTTATATTTAAATACTGTTGACAAAGGAAAAGTACTATTGACTAACAAAAAAGACCCTAGTAGGTTTAGGGCTTTAAGTACAATAAAAAATGAAGGTGGTGTTGGTGCCTTGCGTCAACTTGGTATTGGTGGGTCTCCTGTCACGCCAAGACTGGCTAGTGTTCTTCACGACACGCAAACAAAGTTGCCAACAGGGCAAGAGATTGAAATGGCACCAGTAACAAGCCTACCAGAAATAGCAAACACTGTGATACAAGAAACCTCATTTACTGAAGGACAAATAAATGATGCTATGAAAACAATAGATGACCCGCCTTTGTCAATGAGGGAGATTATGGGATTGGATAAATCACTGCAGACGATAAGAGGTGAGATGGTAAACAATATTGCCAAACTAGGTGAGCTTGATAAACACATTGAACGTGAAAAAGAGAAACTGGCTACAGCAGACAATGGGAATCTTGACACAGAAATGAAAGAAAGAATACAACACAGATTAAATGATTTGCAGATAGAAAGATCAGGACGGTTAGAAACAATTAGTATTGGAAGACAAAAACTGAAATCACAGGTCAACAGGATTAGAGAAACTATTCAGAAAATACTTCACGAAGACACTACTCTGGCTGAGAGACTAAAAACACTTTTCAGAGAACAGGGTATTACAATTGCTAGTTTAATTACAGCTCTGGGATTTATTATCAGTACTGTTGTATTAGCTGTCTCCGGCAGTGGTGGTGGTGGTCCAGCCCCAGCACCGGCAACACCAACCCCGGGCCCACCAACCCCGGCTCCAACAGACCCAAAAGATTTACAGACGTGGGTAAAGAAACAGTTGTCTCACATATCAGACCTGCTTAAGAAATTGGCTCTGAAAGCAGTGGATGCTTTGCCTGGCATAATTGGCACTGTTGTCAGTTGGCTGATTACTACAGCAGCAAAGGCAGTAGGGTTTATGGCAGAACATGTGTGGGTCTTTTTGGTTACAGTAGGAGGGTTGATGGTGGGTTATTTAATGAAACAGATAAAGAAGTAAAACCCCTAATCCTGTTAGACCTATTACCAATGCAGTTCTCTCTGACTCATGTGTGTCAGGGGTTGGTGTTGACTGTACTGGTTGTATGAGTGCCGGTGTTGGGGCCGGGGCCGGGGCCGGGGCCGGGGGTGTTACCGTCTTTAATGATTTTAATGACTGAACATGTGTGGTTGTTCCTCCTAAGTTTACAGATTGATTGAGACCGAGTTTTTGACCAACACCTGCAACAATGATTTCATTATTATAATTTGTTATTGTTCCCATTTGGAGTTGAAGGTCAGATGGTAACATGTATAAACCCGATGCCAACTACAAAGTCAACTTTTGATCTGGCATATCTGAGTACGTCTTGATAGCGCTGTATGCTTGATGGGAGATCTACTGTTGAATTAATTGAATCTTCAAGATTTGCAAGAAACTGTTTTTGTGCTTCAAATTTGCCACTTCCATTCAAAATGTTTGATTTTGTTAGTGATTGTGCTCCTAGTAAACACCAGACATATGTTCTGATAGATTCATTGACGCGCTCGACTCCTGCTTGAGTAAACCCGTCAGATTTATCTAAAATAAATGTGGTCCATGCGTTTGACTGCTTCTGCTCTATTGATCCTATCCAGACTTCAGATTTAGATGAGAATGAAGTGTACCCAGGGTAGTAATCTTGAGGGTATTGTCTGTGACTCATAGCATAATACAATGTACCCATGCCTTTGTGATCATCAAGTTTTTGTGTGAAGTCATACCGGGGACTGATGTTAAATTCATTACAGATGCGTTCAAACGCTTTCATATCCATAGGGTTGTTATACCTGTTGAAACTGGATTCAGTTGGTAGTGGTGTATGAAGTTCTGACAGTATACGTCTAAGCTGGTAATAAACATGGAAATGATACACAGACCTAATCAGTTTGTTTGAGTGATTCAAATGATCTGTGAATGAAACACCACAGCCTGTAGTTGAACATAGTATTGCAAAGTTGAGTTGGTTTTGAAACATCTGTAGTGGACTTGAAGACCACTTTCTTGCAGTTGAGTCATCTGTTATTGGAGGGTTTAGGTAATGGTCAAATGGGTTGGGTACTTTCACTTGGAATAGATCTTGTACGCTTGCGTCAGACACAGCTATGTCAAGCTGATTTAGTTGAATTATTTTCTGTTCATAAGTAGGTGCAACATTATATTTGGCATCCACATTAAATTGAAATGCGTTTGTAGTGGTAATGGTTGGTGATTTAAATTCCATCCTTTTTATATGAGATAATAAAAATGTTTATTACCTTAACAAATCTTGACACAAGCAAACCAGTGTGGTTAACTAATGGGATTGATAATCGTGATGGTAGCAAGGCTGTAGCTATCCATGAAATGTTTTACACAGTAAAATGGTTTAATGTTACAAATGATACAGATTATTATATAGATGGATCTGTTGTTGCTAGTTTAAAGAGAGTTAATGTTTTGCGAGCTGGGTATTATGACTTTTGTACTTTAGCTGAATGGCTACAAAATGAATTTAAAATTAAAGCAACTTTAAATCCGGCTAACTTACTTGTTACATTAGATTTTCCAAAAGGTAGTGAGTATTCATTATCATTAAGTCTTATAAAATTACTTGGGTTTATGGGTAATATAATTTCTTTTCCAGATGAAGATTGGACAAAATGGTTAGGTCCAGAAAGGCAACAACTACTACTAAAACCAAAAAAAGAAAAAATAATTGGAAGATATCCTGTTCATTTGTCAGTACACACAGTGCTAAATGTTTATTTGAAAGAACTAAACACATCTGAGAATGTTCACAATGGAAAGCCTTCAACTTTGTTGAGATGCTTACCTACTGGAACTGCACCCTATTGTGAAAGTGTGGTTGTTAGATTTCCTAATTTGCAGTTTAAGAAATTAGGTTCTAGTTTCTTTGAGTCACTGAGTATATCTGTAACTAATCAGGATGACAAACCAGTTCTTATGCATGATTTTAGTGTTGTGTTGGAAATTAAATAATTTTATTTTTGTTTATAAAAATGAGTGGTCTTGGTCCAAAGCGAACAATCATACCAGTTGCGTGTCCGGTTACAGAGTTGAAAGATTTGGCAGACGTACAGGATTTTGAGAAGGAAGGAGAAATTGGAGAAATATATGGTTTTGAACTTGATTCCTTTGGCATGTACAAGAGGAAAGTAATTGTTGACATGAAAGACGGTGAAAAACAGATTCCTAAACTTGGTCAGCTACGTGATGTTACTGTACCTACTCCACCTGTAAATAATTCGCCCTACAACTTAATACATGTGGGAAATAAGTGGGTGGTTTCACCTGTACCTGTTCCACCGCCCACAATTGACTGGGACATAAAGTTGGAATTTATTAGTCCTTATGTATACACTGATGATGAAGGCGCCTTAGTGTTTAGGAAAGTTGTTAATTCTGGGCCGCTTATTGTAAGCCTTGTTCCAAGCTTTGCCCCAGACAACAATAGCAGAGAAAAACTGAAAGTTGAAAATTATGAGAAACGGCGGTATCTTCTTACAACTAGAAAGGGTAGATCAGATACTTCTGTTGTGTTTATGCCAGCAAGCTTAGTCATGGCTAGAGAAGTGACAATAGTATTTGAAATTATCATGAAATCTGTTGCTACTGCTAAAGAGGCTCAAATTGCACAAGGAATTAAACTTACATGGGACGAAACAGTAACAGAATCATCAAAGGTCTTTATTGCTATTACAAAAAATGTTGATGTTATTAATGTTTCGAGCAGTGTTCCAGCTGTCAAGGTGGTGGTCGACAAAACAACTTTTGTTCGTCTGAGTTACATAAACCTTGAACACATTGATCTTGTTGCATTTTATTATGCCAGCAAATTGTATACTTTTGAAGAGTTGCAAAATGTAATTGCTGATTAAATAAAAAAAAATATTTGTCAATAAAAAAAATGGTAAACTTCTATCCACAACTACCAACGCTTGATCCGACTGAAACAAATGTGACGACTAAAACAACACTTGCGCCTGATCCACATATGCCAATTGCTTCAGATAAAACATTACAGGCAGATGCATTCAGATTAAATAATATTACAGAAGCTTTGAAATATTTGGAGAGTGAGGAGGCAAAATATTCACGGTGCAAAAGACGGTATAAGACCGTTTTCAATTCTGTACAAAACACTTCTATGGCTATTGGTGCAGTTTCAGCTTCATGTTCTGTAGGGGGTATCGTTCTGTTCGCCACAGGAATTGGGAGTTTGGCTGGAATAGCAGTTGAGGGTGTTAGCGTTGCTACATGCCTGGCTTGCTTTGGTTTGGAAGCCTTGAACAAGAGGTTTCACACGAAATTACAGAAACATGAAGCATTGAGTACGCTTGCTGGTGCAAAGCTGAGCAGTATGAAACTTATTATCAGTAAGGCATTGAATGATAATTTTATTGATGATGAAGAATTTAAGCGGGTCCAGGATGATTTAAATAACTACAAGAAACAAAAATCTGAAATACAGAATAAGATGCGTAGTCAATCTCCTGTGAATGTTGAAGAACTTAAGGCCAGTTTTTTAGCAGAGGGAAAAAGGATGGGGGTACAGGAAACCACAGAAAAACTACACAATCTTTTAAACAAATAAAAATCAGATTTGGTAATCAATCAATATTTTTGTCATATGCTTCGCAGAGAGATGACACGTCATTTACACCACTTGTGCCTGATTATTTAACCCCATCAGCACCACCACCTGAGTATTACTGAGAAAAAAAAGTTTTTTTATTGTCCTTGTATCTTGGCAAATCTGACCGAGTAAGTTGTGACTTAAGTCAAGTTGTTGTAAGAACTTAGGGTAAGTACTTGTAAGAACTTAGGGTAAGTACTTGTAAGAACTTAGGGTAAGTAATTAATAAGTTCTTATGGCAACACACTTAAAGGTTACCTCTGCAGGTTCCTAAAAGTTAGTTGCAACTTGTTAATAAGTATTAAGTTTCACTTGGCATCACTTGATCAGGTTCATGATTAGGTGTTGACAAAGACAATAGTTATAGAGAGAGAACAATAGAGTCCCAATAGATAATGAATTCAATAGAGCCGCATCAGTCATGCTTGTCAGTTTTTTAAAATCAAAGGGTTGATTTAGAATTAACGGGGGTAAAATTGGGGTCAACATTTTGATATTAAAAAATGATGTAAATTAATGACTGATGCGGCTCTATTGAATTCATTGTCTATCGGGACTCTATTGTTCTCTCTCTTCCCCCCCCCCCCCCCCCCCCCCCCCCCCGCCCCCCCCCCCCCCCCCGACACAGTTTGCAGTGGTATAACCCGATGTGTCAAAAAAGAGTCTTATCATACAAAAATGGCTGTGAGTTCGAAAATGCGCCTTTAAACGATGAAGATAGTGAAGGGTCTGAAAATGATTCTGAGCAAGACCTTGATGATTCTGCTGATGAAGAATAGTCACCAGAACCTGAAAATTCCAACAAGAGTCCTCAAACAGATTTGGGAAAGTGTGTTTTGCTTTTTTCACTATGTGTCATGTGCGCTCCATGTGTATGCAGTTGTTTGTATAAACAATCCATCAAAGTTACAATCATAATTATGAAGTTTGTCATAAAATTAACATCTGCTCCCAATACGCTAAACATTTGAAGTAAATATCTGCAATAGTTTTTGAGATAAAAGCAGTTAAAGAGACCCACCGTTCAGCAATTCACACAGCTGAAGAAAACAAATGGTGCTGGGAACAAGTATTTCTATATAAATGTGGTGGTGAAAGAGTTAAACAGGTGGTTCCCTTACACAGGGTCATGTGAGTAACAGAAAGAAGTCCATGGGACCGAAAATGGGTAGTCTGCATAGACAGGTTGTCACCCTAAACGTGGTCGCCTTGACAGGTTTTACTGTATCTGATGATGAATATCAGTTCAGGCAACTGGTTGACCAGGATAGTTCAAGGTCAGGGCCATGATAGTTCAAGGTCGGCCTACCATCTGCTTTAGCGCAACAGGGACAGCGGGTCGATGACCTTGGACCTACATTACGGACCTGCCACTTTGACCCCCAACTCCAGCTTTGCGACTTTCTGTTATTGCACTCAGATTATAAAACGCTTCACTAACATCATTACACTCTGCCCCTTCTTCTGACCTGCCAACCCCTACACAGCTATGATAGTAACATTTGGGGCAAGCGGTAGTAGTTTTGGAGATGTCAAGAGTAGTTTAGCACGTAAGTTACTAAGACATTTCTCAGTATATAGCGATCAAAACTTTTTCCTGGCTGGTACAAAATTTCTTTTTTTTTAGGCGGTGTGCTTTTCAATTTGGGCTCCTTTCTCTTCGGCATGGTTCTGACTGTCGTTTATCTGACGCACTTTGTGAATGACATGATGCACGCAGGAAAACCGCAAGTTCGCTCCGCTCATTCTCATTGGCCCCAAACCGCATGTTCTTACCGACTGCAAACCGAAAACAACACACACAAAAATTTTGGGTTTATTTTTTTTCTTCAGCGTAAATTTCATTAATGATCATAGCAGCGTAGTATTGGGAACGTTGGCGTAAGAAAATACGGCAAAATCGTAGTGGTTGGCAGGTCTGCTTTTTAGTTAACCGGAGATTACCAAAGCTTGGCAGTATTATATGAAATTATACCGTAGCTAGTCATATGTGATATGCAGTCATTCCACAAGATTTTGCAGCACATGCACTGGGGCCAATGCTCACAGGGGTTGTGACGCTCGGTTCGCTGCTGCTGTAGTGAATTGAGGGGGACAGATGCTTTGTCATTCTCTTCTTTTGAAAACGCTTCTGTGAATACTACTTCAACCCATTCAGCCCCCGACGCCCTACAGCAGGAGGTGGACTGACCATGATAATTCAAGGGTAGTGCCAGATTAGCTTGGCGCCTGCAGGCGCCAAGCTAATCTGGCACTACCCATGAATTATCATGGTCAGTCCATCCCCTGCAACTGGTACATAGTCGTCAGGCAAAGCCTCCAGAATTTGAGAAATGGGACCTTGGGGCTAAAAGGGTTAATTAACTCTATGGCTGTGGGTAGCGCTTTTTGTTGAGCTCTAGGGACAGCCAAAGGGTTAACTCTCTGATGTTGCATGTTTGCTTTCACCCCTTTGTGTATGCAGGGTACTCTATACAGTACCAGTCCCTACATACACAAAGGGTTTAATGGCATCGACACCCTTTTGGGCTCACGTGTGAAGCAAAAGTGAGTGTTTTCTGGGGCAGTGTTTGGCTGGCCGTGGTAAATAAACTGAAATGTTGGGGATTTTTTCGGAGGCTATTCAAGCCACAGTCTTCAAACTTGGCCCAAGGATACTTTGTGGCAAGGCTATTCTTAACATACCAATTTGAGTGGCTCTCTCAAAGATCAAGGTCACAGGGGATAAGGAAATGGGCAAAAAAATAGCTATATTTTGACAAAATTCACGTTTTTTTCCAAATGCATCTACCATTCACAACTTTAAACCAAAACTTGGTACAGAGATACCTGATGGTAAAATCTTCCTATGCATACTAATTTGGATGACCCCCTCGGAAAGGTCATGGGCCACGAGATCAGGAAATAGTCACAATTAGCCATTTTTGGACAAAAATAGTTTTTTTCTCAAATACTATTTACAACTTTCATCCCAAACCTGGTACACAGATACCTGATGGCAAGACCTTCCTATGCATGCTAATTTTGGTAATCCCTTGGAAAGGTTGAGGGTCACAAGAGATCAGCAAATGATCCGCAAATTTCTATTTTTTGTCGATTTTTAGTTTTTATCATGATTTTTGCAAAGCTTTTCAAGCAAATTCAGCAGAAAGGTGGCTGAACATAAGGCTTTTCCATGCATACTAATTTGGTTGACTACTCATAAAGGTCAAGGGTCATGGGAGGTTGACAAAAGTGAAATATATGTGAAACTTTGAGAAAACATGGATTTTAGCCTACCCTTTCCTTCTGTTATATTAGAACACTTGCTTATTTCATTGACCTGTCAGAAAGGTCAAGGTCACAACGGTTAATTACGTTGATCAGCCGTGCACATGAGCCTCAAGGGCTTTGCCATTTTCGTTTCATCTGGTTTATTTTTTAACCCATTTGTTGCAGGTAGTGTGTTTTGTCAAGGTGATTTCTGCAGGAATCACCTCATTAAAAAGCGCTACCAACAGCACAAGGGTTAAATCATGAAATGCCCCTAGTTCATGATTTGTATCTTTAAATTTTGAAATAATCTGTTCCCTGATAAACAATACTATTGGAGTAATTTATTGTGTGCACAGATCCAACAATATTCAGACCAAACAGGCAAGTCTACACACACAAGATTTAACATGATCAACGGTACATACTTGTACTAGTGTACACATACTATAGTTTTATCTGTATTCATGTTTGAACTGTTGTATGAAAGTTACAAACCATATGTAGAGGCTTTTACTCATACAATCCGTCCACGCTATAGTTAAACATGCAATGGGTGACCACCCAAGGAACTGCTGAAAGTGGTTTCTTCATACACACACACACACCCCAAAAAGGGAAATAAAAAGCGACATCCAAAACGTGAAAAATGAATGTAGACTACAGATGCAAAGATTGATTTCCAATGCGCATTGGGTTGTGTAACTTTCTGTACCATTCCCAGGAGTGCTTCCCAGATAGACCCAAGTACACTTATGACCTAATGACTGTACCAGTTGCAGGAGATGGATTGACCATGATAATTAAGGGTAGTGCCAGATTAGCTTGGCGCCTTCAGGCACCAAGCTAATCTGGCACTACCCTTGAATCGTCATGGTCGATCAATCTCCTGCTGTAGGAACTTGGGGCTAAATAGCAGTGTACATGTGCTCACAAACCAGATAGGTGAGGCTAGCGCTGGCAGAATTGTATACAGACCAAGGGGAATTACTCAGCGCTGGACAGACAGACATCCCCTGCCTATCAGGCACCCAACCGCCAGCCCACAGAGAAATACACAAGTATAGAGCAAGACGATCATCTACATCCTCTAAAAGGATGCATCAGGTCTCGCTTATATTCCGGAGAAAGACATGGGTTATAAGCGAGACCTGATGCATCCTTTTAGAGGATGTAGATGATCGTCTTGCTCTATACTTGTGTATTTCTCTGTGGGCTGGCGATTGGGTGCCTGTTAGGCGGGGGCAGGGGATCTGTTTGTCCAGTGCCGAGTAATTCCCCTTGGTCTGTATATATAGTGTACATGTGGTGTACTGCCCGAGTGAGACTCTCCACAAACGGTGTGGACTGCAATCACTTTTCATTCCCGCGCGTTTTCTTTCCGCCTGCTACACCTCTCAGACAGCTTTTTGTTCACCGTACACAGGGTCATCTTCTCTGTTAGCACAAGGCCCGTGGGCAGATGTCAGCCACAGCACACACACACAGTTGTGTGCAGAACATCTGCAGCTGACTCGAATACCTTTTCTTACTATATTTGCAGCAGCAAACCAAGAACCAGACATGGGTGGTCACCTTGGGCAGGTGATTGCTGTAAACAAGTATTGTTCTAGACAGGCCTGAGTGTATTGTATTTATCAGTGTTTGTGACGTGTTTTGCTGTAAGCGTCAGAAAGGTTGAGACAAATACTGTTAATTAACCCATTACATCCTGAGGCTGATTTTTTTTCTTTAATTGCTTATTGTCCTGTGAAGGCACCATGGCAGATTGGGAGAAAAAGCAACCATTTTAGTTCGAGGGTGGTGCTGGAATAGCTTGGCGCCACAGGCGCCAAGCTATTCCGGCACCATCCTTGAACTATCATAGTCAAATTTATTTTAAGTAGTACTATATCCGATTCTTTTTTCTTGTGTGTATATAGTCTATACATGTACTTATTTTTGTGGTATTATTTGCGAGTCTGTGATAAATATACACTTAGTTTTAGGTTTTACGTTCTTTCTCAGGGATTAGACCCAACTTGTTTTTCATGTGTAAATTTATTATTAGAATAAATAGAGACCAATTTTGTTTACCCCACGACTACTGCTACTGACAGTTCTATTTGGCATAAATGACGCATAACTGTGCATCTGTTCAGCCAAGCATAGTCATCTGCAGTCGAGTGGTTATTGTTATAATTTTTATGTCACGAAAAACTTACCAGTAATTGTCTTACATGATTTTCCAAATAAATGGTGGATTACAGTGACAAAATGCGGACTATTGCTTGCTTTATTACACATTCAAACAAGTACACTTCTTATCCCCTCCATTTTAAGCCTATTTTCATACATTTTTGAAAAATGCTCAGAACCCTGCTAACCCATGACATCGTGAGGCTAAATTTCTTTAACTTGCTTATTGTCTCATGAAGGCTGTATTACAGATTAGGAGATCTTATTTCAAGGGTGGTGCCAGAATAGATTGACGCCCGAGGTGCCAAGCTATTCTGGCACCAACCTTGAACTATCAAAGTCAAATTTATTTCAGGCAGTTGTGTATCAGGATGAAAAGGGTTAACACATGTAAAGAGACACGCGAGCAGTGTTCTGATAGCTCAAAATTTCAGCATGGAGACATACTTACAGCTGATCTAATGTGGATGGGCTATGCTCTAAAGCTGTGTACCAAAAGCGACACTGACTATAAAAATCAAATGCCTCTAAATGTTATTTTTATTGAAACTCAGATTTGGTACACGAAAAGAGGAAGGGTCTCAATGCGTGCCACACTTTCATCTGACATTTGGGGCAACTTTTTGACATTTTAGGCGTAAAAACACAAAGATGTCATATGATATTATGAAGAACAAAAACAATCATCTGAGAGTATGACCCTCTGTGGTACACAGCTTTGGAGTGTGACCCAGATCTAAACAGACACTCAAAAATAGCAGTATAGAAGGTTTTACCGGGGCAATACACACTTACATCCGTTCTAATATAGATATAAACAAACACACAAGCAGCGTAAGGAGGCAGATATGGTTTGTGACTTCCTGGTGGTTAACTGCTTTGTCCACATGACACTCAGATGGGGCAGGGGAGCCGACTGCTTTCGCAAGGTATGACGACTCGTTCACAAAAACTTTCCACACGTAAATGTTTGGGCCATGAGCTCCTGTGAAATCCATGCTCAGATTGAAAAATCTCTTCAAGTTGTTGGCAGTAAACCAGAGATTTCCACGCTGGTCCCAAGCGAAGGTGTCCACCCACAGCATTTTGACATCATCTCGAACAACGGCTTCTTGTGTTGTTATGACGACTTTATCAAATCCAGTCTGTTCAGCATCATGTGACACGTTCCAGCGTTGAACTCCACTCGTGTCCAACAGTCCATAGTACAGATTGTGTTGTCCGTAGGCCAGACCATCGACAAGTGAGGGACGATTACCCACACGGCGCACGTGCTGTCCGAAGTTGGCGTTTTTGTTTTGAAGCACGGACTTTGGTATCTGCAAGCAAATGTGTGTAATAGGCCATGACCACATTGGATGTCTACGTCGATTCGCTAGCAAATCTGGGAAGACAACCAGTGTGGGTCATGATGTGTCAGTGCTAGTCAGTAATTTCTTACCCTAGGATCAAGGACTCTAACCCTTTTACTACCAGTGGATGCATATTATGTTTGTGAAATGTTTGTCAGTTCAACTCCAAAGAGCCCAGGCCATCCAAGAAACACAGAAACCTGGTGGCATCAGCAAGAGGTCTAGAACGTGACCCTTGTTAACCCCCGCAGCTGGGGTGATGTTCTCTGTGCCTTAATAAGGAAGGGTTAACCCTTAAATTCGAAATATACCAGTGTGTGAAATAAGTTTGACTAAAATAGTTCAAGGGTAGTGCCAGAATAGCTTGGCGCCTCTAGGTGCCCGCCAAGCTTTTCTGGCACTACCCTTGAACTAAAGCCATTGGTCTATAGATATCCGTATCTCGAAGTACTATAATGTAGCTTGCATATGGCAGTGTACAAATTTGAAGCTTTTAGCCTCAGTATGATATGGGTTAAAATATAACTGATCAGCACACAATTGCAACTGTAGGTAATTTTCCAGAGATGGGTGATGCCAATTTAACCCCAAGGCCGCATTTCCTAAATATTGGAGGTGCACCTAGCAGCTATGTAACAGTTGCAGGAGATGGATCAACCATAATAATTCAAGGGTAGTGCCTGATTAGCTTGATGCTTGATGGGGCCCAGCTACTCTGGCACCACTCTTGAACTATGGTTGATAAAATCCCCTGCTTCAGTGTGTCAGGGCTAAATAGGTTAAGCAGAGGGAGAGAGAGAGCACGTAAGACACATGTATTATTTAACCCCTTCATGTATTATTTAACCCCTTCCCAGCCAGTGGTCACAGATTCTGTTCGTTGAATAAACGCCAGAGCCCCAGCCAGCCAAACAACCACAAAGTAGTGTCCGCAAGAGGTCCAGAACCTTATGAACCTCCAAAACTGCAGGGGCTCATGAAAATCTAACTCTCTTGCAGCTGGGTCGTGTTTACTTTTCTTGGCATTGAAGGGGTTCAAGATGTGCTTGCAAGCCCTCGCTACACAAGGAAGTTATTACTCAAAGATGATGGCTAAAAATAAAGAGAAAAATATACACAGCTTTAATGCACCGAGACCTAAGATCACATTCTTAATTTTGGGCACTGTCCTTCGAAGACCAGTTTAGTTCAAGTGGCGGAATGGCCAAGGCAACTCATGGATGGTGTCAAAATAGCTTGGCACTCATAGGTGAAGAGCAATCCTGGAACTCCCCCCCCCCCCCCCCCCCTCCCCATGAACTATCATGGCCAAAGGGTGGTGCCAGTAGAGCTTGGCGACCATAGGTGCCAAGCTGTTCCGACATCACCTTTTGCCATGAGTGCCATGCTGTTCCTGCACCACCTGTGAACTGTCAAGGTCGATCTGTCTTCATTGAAGTGTGTATCACTTCAGGGCTGAAAGTGTCGACTGTCAAAGTGGGAAAAATTGAAACAAACATTAACCACTTCACTGCTGAGAAAAAGTAAACATAAACTGCAAATGGCATACATCCTCATGACTGACAGGCATTGATCCTCATAAGCCCTGCAACTGCGGGGGCTTATGAGGATTTATGCCTGTCACTGGCACCACTATGCATCTGTGTTTCTTGGGTGCCTGGCCCTCTTCAGCGTTGAATTTAACAAGGATTTCTGACAGACCTTCGACCACCGGCAGTGAAAAGGTTCATGAGGAAATCACGCAGTATGGAAATGAGAAACAAACCTGAAAAAGTCCAAGACCATCGACTGGAGAGTAGTAGACAAAGTTTGCAGAGAGGGCAATGCCGTTGATTGCGAACCTTGTACCTGGAGGCTCTGTCTGCATGGTCGGGTGGACAAAGAAATACGCTTCGTTTTTTGACACATCATAAACATACAGCTTTGCATCAAACGTGTCCGTAATGTATACGTATGATACACACCCATCCACATAGTCTAGGACAATATCATTCAGAAAGCAGGAAGTTTCATTGGCCACGTCACTCGGGAAAACAAATCGACGCACTTCTCTCTTGCCGTCCATGTCATAGACGATGAGTTTGGGGGGGCAGAGATTCTGTGGTGTAGTCTGCAAAATGTTTGTTCGCCCGCTATCGATGATCCACATAAAGCCGGTGTTTGGGTCTATTTCCATGCTTTGAACGCACTGAAGAGCAGAGCACTGTCCCACTTCCTGCATCTCCCATGATGGGTAGGGCTGCAATACTGGCTTATCTCCCTGGAAAAATTGAAAAGGAAATCGTTTCGGTGCTGCGCAACTTAAAAAGAAGACCATAAAACACATCAAATTATAAACAATCCAGACCAAAAAGGTGACTGCCAAGCGTGTGAAATGCAAAGAAGTACCCAACGGAGAAAGAAACACGCTTAGAAAAAACGGTACAACACAATTTATTAATATTTCGGGTAAATACCCTTTGTCAAAATAGACAAACAAACAGACACATTAGCCGCTACTTATCTTCAGATGCAGAAGGAATGTGTGACACATTCACACATTCCTTCTGCATCTGAAGATAAGTAGCGGCTAATGTGTCTGTTTGTTTGTCTATTTTGACAAAGGGTATTTACCCGAAATATTAATAAATTGTGTTGTACCGTTTTTTCTAATCTCCGTTGGGTACATCAAATTATAGTTAAACCGCTGTTCACGTGCACACACATTCACTCACACACACGCATGCGTTAACTTAGCATGTATGAATGCTCGAAATTTATATCCTTTACACACACACAAACGGAAAAAAAGACGCCAGAAAACGTGCGAGTCGGTGGACTGACAAGTAAAATTGACGAGCTGTCAGCTGGCGATAACGGACGACCTGAGAAAATAACAAAATAAACAAACCTGCTGGCATTTTCCGCAGTTATGCGTGATCTAGTTATAAGTAGAATTTACTCAGCAACACGCACGGTTATACAATGCACTGATGTCTTCATAGTCAATCGTAATCTACGCGCCGAGTTGACAGGAGCGATGTGCAGCCATCTGCCATTCATGTGTTTTGTCTGAACACCGCAATCAGCCGCAAAATGAATGACGCGAGGCATAGTCACTTTGTTTTCGACTGGGTACATAAATTATATTGTTTCATATAGTGCCGATAGATGTGATTACTTGCCTCGAATCAATGTCCTCGTCTTCGACTCGGACATTTTGATTCGATTTCGAGTCTCAGTCGTAATCACTGACATCTGCTCCGCCTGTATCGCACTAGTAGCCGCATTCCGGCACTCGGAGCTGAAATGTCTCATATGCTGTGATAATATAATAAAACACGTCACTTGCATCATAGATGTATCATGCTCATGATAGCTGGACAATACTGTCTAATATTATTATTAACACTGTATTAGCTGAAACACAACTTGAGTGTGACTCAGTCATCAAGGAAAGTCAGTGCCTGGCGGTCTGGCACCGCTGAGCCGGTGTCACTGCCGATGTCACTGAAACGGACGCGGCCCGGTCAGTTTCAGTGCCCGGGGTCTTACATCTGGAAGCCGTATATATACGGCCCAAAAAGTCACAGACAGCAGGCAACTGACCGAACTCACAATAATGACAAAGCGGTCATGTCAGTAATGAGTACACTGACTGAAGGGCCGTGCCGGTCCGCCCTTCGTGACTGAATTCACAACCGACTAAATGGGCCGCCGAAGCAAAACCGAAGCCTCCGTTCTTTACGCCCGTCAGTCACTGACACCGTGGCCGCCGTACAGCCCGTACTCACTGGCGGCGGCGGGGTCATTACTGAGTGTCAGTCCCTGCCGCCGTAGCGGCCGCCGAGTGCCGACGTGACTGATTGACGCGAAGGCAGTGGCAACAGTCACGGCGACACAAATTGATAACACAGACTGAATAAGGAATGACTCGAGTGATCTACACGACATGACCGCCACTGAACGGCCGCGCTAACAGAGCCGCCGGCGGCAGGGCCGGCGGAGGCCGCCCGGGCCCGCGGCACCGGCTCCGCCGGTCACCGTCCGGCGGTGTCCGAGCCGGCGGCGGCACTCATCCCGTGCCCACTTACTTACCTTATCATGCGGGATACACCAGTGTGTGAAATAATTTGAATAGACTAAAATAGTTCAAGGGTAGTTCCAGAATAGTTTGGCGCCTCTAGGCGTCAAGCTATGTATTCTGGCACTACCCTTGACTATGCAGTGGTCTATATCCTTACTTGAAATGTAAATACTGTAGTGTAGCTTGCATATGGCGGCAGTGCGCTACAAATTTGAAGCTCAGTTTAGCCTCAGTATCACCGAGTGATATGGCGGGTTAATGGCAATTCTACAGTAAAGACTAGTCAGTGTGGTTTTCAGTATGCGACTAAGTTTATAACGATTCAGTCGAAGCAACGATTCCACCTCACAGTGTCGCACCGGCGTTATGACACACGACGTTTAGGCCCCGCCACACGTGCCGGTTGTGCCCCGATTTTGAAGCCGATTCCGATCCGATTACGATCGGATGACGTCAATTATCCGATTCGGTCCCAATCGGCTGGGACTGAATCGGGTGTCTAGAACCTGCTCTATTTTTCCGATCCGAATCGGTCCCGATCGTAAGCTTCAACCAATCAGAGCGCGTCTCGCAAAGCACGTCGTTAGTTTGCAAATGGCGGAATACGCCTGCTGTGACTGATGATCAGTACCACCGCCGTTGCTGATGTTTCGCACGCCTCTTCCTGAATATGATGCAAAACTGCTGATAATGCAAGCACATCATCATCACTGTCAAAACTAGCAGCCATTTTGCAGAACAGGTACGACTTTGATCTTCGGTTCAAACCGGTCGGCTAAACAAGTCGGGAAATGTGTGGCAGTGCACACGTTTTTTTTAGTCCGGCCCGATCACCTACCGATTCGAAACTGATCGGGAATCTGCCTCAAAACCAGGCATGTGTAGCGGGGCCTTCATTTGTCATTGGGCCGGGCGGCCTGCAGCTGGCCACTTCTTGTGATGCCCCGCCACGGCACATCAACATCATCGTAGTAGCATGTCCGGCACTATATTGACACGGCACGGAAACACTTCACAAGCCTTAACAATGAATGCACTATTTGAATTCTATTTTATGTTTGACTGTTCAGACCAGTTTTAACGACTATGACTTAATAATAATTCAGTTTATTTATTCTACCCCAACACCGAAATCCCCCAATTTTGCCGTTGTCCTCTGAAGACTGCATTGCAGTGCAGGACACAGATCGACCATGATAGTTCAAGGGTGATGCCAGAATAGCTTGGCGCAAGCTATTCTGGCATCACCCTTGAACTATCATGGTCGATCCTTATCTTGCTGTGGTGTGTCTGGGGTAGAATGTGTTAAATAATAACATGACAGTCTGTCATCAATCAGACGGGGGGGGGGGGGGGGGGGGGGGGGGACAAAACCCACGTGAGAACTGATTATGAGATGACCTGTCTGCCAGTAGTGACTGTCACGGACTGCGATAGAGGCGCCGTTCATGAAATCTGAAGCCGGACACATTTCAGCACCATTTGTGTTTGTTATGCCTTGTCGACACAGCCGGCTAATGAACTAGAACAGCAGTTGGGATACACAGCAAAAGCTCACGCGTAATCGCTCGGCTTATTTATAGTCTTCGGCGCTGCCGTTAGCGTGTCAATCTATTTTTAGCTGTTTCGTACTGATACGGTTGTATTTATAGACCGGAGTGGAGTCACAGGCAGTGTCAGGTTACTTGATATTGACGACGTGTGCTGAAGCGGATTGTCCTGTGTCTAAATGAACCATGACTATAGACCTGTGTGTAGCGTTTCGTAACCATCTGTCACTTTACAAAAGTGTGTCTTTGAACAGTTACGGCGGTCATGGCAGTGGGCCTTTAAAATCGGCGCATCAACAGCGATTCAAACAGTAGATTAAAAGCCGTGACAAACACGCGATGTCACATTGGTTGTTAATCCAGTGTTTTTTCTGAAACACGAGCAGTTTTGACCTACTTGTCTGATTCCCGAACATCTATTGTACCTTCATAATAACACGGTTGAGTGTGGACGGGACTCCCGTAAGCCATCTTGGTGCCGTCACATATACCTCATCATGATACAACTGAAAAATAAGACAATATGAAAACCGGATCATTTTTAACCCTTTTCATCCTGATACATTATAATAAATTGACTATGATAGTTAATGGCCGTGGTGCCAGAATAGCTTGGCGCCACAGGCGCCAAGCTATTCTGGCCGGCACCACCCCTGAACTAGAATGGTTGATCTATCTCCTAATCTGTAAAGTAGCCTTTATAGGACAATGAGCAAATAAAAAAAAAAAAATCAGCCTCAGGATGTAATGGCTTAAATATACAATCTCAGTTCAGTGGTTGGAGTTTGAAAAATACACAAATAAAATAAATAAATAAAATAATAAAGAAATAAATAAATAATAAATTAATAAATAAACAAATAAATAACATAAATAAAATAAATATTACATGTATATAAAAATAAAGGCACTTGTTAACACAGTCCAGTCTATTTCAGTTGCAGTTCAAGCTATGGCAGTCATAGTATTTCGACCTCAGTATGGTTCACAGCCTTAAAGCTGGAAATCATACATTAGCCTGCATGCAGTGAAAGCTACATCTAGCTCTGGCAAAGTGTGCGGCCTGACACTAGCGCATACAACTTTCTGAGAATGAAATTGAATAATGCAACTTAACTAAATTGAATAATGTCTCACAAAACATGTAAAAAAGTCATCGGGCCAACATTGGCCGCAGATGGCCCTTGCCGGGCACAGCCGCCTTGCGACATGGGCCGCCCTGAACTGCGGCCGACGTCGGCCAAATGATCTGTTGCTGAGTGGGCTATTACCTTGATACCGGCGATCATGTTGTTGCTGACCAAATATTTTCCTGATTTTTCATAATCTGCTTTCATGCTCGTGTTTGGCCAGTCGTAGTCCAGCCCGGCCCAGCTGTAGACCTCTGTCGCATTGTTTGCCTGCTGCGTTCCGGTCACAAGCAGGAGCGGTATGAAGACGGCTAACCATAGCTTTTCCATCACTGTATTATAACTTGAAAAGAAAAAAAGAAAAAACGTGAAAGTTACAGTGAATTTCAGAGGTTTCAAATATATCAAAACTCAGAGGCTTCAGTTTCGCGCCTGCTGAAAATCTGTTACGGCCCACTACCGCCGTAACTGTTCGACTGAAGATACACTTCTGTAACACTATGGTTACATAACGCTGCACACAGGTCTAGCTATGGTTCATTTAGACACAGGACAATCCAGTTCCGAGTCACAACACACGTCGTCTTTATATCAAGTAACATGACAAGGACTCCACTCCGTTCTATAAATACAACGCTTTCAATGTGAGAAACAGCTAAAAATAGATCGACAAGCTAACGGCTGTGCAGAATAACTGAATAAGTGCGACTGACTATGTGTGTGCTTTTGCTGCGTGACCAACAACTGCTAAGTTCACGAGGTGTGTTGTCTAGGCATAACAAACACAAATTGTGCTGAAATGTGTCTTCAAATTTACACGTAACGGTACTATAATCATTATTGTTTCTGTGTACAGACGTCTGTTTCAATTCACAAACGTAACGGTACTATAATCATTATTGTTTCTGTGTACAGAAGTCTGTTTCTATTCACAAACGTAACGGTACTATAATCATTATTGTTTCTGTGTACAGACGTCTGTTTCAATTCACAAACACTAAAGCTCCGATCGACTTGCCACAACAGGATGTGGATCGACCATGACAGTCAAGGGTGGTGTCAGAATAGCTTGGCGCCTGTAGGCGCTAAGCTATTCTGACACCACTCTTGAACAAGCATGATATAGTCACAGTGTCTCCAGCACTGTGATGTCGACCTCAAAGGACATCAATGAAAAAAAAAAACCCTATAATTTCATCCTCAGGTTGGATATAACACGAATAATATATATCACAACACTTCGTAGGATAATATATATCGGCACAACACTTAGTAGGATAATATATATCACATCACTTAGTAGGATAACAACACTTCTTCAGCGACCCCGATAGCATTCTTGAGTTGTAAATCACTTCGCTTAAAACAAACTTTGGATATAACAGAAAAATTGGGTCTCCTGACGACTGATTGTTAAATATTCAAAATTGTTTATGCAGATCTACAGATTTAGAGAGAAACACTACGTACGGTCCTGGTTTTGAAAGTGTAGTCTGTCACACTGGTAAACACACGCGTTTAGCAGCACTCCGGCGTCAAGGCTCCACTGACTGGAAACTGCACGCCTCTAAGGAGCGGTAACAAAGACGCAATATTATACTGTGGCTGCTTTCTGTGTAGTCTGTCACACTGGTAAAAACACGCGTTTAGCAGCACTCCGGCGTCAACGGCTCCACTGACTGGAAACTGCACGCCTCTAAGGAGCGGTAACAAAGACGCAATATTATACTGTGGGCTGCATTTCAGTTTAGGAAAGTTCGTCATTCCCGGATGTACACCCAGCATGCGACCAAGTATTTACACAAGGCGGTTGATAAGCTACCGTCCCGGTACTAGCTAGTATTTTAATGTTTTGTGTCAGTGAAGCAACGTCAAAGCGTGTTTTTTTTTTTAATTTATTTTTGTTTATATACAGTCCCCAATGTCAAAACGGAAGTACATGCCGGTCTTATTCTACTGTGACTCAGTTCAGTCCACGCGACCTGAGAACCTGAGAACGGCGGAGCACAAGGTAAAGGATCGCCCCCGTCCCCCTCGTTTTCGACGGTCTCTTTCCATTATGAAACGTGTTTTTTTTGTTTGTTTATTGTTATGTTGTTTTTTTTTGGGGGAGGCCCGGGATTCGTGAATCGCAAAATAAATCGACGTGAATCCGTAATGGTATCAGTCACCTTGCCCCCCCCCCCCCCCAACAAAAAAAAAAACAAAAAAAAACTATATTTAAAAACGTGGCGTCCCCGGCCTTCCCCCTCCCCTTTTAAGTTTTTTTTTCTCTTTTCTTTTTTTTTTCTTTTTCTTTTTTTTTATTTTTTTTTTGGGGGGGGGGGGGGGGCGAGTGTAAATACACACGATACCCCCCCCCCCTCCCCGTTTTTCATAGTTTGGCTAGTGTTGTTGACACCCCCACTCCCCACCCACGTTCTTTGATTTTTCTGCCACCGGGAGCAGATCTAGAGTCGGGGAGGCCTTTCATGTAAGGTTGAAGGTCCCAGACACAGTTGGAACACCATCCTCGAGGTAACTGATCCGCCCCCCCCCCCCTTCACCCCCCCCCCCACCCCCCTCATAACAAGCTAGAGGTAAAATCAACCCAGGACGAAGCACTTGATTTTCACGACGCCCCGCACCTCATGACTGAGAATGTACGCTTCTTGACGTTGCTTCTTGCACTTGCAATCAGCCTTAGAATGTAATGGCTTAACTCATTCGAGACGTGCCGCCTCCGGATACGCGGCTTTAAGCACGTCCGCTCGAATGAGTTAAGCCAGTCAGTGTGGTAGCCTGTGCTGTTCCAGACAAGAGGAAAGCGGTTTTCGCTGTTGATGAGGTTTGACCTGTGGTCATGGCCGACTGATAACTGACAACAAGCAAAGGAAACTTAAAACGCCCAACACTAGTCTGCAGGAGGCATTAATCCTCACGAGCCCTTGAGGGTGCTGGGGCTCACGAGGATCTATGTTTTTTGATGGCTTGAGTTACGTCTACGTGGTTATCAGTATCGTATGGTCGGTTACTCAGTGTGACCCACCGGCCGCGAATACCCGCAGATTGACTTGGCGGGTCCCAGCAACGCGGAATCGTGTGTAGTGACATGCGAAAGTGTCGAGATATGCGGCACAGTGACACAGCGAAAGTGCCGGGATATCCGGCACTGACAGTGATACAGCAAAAGTGTCGGGATGTCCGGCACAGTGATACAGCAAAAGTGCCAGGATGTCCGGCATGTTGGCACAGCTTACAGTCAGTACCGGCATGGCGACGCGCGCAAAGGCGGATGAGTGACTTGTCAAGGGGGCGAAAGGGAGGGGGGAAGGGGAGGGGGGGGGGGGGAGTCCAACGATAGAGCGTATACAAAGGGAGTGGCGATTCCAGCCTCGCACAGTGCGGCGTCGCGTGCTCAGCGGTCGCCATCTTGAGAGTTCCGGCGCCAGCGTTTCTGGCACTAGCGGCACTGAGAGACAGTTCACGTTTGCATTCACACGGCATAATGACGGGCTGGATCTCCGGCATTAACGCATCGAGGCTTGACATGTACAGAAGATAGATCGACCATGATGGTTCAAGGGTAGTGCCAGAATAGTTTAGCACCTAGAGTGATCACGACCACTATGTGAACCGAACGGAGCCGGTAGTGCCAGAATGCTTACCGCCTACCATGATAGTTCAAGGGCTGTGCCAAAATAGCATGGCACTTCGGAGTGATCACAACTCATGTTCAAGAGTGGTATCTGAATAGCTTAGCGCCTACCATGATAGTTCAAGGAGTAGC
This sequence comes from Semisulcospira habei, assembly GCA_036245525.1. NCBI lineage: Eukaryota > Metazoa > Mollusca > Gastropoda > Semisulcospiridae > Semisulcospira > Semisulcospira habei. The sequence continues at coordinate 140,956,799 of BTPG01000001.1, forward strand.
AACATAGCTTCAGTGGCGCCTAGTGATAATGTTCAGTTCAACGGAGTGGCGCCAGAATAGCTTGGCACCTAGAAGGATCGACTATGTTCAAGGGTGGTTCTAGAATAGCTTAGCGCCAAACCATGATACTGAGTTCATACGGGTGGTGCCAAAAGGCCTAAGCTCCTAAATGCACAAACTTTTGAACTGTAATGGGCTATGTCCCACCTGTACATTAAGAAAGTCTTCGGTGTACAGCTCCCAAATGTGCTGTTCTGACACCACCATTGAACATTTTGTATTGTTTAGTCGGCTAAAAATACGATACTTTCATGGTATAAATTGAAAATGTACGCGTGTCATACCGTTCTGTCTGTTCATAAAGATAGGTATGAGTGTGTAAATCCTATGGCCTAAGTCACTGAAACACTGACAGTGAATGTCAGTTTCTTTTTACATTATTTGTTAAATAGAGTTGGGCACGAAATAAATAGCGTCTGCATAATCAAATAATCAGCTCCATTTTCAGAGTTCATGTTCGTCGGTTTGTCTGTCAGTATTTCTGCCTCAGTCTTCTGTCTGTCTGTCTATCTGTCAGTGTCTCTGCCTCTTGTGTCTGTCTGTTTCAGCCTCTTGTCTGTCTGTGTTTCTGTTTCTTCTGTCTCTGTGGCTGGTGCAGTGATAATCACATGATTATTAGTATTCTAAAGACAAAGAGCATGTTAGTTACTACATGTCAGAAACACCAGCATGGCCTACGACTCTCCTTTAACACTCTCCTTAGACAGCCAGCCTGTAGAACACTGAGTAACTAGGCATCGCTTATTAGGCATTATAGTGGACAACCCCTTAAGCTGGAAACCGGATACTGACTCAATATGCAAAACAATCTCCAAAAATCTGTTCCTGTTATCAAAACTACGCCATCATAGTTAATACTGATATCCGTAAACTCTTTTTCCATGCGCGTATTAAAACGCATTGTGACTACAGTTCTACCGTCTGGGATGGATGCAGCGAAGTTCACATGAAAAAAGTTATTCCTTGTATCATCGGGGCATTAAATTAATACTTCCCGGTCCTACTTCGACTGACGAAAAATTAAAATCTCTCAAGTTACTAACATTGAGTAAACAGTTTGAAGTTAATCGCTGTGTTTTACTGCACAAGATCATGCACGGAAAAGCCCCACCCTATCTAAGAACTCTATTTTCCGTCAAAAATAGAAAAAAAACACGAGAAATTGTTCGATCCACCTTCCAAAAATTAGATTAGACATCTGTAAAACCAGCCTGTCCTTTTCAGGTGCTAAAGCGTGGAATATTTTATCTCCACACCTGAAATCAATTTGTAAGATTCGCGTCTTCAAAGGTCGCCTCCATAAATATTTACTTCAGAAGTAATAGTATGTTCGGCTCCCATATGCTACTATTCATATACGGTTAGTGACAAGTTTCATTATTACCTAATAATCCTCTACTGTTGTTGCAGATTATGTAATAGTTATATATATATATATATATATATATATATATATATATATATATATATATATATATATATATATATATATATATATATATATATATATATATTATTTTCAATTTTTTCTGAGGGTGGCGGGTGGGTGGGAGGGAGGGGGAATGGGTCTTTTTACTTATATATGTTTTATCTTTTGCTGTATCGTCTGATGTATTTTTATATGTGTAGAGTAGCAGGACAGTTTGGAAGATAGGCATTGCTATGCCTATAACTTTTTATCCTGAATAAAAACGTTTCATCATCATCATCATCTCTCTCTCTCTCTCTCTCTCTCTCTCTCTCTCTCTGTGTATATGGCGCGCGCGCGCGCGCGTGCGTGCGTGCGTGCGTGCGTGCGTGTGTGTGTGTGTGTGTGTGTGTGTGTGTGTGTGTGTGTGTGTGTGTGTGTGTGTGTGTGTGTGTGTGTGTGTGTGTGTGTGTGTGAGTAGTGTGTCAGTCGGAGTGTTGTGCAGTCGATGTTCGTGTAGGAAGAGGGCAGTCCTAAGAACTTGTTTTTCATTTCATCCACAAAGTCATATGCACATAGTGTACATGATATGTACATCAGGTATCGTCTCGATGGCAGCCTGTTCAACCTCAGACGACTGCAGGCCCACACGAAAACCCTAGACCAACTGATTCGTGAGCTGCTCTTTGCTGATGACGCTGCCCTCGTTGCACACACAGAGAGAGCCTTGCAGCGCATTACGTCCTGCTTCGCAAATGCCGCCCAGCTCTTTGGACTTGAGGTCAGTCTGAAAAAGACAGAGGTCCTTCATCAGCCAGCACCCAAGGAAGAGCATCGCCCTCCCCACATCACCATCGGCGAGTCTGAACTGAAGTCTGTACACCAGTTTACCTACCTCGGCTGCATCATCACGTCAGACGCCAAGCTGGACAAGGAGCTGGACAACAGGCTGGCAAAAGCGAACAGTGCTTTCGGGCGACTATTCAAGCGGGTGTGGCACAATCAACAGCTGAAAAAAGGCACCAAGATCAGCGTGTACAGAGCTGTCGTCCTCACCACCCTGCTGTACGGTTCCGAGTCCTGGGCCCTCTACCGCAGCCAACTACGACTCCTCGAACGCTTTCACCAGCGCTGCCTGCGTACCATCCTCAGCATTCACTGGAGTGACTATGTCACCAACGTCGAGGTCCTTGAACAGGCGGAAACTTTGAGCATCGAGGCTTTGCTGCTGCGGACACAGCTTCGCTGGGCGGGGCACGTCTCCAGGATGGAGGATCATCGCCTACCCAAGATCACTCTGTTCGGCGAGCTCGCCACTGGACACCGAGACAGAGGGGCATCAAAGAAGAGATACAAAGACAGTCTCAAGAAGTCACTTAGTGCCTGCCAAATCGACCACCGCCAGTGGTCTTCGCTTGCTGCGGACCGTGACACCTGGCGCTCCACCATTCACAAGGCAGCCGTCTCCTTTGAGGACTCTCGCAGAGCTAACCTCAAGGACAAGCGGCTCAGGAGAAAAAACAGAGTTGTAACTCAGAACCCTGACCAGACCTTCCCCTGCAGCCAATGCGGTCGAACCTGCCTGTCCCGGATTGGCCTCCGCAGTCACGAAAATGCCTGCAGACGACGTGGGCAAGCCCTATAGAATCTTCGTTCGCGAAGTCAAGCCAAGACATGATATGGGGCAAGGGAGATGGATCAGTCACGTAGGGACACAAGAGGTGTAAAAACAGGGAACAAAATTAATGTACGACTGATTTCCATGAGCGACTGGCATTCATTCGGCTGAGCCAAATGGATCGACCAAGGATATTAGAGAACAGAGCAATACTTTCGCGATTCCGACGCCTTAGAAATAAGGCACCAAGATAACCGGAAAGTCGTCAAAAACGTTATCCTCCGCAAGCATAGCACAGTCATAGTTCTGTCTAAACTTACGTCAAGTAAGATAACATTCATGTGGTTGTGCCGTAAGGAAACACAAACGCTTTTAGCCCACTTGGTTATTTTATAATGTGTGTATTATTTTGGAAATGCACGCCAAGTACAAGTCCGTACAGTTCACACGCCTAGCATTCCAGTATCCTTATCTCTGCCAGGTGTTATACATGAACACAGTGCGGAGGTAGCGGTTAGTGGAACCCGAAGTATGGCGGGCGGCCTCCACGCTGGTAAGTGCCAGATAGCCTCTCCCTATATATACGCTCTATGGGTATAACAGCTTGTTTTTCGGTGAGCAAAAACATGAAGGTGTTGAAACGAAAGTATATGTTTTCCAGTATCTCAGTCCCAGAGCCTGAAACGGAGCGGGCGGTTGGGGTGGGGGAGGAGGGGGCACAGAAAGAAAAGACTTGATGAGCAGACTTCCTGTAAATCGAGGGTAGCGGGGGAAAGATGGGGGGGGGGGGGGGGGGGGGGGCGGGGGGATAAGGGATAATCCAACAGAGATGACAGCATTAAACGTTACAGTCAACATGTCCAACATCATTCACCTGTTTAACCCATTCAGCCCCGAGTCCCTACAGCAGGAGATGGATTGACCATGATAATTCAAGGGTAGTGCCAGAATACCTTGGCGCCTAAAGGCGTCAAGCTAATTTGGCACTGCCCTTAAATTATCATGGTCGAGTCCACATCCTGCAACTGATACATAGTCAGTCGTTACGTAACACTTCCAAATTTTTGAAATGCGCCCGTGGGGCTAGAAGGGTTAAAACTTGTTATCCTTGCCTTCTCAGTCTTACTCTTTTAACCGCCCCAGGGACGGATCAGTTTCTTCGAAGGGAGAGGGGGGTGGGGGTGGGGGGGGGGGTTAAACTTTTAGTTTGGTACCAGTCTCATACAAAAGGCCTCCCCGCGCTAAACCTTCCTTCCAGAGGACGAAAATTCGAAAAGCGGGGTGGCAAAATCAAATCGCTTCAATTTCTATGATACTACTCCACCGTCAAAAACCGGCCTTGGCGTTTCATTGACAGAGCCCCTCTGAAACTGGATAATTATGTTAGTCATATGTGCAGATAAGCTTTTTTTGAACTTCGGCGCAGTTATACTGTAACTCCCTCCTTTCCGGCCTGCATAAAACCCAGCTAGATAAACTGCAGAGAGTGCAAACCGCCGGTCAGTAGTGCTGCCCGTCAGTCTAGTTCCGTGCGCGTGCGTAAACGTGACCATATCCGCCCCGCCCTTAAAAATCTCCACTGCCTGCCCGTACAAGAACGCATTCTGTATAAATTGTCCTGCATGTGCTTTAATTGTCTCAGCCTGACTTCTCCTGCCTATAGCTCCGACTCAGTACTGACTCCGGCCATCGCTGTATAGGCCTACTCCATCTCGCACCCTCCGCTCTTCCTCTGACACACGGCCGCGGCGCGGAAATTTCGCCTTCCCGGCCACTGAATTTCAAATGTAACTCCGTGAAACACGTGTGGGTCGTGCCTTCTCAGTCGTAAGGCCACAAAAATGCGCTCAGTAAATCACGTGAATCAAGACTGAACAACCTGATCGCGCAAACTGAGCGATCACGTGCGTCACGCCAACCTTCGTATTCTCGCACGGCAGCAAAACACCCGTGCAAAGGCCAAATCTAACTCACCAGCTGAACTTCCTTTACGTCCGGTGACTAACTAATCGCTGTCACCCCTCTAAATTTACTCCCCTACAAAAATAGACGGAAAAAAACCCCGTGTCGTGACACACCTCCCCCCTAAGACAAAACTACTAGTTTTTGTTCCTTATTATTACTTTCACGACTCAACATTTCTACTCAGGAAATCAGCGGGTACGTTCTCTTTCCTGCTATGCTTCGCACCACTTAACGAAAATGGTTGCAGCTGTAAGTCGGTAGAAATGTCTGCGCCAAGTCTCTAATGTCCGGTGTACGTTTGGACACTCAAAATCTAAGTGAACGCCTCTCGGGGTTTCAACGGCTGTCAACGTCACTGTCGGTACGTTGCCAACAACGGACGGCTCCTCCCATTTTTCACCTTCTACGACCACGGCGGTAGCCACGCACACTCTCTCGTGGAAGAGTTTCAACAGATTAACATGGAGTAACTTGGTTTTGCCCCCTACCTCTACGTGGTAATCACACTCACCTTGTCGCCCTACCATCTCATAAGGACCTCGCCAACTCATTTCTAACTTGAAGTAACACTTTGTCTCCCACTTGGAAATGGCGGCGTTTGGCGTTCCTGTCAAAATGCCGTTTCTATTTAGCGCTTGCTTTCTTTAGGTTTCTCTTGGCTAACTTCCCGTCGCTCTACCTGACTTCGGGATGGTTCCTTGCTTAGCATAGTTTCTAGCTTTAGCTAAAGTCTCATCCTCCTCTTGCCACTTCTTCAGCTGGTCAGGAGTCGCGTCCAACTTGGGCGATTCTGGGATGGCTAATGATTCTTCTGCCCTCACCTGAGCTCATGTTTGTATAGCAGCAACTACGGCACATTCCTTCCCCTCTACAACCGCGGGACTACGCTTCCCTTCCTTGAAGACTACCCAGTTGCCTAGTATGACTTCAGGGATAGAATCTTCAATGACTATCAATTCTAGAGTCCCCTTCACAAACTGTGAGTCTACCTCTACGTGAGCAGTGGGGTACTTCCCTGCTTTGGATGGATCGGCCAACACCACTTCAATCTCGCGACCTGTCAGATCTTCAGGTCGCACCCATCTTGATGCTACAGCTCCCATCTCAGCCCCCGTATCCCTCATGACTCTAACAGGCTTCCCTCTGAGTTGCCCCGTACTCCAAGGGTTGTACGGCTGAATCTGACGGTGTTAAGGAGATCTCCCTGAATCAGACTGGCGTCTGGGCTTACGGTCACCTGATTCAAACGGCTGGGCTGTCTACACTGCATTGCTACGTGCCCCTTCTTCCCACACCTGTAAGACTCAATCTGCCTACCTCCTCCCTGACTCTCATTTGGTTTAGCCTCCTCCTTCTTACTTCCACCAGACAGTTTATCTCCCTTAACGGTCGGGTCACTGTGTCTAGGTCCCCCTCTAGGTGATACCCCTCCCCCCCCCCCCCCACCTCCTCCAAATACAGGTCTCCTAGTCACGGCCCTCTTAGCGTCTATGTGAAGCTGAGCTAACTCTGCCGCCTTTCCACCGTTCTCGGGAAGTCGTTCTGTCACGAACAGCTCTAACTCAGGACTCATGATAGAATATAGTTGCTCCGTGATGAAAGCGTCCAGCACGTCAACTACACTCTCCATGTCTTTCCTGGCTAACGAAACCATCTCTTCACTAGAGTGTGTAACCTACTCAAAAACTGATGAAAAGTTTCAGCACCCTCCTTACGTACCTCCCTGAACTGTTTGCGGTAATACTCAGCGTTCCTCAGAAAACGTTTCAGTAGCGCATCTCTAACGACACTGAAATCTTGGGCCTGCTCTGGACTCAACTTCAAGTACACCTCTCTAGCTTCCCCTGACAGTAAAGGTGATAATCTAGCGGACCAGATTTTTACCTTCTCCACCCTTGAGTCTCGAAGTGCTGAAGGCAACTCTCTATGGCTTCCTTCCCATCAAAAGGTAGAAGTCTGACACGATACCCATCTGACTGGCTACGCTGACTTTGCTGTGCTAACATCTGTTCTCTAGCCCTTCTCTCTTCTTCTAGCTGGGCTTGAAATCTTTCTCTATCACCTGACCTTTCTTCAGCCCTTTCCATACGATCTAACTCTCTCTGTTCCTGCTCAACTCTTTCCCTACGCTCTCTGTTTCTGTTCAGCCCTACGATCTGCCTCCCTTTGTTCCCGTTCAACTCTTCGATCTGATTCCCTCTGTTCACGTTCAGCTTCGAATGTCCTCTCTAGAAACCTCATCTCCTGGTCTTTCCTAACAGACTCCATCACAAAGTTGGCTAACACTGCGTCCGTCAGTCCCATGTTTATCCCCAACTCTCTGTATCTGACATAAGGGTCAGAAATGTCTAGTCCTATCGAACCTTTGGCCTCTACCGGGGATAAAAATGCCGCCATGCGAGGGTTTCGGAAGGAAGGCGTACTCACTGTGACTGCCGCTCTAGTCTGACGCGAGGGGGTGGTTGCAGCAGTCAACGAGTCGGGCGATGCCTCAGCCACCTGTGCCTGGTCCTTCACAGCCCTACGATCGCCGGCTCTGGTCAGCATTGTGCCCGGAGACGGTGTCCTGCCACTCAAGGAAAAAACTAAAGCTGAACGACAACCGAACACCCGACACACAACACTTAGCACGAGACAATCAAATAAATGATAAACGAACAGAAGACGGAGCCGGAGGGTCCCCTGTTGCCCAGGCCTTGGCAGCAGAGTTACACGCAACAACCCCCCGTTTCTCACTGCTCGGGGTATGAGCCCTAGAGCAATACTCCCTCACTCCCGACCAACCGCCCGCCTAGTCACTCACTCGACACCACGACAACAAAGAAACAAAACACTAACCTCTGGGTACTAACCTAACCTAACCTAAACTACCGATACACCAACTACCCCCCTAACAATTTCGATCCCACCGATGCCGCCAAAATGTCACGACCCCCGCTTCCGGGGCACGAACTATGAGCGCTACCACTCGAGAACAACCAACCCACACTAACACAAACACCAGAGGGAACAATTACGACAACATTTATTACATATCAGTAAAACTAACAATAATCAAAAATATCCTCACGCAATCCTAACCACGCGCTCACACATCACATTCACACACACACACACACACACACACACACACACACACACACACACACACACACACACACACACACACACACACACACACACACACACACACACACACGTCCAAACTCCCCAAACCGAATATCCATTAAACACAATACAAAATAAAAACAAATATATAATAAAACAAATATCCTTAATAAAATACAAAAGAAGATCGAGAAAACTAATCCAATTTACGAGCACGAAGAACAAGTTCAAAGTAATGCTTTCGCCTTCGCAATAAAGTTCTTCAACGCACAAGGCTCCTTTAAATGATACAATACTTCCAATGACAACACATACCCTTACTAAACAACTGAAAGTTGAGCAAACTTAATAGCTCACAAATCATTGGCTCTTCTCGCCGAAAGCACAACCGTCAAGCTCAGCTCAGTTCGACGCTCTTGCTTCCGCGATAAGGCCTTCCGTAATACAGGCTGCTTTTAAATAATACACATTCCTAAATCTTTCTGTCACTGCGATAGAGTTCCTCTCATAACATTCTCACTTCAAGGGAACGAAGTTAATCCCACAACGTCCTTTACAAGTTTACACATAGACGAGACTTTAACTTAAATAATTTAGAAATTACTGAATTGGACGACCCGACCTGGCTGAACACGGGGCGTGCTGCGACACTCGCAACAGCGCTCAGGTACGGCGTCGTAGACCCACCAGGCGGAGGGACACAGCCGGCCTCCACGCTAACGAACCACCACGGCCTCCCGCACAGGATGGCGGCAGACTTTGCCGGTTAGTTCCTTAGGGTTTTGGATGCTTAGACCGTTGGATTTGGAACGTGGATTTGGAAGCATGCCATCCGTGAAGACGCCCGGGCTCGGACGAAGACAAAGACAAGAAAAGCCAGGGGTAAAGTCGTCGAAGCTCTCCTCTCCATCCTCGGACACCGGCTCCGGGACGACCAAAACCGTATCACAGGGCCGATACAAAAGAATGACACAGCTGCTTGAGGCCTTCAGCTAATGGCGAACCACGCCTGAAAGACCCCCCTAAGAGAGTGTCAGAAAAACGACTGTTCTTGTTCGCTGATGGAAGGCGACCGACTAACAATTTGGATATCGTAAGGTTTTGCAAAAATGCGCTCAGTAAATCAAGACTGAACAACCTGATCGCGCAAACTGATCGATCACGTGCGTCACGCCAACCTTCGTATTTTCGCACAACACGAAAACACCCATGCAAAGGCTAAATAACTCACCTTTACTACCCTTACATCTGGTGACTAACTAATAGCTGTCACCCCTCTAAATTTACTCCCCTACAAAAATAGACGGATAAAACCAGTGTCGTGACAATGGATTATCTGGACATCATTAGGTGAGTGTCACAGTTTTGTTTCATTGGAGTCGGGATGGTTGAGTGAATGCCTCATTTGCTTGTTTTTCTCTCTGTGTTGTCTACTTTGTTCTGTGTACAATATTGACAATATTTCAGCTAATTCATAGGTTTTACACCTTGTTTGGTTATAATGTGGTTATTTACAGTACTTTCTGTTAAAAATGATGAAAAACATTCAGTGCAAAAGAATACACACAAAAAAAACTAAAAAATACACAAATTACCCCCTTTTTTAAAGATGGTGGCTTAAAATAATCGTGCAACCAAACTTATAAATAGAACGGCTGAACTGGGCATTCTTTTTTCATTTAGTACACAAAATTTGGTGGTGGTTGAACTTAAATCAAGCTTGCCAGACAGATTTGTTTACAGTTCCTGGTTTTCTGGAAGTGTCTTGGAGGCAGGTTCAGGCTGACAGGAAGATAAAGCAATGGCAGTGCTAGTCACAATAGTGTTAAAAATATACAGACTAGCAGGCAATACAATTGCCTATCTTTTTAGTGGTGCATAATTATTGTTGTGGGGACATGACTGTAAAGAATTTCCCGAGCATTAGCTGTCCAATTTTGATCATGTCTTGGTGTGGTAGAGTGATCTTTGATCATTCGGTTAAATAGAGGAATGGAAGTGTTTAGTCTATATTTTCCACTGATTATGATTTGTAAGGTAAATAAATGTTAATTAATGGATAAAGCCAAATAGGTTAATTCCTAGCCGAACTGGTGCTGTCCATGAACTCCTTTCAATTTATGGGTCAGCACTACAAACAGAAAAAAGGAGTCGCCATGGGCACTAAAATGGGGCCCTCCTATGCCTGTCTGTTTGTGGGCTACGTGGAGGAGAAGATTCTCACTCAATACACTGGACCTCTGCCAGATCTCTTCAAGCGCTACATCGACGACTGCTTGGGTGTCACCTCAAGAAGCATGACTGACACACTTCAATTCATCAATTTCATCTCATCGTTTCATCCGTCTCTCCGATTCACGTATGAGATTTCCGAGGAGTCTGTGCCCTTCCTCGACATCCGAATATCCACCAAAGCCGACTCTGACAAACTCCATACTACCGTCCATTACAAACCCACCGACGCCCACACTTACCTGCAGTTTTCATCAAGCCATCCTGCCGCCACCAAAAACGGTATCCCATTCTCCCAATTTCTGCGACTCCGTCGGATCTGCAGCAGCGACGACGACTTCACCAACCAGACCCAAACCATGGCCACTTTCTTCTCACACCAGGGATACCCCCAAGACATCGTCAACACCGCTCGTTCTAAAGCTGAGGCCACAAGCAGAAGTGAAGCTTTGAGGGAGAAAACTCACAGTGCTGCAGAGGACCGGCCGGTCCTGTGTATCACGTATCATCCTCACAACATCCCCATCAAAAACATTCTCCTCAGGAACTTCCACATCATTCAGAATGACACAGTATTGAAAGACATATTTCCTGAGCCTCCGCTGGTCGCTTACAAACGTGACACTAACCTACGCGATCATCTTGTTCACAGTTCACTTCGCGCATCTAACACCTTACCACCTGGCACACACCCTTGTCAGCAACCACACTGCAAAGCATGTCCGTACATCAACACATCCCCCGTCATCACCGGACCCCTGTCATCTTTTCATGTCCACCGATCATTCACATGCCAGTCATCGGATATTGTCTATGTCATCTCATGTTCTCACTGCCCAAAGATGTTGTATGTGGGGGAGACATACCGTACACTCCCTGAACGCTGCGAGGAGCATGTTCGTTCGATCCGCCTCGGATACAACAACCAGGTTGGACGTCATTTCAACCAACCTCCTCATAGCCTCACACATTTCAGCATACGCATCCTTTGGCAAAATACATCCCACTTCATCCGCCGCAAAATGACAGAATCCTTTTTCGCGGACAGGCTTGGCACTTACCATCCGCACGGTTTGAACATTCGCCCCTAGGGGTATGCTCGGCCTGATGGGTAGTTGGTGCCAGACTTGACCTCACTGTTGATACTGGATGCTACCTTTGAGTGTGTGTGTGTGTGTGTGTGTGTGTGTGTGTGTGTGTGTGTGTGTGTGTGTGTGTGTGTGTGTGTGTGTGTGTGTGTGTGTGCGCGCGCGCGCGCGCGTGAGCTGCAGCAGGCACGAGTGAATGCGAATGTATGCAGTGACGTGTATGTATATAGACGTAAGTTTTGTGGTACGTGTTTTGTGCATGTGTATTTGCATCATTATGTGTGTGTGGGTTTTTTTTTAATTATTTTTTTTATACGTCATTCTAAATTCTCTCTATACAGGATGACGTCTTTTCTTTATGTCGTGTTCTTTTCTGTTCTACGTTTGTTTCCATGTCACCTGAGGAAGGATCTTTGATCCGAAACGTCGTTATTTGTTTCTATTTTAAAGGGTTTTCTACCACTATCTTCTGTTTTTCTTTCACGTGAAACCCTAGCGGCAACAGTTTTACTACA